>CM077173.1:17020813-18220813 GCA_039654105.1 Coreius guichenoti | reverse complement strand
AAATGAATTCTAATATCACAAAACATCTTTTTTTATAGACAGAGCAATGGTTCTTGTATTCTTTCCTTAATGTTAGGAAATGAGATCATTTTGCATAATTTCTCTTCAGAATCCATCAATTTGATGTGTGCTCCGCACAGTCGGTTATGACATTTTTATCAGCATTTTACTGATATTTGTCTAAAGTCAGGCTTTCGACTGATCATCACAGCACAAGGCCATTAGAAAAAAATAACACCTGGAAGAAATGATATTAAAAAGTATATCTTAAGCATGGCCTGCGTTCATGTTCCATCAGACAATCTCCAGCGCATTACTCACTGTCATATCTCAAATGATTCAGCGTGCCATGCATAATGCATCAGTGTGAATCTTTAGAGGTTGCCTGCAGATTGCCAATGTGTCTGACTGCAGGTTAATCTATCCTATATTCAGTGTGGGAAAAACAAAACTGTTGTTACCTTCTGCTGTGTAGAGCTCACTTTTACACAGGTGGTGTGTCTCCCCATCATCTCTTCATCACTTCAATCAAGCCACTGATTAATTAATAGAGCCTGAATATGGCGGTTTTAATGTATACGGTTCAGGATCTCATTACCACAGTATTGTTCTTTCAGATGCTGTGTAAAGCTTCTATTAATCCAACCAAGCTAAAAAAAAAAAAGGAAAAAAAGATGGAGATGGAATTGCTCTGGGCTTTAGGGGGTAATTGAGAGAACGATCACCTCGCTTCCGTCATTATCATGGGAATCTGTGATTGACTGTGCCATCATCATCTGTGGGTGCTACCATTTCTTTTCATTCTTCTCTCAACATCCGATCCAATATGTCCTCCTGAACAGCTATCTTTCACTTTTATTCTTTTCCCAGCCTTTCAAACGACTGAGAGGTGAATTAAAGGATGCCAAGATTCTAGGCAATAACAATAAAACGCTTCTGGTGAGAAAGAGGGAAAGCAATAAGAGTGGAGTGTTAGTGTAGAGTCCTAGTGTGCCAGTGAGCAGCCCTGAGACGCCTGAGAATCAACCCATCTGCTTCAACTCCATTTTCACTGTTGTGGATTACACAAAATATTGACGGAATTAGAGGATTAAAGAGGAGGTGGTGATTTAGCATCTCCAGATATTTGGCTTTTAACTCTAATGTTCTGGCTCTTCTAATGGCTCAAGAAAAACATTGTAATGTTTAGGCAGGGAAGAGACCACGGGGGAGCCGGTGGCGTGGGATGCCTTGATGGAGATGGTGATGGAAGACCAAAGCGGAGCCAGAGGGTTGGAGAAACCAGGGTGACGCCACTGAACCAGAGAGCCAAGGTGGAGCCGGCGAATTCCAGGACCGAGGTGGAGCTGGTGTTGTAGATTTCTCTCTTTGTGAAAAATCACTTCTCAAAGATCTTTGATGTCAAACAAAGCCTGAGTAGCCTCTGCAGAAGATACTACTGGCTTCTGCCTTGCTCACACATACATACCATATATCCTTTCCCAAAATGTAACACAACCCATGGATATTCTTAGGTTTTTTCCCAAAGGTTCTTTTCCACGTGATATACTAGACCAGCACTTCCAAGTTTTTGACAGACTTTAAGTCGCCTGCAGGCCCCTCAGGCCTTCTGTAGGCTTCAGAAAGTTTACTCAAAGTCAGCACACAGTTACAAATATAGCTTATATTATATTAAATGACTAATTTTCTAATTAATAAAATCTTCTACAGTGGGGGCTTGGAAGACCGAGGCAGAGCAGATGGGAGTGAGAATGTTGTTGGAGCTGAAGGAATGACGGACACCGATGGAGCCGAAGGAGTGGAGGGTCTAGGTGCATCCACAGGCCTGGAAGTCCATGGTGGAGTCAGGGGGATGACAGACAAAGAAGATGTCGGAAGGATGTGGGAGCCCAGTGAAGCCAGAGGGATGACAGGCCACGGTGAAGCCAATGAGTCAAAAGGCAGACGCGGATTCATGGGCATGGAGGACCGAGGTGGAGCTAGAAGTTTGAAACTTTACAGCCACCACTCTGAAGTCTGTGGTGGATCTTGGTGACCATGGAGGTTGTGCTGGTGCAGCTGGAGGGCTGAGGAAAGCCGAGGGATCAGGAGGATGAGGCAGATCCAGGGAGCTGGACGTAACCAGTGAAGGAACAGAACTGGATGGAACCAGCAAAGGAGGAGGAGGAAAGGAACTGGGCAGAACCAGCAAAGGAGGCGGAGCCTGGGAACTGGACTGGAGTGGCGGAGCTAGGAGACTAGATGGAACCAGCAAAGTATACTTCAGAAGTAAAGGCTTCTGAAAATTCAGCATTGCCAGGAATAATTTACATTATACAGTATGTTAAAATAGAAAACATTTATTTTCATATTTCAATAATTTTATATAATGTTTCACAATATTACTGTTTTTAATGTATTTTTGTTCAAATAAATGCAGCCTTAGTGAGCATAAGAGACAAAAACATTAAAGTGATTGCCTAATGATAACAGTAACTTATCATTTGGCAATGGAATTGCATTTCTGTTTTCCTAATATTAATTCCTTAATTCCCTACTATTAAAGAAACCAGAATCATTCATGATTCCCATCCCTACTTCTGTAACCATTGGCCATATGCTCAACCCTTGGTTGTGACCCATCTCATCTCATTGTGTGAGCATGTTCATATGAGCATCCCGGGTAATGCATTCCATGTATATTTGTGTATGTTTGTGTAATCCACCTGTTATCAAGCGTATACGTTTTTTTCTGTCCTATGTGTATTACTTAAAGGCTTCTCTGAGTCTTAGAAAAGATTTGTATGTTTATATACATGCAGCATGTATAGTTTATTAACCTCAGTGCCATGACATCAGTTTCCCCAGGGGTGGGGGAAAATCTGTAATGGCTTCAAATTGTTCTGCCGTTTCCATAGAAACAGCAATAAAAGCAATGTGATGTGATGTGCAAAAAAAAAAAAGTGTACAAAGAGCCAACATTTCTGAATGGCCCTTGAAATTCCATCAGAGTCATTGCTTTGTCTGCCTTACTCTCTTGCTCTCTGCATGAAGCTCTGAATTGTTCACATGCTTCATACATTTGATTTTGCTCTGCATTTTCCCCATCATTGCATCTATGGCATCTGAGGGAGGGTGGTAGAGAGCAGTGCTCATCTCTGATGTGTGGCACATTAGCTGGTATTTGCATAATGTCTCCAGGCCTTATTATGGCCATGCAGAAATGCTTCAGGGAGGATCTCCTGGGTCTGATCCTGCACGGACACTCATGTTTCACACCTCCCACTACTTTGCAGTGCAAATGAATTACATATGTGAACAAATCAGTTCATATATATATATATATATATATATGTGTGTAATAGTACTATGTAATATGTATGTAATAGTCTATCATTTAATTTGCTTTGTTCTTAATTTTGATTTCTTATTTGCAATATATTAAACTTTCACTATTTCATTATAATTTTTTCTTTTTTATTATTTGAGGATTTGTGTAATGCAAGACGCTACAGGCTAAACCATTGTTTTTTCAGACACTGGTCACTTTTGAAATTTCAGGCTATTTTGCTTCTTTCAGACTAGTTGAAAGAAAACATCCAAAATATTTTGGATTTAAAAATAAGTTTATTTTATTACACTTTGTCAATTTGCATTTGTAGATTTCAATTTCAATACATATCTTTAAAGGCTGTCTTCGCAAAATGTGTTTCTCATGCACTGAGCCAGTAATCACCACATCAGTAGCACTTAAATACACTAAACTTTCTAGTTTCACTCATATCTATATTATTAAGATTTTTTGGTAAAAATACTTCTCTGATATGTCAACCAAATTAAACAAGAATTTTGAATATGGCTTTATCAATGTTCAGATTTTTGTTCTGGAAATTTCTGCAAATTGGTGCAGTTAAGTAATGCCTCGTTTGCATATTTAAACAACTTTATTTATTATTTAAATAAAAAATAAAGACAAACAAAATACCCACGAGGGGGAAATCAAACAGAATATAATACATACTCGTGACCAGGAGAAAACAAACATGATGCAGGGAGCAACCAAACAGGAACAGACGACATACCAACAATAACTAACCAGCACAGGACTAAAAACACAAGGAGATTAAATAGGGGACAAACAAGGAAGGTAATGGGGAAGAACAGGTGGGGCAAATAAACCAATAATCAGATAACAAGAGGGGTGGGGTCAAGACGATAGACAGGAGAGCACATGCCATGTGCTCACACCAAACATGACAAAACACAAGCACATGCACAGAAAATAACAAAAACACAACATGTGCTAAACAAGACAAGACAGACATGTGACATTAATATACTGTAATTAATCAACTGGGGAAATTATGTTGATATGACTTAGTTAACATTTTTACACCATTCACATAGTGTATTGCCTTAAAAAGCCTATGTTTTGTGCAGCACTTTAGTACATTTTGACTTGACATACTTTTTGTCATGTGTATGTTCTACATCTTTGAGACCTTCAGGTGCTCACTTAGAGGTCACTGGAGATCTCCATTAGCTCCAGAGTCATACGTTTTGTCAACAAAATCGTTGAATAGCTTTCTACAGGATGAATAAGCAATTGTGTAAGCATGAGGGGCTGGTCAAAACAAGCCAGCAGTGAGCCATAGAGAATGCATCATCTCTGTGTACATCTGCTCTCGCAAATATTCACAGAATACTGTATAAAGAATTGTCTATCTCTGAACAGTCTTTTGTGAAACAGCACAACATAACTCCAGGCTCTGATTGTGCTAGCAATGGAGACTGAGAGGCAGCGAAACAAAAATGTTCAATAGGAATGTGTTGTATCTGTGCATATTGTGCAGCACGGATGCTCGGGGTTAAAAGAAGATGTAACAATCAATATCTTCCTCGGCTTGTCATTTGCCTTTGGCTGTATCTTTTTCTCCTACTCAGTCTCACACCGAGCACAAACGAAAGCACATTAAGACCATGCTCTAGCAGATCACGGCGTTGTTCAGGGTTTTTGTTGCCCACACCCAATCAAAAGATGAATTTATTTTGCAGCAGTTAGTAGGCCATCCATGATCCAGAAATGTTGAGGCCCCTCACATTTTTAAATTATTATTAATAACCATAGCTCACACATCAGCAGTATTAATGAGAAAGGGGCCAATAGTGTTGACACCATGTTGACAAATGAGGGGAAATAACATTATATATATTTGTGCGTAATTCAGCGTTTTTAAATTATGGTGTACAGTATATAAATAAAAAATATATCTTATATAATATATCTAACCTGATCACCACTGAGCCTAAAAAGGACAGTTTGGTTGCAGTTCATGAACCTTTGGCACTACTGCTAGGATGTAGATGCTTGATTTTAACCAGATTCAGAATTAATTTAATTTATAAAGTAAATTGTTAAATTTATTGGAATATGATCAGTAATGTGTTGGAATAATGTATAATGTATAAAATGTATAATGTATAAAATTGCTACTAAACTGTTCTGTCAGAAACTGATTTTAAAAAGCTAAATTTCATGAAACTTTATCTAAAATCATGTAATGTGACACTCACATAGTTTTTTGCACATAGTTTAACACACATTAAATAAAAATACCCACTGTCTGAAGAGATCCCTGTCCCTCACAGCCTCGCTTTCATTCCTGTTAAATGGGATAGTTCGCACAAAAATAAAAATTACCCCATGATTTACTCACCCTCAAGCCATCCTAGGTGAATATGATAATTTTCTTTCAGACGACTGCAATTGGAGTTGTATTAAAAAATAAAAAATGTCCTGGCTAATCCAGTTTTTATAATGGCAGTGATTGGGAGCCCAAAATTTGAAGCCCAAAACAGTGCATGCATCCATTATAAAAGTAATCCACACAGCTCCGGGGGGTTAATAAATGGCTTCTGAAGCGATGCGTTTGTGTAAGAAAAATATCCATATTTAACACGCTATAAAGTAAAATATCTAGCTTCCGCCAGACCGCCTTCCATATTCAACTTATGGAAAAAGCATAACTGACGCGATGACGTATGACGCAACGTTTCTTTGTAAGTTGAATACGAAAGGTGGTCTGGCGAAAGCTAGATATTTTAGGCCTACTTATAGGCCTACGTTTTAAATATGGATATCTTTCTTACAAAAATTGCTTCACTTCAGAAGGCCTTTATTAACCCCCCGGAGCCGTGTGGATTACTTTTATAATGGATGGATGAATCCATGATGATGGATAAATAGGCACTAGTATCTAATGAAATATTAAAAACGCCACCCCACACTTAACTCGCTGTAACTCCAAATAGGAAATCGGTCTGTTTTCAGTTGATGCTTGAAACAAAACGCGCCTGACATTCTATAATCACAATAAGCTTTGCGCTTTGTTACTTTTACTGTACAAATTACTCATGTAATTGTTCAAGTGGTGTTTCAAAGCAGGAATATTAAAACAGCTGGTAAACAATGGTAACATTACATTTACATCAGCAACGCTATTCAATGACCATAACTTGTTTGTTAACTGGAATAAAATAGGCTAACTCTAGAGAGGAGCATTAATATTTGCATGAGATTTCATATTAATTATTTTTACTTAACCTGTTTATAATATTTTTACTTAACGTAATGCTTTCTTCATTATTTAATCTTCATTTATTTTCACTCGTATAATGTATTTACAGAGGAATTACAACCGCAGGAAACATGAATATTTTTTTACAGTTCAACAATGTGCTTTATGTGCAAGAACATCTAAATTAAGTAGTTTCTTGAATGTAATTCAAAAATGTAATTTAATATGCATATCAAACTGATAAATGACATAAAAGAAATTAAAGAAGTATAGCTTAATTTAAAGAAATAATTTTTGTGGGTTAGATAAAGAAGAAATACAAACCCGATTCCAAAAAAGTTGGGACACTGTACAAATTGTGAATAAAAAAGGAATGCAATAATTTACAAATCTTATAAACTTATATTTTATTCACAATAGAATATAGATAACATATCAAATGTTGAAAGTGAGACATTTTGAAATGTCATGCCAAATATTGGCTCATTTTGGATTTCATGAGAGCTACACATTCCAAAAAAGTTGGGACAGGTAGCAATAAGAGGCCGGAAAAGTTAAATGTACATAAAAGGAACAGCTGGAGGAAAAATTTGCAACTTATTAGGTCAATTGGCAACATGATTGGGTATAAAAAGAGCCTCTCAGAGTGGCAGTGTCTCTCAGAAGTCAAGATGGGCAGAGGATCACCAATTCCCCCAATGCTGCGGCAAAAAATAGTGGAGCAATATCAGAAAGGAGTTTCTCAGAGAAAAATTGCAAAGAGTTTGAAGTTATCATCATCTACAGTGCATAATATCATCCAAAGATTCAGAGAATCTGGAACAATCTCTGTGCGTAAGGGTCAAGGCCGGAAAACCATACTGGATGCCCGTGATCTTCGGGCCCTTAGATGGCACTGCATCACATACAGGAATGCTACTTTAATGGAAATCACAACATGGGCTCAGGAATACTTCCAGAAAACATTGTCGGTGAACACAATCTACCGTGCCATTCGCCGTTGCCGGCTAAAACTCTATAGGTCAAAAAAGAAGCCATATCTAAACATGATCCAGAAGCGCAGGCGTTTTCTCTGGGCCAAGGCTCATTTAAAATGGACTGTGGCAAAGTGGAAAACTGTTCTGTGGTCAAACGAATCAAAATTTGAAGTTCTTTTTGGAAAACTGGGACACCATGTCATCCGGACTAAAGAGGACAAGGACAACCCAAGTTGTCATCAGCGCTCAGTTCAGAAGCCTGCATCTCTGATGGTATGGGGTTGCATGAGTGCGTGTGGCATGGGCAGCTTACACATCTGGAAAGGCACCATCAATGCTGAAAGGTATATCCAAGTTCTAGAACAACATATGCTCCCATCCAGACGTCGTCTCTTTCAGGGAAGACCTTGCATTTTCCAACATGACAATTCCAGACCACATACTGCATCAATTACAACATCATGGCTGCGTAGAAGAAGGATCCGGGTACTGAAATGGCCAGCCTGCAGTCCAGATCTTTCACCCATAGAAAACATTTGGCACATCATAAAGAGGAAGATGCGACAAAGGAGACCTAAGACAGTTGAGCAACTAGAAGCCTGTATTAGACAAGAATGGGACAACATTCCTATTCCTAAACTTGAGCAACTTGTCTCCTCAGTCCCCAGACGTTTGCAGACTGTTATAAAAAGAAGAGGGGATGCCACACAGTGGTAAACATGGCCTTGTCCCGACTTTTTTGAGATGTGTTGATGCCATGAAATTTAAAATCAACTTATTTTTCCCTCAAAATTATACATTTTCTCAGTTTAAACATTTGATATGTCATCTATGTTGTATTCTGAATAAAATATTGAAATTTGAAACTTCCACATCATTGCATTCTGTTTTTATTCACAATTTGTACAGTGTCCCAACTCTTTTGGAATCGGGTTTGTAGATATTGAAATTAATGCAGGTTACCATTTTTTCCCGTGTATGTTTTAGTGTGCCACCCTATTTTACTGTTCCCCTCTGGCAACCCCATTCAAAATTTCCTGGAGGCGCCACTGGATGGATATGCTTTTTGGAGTTTTAAAATCTCAGGTAGGCTACTATTCACTCCCATTATAAAGCTTGGTTTAATATAACTTAGATTGTGTTTGGCTGAAAGAAGAAGAAAGTCATATACACCTAGGATGGCTTGAGGGTGAGTAAATTATGGGATAATTTTTGGGTGAACTAACCCTTCAAGGTAACCAGTGTATCTGTTGATTTTGCAGCACAGAGAATGTAGCTTCATTTTTTTTCTGTCCAACACAATCGTACAGCAATTCGTAAGTAATTTACAAGGTAAATAATTCGTACGACCTCACTCGTACGAATTGTTTAAACCCCAGTGAAGGGTAGGTTTAGGGGCCGGGGTTAGGTTAGGGGTTTGGTCCTTCCTGATGACTTTTTTTGAAAATTCGTATGAATTTGTACGATTCAAATCATACAAATTTGTACGAATTAGCCACCTTGTAAAATACTTACGAGTTACTGTGAGATTGGGTTGTCTTGTCTGACTGAAATGTCTTATTACATTGGCCAGAAGAAAAATCCCTAATTCTTTTTTTGGTTGTCCGTGGATTCTTGAGCAGAGATGCGTCTTCAAAGGGTTCCTCACAATTATTTGAATTTTCCATGCTAATGAAAGTGCTATCAGCACTCTCCGCCCCTTGGCTACTCCCACAGCCCTGCTTTGTCTTGCCCTTTCCTGAGGTCTGACCGCCAGGCACTGAGCTTGAGCTTAGCCATTACAAGGCCATCAGAGAAGAGAGGTTTTTTTTCCACCTCCGGTCACTTGGGAGCAAAAGCCACTGGGAACCTCACTAATTGGGCTAGCAACAAAGGTCTCAAGCAACCCCAAGGCCTTAGTGCTCCAGAAGTGAGCTGAAAGGCACAGCAATTGATGGAAGGAGTGAATGGTGAGACGGGCTTGTTACTGTCTAATGGGAGACCATATTTGTGGTATGAACTAAGAGGGGTTTGTTTCTTCAGTCTAACAGCTGCCTTTACTCTGACAGTTGAGATGGAAAAGGATTTTGAATAGTAGTCTTCCCTCATCTCTGTTACCATAGTTGCATCTCCGCTTTCATCCAGGCCTGGGCAGCACAATCCTGTGTGAACTCAGAAGGAGAAGGGAGAGAAGAAAGCAGTATGATGTTGTGGGAGATGGTGATAGGGCTAATCAGTGGGAACAAGCGTCCACTGCACAACACTGGGTCTCAGAGAAAATGTAGGTTGGTTTTGCATCAATATTTAAAAGCCAGATATACATAATATTTCTAGTTTAGTATGACCCAAACGAAACAAATCAATAACCCGCAGGCTCTACTGCTGTGTTGAAAAATTGAGTTTTCAGAGCAACTCTTAAGGGGATTTTACATGTTCTAATAAGTGTCAAGCTTTAATTGCTATCTTGCTTCCTCTTATGTATACAGTATACAGGAGATTTCCATCCACACAAAAGACGATATAGAACGATGACTACTGCTACTACTGTTACACTACTGCTTCTGCTCAAGGCTAGCAAGTGAATATCTGAGGCAATTATCATAAATATTGTATTGTGTTGTTCATAGAAGTGATAAATTAACATAATAACATGCCATTTAATTCTCCATAAAATGTTATTCCATTGTTAATTATGAATAGAACTGAGCCTGAAGGTGCAGTCACATTAGTGAAATTTCATGGACAAAAAAGGTCTATTGTCAATAGTGTATTAAACACTGCTCACACAGAAGTCACTTTCAAACCAAGCAGCTTTCTGTTGGTCAACGCGCTGAATCTGTTTGACTGACTGACCAGTTATGAAATCTACATTGGGAAATCTTTCACTATAATGCAAAAGTTCAGATCATGTGGATTCCTATTGAAATGACTCGACTTTGCTAGTGAAAAATTACTGAACAACGGTAAATGTGACCACACATTAAGTAATACAATTTGTGAGAAAACATTTGCTATATTTAAAATTTCTCACTTGTTCACTCACTCACTGTTCTTTACATACCCTTACGAAAAAGAAGTTTAAGTGTGCTATTAGTTTACTTATACTGTGTTTTAACAGTAGGCTACATTGTTTCAAAATATTGTTTTATAAAAAAAAAAAAAAAAGAAAACAGATAAAAAAACAGTTCCTAATTCTGAGTATCTGGTAGTGTACATAGGAATTTACTTCAAATCTACTTTACTCTTTCCCCGCCATTGACTGAATATTCCGGCTCTCCGGGTTTTCATTGTTATACAGTAGGTAGGGGACGCTATTACACATCTTCTGAAATACTACAGAATCTCCGGATCAAAACACAGGTGAAAAAGAAGCAGAAACAAGTGATTGAAGGATTGCTTATGCACATGTAAGCCAATTCAATCATCAAACATTCAACAGCATATAAGTTCGAAACTGCCTAATGTTACTCAATGAAATGTCGATCCAGGAAGGGTTAACGACTGTAAAGCTTTGTGGGAGTTGGTGGACTCGATTCCATCTGTGTTTGATCATCGTTCTGAATCCTGTCTGGACGTAGTCTTTGACAAAAAAACCCTCTCTCATCTTTTTGTTTAAAATGTTGCTTTTTTTAACTAAACACCCATATTCAAGTGTTGATAAAAAGGTAAAGTTAATGGTATATTTCAAGTATAAAAAAAAAATAATACCTAAATAGAAACATAGTAGTATACTTAAAGTGCAAAAATAATATATAAACTACAAACCCGATTCCAAAAAAGTTGGGACACTGTACAAATTGTGAATAAAAACAGAATGCAATGATGTGGAAGTTTCAAATTTCAATATTTTATTCAGAATACAACATAGATGACATATCAAATGTTTAGGTTGATTTTAAATTTCATGGCATCAACACATCTCAAAAAAGTTGGGACAAGGCCATGTTTACCACTGTGTGGCATCCCCTCTTCTTTTTATAACAGTCTGCAAACGTCTGGGGACTGAGGAGACAAGTTGCTCAAGTTTAGGAATAGGAATGTTGTCCCATTCTTGTCTAATACAGGCTTCTAGTTGCTCAACTGTCTTAGGTCTTCTTTGTCGCATCTTCCTCTTTATGATGCGCCAAATGTTTTCTATGGGTGAAAGATCTGGACTGCAGACTGGCCATTTCAGTACCCGGATCCTTCTTCTACGCAGCCATGATGTTGTAATTGATGCAGTATGTGGTCTGGCATTGTCATGTTGGAAAATGCAAGGTCTTCCCTGAAAGAGACGACGTCTGGATGGGAGCATATGTTGTTCTAGAACTTGGATATACCTTTCAGCATTGATGGTGCCTTTCCAGATGTGTAAGCTGCCCATGCCACATGCACTCATGCAACCCCATACCATCAGAGATGCAGGCTTCTGAACTGAGCGCTTATGACAACTTGGGTTGTCCTTGTCCTCTTTAGTCCGGATGACATGGCGTCCCAGTTTTCCAAAAAGAACTTCAAATTTTGATTCGTCTGACCACAGAACAGTTTTCCACTTTGCCACAGTCCATTTTAAATGAGCCTTGGCCCAGAGAAAACGCCTGCGCTTCTGGATCATGTTTAGATATGGCTTCTTTTTTGACCTATAGAGTTTTAGCCGGCAACGGCGAATGGCACGGTGAATTGTGTTCACCGACAATGTTTTCTGGAAGTATTCCTGAGCCCATGTTGTGATTTCCATTACAGTAGCATTCCTGTATGTGATGCAGTGCCGTCTAAGGGCCCGAAGATCACGGGCATCCAGTATGGTTTTCCGGCCTTGACCCTTACGCACAGAGATTGTTCCAGATTCTCTGAATCTTTGGATGATATTATGCACTGTAGATGATGATAACTTCAAACTCTTTGCAATTTTTCTCTGAGAAACTCCTTTCTGATATTGCTCCACTATTTTTCGCCGCAGCATTGGGGGAATTGGTGATCCTCTGCCCATCTTGACTTCTGAGAGACACTGCCACTCTGAGAGGCTCTTTTTATACCCAATCATGTTGCCAATTGACCTAATAAGTTGCAAATTGGTCCTCCAGCTGTTCCTTATATGTACATTTAACTTTTCCGGCCTCTTATTGCTACCTGTCCCAACTTTTTTGGAATGTGTAGCTCTCATGAAATCCAAAATGAGCCAATATTTGGCATGACATTTCAAAATGTCTCACTTTCAACATTTGATATGTTATATATATTCTATTGTGAATAAAATATAAGTTAATGAGATTTGTAAATTATTGCATTCCTTTTTTATTCACAATTTGTACAGTGTCCCAACTTTTTTGGAATCGGGTTTGTATAAAAGTATAAACTATACACTCACCTAAAGGATTATTAGGAACACCATACTAATACTGTGTTTGACCCCCTTTCGCCTTCAGAACTGCCTTAATTCTACGTGGCATTGATTCAACAAGGTGCTGAAAGCATTCTTTAGAAATGTTGGCCCATATTGATAGGATAGCATCTTGCAGTTGATGGAGATTTGTGGGATGCACATCCAGGGCACGAAGCTCTCGTTCCACCACATCCCAAAGATGCTCTATTGGGTTGAGATCTGGTGACTGTGGGGGCCATTTTAGTACAGTGAACTCATTGTCATGTTCAAGAAACCAATTTGAAATGATTCGAGCTTTGTGACATGGTGCATTATCCTGCTGGAAGTAGCCATCAGAGGATGGGTACATGGTGGTCATAAAGGGATGGACATGGTCAGAAACAATGCTCAGGTAGGCCGTGGCATTTAAACGATGCCCAATTGGCACTAAGGGGCCTAAAGTGTGCCAAGAAAACATCCCCCACACCATTACACCACCACCACCACCAGCCTGCACAGTGGTAACAAGGCATGATGGATCCATGTTCTCATTCTGTTTACGCCAAATTCTGACTCTACCATCTGAATGTCTCAACAGAAATCGAGACTCATCAGACCAGGCAACATTTTTCCAGTCTTCAACTGTCCAATTTTGGTGAGCTCGTGCAAATTGTAGCCTCTTTTTCCTATTTGTAGTGGAGATGAGTGGTACCCGGTGGGGTCTTCTGCTGTTGTAGCCCATCCGCCTCAAGGTTGTGCGTGTTGTGGCTTCACAAATGCTTTGCTGCATACCTCGGTTGTAACGAGTGGTTATTTCAGTCAAAGTTGCTCTTCTATCAGCTTGAATCAGTCGGCCCATTCTCCTCTGACCTCTAGCATCAACAAGGCATTTTCGCCCACAGGACTGCCGCATACTGGATGTTTTTCCCTTTTCACACCATTCTTTGTAAACTCTAGAAATGGTTGTGCGTGAAAATCCCAGTAACTGAGCAGATTGTGAAATACTCAGACCGGCCCGTCTGGCACCAACAACCATGCCACGCTCAAAATTGCTTAAATCACCTTTCTTTCCCATTCTGACATTCAGTTTGGAGTTCAGGAGATTGTCTTGACCAGGACCACACCCCTAAATGCATTGAAGCAACTGCCATGTGATTGGTTGATTAGATAATTGCATTAATGAGAAATTGAACAGGTGTTCCTAATAATCCTTTAGGTGAGTGTAAGTATTATGTTATGTTCACTTAAAGAAAACTTACAATACTTTTTAGCCAATTTAGTCCCAAGTACTATTGAAATAGTATACAAGTGTACTTCTAGTACATTTATATTAGTATACTTACTACATAAAGTATACTTAAAATGAACAACTTGAACTTGTCAACTTGAACTTGACTTAAGTATACTTAATAAAATGAACTTGAAGTATACTTATTTTTAGGGTAGTGAATGCTAAATAGCACACTTTAGAAGAACATAGAACAATTTCGGACACAGCAATTCTAAAGGGAACTGCATTTTTTTATTCCAGAAGCCGTTTCACTTAGATATACGTCACAGTAGGGAATAAAAGACTATCACAACTTACGTTTCATGCCAACTTTAATATAGGGGGGAAAATATATTTTTTTTAAATCTAATTTTGTGTGAACATGTTTTAACTTTTGACAGTCTCAACAAATAATGAGTCAAGAGAGAGAGAGAGAGAAAAAAAAAACTTGTCCAGTTCATTCATCATACTGGGAATAGAATATCAAGCACATTGCATTGTGGGATATAGTGTTTCTACTTTCTGAGTATGAATTATCATATGCATTGAAAGACAACAATATACAAGCACTGTAAAAGTTTTTGCCAAAAACTAAACTGACTGGCTTCTCTCCTGTATGATTTCTCTTCAGACCTTACTGTATTGAGTAATGAATTATGAGCTTCCAGAACTTCTGATTGAGGCTGTGTGTGACTTCCTAATTTAACTCCTAAAAATGGTATAAATAACAAAAAAAAAAAAATTCTTAGTCTTATTAGAGTTTTTCTCGGTCGATTTGACACTTCTCCTGTCAGGGTGTGGTACATGAAAAGGGAGCGAGGACTCAAATGCAAATTAAGATGGGATTTATTAGGTGCAAAAATAAAACAAACACAAACAAAACATCCACGAGGGGAAAATCAAACTTGAAATACTTAAACACAAGGAACCAGAACAGGTAGCAAGACAGAGAACAAACGACATAAGACAACAATCCAGCCCAGGACTGCAGACATGAGGGGATTATAAAGGATGACAAATCAGGCAGGAAATGAGGGAGAACAGGTGGGGCAAATTAACAAATAATCAGATAACAAGAAGGGCGGGGTGACAGAAGACAGGAGCACACGACACAGAAATAACCAAAACACCACATGTGCTAAACAAGACAAGACAGACATGTGACATCTCCAAACTCAGATCACTACTCTCAAAACAGTTATCACAGTGATCTGAACACTTTGTAATTGTCCTAAACAGATTGTAAGTTTTTATTCATTTCATACAAATTACAAATCATATGCATAATGTTCTCAAAACATTGTGTACAAAATTATCAAAATGTGTTCACAACAGTTCACATAGCCAACCAAAATTTTAATATATCAGGAAAAAACAATTGCAGCTTTTTTATTGGTTTTACAAAAATCACAATCATTTGTGCACCATTTTTCCAAACACAACAAACAAAACTGAATTAGTAATAGGGGTGAGAATTAACCCTCACCCCTTAGGGCACAACCTAACGCGGGGTTAGTTGTAACACACATGGTTTAACACTTTCGACACATGCCAGGATAACGAAACTTAGTGTATTTACTAGTTGCCATATCAACACTATATAGGGAAAAAATTGCGTCAAAATTAAAAAAAATCTTTGGAAGACATCACTGATCAATTATTTAACCATAGCAAAAATACATTTCTTAAATGCGTTAATTTTTCATCTCTGTTTTTTGTGTTTATTTAAAATTAGACAAATCTGATATTATTTTAATCTTATATCTGTTATTTAAGAGTTGAGATAGTTCTTTAACGCTGATCTAGCCAGCAGAAGATACGAGCCAGGATTAAATCCCAGTTGCGCAGGCAGGGCATGTTGTCACACTGCGTTACAATGAGCCTATTAGAACTATGCTATTATATTCTATACTTTTATTAATTCTATTGATGTAACCGGGTGGTAAATACCCTTAAGGTCTGTTTCTCTCCTTGCATGTTTAAAACTGTTATTTCATTGTCCTTTACTGTGTTCAGTGAATTGTAAGGACAAGAAAAACTGTGGTCCTCTGTATGTGCCTGGAGTCGTCAGCAGGTGGCACTGTGTGTTGTGTTGCGTGCAAGGCAATGCGCATGCGTTTTCTCACCTCGATCACTTTGCCAGACGTGCAGCGAGCAGTGTGAGAGAGACGCGCACTCTTGGGAAATTGTGAAGGTTTTTAGGTCATCCACTGTGTACAACATAATGTTGGTGATTTCAGCCCTTGTGAAGTGAATGTGGTGGTATGTAGGAGCTGATCGTTCTTGAGTGTTATTTGCTCTCATTTTACTCAAATGATGTTGAAGTGGGAAATATAAAGTGTACTTATGTTATTTTGTTCTGTTTGTACAGTATTCCCACTGCCGTATTGTATTGTAACGTTTTGGAATCGTGTTGCATTATTCATATTGTTGATTTTCCATATTTCTGTACTGAGATTTTGTATTTTCCTATTTTTGCATTTTGAAGCGGTCGTATTCTTGTACTGCCGTGTGTAGCGTATAGTGTTTGTTACATACAAGTGGACTGTGATATTTAAGCGTACAGTGTATCACAGATAATTGCTCTTTGAGTAACGTAGAGCTGTGAGGAGGTTTAACTGTATCACCAGCTCTGTGAACATTTATTTGTTTAAGTTTGTTTTACTATTTTCTCTTTTCCAGTTCTGTTTGTGGAACTGTTTCTCTTTAAATAAATTTGAGACATAACATTTGCGAATAAATTGTTTTATTTGAAATCAGTAACTAAATAAACATTACCTAATTTGAACCCCCTAATGTGTTCCTGGTGGTAAATCTAAATCCCTGGTCACACATTTTTGTACCAGGAGTGGGGTTGTTTATTCAATCTGATTAGTTTTTTTCAAGCAGTATAGTTGGGTTAGACAATACGGCGGTGGTGAATATTTTGCAGAGGACATCCAGAGTGTGGAGGATTGCGGTTGCGGACGAGATGGCCAGCGCTGGACCGATCGGTTTCCAGTGTGTCGGGCATAACAGCTGCTGAGGAGACTGGTCCGGCTTAACGGGGTTCCTGCTGTCAATGTGTTGGCTTCCAGGATTTCGTGGCGGCATCCCAGGAACTGTGCATTAGTGTTAGGGTGTGTCTGAGGTACTGAAAAAGACTGAGAAAGCGAGACAAGTTTCGCACCACGGACATTAATCTTGGACTGAGTTGAGTTAATTCTGAGTTGATGCTTTTTTGACCTACTTTAGTAGAAAATGTCTGACTCTGACGAACCACCTGAAGAGAGGGTACACATCCCTGTTGTTGGGGCTGTGGGAAATTATGCCATAGAGCAAATGAGGGGTCAAATTCGAGAGTTAAGTGATTGGAGGAACGATGCTCTAGCCAATAGGGCTGTTGGTGGGGGTAACTCGACCCGCTCCTACAATTATGTTCCTCATGAACGCCAGGTTCAACCTTTTAGCGTGGAGTATAACAAAGATGGAAGGTCCGTAGAGGAGATTATTGAGGAGGTGGAAAGGGTTCTACGGGCCAGAGACCAGACACAAGAAGAACAGCTGGACTTTATCATCTCACTTTTGCGGGGGCCCGCACTGGAAGAGGTGCGTTTATGTGTGGGAAACCAGTCCAGACGGGCCAATGATTTGTTTACTTTCCTGCGGGAAGCATTTGGGGAACGGCGTAGTGGGACTCAATTGTTGCAAATGTTTTACAATCGCAGACAATTGGACGGGGAAGATCTCCGAAACTACTCTCATGCTCTCTCTCGCCTGTTAAGTTCCGTTGTAAAACAATCCCCAGATGGTTTGGCTAATGAGCAGGGGATTTTGCGCGATCAGTTTGTGGAGGGTGTGCGAGATGCCGCATTGAGGCGAGAGCTGCGTAAGTTAATCAGGGAAAAGCCCTATTTGATCCTGCTTGAGATTCGTAATGAGGCTATTCTTTGGTCCATGGAAGAGAGCAGGCCAACCAGAGTAGCGAATAGTCGACCGGTCCATTCAGAACTGTTAAGGGAAACTGAAGGTACTTCTGTCAGGTCTGAGAATCAAAACTCTTCTGTTGAATGATATTTTACAGGTAGGACAAGCGAATAAGTGAGCAAGAGCAGACTATTTCAGAGCTCACTAAGATGGTCAAAGAGTTAACTGTGCAGCGGTCAGTGTCGGTTCTGCAGAATTTCACGCCTTCGTCAAAATCTCCTTCCAGGTTTACAGAAAAGGCGGAACCTATCTGTTTCAGGTGCAACGGGGTTGGGCATATCGCTAGACGCTGCACTGTAAGACGGGGTGGGAGACCTAAGAGTGCTACCCAGACCACTGAAGGTCAAGAAACACAAGGTACTTCTGTTGCGCTGAGTCAGGCTGCACAAGGGGTAGTTTCTGGTTTACCGCCTGAGGGAACTAGTCGAGACCGCTTCCTGGAACGGGCAGTTGGAACGTGCCCAATGGTAGACCTGAAAATCAAGGGTGTTCCAGTGTCTTGCTTTGCTCGACACTGGTAGTCAGGTCAGTACTATTACTGAAGAGTTTTTCCGAGAGCATCTGTTTGGGGATGAGAGTGATGTATTGTCTACTTCTGGCTGGCTAAAGATCACGGCAGCCAACGGTTTAGACATTCCCTATTTGGGTTACATGGAGCTGGACGTGGAGGTTATGGGGATGACCCTGCCAGAGTGTGGGTTCTTGATCGTGAAAGAAGCTCCTAGCCCATCATCCGTGGCTATGCTCATAGGAATGAACATTATCAGTAAGTGCCGACAGATCGTTCACGCTGAATTTGACACCACGCTGGGTGGTCGGCTGGATTCTGACTGGAGGGCAGTCTTTCAGCAGGCACAGTCAGTGGAGTTAGTTGAGCGAGTTTCATCTGCTCGGGTCGTGGGTAAGACTCCTGCTCATGTGCCAGCTTGGTCGGCAGCCACTGTCCTGATTAAGGGGATTGAATGCGGTAAAAAGGATGGTTCTGTGTGGTTGGTAGAACCAGCAAATTTGCCCTTACCAGAAGGTTTGGTTGTAGTACCTACCTTGGTCACGTCAGAGTTACCTGCGTGTCCAGTGAGAGTACTTAACCTGTCTCAGGAAGACCTTTGGCTTCAACCTAGGGCCCGTTTGGGTTTGTTGTCCCCAGTAGATGGTAACAGTGCGGGTTCGTCCTGCGAAGTAAGGTTTCAGCGAATCTCCTGGTTCTGAGCCTCAGGCCCAGTCAATTTTGGATTACGTCAACATGGGAGGCACACCTGAGCAGCAGGTTAAGTTAAAAGCTCTGCCGAGCAAGTATTCAAGTGTGTTCGCCGTGGAGGACGATGATTTGGGTTATACAGATAAGGTTTGGCATGAGATACATCTGACTGATGACATACCAGTGAATCAGCCTTACCGACGAATTCCCCCAAATCAGTACCAAGAGGTTAGAGAGCACATCACTAAGTTACTGAAGAAGGGTGTCATTCAAGAGAGTGTGAGTGCTTACGCCTCGCCTGTGGTTCTGGTGCGCAAAACTGATGGGTCGCTACGGTTGTGCGTAGATTATCGCAAACTCAATGCCAAGACGAGGCGTGACGCATTTCCGCTACCCAGAATTGACGAAAGCTTTGATGCCCTCAGTGGAGCAAAGTTTTTCTCAACTGTGGACTTGGCCTCTGGGTATCATCAGATCGTGGTGAGTGACAGGGATAGGGCCAAGACGGCGTTCACCACGCCTTTTGGTTTATTTGAGTACCGGAGGATGCCGTTCGGGGTCTGTAATGGACCGTCGACCTTTCAGCGGCTGATGCAGGCTGTTATGAGCGATCTGATCTTTCAGGTGTTGATAGTGTACCTAGATGACATTTTGCTGTTTTCAGACATTTGAGGAACATCTGTAAAGATTAGAGGTGGTGCTGAAACGGTTGGCAGAGACTGGTTTAAAGGTCAAGCTGGGGAAGTGCCGTTTTCTCCAAGAAAACGTCACCAGGTGTCAGCGCAAGGGATTTCTCCTGACCCAGACAAGGTCACTGCGGTCAGTAATTGGAAGACCCCAGAAACCGTCAAGGAGTTGAGGTCATTTCTGGGGTTTTGCAGCTATTATAAGAAGTTCGTTGAGGGCTTCTCGAAGATAGCTGGACCCTTACACGACCTAGTAAATGCTTGCTTGAGTGAAGGCAGGTGTGTAAGGAGTGGTCGTCACTTTAGCATTCGGTGGTCTGCTGAATGTGACCATGCATTCAATCAGTTAAAGAGGAAGCTGACGACAGCACCTGTTCTCGGTTTCGCAGACTTCACTTGTCCTTTCATTCTTGAAACTGATGCAAGCCAGAATGGCTTAGGAGCCGTCCTGTACCAGAAACAGGGTGACGAGAAGAGGGTCATTGCGTACGCCAGCCGTAGGTTGCGTAACGCAGAGCGAAATGATCGAAATTACAGTAGCATGAAGCTCGAGCTACTGGCCCTTAAGTGGGCTGTAGTCGAGAAATTTTGCGGCTACTTACTTGGGTCTTGGTTTGAGGTGATTATGGATAATAATCCGCTCTGTCACTTGCAAACTGCCAAGTTAGGAGCGATCGAACAGAGGTGGGTAGCACAACTGTCGGTCTTTAACTTCGAGGTGAAGTACAGACCGGGCAAGAGTAATGCAGCAGCTGATGCTCTGTCTAGGCAGGAGTTTGCAGGGGAGCCTGAACCTGATCCAGACGCTGACTGGGATGAGTGTGTAGCGATTTGCGGTGCGATAAGGCGAGGTACCACCTTGGAACCTGAACTTGCGTTGAAGGGTGTTGAATGCAGCAGGTTGAGGCAAATTTGTGCGTTGGAGGCTGGAGAAGAAGCTATCACTACTCTCCAAGGTAACACTTATACACTTCCCAGTTACACCAGGGAACAGTTGGTTGAGTTTCAGAAAAGTGACCCTGTTCTGCAAGTGTTTCGAGGGTTCTGGGATGAGAAAAAGAAACCAGTTCACCTGGAAAGAAAGTCTCTGTCCAGGTCTGCGAAATGCCTTCTGAAGCAGTGGAGCCTCATAAAGGAACGAAATGGGTTGCTGTATCGAGTAGTAGTTGACCCTTCTGAGGAGAGCTGCTGGCAACTGCTGTTGCCAGGTGTTTATAGGAACAAGTGCTGCGAAGTGTTCACGACGATCTGGGACACCAGGGCATTGAACGGACGTTGGGGTTGTTACAGCAGAGGTGTTTTTGGTCCGGTATGTATGAGGATGTGGAGGAATGGGTAAAGAAGTGTCAACGGTGTATTCTCACAAAGATGCCTCAGCCCAAAGTTCATGCCCCTGTGAGAGCATTTTTGGCTTCCAGACCTCTGGAAGTGATTGCGGTGGACTTCACAGTCTTAAAGCCTGCTTCTGATGGGCTTGAAAATATTTTGGTTGTTACCGACGTTTTCACAAAGTTTACACAGGCGTTTCCCACCAAAGATCAAAAGGCCGATACCGCAGCAAAGGTCTTGTTAAAAGAGTAGTTTATGAAGTACGGCATCCCGGAGAGGTTGCAGTCCGATTAAGGTAGAAACTTTGAAAGTGAGATAATCACCGAACTGTGTAGACTCTATGGAGTGAAAAAGACCCGTACGACCCCTTATAGGCCGCAGGGAAATGCCCAATGTGAACGGTACAACCGAACACTTCACAACCTGTTACGTACGTTACCGCCAGAACGTAAGCGGCGTTGGCCTGAGTACTTGCCGGAGTTAGTCCACGCGTACAATGTGACTCTGCATGCAACTACAGGGTTTTCCCCCATTATCTTCTTTTTGGGGTACAACCACATCTGCCCATTGATGCGTTGTTAGGTGGTGAGGATGTATCTGAGGGGAATCGAGACTGGTTGTCTGTGCATCAAGAGAGGTTGAGATATGCTCATGAGAAGGCTAGGGAGTATTCAGAAGAGAAAGCTCTAGAGAGGGTGACTCGTCTGAATGAAAAGACATTTTGTCCCCAGGTCAGTGTGGGCGAGTTGGTATATCTGCGCCAGCGGCCTCCAGGCAGGAACAAGATTCAAGATGCCTGGAGCCCGATTGTGTATCGAGTAGTGGAAGTAGTAGGCACAACTTACACTGTTGAACCTTTGGAGGGAGGGCCCTCAAAAAGGGTTTACCGGTCGGAGTTGCGTCCAGGTGCCGTGCCCACTCCTAGGCCTAGAAGTAAAGCGAAATCTCTGCCAGATGCACAGCCTGTCATCATGGACGGGACCGAGATTTCTGGACCAGATTTTGTGGTAGTAGAGAAGGTTGTGCAACCCTCTGCGAGGGTGGCTGCAAACACTCCAAGGAACCCGGAGACTCCAGGTACTTCGGAGTTGAGAGGGGACCGCTCTAAAGGTAACCAGGTACGAGTATCAGCGGATACTGGTAGAGACTCTGCAGAATCTGATGATGTGGTCCTGAATGCAGAGGTTCCAGAAGAGCGTGTCCAATCACAGGAGCTAGAGACTGGTGAGGTGCGTAACCCAGTCGAGAAGGAAGTACCAGTACCAGCTGTGCTCAGGAGCAAGCGAGCAACTGCGGGTGTTCACACTAATCCTTTTCATGCACCCAGGTCTGCTTGTCATGCAGTGAGCGTCAGCACAGATATGGTGTCTCAAGTATTGGCCAGTATTGGTACTGCGTTGTTTGAGAAGGCATTACAGGGTGCCATAAACGCCGAAATCAGTGATTGAGTGAGTCATCGAGGACGCTGACTTATTGCAGGGGAGAATGTAACCGGGTGGTAAATACCCTTAAGGTCTGTTTCTCTCCTTGCATGTTTAAAACTGTTATTTCATTGTCCTTTTACTGTGTTCAGTGAATTGTAAGGACAAGAAAAACTGTGGTCCTCTGTATGTCCCTGGAGTCGTCAGCAGGTGGCACTGTGTGTTGTGTTGCGTGCAAGGCAATGTGCATGCGTTCTCTCACCTCGATCACTTTGTCAGACGTGCAGCGAGCAGTGTGAGAGAGACGCGCACTCTTGGGAAAGCCGGAACTGTTTCTCTTTAAATAAATTTGAGACATAACATTTGTGAATAAATTGTTTTATTTGAAATCAGTAATTAAATAAACATTACCTAATTTGAACCCCCTAATGTGTTCCTGGTGGTAAATCTAAATCCCCGGTCACATTGAGAAACCATGAGAAAAATGTGAATAAAGACTGAGTCAATGTTTAGAAATGCTTAATTATTATTATGTTTTGAACTATGCTGTATATCTGTGTTTTGAGGTATGTTTGTTGTCAAACTCAAAAATTTGTATATTTTTAATGATTAAAAAATGCCATTATTTTTATTCGAAAAAGTTAATAATTGTATTTTATTGACAAAATATTTAAGTTTGTCATTGATATTTTTTGATTATATCAGATAACATTTTAAGCTGTCATATGGTCATGTTACAATGTGCCCCTCACATGTTACAATGTGCCCCTTACATGTTACAACGTGCCCCACCTATGGGGGATGTTGTCACATTTTACTTCCATTCTTTCGGGGTAAATCAAGAAAAAAGTATACACTGAATTAATGAAACAAAACCACATAATTGTACTAGACGTGGGAAATTAATGTGGGAAAAAATAAATACTCTGAACCCCAAGTGGATTTGCACAAACTGAGAAAGTCAAAAAGCGTTAGGTTGTGCCCCGCTCTCCCCTACTCACAACACAGGAACTGCAAATTTCCTAATTGTTCACACAGCTATCTCAATTTCAAAAACTATTAAAGGGGGACAAGAAAAAAAGAAGAATGGAAAAAAGGAAGAGGTGTAAGATTGAGAGGTTTTGGTGAGGATAGAGGAAGAGTAATATTGAGAGAGAGAGAGGAACAGTGGAAGAGGTAGAAAGAGATGGAATAGATGGTATAGGAAGAGGAGATGGAGCAAGAAGAGCTGAGGATGTAGGAAGAGGAGTAGAGGGAGAAGAGATAGAGTGGATGGCAATGGTTTTAGTGGAAAGAGCAAGAGAAGAAAATATGAGACGACATGGGGAAGGGGAGAGCAAAATGTAGCAGGAGGGAGGAGATGTGGCAGGATAGGGTACAGGTTTCAAATTAAATCAGAGCCACCCTAACTGACCATGTCATTAATTATTGTCTTTCCTTGAGAGAAGCTGGACAGAGAGTTCAGCCCAATATAAACATTGTGCCACAGTCAATGTCCCTGGACAACAAGTGCTGCAATCCACTGGTGTTGTGGCACACAACGCTGTCTTGGGGTGAACTCCCTCAATGAAATCCACTTTCCGCAGGGTGATCAGGAGCAGTTGTAGTTGTGTGGGACAATGTCCAATTTCACCATTCAGCACTGGTGCAAGAGTGGTTTGAGCATCACTTAAATTTCAGGAAGGTGTTCTTTCCAGCATATTCTTCTCTTGGAGATGGAAAGTATATGATCGCAACCCTTACAACCAAGTAAATCTTCTTCAAGCAATAGAAGAGGCTTGTGGAGAAGTTAGAGGCACAAGGATGGATCCAGCATTCATGGCTTTTTTCCCCACGATGCATGACTGCATGCTGTGATGATGATGAAATTCTTTGGCCAGATGTAAATGAGAGGCAAGATCTATAAAGTTCATTGATTTAATGATTGAAGTAGATTTATTTATGTATTTATTGGGCGAAAACTCATCATTATACAACTAAACTCGTCATTAAAGAACTTTGAAGAACACATTTATAGAACACGAAAAACATGTATTTTCATTCATGTATTTGTGTATCTACAGCTGCATTTATCAAATCAACAGAGAACACACTTGTAGTTTTGATGGTAATATTTATTTTTGATAAATGCATTACTAGAATAAACTGCAGTGCTTCATTATGCAGTGAATACTGAACTGTTTTGTCAACATAAGAGTGTGTTTAGTTTGCTGTGTTAATTGTTTTGAGAGCAACTACATTCATTTGGAGAAATGTGTAAAATCTATTAAGAAAAAATGTAAGTGAAAACAATAAGTGCAACCATAATCAAAGTACTCTCTCAATATTCAAAGTGCAAACAGAGACCAAAACAGAGGTCAGAGTTATGAAATGGTTATAACTACACAGCCCAGCTTAAGATGGTTTGATATCGGGAGACATAATGTGCACATCAGGGAGCTTGCGTTTTACTTTCAAATTTGCAATTGCACGTACTCTGTGTATAGGGAGCGTGTATATGTGTATATGCTGAGTGCGCATTCTACAAGATAAGACATTTATCAGACGCTTAGGCTGTTGCACAATGAATCCTCCGCCATGGTCTTGTCAGTCATCTCACCTTACTCACGTCACGTGATCAGAACTGTGATTCCTGCTGCACTGTGTGCGACTCTGCAGCTTGTGTTGGATGAGCAGAGCAGACATTTACAATAGTTTACAATTGAAGCAACTGTTATCCAACTGAATTAAATGGTTTTTATTTCTATAAAAATAGCAAAACGACAGTGGGGTAAATGTAGCGGTGGTATATCCTATGCTAATTTCACCCTCACGCTCTGTCATGCCGATATCTCAAGACAGCTTTTCACCTCGACGAGAACACATTTTAATATCGCGAGATCTCGTCACACCCCTACACATTGCACAAGTGTGCACAAGCTTTGCATGCAGTTTAGCCTCCATTCTGGCACCTTCTATCTCTTTCCCATTGCAAATGAAATGGAAGCGCACACTGTATAAAACAGGCTTTATCCCTTGTCACGTGCACACTGTGATTGGTTGTCGGGGATGGTGAAATTCTCCTGGATCAGTGATATGTGTACAATGAGGTAATTCTTTGTTTCTCTGTGTAACAGCAATCTGAGCGTGTGCCAGGAATGCTTGTCTGCTCTCTCTGTGGAGTGACACTGACGATTCTCTCTTCTGACACTTCTCTGGGGTGGCCCACTTCCTCTCATCCATCCATGCACTTGTCTCCCGTGTTGACAAAGCTTCGCAGGTCTCTCCATCAACAACACCGCCTGACAGCACCGCGTTTTACGCTGCATGGAAGACTGTCGCGGAGTCAGGTAATGGGTTTGCTGACACAAACTATGCAGGTCAATAAAACTCAAAGATGTTTCAGGCTCAGGGAAATGTCTTTTCTGTAATGTCTGCACCGTGATGTAGCTCTTTGAGGAGCCGGGAATGGGATCTTTAATATTGACCTTTGGCTATACACTCTATACACAGCTCTTGTTTTGAAGCCATTACAGAGTCTATAACACATTTAAGAAATTTTCAGAGGCTCACTTTAAAATACTCACAGCATAGTCACTACTTCACATAAAGACATTTCATAATGTTCCGTTTTGATGTTTTTAAAAACGTCCCACCAGGCAAATATCAAACTGAAAGATCTTTTCACAAATGTTTTTCTTGCAGAGATGTAAAAGTTTATTTATTGACTGATTGATGATCAATGTATTATAAATCTGTTCATTCAGTACCTATAGCCTTTGGTGCTGACATAGCTTAATTCAATAAACGGGTTTTACTATAAATAAATACATTTATAGTTAATAAATATAAAATGAATTTATTAAAAAAAAACATATTAATTTATTAATATGTATTTTTTTTTTTTTTTTTTAAAGTAAAATAATCTAGATTTAATTCATTTTATATGTAGATTTTATTTTGGTAGATTTAATTTTTTACTACTATTTGTTGTTCCACTATTTTTAAGTACTTTTTTATTTACTTAAATACTTTTTAAAATACTTTTAACGCCAGCTGGAACCCTCCAGACTATTTGTGGATCGAGAATGAATGTGAAGGTCATTGGGCCCTTGTATCTTAATGAGTCATGGGTGTGTTTTAGGCATAACGTGCAATAAACCAATCAGAGTCTCATCTCCCATTCCCTTTAAAAGCCAGTTGCGCTTGCATGGCAGATTCGCTATTTACATGTTGGAATTTGCGAGCGGAAAGACTGAACACTTCTCCAGAGAGGAATCCTTTTATTTTTAATATTTGAAAATGTTTGTGTGCTGCTGCGCATCCCTGTGTGTGTGATAAGCAGAGTGTACGCGTGTTGTGCTCCTGCCTATATTACTAAAGCGCCCTTTAAATAACAAAAAAATACTGTGCTATTGACTTTAGACCAGGTTTTTGTTGGTCAATGGCGCAGTTGTTTTCAGTTGCCTTAAAATAGCAACGCGCCTACAATGCGCCTGAACACACCTCGTTTTCAGACCAGCACGCCCGTGGGCGAACAGATGGGCACGAGTGCATTTGCTATTTAAACAACGTGGCGCTGGACGTGGAAATGATAACTGCGTTGGGCTGAAACTAGCAAAAAACACTTGCGTCGCATTGCACCGTGGAGAAAGAGACATTGCCTTCCTCTGAATCCTTATCTGTATCTGGTGTCGCTGGTGTCTGTTGGACAGTCACTTTTTAGTCACTTTTGAAAAAAGGACTTTAGACACGTTTTGAGTTCATAATTTGCAATATTTACTTTTTAAAATGATTTTTTAAATAATTTTTGTCCTGCTGATTATTTTCTCATCAGATTTTTCCCTCAAAGAAAACCTAAGTAGATTTATTATTACTTGTACTTTAACTAGTATGACTCACTTCATGGTAATGACCCCCAGTAATTGGAATGAGACCTTTACAAGATCTGTGTGTGATCTTTAACTTCATGTAAATACAGGACAAGAAAAGTTGAACCCTGCTGTACATACCTTTAGGTGGAGTAAAGGCCTCATCCAGGCCATAAAGCAGTGGCGTAGGCAGAATTTTATTTTTGGTCGGGCCTGGGCAAAAGTGAGCGTGCACTTTCACGCGGGGTGGGGTGGATATTGTGCAGTGGTGGGGGCATACAGTGGGGAGAACAAGTATTTGATACACTGCCGATTTTGCAGGTTTGCCCACTTACAAAGCATGTAGAGGTCTGTAATTTTTATCATAGGTACACTTCAACTGTGAGAGATGGAATCTAAAACAAAAATCCAGAAAATCACATTGTATGATTTTTAAGTAATTAATTTGCATTTTATTGCATGACATAAGTATTTGATACATCAGAAAAGCAGAACTTAATATTTGGTACAGAAACCTTTGTTTGCAATTACAGAGATCATACGTTTCCTGTAGTTCTTGACCAGGTTTGCACACACTGGAGCAGGGATTTTGGCCCACTCCTCCATACAGACCTTCTCCAGATCCTTCAGGTTTCGGGGCTGTCGCTGGGCAATACGGACTTTCAGCTCCCTCCAAAGATTTTCTATTGGGTTCAGTTCTGGAGACTGGCTAGGCCACTCCAGGACCTTGAGATGCTTCTTACGGAGCCACTCCTTAGTTGCCCTGGCTGTGTGTTTCGGGTCGTTGTCATGCTGGAAGACCTAGCCACGACCCATCTTCAATGCTCTTACTGAGGGAAGGTCTCGCGATACATGGCCCCATCCATCCTCCCCTCAATACGGTGCAGTCGTCCTGTCCCCTTTGCAGAAAAGCATCCCCAAAGAATGATGTTTCCACTTCCATGCTTCACAGTTGGGATGGTGTTCTTGGGGTTGTACTCATCCTTCTTCTTCCTCCAAACACGGCGAGTGGAGTTTAGACCAAAAAGCTCTATTTTTGTCTCATCAGACCACATGACCTTCTCCCATTCCTCCTCTGGATCATCCAGATGGTCATTAGCAAACTTCAGACGGGCCTGGACATGAGCTGGCTTGAGCAGGGGGACCTTGCGTGCGCTGCAGGATTTTAATCCATGACGGCGTAGTGTGTTACTAATGGTTTTCTTTGAGACTGTGGTCCCAGCTCTCTTCAGGTCATTGACCAGGTCCTGTCGTGTAGTTCTGGGCTGATCCCTCACCTTCCTCATGATCATTGATGCCCCACGAGGTGAGATCTTGTATGGTGCCCCAGACCGAGGGAGACTGACCGTCATCTTGAACTTCTTCCATTTTATAATAATTGCGCCAACAGTTGTTGCCTTCTCACCAAGCTGCTTGCCTATTGTCCTGTAGCCCATCCCAGCCTTGTGCAGGTCTACAATTTTATCCCTAATGTCCTTACACAGCTCTCTGGTCTTGGCCATTGTAGAGAGGTTGGAGTCTGTTTGATTGAGTGTGTGGACAGGTGTCTTTTATACAGGTAACAAGTTCAAACAGGTGCAGTTAATACAGGTAATGAGTGGAGAACAGGAGGGCTTCTTTAAGAAAAACTAACAGGTCTGTGAGAGCCGGAATTCTTACTGGTTGGTAGGTGATCAAATACTTATGTCATGCAATAAAATGCAAATTAATTATTTAAAAATCATACAATGTAATTTTCTGGATTTTTGTTTTAGATTCCGTCTCTCACAGTTGAAGTGTACCTATGATAAAAATTACAGACCTCTACATGCTTTGTAAGTAGGAAAACCTGCAAAATCGGCACTGTATCAAATACTTGTTCTCCCCACTGTACATGTGCCACCCGCAAATTACGCCTATGGTTTCAGGTAAAATAACGGACGGACTCAGTATTCAGGTCATTTCAATCTTATTTTCTTTGATGCTATTGAAAAAATAAATCGTAGAACACGCCTTGTAAAGCTACCACGTCTCAGTCACGAACGTGCCCAGTCAGTGTCACTGTCAACACACGTTAGACACTTTATTTCCACTTTTCGAATATTTTCTTCATTTTTTTTTTAAATAAACGCCTTTCCGATCTAATATGTGATGGGAAAAGGAAGTAGAGCGAGTTCGGCAAAAGGCGGATTCGAACCTCAGGTCGAATTGCGTCAAAACTTTATATCACGCACCTTACCTCTACACTATCTCTACTGATAGGGCCTCATACTGTGTTCCCGTCTTTACAGAATGAGCCTGCGCTTGGAATTGAAAAGTCTTACTGTTACTTGCGGGCTGATGGATGTGTTCTCTCCCGCGTCAATGCGAGTCCCTTTTATAGAATTTTGCATCGCTGCTGTTTATCTATCACACAACTGCAAATTATAGGCTAAGTGAATAGGCAACACACTTCATGAACTCACAGGCGCGACATGCATGAGACAGCCTGACACCTAACTGCCTAACACAGCTGTCAATCAAACTCATCAAGCATTATGCAAAAACCATAGACTGTAAAAAAACACATTTTATTTATTTTAGTATTTGATATGTTATATAACAAATATTATTTGTTATATAATATTTGTTATTTAACAAATATTATAATTGTATAATAAACTGGGGGGGCCTACTCATCATAGTGGGCGGGCCTGGGCCTGTGCCCGTCAGGCCCGCCTGCTGGCTATGCCCCTGCCATAAAGAATACAGCGCACTCCACTTTCAAACAAAACAGAGCGTCTCTTATGTTCATGTTTAATTATTTTAATGAATTCCAAGCTAATATGTGCTGTAATATGCACTGCAAACTATTTCAAGACCCTCTGGTGACTTTTTTAACATCCCAACCTCTTAAAAAATTTAGGTCATACTGCTGTTTGAGGCCAAGAACATGAGCTGAATCTATGCTGATGAAGATATGTCTTGAGTCTCAGATGCTCCCAAAAAAATGGTAAGCTTTGGCATGGTGTCTTTTTATTATAAGATATATGTAAACATTGTTGCCTTAATAGGGGCTACTTGTGTGATCATAGAAAGGCGTGGGTGGAGTTCACACTATATTTAAGTTTGGAAATAGTCTAATCTTGGCTGCAAGATGGGCCCTGTTACACCTCATAATAGTCTCAAAGGGAAATAAAACGACAAGCGCTTCATAAATTTAATGTGTATTTCCAGAAAACGCCTACACAGCAACTATACATTAATGGTGCTGTAATTAATTTCAGATGCTTTTCAACATTCTGCCTTTCAGTTCTGCGTTCCACCACTGAATTCCCAAGCACAGAATGTTTCTGATTGGTTAAAAAACTTATGGCACTACCCCGGTCACCCCCTTCTTTTTATATACTCCTAGATGCCATAACTGCACCATTTTACCTAAAAAGCATATTTCTGTATTGACATCATTTAAAATGACCCTGGGTTCTGATTTCCATGCAACACATAAATTAGCTCTATTTTCTATTTTATACGACAACGATGTACTAAAAACAGACAACAACGTTGTCAAAACGATCCCCCTTCACACGAATCTGTGAAAATTACTAAAATGCTGTATTATGCATGCCAGGCCAGTAGTTGGAGATGTTGCTTTGTCAAGAAACACCCCGCAAACATGTAATACGCATGCGTGAACATGATGTCACCATTTTCACAGATTCACGTTTTTGTTGTTTACATGGAGACAGTAAAGGTATCGTTTTCAAAACCTTGCACTTTAAAACCCGTTTTCAAAACCCCCTTGTCGTGTAAATGAACGGCCAAAACACATAGAAAGTTTTCCCGTTTTCAGTTGAAAGCGTTGTCATGTAAACATACCCTATATTTTCCCTGTCTGTCTTTCATGTCAATGTTGTTAGCTCATCATGGCATCATTTTCCTGCAGCTTCAGAATAATTAGTCTCATAGTTTTATAGATCAGGTGACTGTCTAAAAAAAGGATGAAATCAGTCCTTATGGTCTTTTGCTCTTTCTCTAATTCCCTTCACTCATTCATCCTGTCATTCACTTTTTGTATGGCATTAAGGCAATTGCATCAGACAGCCAAACGATTGAGATCATTAGGCGAACTGATTTAATGAACAGGAAGCGTCCTGCTTGGCCATGGCAGGTGTGCGATACTCACACAGACAGGCACTAATTGATTTCTCATCCAGTGATTTCCCCGGATAAATATATGAGGGCCCAACACCTCCACAATGCGAGCCATCAGCTCAAGTGGCTGCGAAGGTGCTAGCACAGCATAAACAGTGCACAAGGCATGATACACAAATCCATCCACGCTAAAAGAGTGTCTTTGTTTACCTCATATGGCCTCCCAGCATTCTCGCCTGTTGCCACAGAGACTCTTATATCACAGTCAGGGCTTGAAAAGTGATGGTATGACGGCTGAAATCAGGAGTGGCTGCTGTATTGTATACAACATGGTTTTATATCTTCAGGTTTGACTGTCCATATCCTGTTTTCTACTTTTTTGTAACCCTCACAATACCATTTTCTTTTGTCTTTTACTTATTATTATTAATTATTAGGTAATGTGTGGGAAAATGATTAACTATACCCCACTAGGAATGCAGCATCTCACAAATACTTATGTTTCATATCAGCTGTTTAGTGTATAATGCCCAGTTTTTCTCTGTAACCATTTACAAAGTTGGCAAGTGTATGTTCTCTAGCTATTCAGTTTCAAATCTGTTTCGGATATTAAAAGTCATGTAGTGTATTCCAGCCTTTAGTGACATCAGAATCCAAAAAAATGCAATTCAGTGTTTGTGTAACATCTTGTCAATAAAGATGGCTTTCTCTAGACATTTTTAAGGCAGCATGAATGTATCCTGTACTGCTATTGGTGCATATGAGTCATATAGAAATCATCATATTCACGAATTGAACAAACATGAACCCGAATTTACAGTCGACTAGCTATGCCAATTTACAGATTTAGGAGCTGTTGTTTTTTCATTGTTGTAAACATGCACTAGACTGACATGTTTGACCATTGTCTTCATGTCTCACGTCTTTTGCCGCATCTCACGAATGACACGGCATTCTAAAAACACGGTGCTCAAGTTAAAAGATGATCATCTTAAAAAAAAATCCCATAATTATCCAGGGCAGTATGACAGTGATTAAAAAAAAAAAAAAAAAAAACACAGAAAAAGCATCAACCACATAATGTGCATCTTTTGATCTTTATTATTTAGCATGAATGCTTTGAATGTCTTGGAAAAAAATAAATTGTCCAGTCCCTTTTAGTCTGACCAAAATACTTTAACGCACATCACACATCATAATTACAATTTCTCAAAGTGGGAAATTTCTAAAGTAGAAAATGTACAGTATGGGAGTGGTTTCAAGAATTTGATTCAGTAATCAAAAATGTCCTTTTTCTCAATTTCTTCATTATAATAAAACAAGTTTCGTAGTGTTAAAATATTTACTTTAACATTTTGTTCTTTGTCATTATACATGACATTATGGTGCTTTGGGAGGCACTGTCATACTAAAACTCCCCCCCTCTGTGAAGTCATTGATTGGTACTTTAAGGTTCAGAAACAGCTACAGTTTTGCATTGCGATGCCACAGGTGTCCAGTATTTGTCTGTCGATACCTTGGGCCCCATCAAATACATCTTTACCCTTCTGCTCTCTGAGGTTACTGTGGAGGATGGAGAGAGCCAATGATTGGCAGCCGTGGTGATTGGCACTCATTATTAGCCTCGTGACTGCTTTGCAACCAAGTCCAATTCCATTTAACAAAACCCAGCTATTGCTGTCAACCATTAATTTGTTTTGATTGATATTTAATGCTTGTCAGCTAGTCGCATTTGGGCTGAAGCAATCCCAGTGTGTCTCGCTCCCTTTCTTTAACCTGCATGTCTCTGTGGCAGATCACATTAATTTCTTTGTTTCCTGCTCCTTTTATTAGCGAGTATGAACAGTTTCTCTGTTACATAACTGTTGTACTAGATGTATTTCGACTGCTTTTTTAAACGTGGATCAAAGACTAGACGTAGTTCAGAAGTCATAGCTGCTCTTCAGTATATATCTACCCGTCGAATACCCTCCATCCCTCAGTGAGAGCTTCCCCCTCTTCACCTTTTCTTTATTTTCTCCTCCTCTCCTACATAAGCGTACCAAATGAATGGCCATGTGGCAGGCAGAGTTCATAAGTATTCACAATATTTCTATTTTCCCAGAAGGAATTCATCATGAGTCAAGCGATTATAATTTGTTCCCTGAAATTTGTTATGTCTGTGCGGGGGTGTTCGATGTTCTGGAACCTGGTGAGGTATCGACTCCATCAATCAGTATTACAGTGGTAACGTTCTGAAAGCCCTACATCCAGCGGCAGGCAGCGGGATGGAAAGACAATTATACAGGGAACATGGAATGAGCGAGAGAGACAGATGGGGGTTTTAGGCCTTAAAATGTCAAGCACACATATCTTTGACTCACTTGTTTTCTGCCTTTCCATCAGCTGGTGTCAATCGTAGTTCTTAACAGTGTAATTTGTCCCTATAGACCCGCCATGGTTCAGAATATTCAAAAATAGGGAAAATGTTGCGTGCCACATGCAAACAAAGGGATCCAGAGACAATTAAACCAAAATAATCTCAGTCTGATAAGGCAATTCTCTCCAGTCAAACAAATATGGTAATTAATTCAGTCATAAAATCATTACCAACAATTTATGCAAACTTGCTGTAAATAATAAATCTTTGCCTGTCTATCTCTACATGTTCTGTGGAATATACAGACGTACGGATCTTTATCCTAAGAAAAACTCCCACCATAATTGATCACAAAGTCTAATTAAGTTGCACATCAATACTCACAAGTAAGACAGAGTTGAAGTTAAACATGCTTCCCTGCTTCATATCGATCTTTAGCATTGAGACATTGGTCCAACAAGTCAAAAAAGGCTCCTTAGCCAACACACAAAAGTGATTTTGAGAAACTGTGTTGTCTACGAGTATACAATAGTGGGTATGCATCGACATCACTTTCCCACCGGAAACGCGTCCCCTCAGCCAGGACTGAGTGGCAGAAGAGCTGCTGCTTGACTGGATTTAATAGACGAAAACATGAGTAAAACAAACGGTTATCAGTTTAAACTAAAGGTTGGACTCGATATAGTGTTCCTTACAACTTACAAAAGATCCAGTGATCCATAGATATTGACATGCAGCCAGGAATCGTGTTTTCCTGACATTTTATATGAGCCTGATTTTCATCAATATTTATCACTGTCAGTCATCACAATTTTGAGAGTGAACTTTGTTAGAGAGGATTTGCGCGCGTGCAGAACTTAGCACTGGACAAAAACTCAAACGATGAGTGGATTCTAACTTAAACACCTGTGATTGGCCATTGCGTTCAAGAAATCCACAAACATGTCTGTGATTGGCTGCATTGCTCACTGAAGCAAAAACACGTTGGAAATTGAATCATTTGACGAGCGCAAATATAAATACGCACGGGATCTTTTGCCAACTCTTTTTCTCTAATAATATGCTATTATTAAAAAGAAAACAGATCCTAGACCATCGGTTATGGGCAGCTTTTCCCTCTAAAAGCAATCAGTAGCAGAAGCAGCAGGCGGCGGGCCTGGTTTCGCAGCATTCACACTGAAAACCAATGCTGCCTCTCAGTCTTTTTGCCACTCAGTGGGTGTAACCGCAGAGTCACTCCGGCCGACGGTGACGTCACGTGCATACCCTCTTTTATACACGTAATAGCAAAGTCCCTTTCAAGAAAATCAGTTAACTCGGCGGCTGTTTCGAGCATACAAGACCAACTTCTATCTGCATGAATGGAGAAATACTTGAATCTCAAAAACTGCTTTTCAAATCCACATTTCTGTCATGACAACTCTTAGTGTTTGGCATGGTGATGGATATGACAATGTTGATATGTTTGGTCTTGGCGGTATATATCTGCTACACTGCTACTGCTGTTGGTTATTGCTGCTGTAGAGCAAGTACGGGACTTGCTACTGCCAATACATACACGACACGCTGCTGTACAATATAGCGTACATGAATTACCCATAGCAGATATATACAGGTGGAGCTGGGGAAGGTAGAGGGATTCTGAAAGCACGCTGCAACTGCTACAGCAAATGCTGACCGAGTATTTGAAGGTTGAGCAGTGAGCTTATTGGCTACTGATACAGCAGGAACCAATCAGCTGTGCACCTTAGAGAATGATGTGATTGCAAGCAGATTGAGTTGAAGGACCGATCAGCCTGTGCCATCTAGTGTTTCATGACAGAATTTTGTATTTAAAGCCACAATGAAATGGAAGTAGCAACAGATCTTTCTTCCATATTGTGACGTACATCCGAGTGTAACGGATTATCGAAAAAGAAAAAAGTGTAGTGCGGAGACTTTGTATCGGTTGTTTGGAGTTGCACACAAAATAAAAAATTTGACATGAACTGACCCAAAAATGTCATTTTGTATCCTTGAATAGCATTAAAAAAGCATATATTTCAGGTTGATCCAGCCAACGCGGACATTGACTGTTTCTATGGGAACGGCAGCTGCAGTGACGTGATAACTTTACCAATTGGCAACTGTCTCTTTTATTTTGAAGGCGGGACTTATTCCACCATATTGTGCATTGCAGTTTCTCTTATGTGAGAAATCTCGCTTGGTATTTAGTCTTTGGTCTTTTGGTTGAACAGCCATCAGTTTAGTCCACATTCATGACGTGAAAATATATAATCATCAGTTGGAATTTGAATTAAATTAACCACGCCCACGGGAACCTGAGTTGGAATGACAGAGGCCGCATTTACACTGCAGGTCTTGATGCACAATTCCGATTTGGTGACTATATCCGATTTTTTTGACAACCCGCTTACATCATCTTTTAAAAGCGACCCGTATCCGATATTTGCATTTACACTATACACTGGCCGGAAAAGGAAGTAAAACGGCGCGATATGTAAAAATCTTTAAAGGTCAGCAAAACATTGCTCTCGTCTTTCATTGCGCCATTAGTGTCATGTGATCGCAGTTCGTGTCCACCTGAGTTGACGTCATTTGTCTACGTCCCTTTTTCAATGACGTACGACTCGCATTTACTGGGGAATATCCGATTTGACCGCTTACATGGCAGACGCAAATGCATGTATCCGAATCATATCGGATTTATTACCACATATGAGTGAGGCCTGAATCCAATCTGAGGATATCGGAATTCATGCGTTTTTTTTCCTGCTTACACGTTCACGTCATATCCGATCTGTGCCACATGAGAGGGAAAAATCGGAATTGGGTCACTTGAACCATGCAGTGTAAATGGGGCCAGAAAGCGTGAATTGTTTAGTGAATTGCAATTTAAAGAAATTCAACATTGATAATGCATTATGGGAAATAAAGTGTTCTTCAACCCCGATCCACAAATGTTAATTTATTAAATATGATGGACAAAATATAAACTACATTTCTAAAGGTATCATTTAACATCTAATATAATCTGCCTGTCTGTTATGTGATTAGTGGTATGGACATAATGCTAAGCTTATGCGAATGTTTGAGTCTGCCCGTGAAACCAAATGCTATATTGTAAACTGGAGGAAAATATGTAAATTAAAGATGATTCTGAGAATTAGTATTATGTCTAATGCACATAGAAAAAACATATGCCGGCATTAACCATTTGAGCTCTTTGACAGCGGACACCATCCTGAAAAAAAGAGATAATATTAATTATGTAGGCCTCAGTGTGCACAGGGCAGAGAGAACAAGCTGTGTGTACAATAATCAAAACATCTTACATAATGTGTGGAACTCATTTTCCAAGCCTCTAACTACTTGCTCCTTTTGCCTTGATGTCTAATAGAGGTCTTTTGGGTTGAGTATGATACAGGCTTAATGAGAAAGGCCTCCTCACCTTCTCAATTTCCAATGAGTAATTGAGCTTCATGGTAAGAAGCTGGTGTGGCGGATTGTGGCCCATATGCTTCATCTTGCCTCATTTGTGTGTGTGCCTTCCTCTTGAACTTGGTTCATAATAAATGATACCTTCTCTTTCACACTTTGCAGATGATGGTAGGTTCTCAGATGTTCTCTTTCATTTTCTGCAGTGCTACATCTCACCAGATTTCCTCTAGTCTTAAAGATGTCACAGAAGCCAGATACTGTATCTATCACGTTTTATCATTTGCGCATTGTGCGTTAAATTAAAGACAGGAAAAAAAGACTCTTGTTTCTCACCCCACACCCATTTAATCGCTTAAATTCTATTCAGTGAAAATATGCTAATTGGGTCCTCTTTTTGCATGAGACAATGTTTAAAGGAAAAGCAATTTTTTCATTATCCAAATTGCCAGGGTCTGATAAATGAGCTTATCCTTAATCCTAATTATGTCAAAGGCAGGATTTACAGCCATTTTTCATAAACAAGTAGGGAACTTCACAAAAGACTTGACAAAGTAATGTGGATAAGCAGTTAAGCCCATGCACATTGCATTTAAAACACCTGACGCCAATATACAGTCAAACCAAAAATTATTCAAAATATAATTTTTTACTAGTGGGTGCAGGACACTGTAGTTCATTTATGTAAGTGAGGATAGTAAAATAAAGTAAACTGTGACATATTATACCCAAAAATTCTTCTTACAGTGGACTACCAGTAAAATTAATAAAAGATTTGGGACCAAAATTATTCAGACACTTTGACCCGACCATGTTTTGCTTAAGTGTTTTTTCTTTAATTGCTAATGCGACCTTTTACACCACAGACTGAACAAAATGAAGCATTGCTTGGTAATTGGTTGACCTAAATTGGTATTATCTAATTGTTGTCTACTTAAATTTAACAGCTGACAGCTGATTGTTTGATTGTAATCCATTCCATACCTTTCCATCAAAGTTATCTGACATTATCAAGATGAATTTGTTCTGACACAGTTTAACTCTGAGTTCTTGTCATATTTTATTACCATTTTCTAAACTATAGCGAATAAACTGTGATAATGTGAGAAATGTTGAATGGTGTCTGAATAAACTTTGGTTTGACTGTAGTTTCACTGCAGAAACTATGGTTGGTTGAGCTGAGCCCAGGTAGGTTTGCTCATCAACAAGCATTAATGCTATGACCAAATACAAATGCATTTTTACTGTACCCTCAGGCATGTGATAACTTAACCTAGAGGCATGATATAGATCCATGAATATGAGCATATTGAGGGGCTCATGTTTGAGAATTACTGTAGTGATGCTGCGACAGTGACTGGCATGTTGTTTCCTGCAGTGTTTGCCAGCAGGTAATCTCTATTGCACTGAAAGTGCAGTGGATTATAAATAACACACTGTTGTTCTGAATCAGCCCGAAAACTCTAATCTTGTCATTGCTCTCTCCAGCTCAAAGTGGCTGTGAAGCCAGCTGTGCAGCTTTAAATTGGTAGAGATTGCCCAGCAACGTCATAAAGAATGGTTTCAATGCCTGAGTGCATGTTACAAACTATCACAATTTTAACTCTTAACAAAATTTAACTTTTAACAAGTTGAAATATTGTCCCCCAGTTTCACAGACATGTCTTAAAACTAGTCCCAGATTAAAATGTATATTTGAGCTGTTTTAACTGAAAGCAACTTGCACTGTCAGTGCCATTGTTTTGTCTCAAGATGTACATCAGTAATGTTTTTTTTTCTAAAGCATGTATGTAAAAGTCACTTAAATGCCCTAACTGAACTAAGGTCTAATCCTGGTTTAATCTAAGTCCTGTTTGTGAAACCGGGCCTGTACGAACAAAGGCAGATAAACCATAAAGTGGGCCTTTAAATTCACTTGGAATCCCCTGCAACATGATCAAACATTCACACAACACTGTCAGGAGAATTTCGGGTATGATGACACTCAATTATTCTATTGGAACATTTAACAAAAAGTAAACATTTACAAACATTTTTAAAAAATTCATTTTAATTATTTTTCCTTGCATTCAAATTGCAATTCTACATCCTGTTTGCTACCTGAAATTGAGAAACTGAATTGGAATTTAAAAGGCATTGTCCATTCAGTTCTGAATGGCGCACAAAACAATGGTATATGCAGTTTTGAACTACATCAAGAGCTGTAAATAGTTTTAAATAGTTTAGTTTTTAATGTGTCTTATTGGGAGATATCATGCGGTATGGACATAATGCTTATTCTAAGCTTATTCAAATGTTTACGTCTTCCTGTGAAACCGATGCAGTAAACTGGATTTAAATATGTAAATTAAAGATAATTCTATAAATCAGTATCATGTCTAATTCACGTGATAATTTAATCATACTGTAAGTGTTTAATTGTGAACGTGAGAAGAAAGTCCACACACGTTGTTGCGCTGGAGTGGAATACGGTTATACGGTTATACTGACTCTCTCGCACGCGCGCGCGTCCGCGGCTCTCAGAGGAAGTGCTGCTCGTGCTGAAAGAACGGCTGGAAGCGCAACACACAAGGACGCAGCGCGAGAGAGGACAGCACGCGCAAAGAGGTGCACCTGTAATCCACGCTGCTCAGTCTCCGATGTGCGGATAGTGTGAGAGCATCCAGAAGAGGCATTCTACACCACGCGCATACCCATGCTTGGGATTTGGCTTTCTTTTTCTTCGCTAATGCAAAAGGAAATATGCAGCGAAGCCTCACACTGCTCTTCACCAGTTTTCTGGGATTGTGCTTCGGTTCCAGTTTTCCAAGTAATATCAACATAGGTGAGTGAATTACAAAAGTGAAGGATGGACCGTGTAATGGTGCGTTATGAATAAAAAATGGAGAAAGACTCATGGTCTTAGTAATTTTACTTATTTTACCAGAAAACTGCTTGGGTTGTTTTAACGTATTGTGGAATTTATCTTTCCCCACAGGAGGATTATTCCCAACAGAATCACACGAATATGAAGTGTTTCGGTTTGCACTCTCGCAACACCAGGATATCCCTAAACTGGTACCTCAAGTGGATATGGTCAAAATGGGGAATAGCTTTTCCATGACATATGCTTGTGAGTACAACCCATTTTTACAGTGTAGAGAAAATGCGTGTAGTGAATATTTAAACGCACTGCAGCTGCTGTTCATGTCTATCTGTTGCTTTGGTGGTAGAATGATAAAATGAAGAAGTCTGGATGTGAAAGTTTTGTCTCCCTGTTGCGCATACCACGCGGAGATAAAAATCGATCTTATTTGTATTAAACATTAATATAGCTGGCATGGCAAATGTGGCGTTTTTGAATGTATTAGTGATACATGGTTCACAAGTGCAGAAAGTGCATGGTCCAGACGCAAAAATGCGTGTTACGCCGAATGCGCGTTACGCCTGGAATATGTCGTTAGGAAATAACCCAATGATCAAAGTAAACACATTTTTTGTTCGTCATTTTTTGTTTATTTCGTTTCACTACTGTGCGTGCAATTTATCTCAATTATGCGTCACGATGGACGCGCGCGCTTCGTTGCTGATACATCATGAACCCGTTCTGTTATGCTTATAATGCTGATCATTATGAATTATTATCTATTTTTTGCGATTGTTTTTTGTTGTTGAGAATTGTCGGTCAGTTATGTTGGGTCATTTTGTGATTAAGTAGCCTGTAATATATTGTGTTTCTAGTCTCAAAGCGCACAACGTGTGGCAGCTTCCGTTTACAGAACACAGGATCAAAGCGCTGATAAAGAAAACAAGCGTTAATAGCAATAAATTGATTCATCAATGACTTAAAAGCTCTTTAGCCTCACGCAGATGTCTAACAGAAACAATATAGTGAGGATATAGACATGTGAAATGTCTCTTTTTTTTTCTCTCTCTCTCTGTATTAGTGATTCCCAATCAGGGGTAGCCTACTTGGGAAGATTTTGATTTTGGCTTTTCTAAAGGCATAATAGAGAAATGATGACTTATGCAAGCTACGGATCATTACAACTTATTTATAAATAAATTCATCGTTCGGCCTTTCTTTGAGAATGCTTTTCGTATGTGCATCTAGAAATGCTTAAAGACAATCTCAGATGTTTAATGTTTTTACAGTATTGATCATGGTATGTTTGAAAGTGAATCACTGTAATAACAGTCACTTAAAATTTATACTTAAACTTAAGTCACTTAAAATTACAATAATAATACTAAGTGATATATCCAGTATAACAACACATTTTTTGTTTACTGATGAGATTCTTGAGCCTTACTCAGTGGGGAATGTAAGACAAAAAAAGGTTGGGAGACACTACTCTATAACAGTCTTTCTCAGTTTCTTTTTCTCATGAAAGCATCAAAGAATATATAGAGTTTTAAGAATAGAGTTTTAAAACTAGGCACTTGAGTATGAAAATCAGTGAGCAGATGTCTTTCAGCATGTTTTAAATATTCTTTGTTCTGTAATACTACTGAGAGCACATCAAAGAAATGCACATTAAATCTAAGCATTCGTCTCCCCCGGGCTACCAATATTTCTTTTCTTGAAGTGAATTTTGAGCTATGCATAGACCCTCCCGCCTCATCTTCTTTTCATGCGTTCAGTGTGTGTCAGGACAGACCAATCATCCATCAGCACCTCATGCCTTCTCTCTGGTCTTGAGGAAAACCAATCAGATGAAATGAAAACAATTGCGTAATGGCCTTATTAACAGATATTAGGATGCAGATCCAAACACTAATGTGAGGGACCCCAAACAGTGTAATTAAACTCCATCCACTGATTCTGTCAGAGCTGGAGGTATGCAGTGGGATTTGTAATGGAGTAAAGAGACAAATCAGTCCCTCTATGAATTTCATAGGGTTCTCTCAGGTGGAAAATTCAACATGCTCATTAGTCAATGATGTTCATGCACTTTTTCCTCACTGTCTTCCCTTTTTTCCCTCAAGATAAGACATTTGTTATTCACTGACCCATTGTGAAGCTCAGTCATATTTAAAAGCTGCAGCAGTTTGTCCTGGATAATCGAAGGTCTCTTGTATTGCTCTGCGGCTGCGCTCCCATCCCGATCTGTTGCATGGTGAATGGGCAGCCCTCGCACAATGAGCTGTGAGAGGGGTGCTGTGAAGGCCCAGACTCTGTGTAATGCTGAATGGCCTCTTGTGCCATGAACTGAATGTGTGTCCGGAGACGCCTGAGGAAAGTTACCCTCAGCTGCTCCCCCTCTGTGTGGGCTCAATCCTTAGAGCAAACCTGTCAGCACCTGCCGGGGTGAACCAGAGGGGGGTGAGTACACAGAAAAGGGGGTAGAATTGTTCTGGGGCAAAGGTTGATTGAATAAGAAATGGTGTGGCACCTAGGAAAGCACAGTTTTATTGATTAATGGAAAGTATAATGAGAGCACACCTATTCCTAACACTGATCTTAGCTTAATACTTACCAATCTTAAGAGAAGTGATGATAAACAATAATACGCTTATTCTCCATTTAATGTGTTACTAATGTTTAGGTTGAGACCCCTGATATAAAACATGAATGAATGCGGATAATTCATTGTATTTTTTAGTGTGTTTTTAGTTACGTTTATGAAAAGTGCACATCTACTTTGTGGTAAAACAGTGGGATAAAGTCACAATAATGTTTGCCTACTGGGATTTGATTGAGTAAGAGAAATGTATTAAAATCATTTGAATTTTGAAATTTAGGTATTATTTTTACACTACAAAATTGTGGTTTCCAGAGAGCATTAAAATCAATCTTAACAGAACCTGAGGGTTAAGACTATATTTTGTGATTTTAAGTTTAGAATATTGTGTGTGCTTCTATTGTTCATTATTATATGAAATACAGCATCAGTTGAATATATCTCTGTTGATTTCCCAAAGCCACATTTGATTTAATTGCTGCTGTAGTCTGTGTTTTCTGTGGTCTCTGATAACTCTTATTACATTAAGTTGGAGTAAATTTAGATATCCTGTATATCTAGAGAGTGTTAATCAGATTGCCTCATTGTAAACAAGTAATTAAAATAGTTGATTCATAGATTGTTAAACAGGACCACCAGACAGTGTTATTTTCATACATTCTCCCACTTTTCAGAAATAGACAATTTATTCAATGACCCAACTGTCTCGCTGACATTTGAAGTCCTCACAGTTAATGGTGGATTCCTTTATTTGATCCGTGAGAAGAATTAGAGCTGATCAATAGCTGGACCCTAATGCAAAGGCTCCACAATCAATATGAGATTCTCACCGATTCCTGCATGCAAAGACTCAAGAGCCCACTTAAAGATCTATGGGAGAGTGTGCTTTCATAGACCTCCTAGAAAGAAAGCCTCCAGGCCAGAAGAATATTAGCATACATGCTTCAGGGCAAAGAACTGAATCGAGCGTATTTACTGTTGCTATAAATTGATCTGCACTGAGCAAAGTCTCATAATATAATGCTCTAAATGAAACGACTGTTGTTTTTTTACTGTAGAGTGGTATGTGCATGTGTTTTCATTTTATTAGGTGTTTCACAGTATGTAGTTTACACCTTTGCATCTGATGTGATTGCTCTTGGGAGATGCCTGTAAACATGCATCAGAGTATCTCAGAAAACAGCAGCGCTTTCTGTCATAAGCCTGAAATGTCTTTCAGCGCTTCGCACTGAGAAGAAAATAATAACCCTCTGTAGCAAGTCTTTCTGCATGTCGTACAGTCACGGAGAAATGTGTACAGGCAGCACGGTAGTGAACCTCTGCGATTGTGAGTGTTGGGAGAGTTGGCTCCAGGGTATTGTGTTATTGTGTAACAGGAGACCGAAGAGGGGGAGGGATCGCTCTCAGTCACTGCAGGACCTACAAATCCTGATCAGAACAGAATCCTCTGCATGGGATTCCCTAAAGCAAGATATGCAATTAAAGTGCAGAGAGGTTCAGTCTTTAAATTTCCTTCCCAGAAAAGGTCCGAAAAATAAGTTTCAAAACCACAAAATAATAACATTATAAATTCTGATTGAATGAGCCACACAGCACACCTGGGACCGCACATCAGTTAAATACTCTAATACAGGTTGTGCTGTTGCTTGGTAACCGTAAACAACCTACAGTTAGCTGCTAAATTACTCCCATCATAATCAACATGCTGTCTGTACTTGTACAGCAGAATTTCTAGCAGTTGACACATTTCTACTGTCGCATGGCACTGGAAGTGTAAATGCACCTTGTCAGCTTCAGTGTCGCCTATGCTGTATACATTTTAATGTTTTATAATTATATATAATTATATATAATATATAATATAATAATTATAATTATATATAATTATATATAATATATAATCGTTCAAAATTGTGCTTTTTAAAAAAGAAATTAATATTTTTATTCACCAAAGATGCATTCAATTTATCAAAAGGGATCCTAAAGATGTTTGCATTGTTACAAAAGATTTCTATTTCAAATAAATATTTTTCTTTTGAACTTTCAATTCATCAAAGGATCCTTAACAAATTTTTCCACAAAAAATATTAAGCAGCACAACTGATTTCAACATTGATGATAATAAGAAATGTTTCTTGAGCACCATATCATGTTAGACTGATTTCTGAAGAATCATGTGACATTGGCTCTTCAGTTTTGCCATCTGAATAAATTACATTCTCAAATATATTAAAATAGAAAACAGCTATTTTAAATTGTAGTAATATTTCACAATATCACTGTTTTTACTGTTTTTTTTTTGTTTTTTTTTTATCAAATAAATGCAGGTGTGGTGAACATAAGACACTTCTTTCAAAAACACTTGTTTTTTTTTTATCAGCCTCAAACTTTTGAACAGTTGTTCATTTATGAGAAATGATTTGCAGTTCAGATGAAACCAATCATGAACCGGAACAGTACTGGTCCAGAACCAAATGTGGACCTCTTGTTTATTGTGACCTTTCATACATTTTGGGCATTCACAATGATAATAGGGAGGTGATTGAGTCCACTGTGTGGTGAATTTGTATGGTGGCTTTGTATCTCTGATGTACTGTAGCTGTTGGTTTTTGTAAGAGCTGTAAAAAAGGATCGAGCGATGGATGTACTTCTCCTCAATGAGGAAAAGAGAGGAGCTGTCATGTTCAGTCTGAGATGAACAGAGACTCCCTTTTCTCGCACAGTCCTTTACATTAATGATAGACACAGAGAGAAACACGTCTGCTCTCAACTGTCTTCTCTTCAAAAACATGACAACTGTTACCTTGCTGTTTTTTTATATATAAAACTAGAACAAAGAATATAAAGGTGGTAAAACACTAAGGGAGTCTTTTGATTTCCGAGCTGCAAATGACAAATAAAAAAAATTAGTGTAACCAACTGAAGCATAATCTCAGTATGAGACAATCTTGCCTCGACATTGTTATCTAGTGCAAGAAACTCTACTGTCCCCATACCATCATATAGTGCCATTTTAAATAGTGGAAGCAGTCCAATTACGCTTCATTATGAGGATGCCCCATATAGCCTTCCTGTCTTAATGAGGACACATGCGTCTGTCTTGGCTGACATCACCATAGAGAATTTAAGAAGGGTTTTTAATTTTAATCCCTGTAGTGCTTGTGAAGACGTAATCGTGGACTGTATTATCCATGTTAGGAAAATGTTTTATGATAGGGAAGATCAGGCTCATGTGTAGGGTTGAGAATCAAGAAATACTACACTAAGAAAATTAAGGGTTCACTGAACCTAATTAAACTGAAGAAAAGTTTTCTAAGCAATTAAATAAAGCCTATCAAAAACAACAAGAGCACATATTGTCATGGCTGGTGTGGTAAACAACACCCACGAACAGAAACATACTCAAGGAATGCAGGAGAAATACATAAACCACATCAACCTAAATGTAAAAGACATAGAACAGTGAGCTAACAACAACCCATTCTCACTCCCAAGGCGTCAAAAACTGAAGCATGGGCAAGTGCCTTCTGTGTCACAATAAAGGGGAAAAAAAAGCTAAATCCATAGGCGTCATGGTAACGACGAACAGGGTACTCCATTGATTTAATTTGTTCAAAACGCATTTAATTCTTTGCATTTGCATATTATAAATATTTATACTTTTATATTTTGGAGCAACTAGCCCCATTACCCTAAACCTACCCACTTCTCAACAATATAAAACATGTAACAGGCAAATAAAATTAAATAATCTTTTGCAAAAACTGACCAAAAACAGTATATAAGTATTACAAATAACTCAACTCAAGTCTTCTGAAGCCATACGATATCTTTATGTGAAGAACAGAGTGGATCTCAATGTTTTAATCGCAGTCACATCTAATTCAAAAGATACACCCGACTCTTTAGCATGACGCAAACGGTCATAAGACACACAACAGCCAATGCTATTTCACAATCAAAGCTGACGTAATGATGCAGTTGGTCACGAGACATAGGAGAGCCAATGCCATTTCACAATCAATGCTAACGAAACGCTTCTTCGGGCGTAAAAATTAAATAAACAAATAAATAAATGTAAATAATATTATGCTGGCTGATTAAATTGTGAATCACAACCCAACATTTCATAATGGCAAAACTGTAACCTAATACTGTATATAATTGCATCATGACGATAACATTCCCATGTCCAACGCGTCTGTGTATGACACCAAAGGTTTCTCATTGAAATCAATGGAGGACTCTGTTCATCGATACCGTGACACCTAGGGGTACCTTTAGCGTCTTAATTGTGACGCGGAAGACACTTGACCATGCTTTAGTTTTGATGCCTTGGGAGTGAGAATGTGTTGGAACTGAGGAAACTAAGGGCTTAAATACACACAGAGTAATCAACAGAACTAAGAACATGTGTGGAACTAATGAGTAACTATGGAAACTAACAATCACTGGGAACACAGGCAAACAGGAACAGAACAAAAACACAACTGAACTAACAGAACTAAACAAAACCCTTACACATATTTTTTGAACAAATTTGTTGTAGTCTTTTTGTACAAACATTCATTTAGTTACAGTAGTTACAACACAAATGGATAAAGTAAGCTTGTGTTTTGAACATTTAAATGGATGTCACACTCTGACAAATTGTTTAAGAACTGTTTTACTCATTCTACTCAATCTAACTTAACAAGCAAACCAAATGATTTTCATGACATTCGATTCTATTAATGCTTTTGCTTAAACATTTGCATACTTCCACAAATGTGGATGCAAAACTGCACTAAAACACCGCTATTCAGTGGTTTTGCAATGCTACTGAATTTATTTTAGTTGCATTGTGAGTTTACCGTCAGAATTGAATTGTGTTTGTGTGTCAGGCTGCTGTCTCTTAAGATGCCTTTGCGAATGGAGTGGACGGAGGTCTGGCTTTCTCAATTATTAGTTTAATTAGACATTAAGTTCATTGTGGAAGAAAAAGAAAGAGACCAGCCCTGTCCCTGAATATCAGCTGACATTTGCCTCTTTTATCCTTAGCTACTTTGCATAAGCACAAAAGCTAATATGTGCTACTGATGCCTGTCCGAGAATGGTGTTTGTCCTTTCTGTGATGTCGAGGACACATACTGAGCCGAGCAGCCACAGGCTCACAGCACTATTACCACTCTTTGAAAGTGTGACCGTTTTCTTCATTCCCTGCACACCAAGACCCGAGTGTCAAGTTCTCTGGTCAGCCTGGCCTTACACTCTTCTGGCCTTCTTAGTGCACAGATCCTTGACTTGAGTATATCCATCCATACCGAGGGGAAGGGAGTTTATTATTGTTTATTATTATTGAATTTATTATACTCAGCTGGGAATTTATTATTGTGCTCACATGTATTAAGGATTGTGTGTGTGAGAGCTTGCGTATATATCCAAACATGCTATTTGACTGTAGTTGTACAATGTGACATAAAAATATTGGAATAATGTTTCATCAATCAACACTGCTACTTGTAATAGTATCTTGTTCCTAGAAAAATGCTGTTTAGAAGCAGCTGAACTGCTGTTAGTTGTGTTGCAATTTTTAGTTAGTTTCTCCACATCACAGCCTGATCAACATCCTTAGTTGTTTCTGAAACAATATTCCTGTCAACCAGACAATTCTTCATATGTTATATGGTTTTCTTTGCTTATTAGACATTCTTTTCAACTATGCATCTCTAATGCTCTAAAAAATTAAACTTTGCACAACATTTGTAATGTAAAAGACCTTTTACTTGAGCTATTTCTAAAGATTTTACCAAATCTAATTGTGATCACTTTGTCAATGCAGATTGGTGGCAGTGTGAACTATTTATTTGTTTGTTTGTTTTATTTTATTATATTCCAGTGTCTGTATTGAGTAGAAATTAATATTATTCTGTAATTAAATGACATTCATTTACATTATTACATCAAATTAAAGTAATATTTATTCAGCAAAAGTACATTAAATTGGTCAAAAGTGACTTTTGACAAAATGTATAATGTTTCTGTTTTCAATATTGATAATAATAAGAAATGTTTCTTGAGCAACAAACTAGCATATTAGAATGATTTCTGAAGGATCATGTGACACTGAAGACTGGAGTAATGATGCTGAAAATTCAACTTTGCCATCACAGGAATAAATTAAAGTTAAAATATATAAAAGCTATTTTGTATTTTGATCAAATAAATGTAGCCTTGGTGAGCATTAAAGACTTTAATAAATAATAAAAATCTTAATGACCTACATGTTTTGAAAGGTAGTGTATATGAAATGTTGGTAATATGATTTTGTTTGATTTAAATTTGTCATGTGGGTTGGGTTGGAAGGGATAAATGTTGATTTGCTTGTTTATTTATTTGTTTGTTTGTCTGTTTACTTTGGTTGTGAGAGTGATCCCATTCCTTTTAGTTTTATAACCCTTCTCAAACCATAGAAAATCAAACAAACATTGCCCTCCAATTTTATGCTTTTACGGTTATACAGTTTGGGTTATGATTCGGGCATTGACTGGTTGGATATGTGCTGTGTTGTGCCACCCAGCATGTCTGCCGTCATATTGTGTATTTTATACTCTTCCATATTTATCTGATTCACACTCTCATGCTCAGGTTGTGCGAGTGACTCATTCTGAAGCAGTGAACACTCATTTGGCCAGACCAGCGGTCTCTGCACCTGTGGGCTTCCGCCCACCCAGCACTGGATCACTTTTGCGGCACTGAGCGCTATTTGTAGCCTTCGGTATGAAGGACCCGTAACTCTGTATATCATTATCATTAAGGTCAAACAAACACAATGAGAGGTATGGCTTGGTTGTTTTCGCACTGTTTCAAACACTTCTAAATCTAACATAGACAATAGGCTATACTGGACATACAGACTTTTATTCATATACCTGTAAGGAGACGGTTGTTGGAAATTGTTCAAATGTGTTTGTGTGGCTTTTAAATAATGCTTTAGGGCCACAGCAGTAACTCTTAATGTCAGACACCAGGCAGAACAATTTAGTTGCTTCCATAAAATGACACAAACATCACATTGAAGCTTAAACTGTCAACATTTTATTCTCTTTTATTGCAGCAAACATGATGGACAAAATGAGATGCAGTACTCAGGCTATTTGTTGTGTTTGTGTAATAGAAAAAAGAACATTTTTCTGAGGTTGCTGCTGGCTTTCGCTAAATTGGTTTGTTCTCCTGTTGCAGGAGTGATAACAGCCGTTTCCGCCCTGGGAGGCCTTGTCAGCAGACAGGTTCAAGACATGACTACCGTTATTCACAATAAAAAGATTTCTTATCCTATTGCAATGACAATACTTGAATTTTCTGGAACATGTGGATGTGTAGAAGTTCAAATTATTATTAGATTATGAAAATCATTTGGAATTTTTTTAATTTAAGTTACAGTAACCATGAAAAAAAAAAAAAAAATCTTATTTTTATGGAATGTTGCAATGTTTACTATAAATGATTTATCCACCCGTTATTATTATTATTATTATTATTATTATTATTTTGCCCTCATAATCTTTCATCAAAAACCATTAGGTTCCCCTTCCCGTGGCAACAACTTCTCTTCTCTGATGACGTGTGCACTGCCTCGATGGCGGCACATTAACCCCTTCCTTCCAGCAAATTGTCACTTGCATCAGATCGCAGCAATTAGCAAACGATAATGATCTAATCAAAATCAAGTACCGTTCTACATTTGTTTGTGTCATTGGAGAAGCCATTTCACTCTGATATATGTCAAAATAGGGATGAAAAGAATCAATTCACAATATCACAATTTTCGTTTCATGCCAATTATAAAATATTATGCTGTAAAAGAAAATGTATATTAATAGTATTAATGATATAAATGGATATTATATTTATGATTATAAAAAAGTATAATTAATGATATAAAAAGCAATAATATAAAAATAATAATTGATAATATTTTGTTTATAATATATTTTATAATTATTACAATTAATAATAATAATAATAATAATTATTATTATTATTATAAAAAACAACAATTATTATTGTCGTCATCATCATCATTTTGGAATCAATACAATGTATTATATGAACATAAAAAATTAGTTTATTCAGTGTATTGATTTAGTTTTTTACAATCGCTATAGGACACATTTCTCAATACTTTGGTAATTTTTTTCAAAACTCTTAACACAGTTCTAACCAACTTTCAACTTGGCACAGCAGTTACTTTAACATTCAAAATGCACTAAAAACTGTAACTTCAGCCTTGAGAATGTCGGTTGCTTTTTAGAGAAAACCTTTGTAAGACATTGGTAAATCATCAGCCATCGTGATTGAATGGCAGTATCATAAGATATGAACAAACAGTGAATACATGCAGATGATGAGAAGCCCTCATCCTGGCTTATGTTGTCGTACCATGCACATACAGTACTGTATTTGTAAAGGTTGAATTCCTTGGGAATAACACATTATGTATAGCTGACCTGGAACTGTCCACTTAGGGCATAAATACAGCAGGATACAGGAGTGATTATTACTACACATCCCCTTGAGCACCCAGAGCAATATGCTCCAATGTGTAGGGTAATGACGTGTAACTCCCATCAATGAGTATGGACAGGCTTGTCTGTGTGTGTGTGTGTGTGTGTGTGTGTGTGTGTGTGTGTGTGTGTGTGTGTGTGAGAGAGAGAGAGAGAGAGAGAGTCTGTGTAATTACTCTGGTGATATTTGCAGACGCTTGTATAGCAAGAGTGAGATTGCTGAATTTATTTTGAGTGTGTGTGTGTGTGTGTATGTGCGTTTTATATTTGAACTGTGAGGGCATGTAGCTTGTGTGTGCATGTTGGAGTGTGCCAGAGGATATGGTATGTGTGTGTGTGTTTATACAGAGGACTGGAGGCCAAAGGAGTGAGCAGAACACCTCATTAAAGCAGTAGATGTGGATGGAAGAGGTGGAGCTCACTGTCCTTTCAAATTTAGTCCACTGCATAGTTATTCAAATAATCCATATACAGACACGTTATCGGGCATCAACATACACCAAATAACAGCACATGAAAGGACACACAGGCTCCAATAATCCACAGGTTTTCTGCTCACGATTGGAGGGGTGGGGAAAAGAGAAATGGTGAGTGAGTGAAACAGATTGAGAAGGAATTGGCTATTTAGTCTCCACAGTTCTCCTGAGGGAGTCTACCTGAGACTGCTTTCAGACTACAGTTTAAAGCAGGTTTACTCAATAGTGCTGCCTGGCAAGAGCCTCTCAGACACACTGTCTTTTAAATAGACTGGCTTCACATATATTAAGTGGAACTAATGTAATTTAGGATGAGCAAAAACAGAAACACTGGAAAAGCCAGTTCAGCAGTCCAGCTACAAAGAATATACAGTTTCTTTGTTGTTGCCAGTTGATTTTGGAATTAGAAAGTGAAATATTTCTTGTTTAATGGAATAGTTAACCAAAAAATGAAGACCCTCATCACTCTCATTTTGTTCCAAACCTGTCGGACGTTCTTTGTTTTGTGGGACACAAAAGGAGAATATTAGCAGGATGCTTGTTCTGCTCTTTTGATTATGATACAAGGGAAAAAGCAATTGAGTGTTTACATAAACTTTAAAAGTAAAAAAAAAAAAAAAATTCAATAATGAAACTGAAATCATACCAGCCCTTTTTCTGTCAAATTGGACTAGCGGATAACGCGACTGTAGATGGGCTTCATTCACTATGTTATGCTCAGCATGACTACTCTTGATCTCTGCATTGTGCACATTCTTTGAGAGACAGAAGTGATGCACAGTGTGTATTTATAATAGTGTGTAAATATTCAATTACACATTGTGTCATGTATACTTGGACAGACAGATGAAGACTAGCTCGACTATGCAAAAACAAAATCGTCTGTAGCTTGATTAGATGTGTGTAAACTTGGTGTTTGAAATGACATACACATTAATGATTCTTTCATTTTTTGATGAATTATTCCTTTAATTAATTATTAACATATGGGATATGAAGCTAGGGTAGAGTTAGAGATTTGCGGTGTTGCAGAAAGTGCATGAAACATGTTTTTTACCTTAATCTTCTGGCAACCACAGCTGCCATTTTCTTTCTTTATTTTTCTTTTTTTTTTTTTTTAACTGAATTTAATAGGATATTTTTACAGTGTAGCTTCTAGGCTAATAGCATCAGCTTGGTTGATGCTCTACGAGTCTCATGACAGACAAGCTGAACATTCAATACGGTCATCAGTCATCCCTGCCAAGGGTCTGGTAGGCGGAACAGACCTGTGGAGATCTGTTTGCGAGATGGTGCCAGGACGGGCAGATGCTGCCAGGATCTTTAGCAGGGCCAGAGAGCACAGGTTGGCCAGAGGTGTTCACATCATGTTTTACGCCTCCACTCAGGCTAACACAAACCACTGCAGGCGGCCAGTGTGTTCCTGTCATTAGAGGGCTGGATGACATGGCCATGTGCTCCCTGTCAGAAGGAACTTTTCAGAACAGGAAAGCAGATGTGAGCGAGAGAGAGCCGCACACTTGCAATCTGCTTCCACATTATCACACACATGGGGAGTGGCAACGACTGTGTGGCAAATGGTTTCCACTGAAATTTTTGTAAATGAGTTACTGATTAAAAACAAATGCGTTTATGTTACTATTCTGGCTTGGATTACATTAAAGAAACTTTTTTTCACCAGATATTTATTTTACTTCTTTTCAAATGACAAATCATGGTTGTCCTTCACTTGATTAACAGTTTTGTTCCTTGTAAAGTTTTCTTCAAAGTTAGTGTAAAGCTTGAGATTAATACATTTCCTAAACTAGTGAGAGTGTAAAAAGTGTTTTAGGAGAGTTTATTTTCCACAGGGCCAAAAATGGCTATAGTTGAAGAAACAGTCATTGAGTAAATTGCAACAGATTTTATTTATTTATTTTATTTTTTAAAGAAATTAATACTTTTGTTGAGCAAGGATACATTCAATTGATCAAATGTGAAAAACGGTGTTACATTGTTCCAAAAAATATATATATATTTCAAATAAATGCTGTTTTTAACTTACTATTTACAATGAAAATGTATTACGGTTCATCAAAATGTATCACCATTTCCACAAAAATATCAAGCTGTTTTAAACACTGATGATAATGAGAAATGTTTCTTGAGCACCAAATCAGCAAATTATTATGATTTCTGAAGGATCATGTGACACTGAAACTGGACTAATGACTGCTGAAAATTATTAAAAAATTATTACAATTTAAAATAGAAGAGTTTATTTGAGTTATTAAATGTAAATGGTTATTTTAAATTGTAATAAAATTACAAAATATTATTGTCTATACTGTTTTTCATCAAATAAATGCAGTCTTTGTTAGCGTAAGCATAAGCTTGGTTGCCACTTTTTATTGGTAGGAAAATAGAAAAACAACAGGAAATGATGCATGGAATATAGAAGGGAAAGGATCAGGAAAGGAGTGTGACTCACACTCACGTCACTCTCAAGTGCATCAATGTGAATCTCAGATAGCATTGCAAGTTTAAAAACCCCATGAGCAAGGCACTAAAGCTGTGTTCGGTAGGCTAATATATCACTGCAATTAAAGTTAAATCATTTAGAATGAAGTCATATGCCAAATGATATCAAATAAAGTTAATGAATATGTTCTGCTTATGCCTGTTGCCAGGAATCTAAGTTTAACAATATGTTGTAGTTGAATGAGCACAGGTTATTAACATTGTATGCACTGACAAAAAAAGTAAAGTATGTGAAACCATTCAAGAAAAGCACATATGGTATGATGAGGATCTCGATTCAATATGCCATATGTCTTCGGTAATAGCTAACACAGAGGGATGCAGTCCCCCACCTTCCTTTCTCTTTTCTCTCTCTCTCTCTCTCTCTCTCTCTCTCTCTCTCTCTCTCTCTCTCTCTCTCTCTCTCTCTCTCTCTCTCTCTCTCTCTCTTTCTCTCCCTCTCCGGGTCCACAAAGCTCAGCCCAGACAGAATTAATGTGCAAGTCATCAGTCACAGAGGAAGCAGAACTGTGTGATAAGAACACCCCCAATATTACCTCAGAGCTCACGGCAGCGTCTGTTATAGACGTGTCACACTCATTATTGCTTAGCACCAAGCGTGTGACTTTTATTTACAGTGCATGGAGAACAGTTTAATGAGTGTGTCTGTGTTAAATATCACATTCTCTTTATAAGATGTAATTGGCTCAGAATGCGACAATGTCTATCATACAGATAAAGTGTTTATGTTTTGGCCGGATGTTAAAATGAGTCATAGTGCATGTGATGAAGACCAGTGGTCACAAACTCACACACATAAAAACACACATGCTAGAGGAGTTGGCACCCTGCACTGCTTGTGGACTGTTGCATGATGGGGCAGGCAGTTTGGGTGATGGCCATGCCTATCGCTCCTACTCCCCCTGTGCCCCTCAGGCAGCCCCTGCTGGGATTTGGGCCTTGGGCAGTGAACAGACTGCAACTTCAATCTGTTTAGTTGCGGGACTGAAACGTGAGGGCCGGAGCTGCAGTGAAAAATAACCTCCGCCAGGACAAAGATAGCAACAACAGAGTATGATACAGCATTAAAATACACAGGGAAACCTGGTTCAAAACCGATTGAGGCCATTTTGCCACCAACAGGGAGAGGAAAAGATATTCAACGTTCAAGGCAGCAGAGATAGAAAAATGCCCTGCTGTTTGGTAAATGTCAGCGAGACCCTTTGTGTGCATTGATTATCTGCCTCTTCAGAAACTCCATCCGCACCATTTCCAGTCCAGTGATGCATATAGAAACGTTTACTAATTGCTTCTCGGAAATTAATAATAAAACCAGAAAGATGCTAACAATGCGGCATGAATGATGTCTGTATTGTAAATCGTGTTCTGTTGTCGTCTCTAGTCTGTTCGCAGTTCTCAAAAGGGGTGTACGCCATCATCGGCGTGTACGACAGGAAGACTGTCAACATGTTGATGTCGTTCTGCGGTGCGCTACATGTCTGCTTTGTGACGCCCAGCTTCCCCATGGAAAACTCCAACCAGTTTGTCATCCAGCTGAGACCTGAACTGCAGGACGCTCTGGTGGCCGTCATCGAGAACTACAAGTGGTCCAAGTTCGTCTACATGTACAGCTCAGACTCTGGTGAGGACTGCTTTTATGATTGAAATCTTTGGATTTGTAGGGGAATTTACTAATGAATTGCACTTATAGCACTGTTTGTTTGCAAAAATGCAAACTCTCATTTACAGCATTGATTATTATTTGATGTATAACTGTTTCCATGACCTAGTGTTTAGAGAAAATCATTTTAAAATAATAATAATAATAATAATTAATGTAAATGTAAATTTAAATAATAATATTGTCAAATTCATATTCTATTTTTTCTCATGCAGTATAAAGGGATGGCAAGGTAGTCGTCATATTTTGGGGTTCTTGGCATCAAAAAGTTTGAAAACCCCTGACATAATCAACATAAAGTCTGTTTAAAGGGTTAGTTCACATAAAAATTTAATTTCTGTCATTAATTACTCACCCTCATGTCATTCCAAACCCAAACCGTTCTGACCCCCCATAGACTGCAATGTAATTTAAACTTTTAAGTCCCAGAAAGGTAGCAAAGACATCAATAAAATAGTCCATGTGACTCAAGTGGTTAAACCTTAATGTTATGAAGCGACGAGAATACTTTTTGTGTACAAAAACAAACAAAAATAACGACTTTATTCAACAATCTCTTCTCTTCCGTGCCAGTCTCCTACGTGATTCACATAAGCACCACAACGCATGCATGTGATCGTGCTCGGCCAATAGTGAGCCATAAAACACGGGAGCGCTGTACTTTGTGAATAGTGTAAGAGAGTGTCAGGGAAGAAAAGAGATTGTTTAATAAAGACGTTATTTTTGTTTGTTTTTGCGCACATAAAGTATTCTCATCACTTCATAACATTAAGGTTGAACCACTGGAGTCACATGGACTATTTTATTGTTGTGTTCGCTACCTTTCTGGGACTTGAAAGTTGAAATTACGTTGCAGTCTATGGGGGGTCAGAAAGCTCTTGGATTTCATAAAAAAATATCGGTAACTTTTGGGTTTGGAACAACATGAGGGTGAGTAATTAATGACAGAATTTAAATTTTTGGGTGAACTAACCCTTTAAATCCCTGTCTAAAAGTGCTCTAAAATGTGCAATGTTTAATAAGCTTAATTTGCATAGGACGGAGGCATGTTTGCCGCTCATTAAAATTCAAATATGCAACATACTCATAGTGTAGTGCTATAGCGACGCATTTAACACTTGGTTAAACTGGTTTGAGTGTGCTTAGTGAATAAGATACTGTTTTTTGTGCTGAAATACCATGTGCTAAACTGAATTCGCTCCTTAGAATTCCCTTTGAATACGTCTGGTTGGTTTTCTGAGACCCAGTATTTACCACATTGCTGGTGTGCACACTGAGTCAGCTTTTGTTCCCGGTTTGGGTTTGTTTGTGAACATGTTGGTGTGTAATGACAGCTATAGATATGACTCACGAGAGAGCTGCCTGCTTGTGTGTTGCTGGGATGAACAATAGTGCTCTGATCTGAGTGGATGCATCTCTCCCTGCACTTGGAGCTCATTTGTGCATCTTTCTCCATGAATATCTGCCAGAATGAAACCATTGTGCCAGAGTAAAATGTATCCAGCTGAAGGCTGGGAAAAGAAAATCCCCATTCCAAAGCACCTCTGCTCTGCACATGGTTTCATTGTTATTTTAAGAAGGGTCCAAAATTAACTTTTCTGCCGCACATGCCAGGGGCGATGATTTGAGAAAATTTACCAAACCTAAATATTTTTCTTATTGGGTTTTTATTTTGGTTTATTTTTATAAAAAAAAAAAAAAAAAAAAAAAAAAATTCCCTTTGGAAATTATTTAGCTGTTTTTCCTTAAAGAGATATTCACCCCAAAATTCCAAAACATTTACATTTTCTCATTATTTACTCAGCCTCATGTCTTTCCAAACCTGTATGACTTTCTTTCTTCTGTGGAACACAAAAAGTAATGTCTCAGTTGTTGTCTTAACAATAGAAGATATTTTTAAGGACGCATTGAAAAGTCTTAAAGGGATAGTTCACCCAAAAATGAAAATTCTGTCATAATTTACTCACCTGCAATTTGTTCCAAACCTGTATGAATTTCTTTCTTCTGCTGAACAATAAAGAAGATATTCTGAAGAATGTCAGTAACCGAACAGTTGATGGGCCCCATTGATTTCCATAGTATTTTTTTTTTTCCATACTATGGAAGTCAATGGGTTCCATCAACTGTTTAGTTACCCATATTCTTCAAAATATATTCTTTTGTGTTCAGCAGAAGAAACAAATTTATACATGTTTGGAACAAATTGAGGGTGAGTATTGATTACAGAATTTTCATTTTTTTGGTGAACCATCCCTTTAAAGGTTTGGAACAACACAAAGGTGAGTAAATAATGACAGAATTCTCATGTAATAAACACAGATGACTTGAGCCAGCTGTAATAATTTACTTTTGGTGGCTTTTTTTGTGAAGAAAATTCCACATATGTTTCGTCACATGGTTCTAGAAAAATAAAAAGCATAAGCACAAATAAATCCTGATGGCAAAGTTGAGAAGACACACAAATCACCCAGATGGCGTAGAAATCATCTACGTCTTTTACATCAGGGAGAGGCAGACTATCGTTCTAATTTGATTTAAATTAGAATATTTAACTAATTTGATATAAATGATGTCGCAGTTGCTAAGAAAATTACCAGCCAAGTGGTGACTAACCCAATTTTTACTTGCATCTGGAGCTTGGCGAGAGTTAATTTTGGACCCTGTTGCCACGTACCATCCTACAGCACAGCAGTACAGGAATTTTGAATGCCTGTATCGTCTCGATTCAAAATAAATACCTGAAATTCCCAGATCTGCTCTAGAAAAGTCATGGGCATCCGGTGCTCCCCGAGCAGGTAATGTCTGACACACCTGTCAGCACCAGGTGTGCTTTCCAAAACCCCCCCCCCCCCCCCCCTCCACCCTAGCCAATCGGCTGCAGTGTCCCCATAATGTGTCACCATCTGTCACAGACGTTCAGCTCAGCCGACCATGATGGGAGCATGACGTGATCTGCATGTTACAGGTCTTTTTTAAGAAATGTAGTTACCCACAATGCTCTCACCACCAGCTCTCTTCTTTCCGGCTCTCCTTTTTGCCTTGTCGTTGTCAGTTCTGTCATCGCTCTACACACACAATAGGTCTGATGCCTGCCTATATGCACGCCACAGGTGTCTCTGTGATGGTTTTATCTTGTGGAAGTGCTGAGGGCTCTGGGTTAAGATTGTAGGATCATTAACTCTGTGACTGAGGGGAACCAAACTGCAGGAATCCATATCACCAGCCTCTTGTTGCCTAGATACAGCGCTGCACTGTCTACGGGGTTATTTTAAGCCTTTTAAGGATATACGTGTGAGAGTGTATGTAGCCCGTATGTGAACCCAGCCACACTGTAAGCTTCCTATGCGTATAAAATGGGCCCCGCTGCCGTGTGCTGTTTTGCATGTTAGTGTAGTACTCCATTAGCGCCACACCACCCCAGATGAGTGAGAAAGAGGCTAAGGAGAGATATCTTCCCCCGCTGGCCCTGTTCTCTGTGTGCATCGTGAGCCATTTGTTCAGCCTGCTGGGAGCGTGAGCTCCTTAATGTCAAATCACCTTGCAGTCTTAAAGTGGTCCAGCTGTACTCACACTGAGTCAAATAGGAAGCAACACTGGCTCAGATGCAGAGGGGTTAAAGGGCAAGTGCTCAAAACAGAGCAGAGGAGGGAGTCAATATTCCTCGTTCCTGCCATCAATATGGGCTATCTTTACTTGGGAATCCAACTATTATTGACTTGTTTTTTAAACTTCACTGTAAATATGATTTGCTGTTGTCTAATTAGACTGTTTAAATAAGTTTCTGTGACTATTTACTCACCCTTATGTTGTTCCTAATCTGTATTTTCTGTATTTTATATAATATTGTGAATATTTGTACTTGTTGTTATTTCTATATATTTAGTCCCCTTTCCAGCTTCAAAAAAGACACAAAAGCTCAATTTAAGTATCATAAATATATATAGTTCACTTGACTTGTGCACTATATTTCAAATCATCTGAAGCCACATGATAGCTTTGTGTGAGAAACAGACTGAAATTTAAATCATTATTCACTGATTATCTTCCCCTTTGGTGCCTGTTAATCACTGCTACTGAATCATTAAGACCGTGAACTCAAGAACTGAGACGTTTAGATTCATGAATGAATCTTTTATACTACTGATTCATTAAAAAGATCTGACTCAAAGTAATTCATTCGCAAACTGGATAACACTACCTCTCTCATGAACACGCCAAAGGTGAGTTAGGGCAGATGTCAGGGGTTTTTTTTGTGAAAAGGACTCATATAGACTCCTTTTATGATACTTTTATGGTGTTTGCATCCTTTTTTTATGCTTGAAAACTACAGTCCTTGTTCGTTGTAATTTCATGAAAAAGAGTGACTGGTAGAGTTCCTCAATTTCCTCATTTTAGTGTCACTCAATAGAGTGGAGCAGGTATGACGTCACTTTGTAGGCCAACCGGCAGTTAGAATCACACTGGTTCCCTCAACAAAAACCCAATAGGATTTTCCCATAGGCTTTTGGGTTATCGCTAAAAACAAGCTCTGTGATCAACAAAATTTTATGATACTTGCACGTTTTGTCCATCAAGATCACAGATGAACACAACTTTTATGAATTTTGAAGCCTAAATGCAGTCGCCAGAAGTAAAAAGCTAAAGGTAGGTTATAAACGAGCTACACCACAGTCCCACGAATTCAACGTCACCATCATTAAGCTTCTGACAACTCTTTCAGTTTTTATCTGAAAACATTTTCCCAGAACGTTTGAGTTAGAATAGTTTATAAGAGCACAATTATAAGCACAATGAGGCTGTAAAAGCGGACTGAGCTTCCTTTTTCAGCGTCCCATTTAGACACTTGTTTGCAACCGCCTTTTTCAAGACACATAACAGCTTAAAAAAAATCACGAGTGGGGTAATACTGATGTGTGTTATGTCGTAGAATAAAACGTGAAAGTGTCTTGAGCTTGTGTTCACCACAGACCTTATTTTAGCCATTTAACCAAAACCCCATTAAAAAAACTCATTGACTTTGGGACGATGGAACCGAAAGTGCTAAAATGCTAACTACAAAGTGATGTCATACCTGCACCACTCTATTAAAAGAAAGTCATACAGTTTTGGAATAAGCAATGACTGAATTTTCATTTTAGGGCATGTGTTCCTAACTTGGAGGCATAAAATTTGGGACCATTTAATTTAATTTTGTTTAATTTTATCATAGTTAACAATTTTCTGACACAGTATATTTTTCATCACATCATTGACCAAAAGTTCTTATTTTAGTATCCCACAATTAAAATAAAGTCATATGGTGTTGAGGAAAATGGTGTGAAGGTAATAAGCGATGACTGAGTTTTCATTCCTTTAACTTCTGAGTGTGTAGTCCTTATTGTAGTCTACAGTGTCTAGGGCACAGAATGACACAGTTCTGGCACAGTCGCAGTTTCCTGTGATTTATTTTGTGGTCCAGCCCACCCCATAAATGAAATATTTATTCCGGTTATCACTGCTACGGGATCCATTGGTTCCATAAATTATAAAGTGTGCATCCTTGTTGCTCTCCTTTTAATTACAGCTCATGCAACAGCTGTGTGGTATTGCATTAAACAAAGGCTGTAAAATTCAAGTTCATGTGTTTTCTGTTTTTTTTTTACTTAGATTTGTTTTATGTTTTGAACAGCACCCAAAGTCCATTAAACATTTCATAAACAATTTCCCATATAAATGCTCACAGGGGAGTTACTGTGTTTATGTCTCTTTGTTGAGCTTGGCACAATTTACAGGAAGCCATAGACTTTCATAGTCAGTTTTTGAAAAGGATTTTAAAAAAATGGATATTGGATTACTGGATAAACTTGGGCTTGTTGTGTGACATACTCACACAGCAGAAAGCATAGATGGCTGTGAAAGCGTGCAGTTGAGTGTTTGGAGAGGTTTTGATGAGTTTGGAGGAGCTGGCCATGGTGCTGAAGTACTGAGAACAGAAGAAGCATAGGCTGCTCTCAGCGGCAGCATAATAAGAGCAATCATGTATGCTTGTGCTTTTAACTGTCATCATGTCATGGGATCATATAATCCTTCAGAACTGCTCAGTTCGTGTAGGAGAGATGAGGTTTGTGTTATGTGTAGACACTATCACTCTGTGATATGTTCTTACTGAAGGCTGCTCCAAAAAGTTGATATTGTTGGCTCTAATGGCTACTAAGCACATTGTTTTTGAACTAGAGAGATTTTTGTTGGTGTCTGGAGAGAAAGCTGATTGGTCCTTTGGGGGTTGCGCACATGCATGCACCGTCTGTGAATCCTATGCTAAGATCAATGTCTTCACTAATCGAACCCCATTTCCTGTCTGTGAACAGTGTGGCTCTCACTCTCCACTGTTCTGTATCTTCCTGGCAGGTTTTTCTGAATTCACAGCCAATAAAGTGGCATTCAGATGGTCAGAGGTGGCTGGAGATAACAGAGTGTCGATACTGTAGTCCTCCAAGCTCTCAAGCTGCTTTAGAATGACTTCTTAATGAATTAGCTTAGGCATAGGGTGACCAGACATCCTGTTTTTCCTGGGACAGTCCCGTATTTCAGATCTATTGTTAGTTTCCTGACTTATTATGAAAAAAATCATGTTTTGTCCCGTATTTCTTATTTCCTAAATTGTCTTTGCTAGGTGATCACATAAAAGCGAGTAGCAGTCGTCTGTCACGCGAGAATAGCCTAATCAAAGGGCCAATCTCGTCATAGTATATTTTGGAGAACAAAATTACCATCCAATCACAATTTGTTATCGATGAACTTGCAGTTAGTGAAGGCGGGATATTGAGCGCGGAGATCTAGTCAGACGCGAATGTCAATGAAACGTGTGTCTACATTTGACGAGGATCTTCAAAAAGAGTTTATCAAGTGATTATGCGCAGTATGTTGTGAAACAACTCAATGTGGTATCGTGCTGAATGACGCACACCAGACGCTCTCAGACAGCGCACGATCCTGAATTCCCGTGCCGTCCTGTATTCCACCATGAGAAATCTGGTCACCCTACTTAGGCATACTATCACATGTCATTTACACATTGCACTTCACACAACTTGTCACATTAAGTGTCACATCTTCCTCAAATTGTTAGTTTACTCAATATTTCAAGTTAAGTGCAGTTAGTTTGCTTGTGAAATGCAAAATTAAAATCTAAATTTCTAGTAAATTAATTGTAGAGTTTATTAACTTAAAAAAACCCAGTTTAACCCTGTTAACCCAGTATTTCTCATTTGTATTCAAGGACTGGCAGTTCTGCAGAAGGTTCTGGACACAGCAGCAGAACATAACTGGCTAGTGACCTCCGTGAACGTGGAGACAATGACAGAAGCATCCTTCCTCAAAGTGTTCCAGGACCTGGACAAAAGGAAGGAGGGCCAGATCATCATCGACTGTGAGCTGGAGAGACTCACCTCCATCCTGAAGAAGGTAATTGTCTCTCGCCAATCTTATTACAGACATATATGCTGTCAGGTGCCCCAAATGAACTTGGAATTCAAATTTTCAATCCAAATGGAGCATGTTCTTTGCTTTAAATGTACATTAAGACCACCCATATGTCTTTTAACCAAGTCAAACAGCTACTTAGTCATCTGTAATGCCATTAATAACCGTAACAGTAATCATCAGCAGGCATAGATGACTTAACTTAAAATGCAATTCTGAGCTTGAGTACTTGGATGAAGCCTGTGGCCACTCTTATCAGATGGGGTCTGTGCAACAGGCCCCAAGATGCTCTCTCTCTCTCATAGAGCACCAAGGACGGAGCAGATAAATAACACTGGGCTGACATTTAGGGTTGGCAGCGGAGCCATAGTGACGTGTCACTTTCTCTGTCACCTCTCTCCACTGCCTGGAGGAGGAGGAGGCGTCCTGTTATTGTAATTAATGAAAGCGTGTCTTTTCTTCCCTTTTTCTCTTTTCCTCTATTTCATGACTCAAACAGAAGACCCTCAACAGGCCATGTTGTGTTATTGATAGCATAGTGCCCACAGTTAAGGCTGTTGCATCATTTGGTGGCAATTTGCACAGCATGTCTAGACAAATTTTTCCTCTCTGAAAGCAATCATCCATCACCATGCGTCCACCAATCATACATCATACGTTGGTGTAATTTTCCCCCACTTTGATTCACATTCTTCCACTAACACCGGGGGCCAGACGGTTTAATTGAGGAAAAACTCTTTGTGCATGTTCTTCATCGCTCTCTTAGCATGCAAGATGTTGTGTGGAGCTTTTTAGTTAAGAATATTTCCAATTTTAAAGACCCCAGTAGTTTGACAAACACAGTTAGTTTACTTTAGAAAGATATGAATCATCATTATTTTAAGTCCACTTTCCAGTATGACCATCTGCTACAGGTTTTGGAACGTTATAATATAGATTGCCTCAAGCTAATGGTGCAGTCACATTTACCAAGTTTTGCAAGCGAAAGTGGTTTCAATAGGAATCCATGCGATTGGGAGTTCCACACACAGATTTTGCTCGTGGTCACGCAAATGCACTGTGTTAACCAACAGAAAGCTGCTTGGTTTTAAAGTTACTTCTCTGTAAGTGGTGCTACATGCATCACTACACTATTGACAGTGGACAACAGACCTTTTTTGCTCACAAAATTTTGCAGGATTTTTGCTAATGTAACCATACCCTTACAGACTCGGACTAAAGGCCACTAGCCACAAAACAAATTTTTGTTTTTAAAGGCTTCTCTTTCATTCCTGTGTTCTGCATTAAAGGGATAGTTCACACAAAAATGGAAATTCTGTCATCATTTACTCATCCTCATTTCGTTCCAAACCTGAATGACTTTCTTTCTTCTGCGGAACATAAAACAAGATATTTTGAAGATTTGGTTACTTTTGACTAGGTCAAAACACTGAGACATTTCTCAAACTCTTCTTTTATGCTTTACAGAAGAAAATTCATACATGTTTGGAACAATGTGACAGTGAGTTTTACATTTTTGGGGGAACTCTCCCCCATTAATGTTGATCACAGCATTGAAATACACAAGAAGACCCAGCTATGTCCTTGACAGGGGTGTTCCCTGCCCTGGGCTGGCCTGCGGATGAAATCTTACTGGGGTCACCATTAATAACTAATGCTACCATCTGTTATGGCCACAAGCTAATGTCAGCTTTCACAACTTCACAAAAAAAGTTTGCATGAGTGAACATCTACTCACATACATACAATTTGCTTACAGAATTGTGTCTCGATCACTCCTTGTTATTTCTGAGCACCCCATTACTCCTGCACATCCCTAGTACATGCAGAGGATTTTCTTTATTTAAAGCCATAGAACAACATAACAGTTTGATGGTGTCAAAGTCTTTGGTACTCATTGAAACTGCACACTACGCACTCGCGTACATCCACACAGGTTAAAGCTGTGACCCTCAGTCAGTGTGTACCAAACAGAACTGAGAGCGCTGCTAATGTGTTCCTCCCCCGTCAGCGTATGACTCATTGTTTTTCACCACTGTTGTACTCTTCATGCCTGCAGAGGCTTTGTTATCTCTATAGCCACACAAAAGAAAACATACATCACAAATCTTCATTCCTCTCTTCTTTGTTACTCTGAAAACATTGATTCTGAAACACCCTGAACTCAGTGAAAGATGAAAGCCCAGGACTGTAGTCATTTAATGGAGGTTGGTGGGTGTATGCTTAGAGGAAATGTGCTGTTGGTGTTATTTAAATGTTACATGTTTTAAGCATTTTGCAGACACTTTCATCAAAGTGACTTACATTGCATTTAAGGTACACATTTTATCAGCTCATGCGTTTGCTAGGAATCAAAACTATAACTTTGTGTACTCTTTGAGGTAAAGGAACACTAAATAAATACATAATATTGTTGTTGTTATAAATTATAATTATCATTATTTATTAACCTTAAATTTGGTGTGTACTGTTTGAGGTAAAGGAACAGTAAATAATAATGATAATAATAATAATTATTAATTTGGTTGTTCTAATAATAATAATAATAGTAATAAATATAATAATAATTATAGTAAAGAAATATGTAGAAGTATGTATAGTAGAAAATGTATTTCTATAGCGCTTTTCACAATATGTATTGTTTCAAAGCAGCTTTACAGAAAATCATAATGTCAGTGTTTAGAATATCTTAACTCTTTCCCCGCCATTGATGGAATTTTCCGGCTTTCCGTGTTTTCACTAAATTAGTACAGAATCTCCAGATCAAAACAGGTGGAAACAACCGATAGCATATATAAGCAGATGCATATGTAAAATAACATGATCATCAACATTAAACAGCATATAAAGCAAAACTGCCTAACATTACCGAATGAAATGTCGACCCAGGACGAGCTATAGGACTTTGCAAGCTTTAGTGGTTTTGATGGACTCAATCTGCTCCATCTATATTTTGATCATTGTTCTTGATTTTTGTAGTCTTTGACAAGAAATGGGATTTTCTCAGCTTTTAGCTCAATGTTGCTTTTTTTATGAAATTTACCCACATTTAGGTTTTGATAAAAAAAGAATGCATTAAGTTAGAATAAAATGTTTTTTGGTTTAAAAACAGAGGCTCTGTTCTTTCTTTTTATATATTGCATGTTCAGATGTTCATACAACAAAATATTATGGGGGCCATTAAAATTTTGTGAAAATTATCAAAAATGCTGGTGGTGGCTGTTAACTTTTTTTAAAAAAACACTGGCGGGGAAAGAGTTATTATCTTAATGCAATATAGTCGCATTTCGCAGATTAGAGCTGGTGATAATATAGTTTAAAACATGCTCATTTACACATTAACTACCTACTGATTCAATTGATGATTGCAGTGAAAGATAAAATACAATGCTTTTTTTGCAGTTATGTGTGATAATACAACAAATATTATATTGCAGTGTGATTTATTAATATTTGTGGGTTTACTGTCATAAAAAAGGTTTTATATAGTGCTGTGTACTCGAAAATTAATACTGACCGATGTAACTTTTCATCTTATTTGTTGGTCCATTTCAGATCATCGAGCTGGGGAAGAACGTGAAGAGTTACCACTACATCCTAGCAAACCTGGTAAGCTAAAAAAAAAAAACAACAACAACAACAACAAAAAAAACGCACTCATTTCAGCACTAAGAGAGATTTCATGACTAAACCCCAGCATGAGGCTTTCAAATGCCACTGCTACTCTTGATATTACAGGTGATTTGCATATTTTCCACTACTGACCAATCGTAAGAAGCTGCTCACTATGACTAACAGATGAGATGTTATATAAACATTGCCTGGAGAACTGCTCTGTGAATATGAAAACCTACAAGTGATTTCTGCAGTCTTTGTCTTTAGGTGCGCTCAACGTATGAGAATGGATGGCTAAATTGATTTAAACAGAAATGATGATAATTGCAGCTTTAATATGCTGTGGTGTGCTCCTGGATGGCACACTGCTGAGGATTTTAAATTAAACCGGTCTGGCCGGTTTGTTAGATGTAATTGTAAATGATAAATGATAAAGGGTGCAAAGCAATAAAGAAAGATTTGCAACTGTCTGCTATTTCCATAATGGCCAAATTTTAAGAAGTGAGCAAATTACTCCCAGTGTCCTACGACAGGGAGCTCAATTCTATTTACACTGTGTTTGCATGTGCGTGTGCGTGTGCGTGTGCGTGTGCATGTGTGTGTGTGTGTGTGTGTGTGTGTGTGCAAACATGGACGTTTGTATCTGAGTGGATGCCCGTGTAAGCTTCCCCTCTGTGTCCAAGCCTTTTGGGTGAAGGCTAGTTTCTATAGTAACATCACCAACTCACTGCACCACGTTTACAGGGACACCAAGCGGAAAAAGATACAACTCCATCCACTCAGTTGAGAGATATGGACACCTGCTACAGGTACATCAGAGAATGGGGAAATATCAAATTAAAATTAAAATCAATTGTTTCAAAAATCCAGATATTTATTCTTAAAAAGATTGATCTTTTTCTCTGTCTTTTTTTTTTTGAGGATGCATGGCTCCTGTTATTAGTTTTTAAAATGAATATTTTCATAATAAAAAGTTAAGAGGTTCCCTGTACCAGAATTTCCTCCATGACCTTTCCATCTTTAGCACCACTGTAAAATATTTTTTCTTCACAGTATATGACTGTTAAGGTTGGGTCACAATTCTCTAATGCATGAAATTGTGTGAAATTGCACACAATAATGGGTGAAATTGCAAGCACAATAGTCAACAGTCATGGCCTAATGGTTACAGAGTCAGAGTGGTAACCCAAAGGTTGTGGATTTGACAATAAATGTAGATCCTCAGGAAAATGTAGGTGGGGGAGTGAATTAACAGCGCTCTTTTCCAGCCTCAATACCCACGACTGAGGTGCCCCTAGGCAAGGCACCTAACTCCCAATCGCTCACTGGGTGCCGCAGCAAAAATGTGTGTTACAGTGTGTGTTTGTTCACTACTCACTGCTCCTAACATGTGTTCACTAACTTGGATGGGTTAAATGAAGAGCACAAATTCCGCGTATGAATTACCAAACTTGGCCTTCACGTCACGTCACTTTCAATAAACCTCACAAGAATCGAAAATGGGCTCATTTCCCATAGACTGGAGTGAGACCATAGACAACAGCTGTCGCAATCTTTTGGAGCTCATTAATGTGCCGAGCGAAGCGGCAGTGCTGAGTGCACGTGACGATTCATGAACCGATCACCTATTCTGCTTTACTTACAACATGAAATAAACATGAATGATCATCAGAAGATATGTTGAAAGATACAGTACAAATTACCGAAATCATGTCACATGTAATCCCTCTTCAACTGCGGAAAGATGTCAATAAAACAGCTTGTAAACAATGTCATATAACATCACATTTACCTCAGAAAAGCCATTCAATGTCCAAAAACTCGTTAGCCAGCTAGAAAAATGAATTTAGTGCATTGCTAAATATATGCACTATATTGCATATTCATTCTATTTTTACTTAACCCGTTCTTCAATATTTGTATGTTTGAATAAATCTGTTTTATGAGAGCCACCATTTAAATGTTTATATTAAAAAAAATGTTGAAGTAGAAACATAATTATGTCATTAAAATGTATTATGTTATTATAAAAACTTCCGTATGTGTAATTTAAATCCAAGTAGCCTACAAATCTTAATTTTAACCTTTTATGTTATAATGATGTACCAAATGGGGTTCCCTAGTTTAAAGCATTAGTTGAGAGATAATTTTTTCTTTAAGGAAATTTGCCATGTACGGAGCCCCTAAAGGGCCATGGTGAAGAAATAAAATATGAGATGGAGAAATATTTGACAATGCTTTTGTGTTCACTCGCAAAGAACACTACGTTTCTCGGGAATGCAAACATTTTGCGAGCGAATGCAAAAGCATTGACTTATTATTTTTCCAAATGAATCAATACTGAATCGAAGTTAATCAAATCGAAACCAAATCGCAAGCTTGTGTGTGAATCGAATCCAATTGTAAAATTTGTGTCAATGCCCAGCCCTAGTGTCAATAAAAAAAAAAAAATTGTTTTTTTTAAGCAAGTGTTGTCTTTTCCCATTATTTTGTTGTCAGAGTGCACCAGAATTCTTCGTTTTCATGTTAAGATTACAAATTACAGAAAAATTGGATGCCTCCAGACACCCCAACAACAATTGTAAACATGTCACCTTTTTACATCTTGTGTGTTTGCAGGTCTGTTTTAGTGAATCAAAAACATGCAGTGTGACCAATGTAGCCAGATTTACATACAAATGACTCTTATGATATTTTTTTTTTAAGTGAATAGTTTTGAATCAGTCTAAAAAACTTTGTTGCTAATTACTGAGAGAATATATCTCATGTAAGACAAATGGACAATATAACTGAAATATACCCAAATGATTCATAATAGAATCAAATCAAATCAAATTGAGAGCATGTGAATAGGAATTGAATTTCAATTTAGAAATATGTTAAAATCTGTTGAATGAGAAAAAGATTAGCCATTTAACAGGAATCAGACTGACGAAAAAGTCACCCTACAATTGCTTTTAAACAAAAGAGGAAATAGAAGAGCTTCCTCTTTAGTTTTTTGCAGTGTTGTGGAAATCTCTTAGGGCCAGTTGTTCAAAAAGTTTAATCTGGATCAGAATGATCTGGATTTGGAAATCCCATATTTTGCTATCCAGGATCAGTTAATCCATTTTACTTTTGTGCCGTTTTTTTCAAAGCAAAATTGGATTGGATCACCCTGATCCAGATACACACTTTTTCAGATGACCAAATCTGGATTACTAGTGCTCTACGGAGCCCCTAAAGGAACATGGTGATGGAAAAAATATGAGATGTGGGAAAAAAAAAAAACCTTTCAACCTTTCAAACCTTTTGTTTTTGCGTTCTCTCAGAAAAGTTTCACGCAGTGTTCACCTGAGGAACTGCGTTCGATCAACTTTTGACTGGTTCATCTCTTACTGTGCCGATGTAGTTTAAAAACACTTTAAATTAATATAATATTTTGTTTGATATTTACAGCTGTGGGATTATTTTATGGTGCCAAAATGTATTTTTTACTTTACTAGGGTGTAGGCTACCACAAGGTTTAATAGGCAGCCTAAAGCTACAAACAAAGTAAAATAAATAACAAAAGTAAGTAAGTAAGCTAAATAACAAAGGCATAGATTGATGACGCAGTGAATGAGCGTGGAATCATGGAACTTGTCGTCATACCGATGGATCTAATAATGTTTATGGGGAAATAATGTTTATGGATGAGTGAATGCATTCATGTTTTTTTAACATGACTGTGGTATGAAGCAGGGAGCGATTACTAATAAGAGACAAATATCAGCGCCACACGCGCGAGTCCCGGGGAATACAAAGAAATGAGGACATTTCATTCTACCGAACTACCCGCAAGTGCTGAATTACTACTCATACAGGTCAGTTTATTTGACCAATTAAAATTGTGAGGAAACGCAATGCTGTTTCACGTGGTCTACACTATCTAAACTGCATTTGAAAGTTATATTGTTATTCTGTGTGTTAGTTTGTTGGGTGTATGAGACTAGCAGTAAGCTACATTAACATTAGAACATCATACTGATGGTATTCTAATATTTCATCGTGTTGAGCTACATAACATTGATTCGTTTTATTTAGGGTGATATCAGGCAAATTGGGCCATCAGGTAAAATGGGCCATTTAAGGTTTGAGTGTCTTATCTCTTTAAAAGTTAACAGCCAATGACTGCAAAGAATTTCAACTGCAAACTGTTGCCATAACAGTACTTGACATTTAGCAAATTATTTTATTGGTCTGAGGTTGCTAAGGGGGGCAGGGCAATGCCTAATTTTGAGACCACCAGAAAAAAGCAAAGTGACTGGCCTGACATATCAAATCTTACTTCTCAATAATAAGGTTGATAAATCAGTAAAAAACAAATGGACATTTAGAAATAATGATTCATAACCCATGTCTCTGTGAGATAAAATGCTGATATTTTTCTAAATAATCCAGATTTTTATATAAAAAAAAGCATTTTTATTTACTGGCCCAATTTACCTAAATGTGTTAGATAAAATGGGCCATTAATTTCAGTTAAAATGGGCCACCTTCTAGGTTGAGTTTAAGCAGAAATTCTGGTGGATCCTTTTATTAAAAATTATTTATATTATTAATATATTGTATTATTGCATTTGTGACATACCCTTTTCACATTTTACCTTCTAAATGTGTTTGTATGTCTGTATGTGTGCTCGACTATGTTTGTGTGTGCATTTTAGTGAGGTATGTGTATGTGTACACACAAACATAGTTGTGCACACATGGGCTCACACTCACTGAAAAGGGAAAGGGTGAAAGAGGTATTTTAATATAGAAATGATAGGTGTTGAAATAAAGTAATGGTAAACTATTTATTATAGACAAACAGAAAGGATCAGAAAGGCACATAAAGAAGATAGAAAGGATGCCTGCCAAGGAAAGGGCAAAAAATACAATCGGTGGGTAGAGGAGAGGATGAAAGGAGCATTGGCTGAGTATAGGGAGACAGTTGAGAGAGGCCTAAAAGCAAATGTATGCTTTCTTGTGAGAGCTTGGGATATCCCACTAGCCATTGATTGAAATTGATGTTTTAATGTAATTTAAATGCAATGTTACACTGTTACATTATAAAATAAAAAATAATTAAATGTGTTTATCAGAAATGTCTCTGTTTGGACTGGCCAATTTTTGCTGATCAGCCGGCCCATTTTACCTGAACACTGTTCATCTCAAAAAATGTGGGACAGCTAATGTTTCAAAACTTGTAGGGCCTGAACAATTATATTTTATTATATCAATTCAACACAAAAATATTAAAAATAGTCCTTATTAATCATATGAGCACAGTTAAATGTCATACATAGGTTTTTAGTTAGTGTCCCAAGCGATTAACCAAAAAGTGGCCCAATTTGCCTGATATCACCCTACATTTGCTCACCTGTCTAATAAAGCACATGCAAGAACGGCATCTCTGTCAAGTCGAAGTTTGTTGCGAAGCTCTCGCCATCTCGAAAACGTCACGTCGATACTGGTCCTCTTTTGATTTCACATTTTGTTCCAAAGTCTGTTTGCCATGGTCTATAATGTATGAACGAAACTACAACAGCGTGCCGCTAGACATTACGCAGTTGTCCACGTCTGTTCCCATGGTTGCTATGGCAGTAAAAGCGGAAACCGAGGGTAACACGGATATGACGCCATTGACAGGCGACTCCCTCACACGTCCCGGTTCCTTGGTTAAAATCGCAATTTTCTCACGATTTACAAATAGTTGGAAACATTTGGGATATTGTAAGTACTCAACTGAACAAAATATATAACACTGGCCTAGTGGTTTTTGGATATTTTACTGCAAAAATCCTACATATTGCACCTTAATGTCTACTTCTAATTTATTACTTTACAGTTAAACTAATCGAGCAAAATAAAACATGTGTATATTACATGATACAAATGTATTTTTTGTTTTAAAGTTTAAAGTTTGTTACATTTTTGTTCCTGAACTCCACCCTTCTGCTGGGATCAGTATAATCCTGATTTTTTGGATCAAAGGTATAAACATAAACTGATGATTTGATCCCGATCAAAACCAAGACTGGATTTTGTGATCTAATATGATTCCAGGTTTTTTTTTTTTGAACAACCCATTTTCAAGATTTGATCCAATCCAATCAGATTACTTTTGAACAACTGGCCCCTAATGGTGTAACACAGACAGAGGCTGTGCAGGTTATCATAATGCGTGTTAATGAGACGCGTCCCTTATATCTCACATTTTGACTGCAGTTCTCGAGTCTTGTGCTTCACTGATGTGATTTGAGAACTTGTAATGAGAATACAGGTGTCTTTGCACAATCTTGCATTCCTTAAATCATTCACTTGGTTTACAGTGAGTTTGTGTAGGATCAGATGGGCAAGAGCCCTCACTGTAGTTCTAGAGTGGGAGGACCGCCTACGCCTGAAATTGAGAATAATTAGGCTGAGCCAAGAGAACCAGACTGGCAAAAACTGACGAAATCCTTCAAAAACCTGTAATCAATTCCATCAGTCACATACAAGTTAAGGACATCATCAGTGGTGCCCTGTTCCAGGAAACAGGATGTCACTGTTGCTATGAGAGCAGATAGTGACAGGAGAAGGAATGCCAAAAGATGTGCTGCTGAACGGAAAAAAAAAACCCCAGAAAGACGAGGTTAATCATGAGAGAGCAGTGGCAGTGCTTCAGAAAGCAACTTGCTGTTGTAATCAGAGACATCTGACATCTCCTAGAGTCCCCTGTTTAACCAGGCAGATTCAATTCAAGGCAAACATCGCTATTACCCATCGCTTTAATTTCAACTTAAACGTATTTAATTTAGTTGCTGAATATTTCTAGTTTTCGTTTATTTTTTTAATTTTATTTTATTTCAGCTTTATTTCAATTACTTAAAATGATTTTAATAGTTTTAGTTAACAATAACAACACTGCTTCAATATAGTTGTGGCAAGTTTTGGGCTATGGTTACCATTATTGGACCTATGAGCTAGTGGTTAGTCCATGTGTTCCAATACATTGACCTTTGGTTCATATAGGTGAGATGTTTGAATTTATCTGTCCCTATAAAGTTAAAGTTGGGAATGATTAAAAATATATAACCTGTCAAAATAAGAAATTTGGACCATTTATTTTTCTGATATGAGAGTTTCTGAAGTGTCTCCATGAGAGTTTTGCTTTTTGAAATCAGTGAAAGATTCTTTCTGCAAACTGCGTGACTTTGTTTTCTCCTTTAATTTAGTATAAATTTGTTTGGTGAATGAGCGCTTGATTGCCTCCAAAGACTGTAGTCATGTTGATTGAGGGAAGAATGTGCCGTGTTTCAGACTTGAGAGCTTGTGATGACATGCATCCCAGTTGTGCGCTCAGTAACAGCACGGCATAACATGTGCAGTGATGCAGACAGCCTGTGTATCTCTGATTGCCTTGTTCACTCTCACTGGAGAGAGTGATGAGGCTGTGAAACGAGGTTGCGTGATGCTTTAGCCCTGAGGCCAGCCATGTGATAGCACTTCCCTCCAAGAATTGATTTGACGTTACAAGATACTTTGAGTTGTCCTTGTGGAATGGTAGGTTCCAGTAGAGAGACTTTTATATTGGTAAGGGTTTTTTTTACACTGAAATCCCCCCAGGGGATACTGAGGGGTCTGGAGAAAAAATGTGTAAAAAAAAAAAAAAAATTATACATAAATAATAATGAAATATTTTTTGCATAAATGGGTCTTTATACATGAAAACATACACTACCGTTCAAAATATTTGAGTGGCAATATTTGAGTGAAACAATTTTTTCATTGTTTTAAACAAAATTTGGTTTAAAAACGTTTGTAAACACAATAATGACATATTATTTCAATTTAAATAACAGTTTTCTTTTTATTAGTATTTTAACTTATTCCTGTGATGGCAAAGATTAATTTTCAGCAACCATTACTCCTGTCTTCAATGTAAAATTTCTCAAGAAATATTTCTTATTATTATTAGTTAAATAAGTTGTGCTGATTATTATTTTTTTGTGGAAACAGTGATGCTTTATTTTTCAGAATTCCTTGATAAATAGAAGGTTCAAAAGAACAGCAGTTACTGACCCCAGACTTTTTAACAGTAGAAGTTTCCTTTATATTTTTGCGAGGGGGTTTCAAGCAAAGGGATCATTTTTTCGGGGGTGTGTGGAAATATTTAGGTTGACAACCCCTCCTCCTGAATATTTAAATTATGGGACTTGCCTGCGGTGCCATTTCATTTTTGCCTGTCAGTGAGGATGTCAGAACGTAATATGTTTAATTGCCCAGTCGACACTGTCAAATGTAACAAATGTCTTTAAGATTTATATCATATAGTCTGATATAAAAAACAATGATATTGCACGGTCTGCCAAGCATACTCTTTCTGACCATTTGTTTATGTGTGCGTGAGGATATTTGAGGTAAGACACAAGCATGAGGTCATGTTAGAAGGGTAGTGAGTCTTGTTCGTTGTTCTACAGAGCAGATGTTCCCAGGGCACACAGGGACATGTTACTGCTCCTGGGGGACCAAGCGTGTTAAGGGATAAAAGATCAAAGATCAACACATTTACAGCTTGACAAGGGCTATTACACTCATAACTGAGTATGACACACACACACCAACATATATTTGTTGTTGAGCTGAACACAAACAGATCTTTAGTACCCACACATTTGTATTTGAGCATATAGGAGTAAATTGACAGCTTCATGAAATGAAACATTCCTTGTAATACTTCAGGTTAGATTCTGTTCAGTACGATCTCAGGTACGGAGAGTGTGTGTGCTGCTCTGATTGGAATGTGGGAAAAGTCCTTGAATTACTAGGTAGAGCCATTGGGATTAAAGACAAACCTCCAGCAAACTCTCATAATGTGTCACTGTTTTTTTTTTACTTCAAATTCCTATTCACAGCTCCTGCGTTTTCCAGTACCACATCGGATAACAACCAAGCTTTCGTGGATAACCAGCCTCAGTGGATGGGAGGGATTAGCCTTTTTTTTTCATTAAGTGATTGACCCAACCATTCTTTAGATTATAATTTTAAACCCTGAATTACATTTAACAGCACTCCACAGGCCCGGCCTCATGCTCTCTCATTGCACCATTATTGTGCTCCCTCTGCTGCGAATTCAACATCCATTTCTTGTCGAGGTCTTCGAGTTTTTTTCTAACAATCGCAGGGGGTTCGTCGTCGTATTTTATGTCAGATTGGTTTCCCTTTTCAATTTAGTCAATTACTTGCCTTTAATGGTTGACATTTGGTTGAAATTGGATTCTTATCTTCTTGTTTTCTTGATTATGGAAACCTTCTGTGTGCTTTACTGTAAGTGAAATCACAGTATGTCATGCTGACATGTTCTCTGTTCTCCTGTAGGGATTTCTGGACATCGACTTGACAGAGTTTAAGAAGGGTGAGGCGAATGTGACAGGCTTCCAGCTGGTGAACTACACAAACCCTAATGTCAGTAGGATAGTGCAGCAGTGGATGGACTTTGAAAACAAAGATCCCAAAGTTCCCAAGCGAGGACTGAAGGTGAGGCACTCAATGTAAAGAATGGATTCTAACCTGACAAATAAGAAATACAAAAAACAATAACATGTAATTAGGTTGTGTATAGATTAAATATATAATGTGTATATACATTAAATAAAACTAAATACATTAAATTTACTTCTCATATGTCTTTCTGCATTCTTTATGCAGTACACTGGAGCTCTCACATATGATGGGGTCAAAGTCATGTCCACAGCCTTCCAGAACCTCCGCAGGCAGAGGATAGATATATCTCGCCGTGGAAATGCTGGAGAATGTCTGGCCAACCCACCAGCACCTTGGGGCCAGGGCATCGATATTCAGAGAGCACTTCAGCAGGTATCTTGCCCTGTAGGGACTGCACAAAGACTATTTTTGAAAGAACACATTGTTCACAAACATAAACATTCCATCTGCAAGACTGACACTGGTTCTAATCTGTTCTGAGTGCACAAAATGAAACCCCAATAAGCAAATTACATCTTTATTTTGCCTTGTAAAGTTCACATTGATTCACCAAAGAGACCATCACAATCAAATGTGACACTGCAGATAATAAAGCCTGTTGGCGATAAACATCTATGCTGGTCTTAACAGCACATGACAAGTTATATTTACAAAGAGAGGGAAAGAACACCTGGCTTTGTTGTGTTACCCTTAGGCAGATGTTTGTCTCTTCGCTTTAGGCAGTGTATGAATATTTAAGTGCAGAGCATAGAATTTGGCAGGCAAGGTTGAGCAGAATTTGTTAGCAGAAACCAAATGTGACTTGTTGGAAATATGTAGAAATGCCCTCTGTTTGAGAAGCCGTAAACGCATTGGTTTCTTCCAGCCATATCATCCGATTCTCGGATTCCATTTCACTTAACTTAATTATAAGTGTGAGAAGGTTCAAGCAATGTAGTAAACTCAGTGTGTAGCATTCTTCTTGCAGAGGTAGACTCTGTCTCACAGTTGCCCATGGCTGTGTCTGATGAGAGTCTGATGTGTGCTGGACTGAGGCAATTTGGTCCATCTGCTGGGAGGCCGTGGAGATTGATGTTCAACTCGGTCAATTAACTCCATCATTAGGCCTGGGAGACATTCTGTACTGTACACACAGAAGAGGCGCTGCGAGAGATGTACACCCTTCTGGGGAGGAGTACTTGAGAAAGAAAGAAAGAAAGAAAGAAAGAAAGAAAGAAAGAAAGAAAGAAAGAAAGAAAGAAAGAAAGAAAGAAAGACTGTCATCTTCTCTGTGTTTTTTACTCAGGTTCGGATTGACGGCTTAACAGGACACATTCAGTTTAACGAGAAAGGACGAAGGACAAACTACACTGTCAGTGTGATGGAGCTCAGGCCGACGGGACCAAAGAAAGTAAGTACTTAAATATCAGGAAAAGGATTAGGAAGCTTCTCGATGTGACAGACTGTTTCACACTTTTCAGATGAATTTTTTCACTTATAGTTTAAACGAAACATTCACAGACTTTATAAGCTCCAGTATGGTTATTGTTTCAGCAAACTACTCTTTCCTAACTAATGGCTCGTTTCCACCGAGCGGTAAGGTACAGTACAGTACGGTTTCGATTGTCAGAAGCTGTGAATGGGACAAAAATACTGAACCGTACCACTTTTTTGGGACCCTTACATTAGAGGTACCTAGCACAGTAGTCCGGTACCTAAAGGGTGGAGCTAGACTCACTGCAGAATGTTGATTTGGTTGAAAGAGAATCGTCACTTGCGTGTGCTACAAGGGGAATGACAACACAAGGGGCGCAATTTTTTTGGCTGTATTTTTCCTTGCAGCCTGCAGCCTTTGCTCAAACAAAGCTTGTCTTCTTGTGACTTCTTGTGCCGAGAAGCAAGAACAAGATCTGCTGTATTTCCTCCATTGTTGTTTACTGTGTCGCTTTCTTCTTCGCACAAGATTGACATTGATCGCTACTTTCCGGCATACACCATGGCTATCAAGTAAGGGTACTTTTGGCGGTGGAAACGCAAGAATCGTTCCGAATCATACTGTACCGCTCGGTGGAAATGAGCCATAAATGAGCATGTAGTGTCTCCTGTGGGATATCTCAGAAAGGTTTCTGATGATGCTCAAGTTCCTGTCCCTGATTTGATCTTTTCTCAGGTGGGTTACTGGAATGAGGATGAGAAATTTGTGAGCACAGCGGCCTACATGCCAGGCAGTAATGAGACTTCCGGACTTCAGAACCGCACATATATTGTGACCACTATTCTGGTATGTCTTCAAATCATTTTTGAGATTTAATGGTTTAAACTTGTGCTGGTTTGAAAACACATTAAATGTTATACTACTGTTCAAAAATGTTCACAGATTTTTAAAAAACAAATTAACAGGGGTGCCTTTAGATAACCAGAGGCCCCTGGGCTACAGGAGTACAGTAGCCATCCCCCCCCCGAATAAAAATGTCAGATAACACTTTAGTTTAGGTCCAAGTCTCACTATTAAGTAGTTGCTTATTAGCATGCATATTACTAGGATATTGGCTGTTTATTAGTACTTATAAAGCACATATTAATGGCTTATTCTGCATGACCATATTCTACATCCCTTAATCCTACCCAATACCTAAATTTAACAACTATCTTACTAACTATTAATAAGCAATAATTAGGAGTTTATTGAGACAAAAGTAGTAGTTAATAGTTAGTTAATAGTGAGAATTTGACCCTAATCTACAGTGTGACCAAATGTCACTAGGCCATTAGATATAGACATTTAAATTTGTTCTCAAGTATGAAAAAATTCAACTGGCATAACTTTTCTCCCTCCTTGTTTTTCTAGCTGAAAAGTCCTATACAATTTTTAGTAAACGTCACTCTCATAGGTTTTTTTTTTTTTTTTTACAAAGGTCAGTTTTGAGAATTTGAATTTCGAGATATCCTGTTCACACGGTCACATCCTTGGCTTAATTTCTCTAATACTGTCTGTATAAAAGTGCAAACGAATCTATAAGCTGTAACTATAGTGATAGTGACTAAGTAATATCAAAGTCGAGGTGCTAGTTCATCTGTCAAATTAACCAACAGCAGCTTTAACAGCAGTTGTGATTTCTGAAAATGTACAGTAGAATGCAGTTGTTACTGCTGTAATCGCCCATATATAAAAATAATTATTAAAAAAATATTATTTTCGTGCAGCCAATAGGCCCCTCCCCAGTGTAGGCCCCTGGGCTTCAGCCCATGCAGCCCTATTCAGCAAGGATGCATTAAACTGATCAAAAGTGGCAGTAACGACTTTAGGAGCTTTCACACTGGATAAACCTTTTCATAGTTCCTAGAACTAATGGCGGAAGTACCCGCTTTTTGGCGTGTTCGCACCGCAGGAACTCGCCTTTTGGGGGAACTAAATTAGCTCCTACTTCAGAGTAGGGTCTAACCCAGCACAATAGAAACTAACAGTGACGTAAGTGTATGCGAAACACCAGCACCTGGCATTTGTAAAAAGCTGTGCACACTCACAGATTATAGTCTATATATTTACTCCACGAACTAACTCTACAAACATGCTAAACAGTGATAGATGGACCTCTCAACCTTTACGCTAAGGACTTTGCTTTGACTTTGAGAGGACAAAGCGAAACATGTATTTCTGTTTAGCTAGCGACATCAACCACACGGCAAACACTTATACTTTTTCATATAATTTCAACTTTCTTTGTATAACAGTTCTATCTAATAACATATTAGACAGGACTGTTAAACGGATTGTAAACTAATGAAGACTGAGAATGGGAGCGCTGTTTGCTCAGGCTCTGGTGTTCTCAGCAAGGTCAAAATAAATATCCGCCGTGCTGTCAAAATAAGTCACAACAACAGAGTTCCTACTGGCGGTGTGAATGCAACCAGGAAAATGGCCCTAGGGGAACATTTAGTTCTCTGTGAACCACCCTGGTAGCTAGTTCCTATAACTAAGTTCAACTACCCAGTGCTAAAGCCCCTATTTATGTTACATAAATCAAATAAATGTTTCTTGAGCACCAAATCAGCATATGATTTCTGAAGGATGTGACACTGAAGACTAGAGTAATGGCTGTTAAAAATTCAGCTTTGCCATTACAGGAATAAACTGCATTTTAAAATATATTTAAATAGAAATCAGTGCATCGAATTTCTCTGTCGATGGGCAGTCCAGAGTCCAAGCCCCTCTGACCAGGGCCCTTAGAATCTTCCTAATCTTCCCCCACATTACAGCGCCCCATGGTCAACTGAAAATACAGGAATTTGGACACAGCCCACCATCTCACGATTGTTCTTCTTCATTTTTTATATCTTAGAATGGCTAATGCATCACCTCCATGTTTTTATCCCTCAGTATGATGACGGTAATGCTGTTCTGTAAAGATAAAAGCATGAAGGCTCTTCTGTGCTCTGTCTGTAAATGAGACATTATTGCTCCCCCAGCCACAGTGTTTTCATCTTATACTTAAAGGGGATCCGTGGATTGAATTGCCTGTAGTGGACAAAAGATTAATTTTCCTTTTCTTTATCCTTGTTCGGCAGAGATCTTTGGGCTTAGCCTGCGTTTTAGCGATTCTGTCACAAGTTAGGCTTCAGAGGGCATTTATTAAACTTTCATATGTGGACTGCCCATCTCTTTCCCAGCCAGAGAAAGGGCAAAGTGAGTGGACTGGCCTCCTGATGGAAGAACGTGGGGGGAATAGGTGATGGGGGGGGGGAAACAGTAATGGATCAGCGTGTGGGTTAGGGGCTAATCGCTCACAAGGGTGTAGGATGGATTGCAGGAAATAGTCTGAGCTATGCTGTTTGTCCTACAGAGACTGTTTATCAGAGAGGCTGGGAATAGTGGCATCACCACGGGTGCTCTAAAGAATGATCTGTTTCTCTGAAAGACAGCATGTACTGTAGGCCATCTCGGAGGTCTGCATTAGCAGGTAATGTGGTGCCACTGTTCAGGTCTGTTTCTAAGATGCATTGCAGCACAGTTGGGTTCAGATGTTTTGTTATACTGAAATATTTGCAGATATGACACAGTTTTCAGGCATTTAGCATTTTGAGGTTTGTTTCTGGAAAAGCTGTTTGGCAAAAAAAAAAAAAAAAAAAAAAATATTTATATATATATATATATATATATATATATAGTGGCTCTATTTGCTTTTAGTGTCAAACCTATGCTGCTCAGCAAGAGGTTCTTTTCTATTCTTTGTCACCTCAGTCTATTTTTCTTTCCTTCCTCTTTACGCTTTAATGTTATTTTGCTCATTGTGAGCTCCTTAGGAAAGTCCTGTTACTGAGTGAGCTGTCAGAAGGGCCTCAGGTGCCGTTTGTGCTGTAATCTCCTCAGGATGTCCAATCTTTCTGAAATATCACAATTGAACTGCTAACTCATATTACAGAATTTCCACAAATAGAATCACCCTACACTTTCTACACAATTTATTGCCAGGTCTGTCACTGACGCTCAAGAAAAGTCAACTGAAAATAAACCTGTCAAGTTCACCAAGTTCTAACAAACCACTATTTCTTATCAGCTTCGTCAACTATTTCTTACCCCAGCTCTCAAAGTCTTAAAATATGGTTTCCATAGTGCTTACTCCGTGTCTACTGGATTAGACTAAAACTAAATTGCTGTTATAATCAATGGGGCTGTCGACATCAGAAGTTCTCGCATTTGGTGCAGTGTGCCTTCGGTTGATAGTCTTTTTTTATCTTATTTGCCTTGTCTGTCTTAAAGTGTTTTTACAGACATAATATGTATATTTATTATTAAAATGTAAAAGTATAAAATATATAATGTAAAATATTCAAACATCCATTTGTAAAATCTTCACTGAAAATAAAGTAGGATACATAGTTCCCTTTCGTTCAGTCACTCCGAGTTACATCAGTGACTGACGAATGGGGGTTTCGCTTAGAAGCCTATCACCTTCGAGTTCTTACAAAACGAGCCAATGGCAATGAAATGCCACACCGCCCCACCCTGTGGGTATATAAGGAAGGACGCTGGCAATCTCACATTATGTTTCTGCTTCGGAGCCAAGAGTATCTCTTCACTCCTGCAAGCCTGAATTCTGAGTTCTCTCTTCAGTTCTTCGAGACGAGCGGTTCTCCAGTGTGTTGGTGTGACGGAGCGTTCCAGCGATCGCACATTGCCTGCCTGCTGATCTGTGCAGTGATCTGCAACAGCTGTGTGTGTGTGTTTCCCTGGGCGCTTCAACACTTCTGCAGAGCTTTCCTCTCACAAAAGAGCTTGCGCGTGGCACGTCTTTTTAAAGATGTCTCGCCCGTGCACTTCTGGGTGCGGTCGATCTCTGTTGCCGTCTGACGGGCACAATCACTGCTTGACGTGTTTGGGCTTACAGCACGCTCAAGCAGCATTTGTGGATGAGTCATGTTCTCACTGTGGGAACATGACCATCACGATGTTGCGGTCGAGACTTAATGACCTCCGTAATGGAGGTAGAGTCCCCTCTGCCACACCCCAATCTTTCGCCTCAACGAGAGGTGATACTTTGGCTGGTGGCCAGGGTGACCTGAGGGTTACGGTGTGGAATAAAGCCCCGACGATCATTCCTTGGGCCACACCCCCCTCTTGCACACCGCTACCCGCGAGTGGTCGGACTGAAGCGGCAGGACCGTCTTCGGACGCCCCGCATGTTTCGTTCGGCACTCCAGATGACGACGAGATGTCGATCGCCGCATCTCAAGGTGGGCTAGAGTCCTCTGGGGATGAAGATCCGGCTGTGCTGCCACCTTCGGGTGAGCCAGCATTGCCCGAGTCCTACCCAGAGCTGACAGCCATGTTATCTCGGGCAGTTATCTCGGGCAGCAACGAGCCTTGGGCTGGAGTGGAACCCTCCGCCCTGTCCGAGTGCTTGCGGTTGGACGATTGGTTCAATACCTTTCTTTCCCGAGGTGCATGAGGAGGTCACACGGTCCTGGAAGTCCCCGTTGTCTTCCCGCGACCGTTCGGCGGCCTCCCCCGCCTTCTCTGCCCTCGATGGGGCTGCGGCCAAAGGGTACACTGGGGTCCCCCCTGTTGAACGCTCTGTTGCGATGCAACTGTGTCCGCAGAGTGCTTCAACGTGGCGCGGTCATCCTAAGCACCCCTCCAAAGCCTGTAGGTTCTCGTCTACCTTGGTGGCGAAGTCCTACAGAGCTGCGGGGCAGGCCGCCGCCTCATTGCATGCCATGGCCATCCTTCAGGTCTACCAGGACAGGATGCTCAGGGACATGCACGAGGGTAGAGCTGACCCAGGGCTCATGGATGAGCTAAGTGCTGCCACCGACCTGAAGGTGACTGCACGCTCCCTGGGTCAGGTGATGTCCATAGCTGTGGTCCAGGAGAGACACCTTTGGCTCAACCTGGCCGATATGAGAGACGCTGAGCGAACCCGTTTCCTTAACGCTTCCTTAGAGCTTCCCAACCTGTCCCGCTGGCTCGCGAGAACCATCAGGCTCGGTTATGCGATTTAGTTCACACGGTCTCCTCAAGCCGAAATGAAGTCCGGCTTCTACAGCCCTTACTTCATTGTACCCAAGAAAACCGGTGGGTTACGGCCAATCCTGGACCTGCGCATCTTGAACTGAACCCTTCACAGGCTTCCATTCAAGATGTTGACAGCCAATCGCATTTTCAAATGTGTTCGTCCGAAGCTGAAGGGAAAGGCTCTCTCCAAGCAAAGGTTGTCGCACTGGATAGTGGACGCCATTGTCTTGGCTTACCAGGGTCGTCCATTCCCCCTAGGGGTGAGGGCACACTCCACCAGGAGTGTAGCCTCCTCCTGGGCTCTAGCGCATGGCGCCTTGCTAACAGACATCTGCAGAGCTGCAGGCTGGGCAACACCCAACACATTCGCAAGATTCTATAATCTCCGAGTGGAGCCAGTGTCCTCCCGTGTACTCGCTTCCAGTAGCCAGTAACTAGGACCTGCTCGGTGTCATCGCTTGCTCGCCATTCCACTCCACAGACTGGATACGTGCAATATTTCCTCAGGTGAGTTTCCCCTGAAGCCCTGAGTTCCTCCAGCACTGTTGAAGCCGACACCAGAGTGCATGCTCGCTCGGTCAGCCCTCGTTTTAGGCTAGGTGCCTCCATGTGCATGGTTCCCCCATTGGGCAACCCCCACATGTGTATTCCACTGTAAGCCTCTCTGAGCCTCTCTGCCTAAACACGAGCCGCGTCTCAAAGGTAAAGGGGGAGGTGTTGCTGTAATTTATGATAATATCTTCGGTATTACTCAGAAGTCTAGTTTCAAATATAATTCCTTTGAAGTTTTGGTGCTTTATGTAATGTTATGTAGTGAAATTGATAAATCCCGTTTGACATTTGTGTTGGCTACTGTATACAGGCCACCAGGGCACCATACAGACTTTACCAGAGAATCTGCTGATTTTCTATCAGAGTTACTACTGGCTGCAGATAAAGTCCTAATTGTTGGTGATTTTAATATCCATGTAGACAATGAAAAAGACGCATTGGGACACATTTAGAGACATTCTAAACTCTGTTGGAGTAAGGCAACACGTGTCAGGACCCACTCATCGCCATAATCATACTTTAGACCTAATACTGTCACATGGAATAAATGTTGATACCATTGAAATTCTGCAGCAGAGCAATGACATCTCAGATCATTACCTAGTATCATGTACACTTAATTTAGCAAAGGCTGCAAAGCCGTCCACTCGCTTCAAATATGGCAGGACTATCACTGCTGCGACTAAAGATTGCTTTGTAAATAATCTTCCTCATCAGTTTCATCTCCTCAGCATCCCAGATAGCCTAGAGGAACTCGATGTTGCAACAGAAACTATTGACTCTCTCTTTTCCAGCACTTTAGACACAGTTGCTCCCAGGCGCTTAAAGAAGATTAAAGAAAATAGTCCAACGCCGTGGTACAACGAGCACACCCGGGCCCTTAAAACAGCAGCCAGAAAAATGGAGCGCAGCTGGAAAAAAACAAAACTGGAAGTTTTCCGCATTTCGTGGAAAGAGAGCATGATTGCATACAGAAAGGCCGTAAAAACTGCTAGATCTGCTTATTTCTCGACTCTCTTAGAAGAAAACAAACAAAACCCTAGGTATTTATTCGATACAGTGGCTAAATTAACCAAAGATAAAGCTTCAACTTCTGACGTATGTAAACAGCACAGCAGTAATGACTTTATGAACTTCTTTACTTGTAAGATTGATAATATTAGGAAAAAAATTATAACCATGCAGCCGTCTACTACAGTATCACATCAGACAGTGCATTGTAGTGTCACTGAGGAAAAATTACATTCATTCACTGCTGTAGGAGAAGAAGAATTCTAAACTCGTTAAATCATCAAAATCAACAACATGTATGCTCGACTCTATACCGACTAAACTACTAAAAGAGATGCTTCCAGAGGTCATAGATCCTCTTCTTAATATTATTAATTCATCATTGACATTAGGATATGTACCGAAAACTTTTAAGTTGGCTATTATTAAACCACTTATTAAAAAAACGCAACTTGATCCTACAGAATCAGTCAATTACAGGCCAATCTCAAATCTACCCTTTCTGTCAAAAATACTAGAAAAGGCAGTGTCCTCACAATTATGCTCCTTTTTAGAAAGAAATGGTATCTGTGAGGATTTCCAGTCAGGATTTAGACCGTATCATAGTACTGAGACTGCTCTCATTAGAGTTACAAATGATTTACTCTATTCATCCGATCGTGGTTGTATCTCTCTGTTAGTGTTACTCAATCTTAGCGCTGCATTCGATACTATCGACCACAACATTCTTTTGAATAGACTCGAAAATTATGTTGGCATTAGTGGAATTTCATTGGCATGGTTTAAATCATACTTATCTGACCGTTATCAGTTTGTAGCAGTAAATGAAGAGCTGTCACACCGATCACAAGTTCAGTATGGAGTACCGCAGGGCTCAGTGCTAGGACCGTTGCTTTTCACCCTGTACATGCTACCACTGGGAGATATTATTAGGAAGCATGGCGTTAGTTTTCATTGTTATGCTGACGATACTCAGCTCTATATTTCTTCACGCCCTGACGAAACTTACCAATTCACAAGATTAACGGAATGCATAGCTGATATAAAAAATTGGATGACTAGTAATTTCCTGCAACTTAATTCAGAAAAAACTGAATTTTTAATCATTGGACAAAAAAACTCCACAAGTAGTAACCTAGAATACTGTCTAACACTCGATGGCTGCTCTGTCAAGTCCTCGTCGTCAGTTAGGAACCTGGGTGTGCTCTTTGATACCAATCTCTCATTTGAAAGCCACGTTTCTAGCATCTGTAAAACTGCATTCTACCATCTTAAAAATTACAGTTAGTTCATGCGTTCATGACCTCAAGGCTAGATTATTGTAATGCTCTACTGGGTGGTTGCCCTGCTCGCTTAATAAATAAACTGCAGCTTGTCCAAAACGCAGCAGCTAGAGTTCTTACTAGAACCAGGAAGTATGACCATATTAGCCCGGTTTTGGCAACACTGCATTGGCTCCCTATTAAACATCGTATACATTTTAAAATCTTGCTGATTACTTACAAAGCACTAAATGGTTTAGCTCCCCAGTACTTGAGCGAGCTCTTAACGCATTATACTCCATCACGTCTATTGCGGTCTCAAAATTCTGGCCAGTTGATAATACCTAGAATATCAAAATCAACTGCAGGCGGTTGATCCTTTTCCTATTTAGCACCTAAACTCTGGAACAGTCTTCCTAGCATTGTTCGGGAAGCAGACACACTCTGTCAGTTTAAATCTAGACTAAAAACACATCTCTTTACTATGACATACACATACAATTTTTTAATTTATATTATTCAAATCAGTTAAATGATTGTTTTAGGCTGCATTAACTAGGTCAGCCGGAACCGGGAACACTTCCCATAACACCTGATGTACTCGTTACATCATAAGAAGAATGGCATCTACGCTAATGTTAGTCTCTCTGTTTATCCCGAGGTTTACTGCAGTCGGCCGGATCCGGGCCGTATCCGGACCAGATGGTGGACCTTAGCCTGGACATGACGAACGCATCCCTGAAGTGTCTGTAGAGACCGTGTCAATTAAACTCCCCCCTGTAAATGCCGCATCGACACGACATCCTCATTAAACCTGTCCCCGGCGTGACGACTCCAATCTTTCATATAATCCTACGAATATCTATTGATCTAATATGACTTCTGACCTGTAATGTTGCCAGAATCATAATCATACACTATTTGTTCGTCAGCCAGAGGAGAACTGGCACCCCGACTGAGCCTGGTTTCTCCCAAGGTTTTTTTTCTCCATTCTGGCCTGAAGGAGTTTTGGTTCCTTGCCACCGTCGCCTTTGGCTTTTGGCTTGCTCAGTTGGGGACACTTAAATTTCAACTATATTACTGATCTGCCCGCATTGACACTATATGATAATTGAAATGAGCTGGATGACATCACCGTTTTCACCAGAGCGGCTGTACAGCCGAATCAAATTCTGTTGCATTATTTTCCTGTTACCACTGTGAAGCTGCTTTGAAACAATTGGCATTGTAAAAAGCGCTATATAAATAAAGGTGATTTGATTTGATTTGAGCATGTGTCTTTCCCTTGGCAAGCCCCTTGCCACCTCTCGGGTTGAAACATTCCACCCTTCGGGCTGGATACCCCAGTGTGTTCCATATGCATCCCGTTCCCGGGTCATATGTGTATTCTGTAAGTCCTCCCTTCGGGCAGGCATTGTGTTGCATATTTCCACGTGGGATATGCTTTCCAGTGTACCTTGGTATTCCTGTGTTAAGTCAAGTCCTTCATCCATGCTAGTCTCATGACAAGGAGCTCAGACTTGCGCAGGGCACTGGAAGACAGCCGAGATGGTGTGATTTAGATTGGACCCCCATTCATCAGTCACTGACGTAACTCGGAGTGACTGAACGAAAGGGAACGTCTCGGTTACGTATGTAACCCTTGTTCCCTGAGGAGGGAACGGAGACGTTACGTCCCTCTGCCACTTCTGCTGTACCGCTGGAACGGCCGGGAGTTCAGTCTCGGCTCCTCAGCAGGTAACATAATGCGAGATTGCCAGCGTCCTTCCTTATATACCCACAGGGTGGGGTGGAGCTACGCTTTGCAAATTCCACAGACCCATGGCATTTCATTGCCATTGGCTCGTTTTTTAAGAACTCGAAGGTGATAGGCTTCTAAGCGAAACCCCCATTCGCCAGTCACTGACGTAACGTCTCCGTTCCCTCCTCAGGGAACGAGGGTTACATACGTAACCGAGATGTTATTCACATATTATTTTAGTCTTGAATCCCCAATGGTTAAAGAAATATCAGGTCTGTTACACAAAAATAATGTAAATATTTGTTGTTCACTGTATATGTCGCTCTACCTGTGTGTCCTGACTAGGAATCGCCATATGTCATGCTGAAGAAGAACCATGAGCAGTTTACAGGAAATGATAAATATGAAGGTTACTGTGTTGAACTGGCAGCAGAGATAGCCAAACATGTGGGGTACCACTACATACTCAAGATAGTGGCTGATGGGAAATATGGAGCCAGAGATGCTGAGACCATGATGTGGAATGGGATGGTGGGAGAGCTTGTCTATGGTGTAAGTTCTACATCTTATTTTCTCGCTACATAAATCCAGACCTGAATATCAGAGTGTTAAGGACAAATGCCAAAGAACACAATAGCGTTTTTATCAGTTATACTGAGAAAACCAGACCTCATTAGAAAAGTTTTAGGAATTGACCAAAAGACTTATATTTTCACCTCAAGTATAATAACACAGAATGAGAGAAAAAATTCCTCCCGGAAAAGCATTTACTGTAGATGTGTCACGGGTGGTTGCAGGAAGGCAGACGAAGACGAAGATTATAGTTCCAACACAAATTTAATATCAGTGATCCACAAAACAGGCAGGAGCAACACACACTAAATGTGAATGTTGACCGGACAAGGAGTGCAGGAGAAGGAACAACTTAAGTAGTGAACACAAACGAGGATGATAAATTACACACAGCTGACACATATGAACTAATAATGACGGTAAGTATGGAGACAGACAAGTGGCGGGAGTCAGAACAAACTGAAACTGAACTGAATGTCCATGAACAAAACTAAACAGAATAGTGACAAGATGGAGGAGAGGTTAGAGCAGGTCCGCTCTTACTTTGCCCTAGATTGACTTCTTCAACTTCTTTGTGTAATTTAATAACATATTTAACAATATATACATAGTATTTATTGCAATAACATCATATATTCCTCTGCAGAAAGCTGACGTAGCTGTGGCCCCACTGACCATAACTCTTGTCAGGGAGGAAGTCATTGATTTCTCCAAGCCTTTCATGAGCCTCGGCATCTCCATCATGATCAAAAAGCCCACCAAGTCCAAGCCTGGTGTGTTCTCCTTCCTGGACCCTCTGGCCTATGAGATCTGGATGTGTATTGTGTTTGCCTACATCGGCGTGAGCGTGGTGCTTTTCCTAGTCAGCCGCTTCAGTCCCTACGAGTGGCATGCAGAGGACTGTGAGGAAGGAGTCGAGCAGAACCCTAACCAGCACTCCTCGTCATCCGCCCAACCGGGTCAGGGCCAACAGAACCAGAACCAGCAGAGTCAGGAGCAGACCAACGAGTTTGGCATCTTCAACAGCCTCTGGTTCTCATTGGGAGCTTTCATGCAGCAGGGCTGTGATATCTCCCCCAGGTGAGATGCCAATTTGTGTTTTAGTTCTAACTGGTTTTGCTTTAGGATTTTATATTGGACATAAATGAAAGGTACATTTCACATAAAATATTTTTTTATTCAATTGGTCACTGTTTGACAATCACAAAATGTAAGACTTTATAATAATGTTCAGTCATAAGTCACTTATAAGTTATTAGTTAATAATGAACTAATCATTTACAAAACATGACTATTCATTCATAAATGATTAATAAGTGACATGCTAACATTTTATGAATGTTTTGTTAATTCAGTTATAAGTCATTTATAAATTATTAGTTAATACATTCATAAATTATTAATAAGTGGTTTGCTATACCGCCTATATCCGTATATATAAGTGAGGAATAGTTTACACTTTAGATTAGGGGATGCAAAAAGTGTTGTAAATGACTTGTATACACATACACGCAATGTAAAAAAAGGTAAGAAAGATCTACAAATGATATGTAACACATTTACAAGTGATGAATGGGTTACACTTTAGATTAGGGGATGCAGAAAGTGTTGTAAATGATTTATTCATGCGTTTAAACATCATCTATAACAGGTGTTGAGCACTTTGTAGTGTGTACTGCAGTGTAAGTGCTGACTGGTGAGGGTATAGACTACTGTCTTCTCTGACACACATGGAGTCTTTAACCGCTGTGCAGCTGATGTGATCTTCAGTGGAAGGTGGAACTGGTTCACATTATCGCAGATCAAAGTATTTATTAAACCCACTGGAATCCCCTGACTGTAAGCCATTTATAAATGTTTATCCTCTTGAAAACAAATACATTACTCTTCGTACATGCATCCTGCATGTTTGTGCTTTTGAACACAGACCAGCTTATACTGATCATTTACTAATGGTCTGTTCATAATTTGTTCAAGATTAACCATTGTTTATTGAGATGATCCTAAAACAAGTTTGACATAAATACTTCAATGATTTATAAGTGATAAATAGTGTATCAACTAATCAACTCATCAACCATTTACTATTGATCTGTTTGATTTATTTCATGATTTACACATTTTTTGAAGATAACTTACAGCACATTTGTATATCGTTAGCATACCACTTATTAATAAGTATATTTATATAGTCATGTTTTGTAATTGATTAGTTCATCATTAACTAATAATTAATAAATGACATAACTGAATTAACAAAACATTTATAAAATGCTAGCATATCACCTATTAATCATTTGTAAACATATAGTCATGTTTTGTAAATGATTAGTTCGTCATTAACTAATAACTTATAAGTGACTTATAACTGAACGTTATTATAAAGTGTTACCCATAAAATACTCATTTAGAAAAACATTTTAGGAAGTGGCAGGAGCAGGAAGAGCAGACCTTTTGGAATCTGTGGGAAGAAAACTGGTAAAATATAATAGGCTATATGTCCGTTCCAGTTCATTAAATGACAATCTAGATCAATAGAGAGCTCCCATTGTAGTCAATGGAGCTGTATTCATTGCATGTGCTTGGCAACTTTGTTATATATCAATGATATACAGTGCCATGACATGTCTCTGGAGTGTAAATCCGGTATATGCTGAGTTTGTAGAAGGCTAGCGTTCCAAGCAGGCGTTAGCTGCGAAGTACACGTAAACAAAAAAAGATATAATGTGAGACTATACAGACGTTTCTACAGTGATCATTTGATTACACAATTGAAAACAATTTAATACAAACCTTAATTTCATTCAGTAAGATTCTCCTTTGGAAGTTTTCTCTCAGAATAGAACACAAAATGACTGTTGACAAATTTATGAAGTTTTAACTGGTTCGGCACAGATTATTCAACATTGTGTTACACAGACCCAGCTCTGGGTGGATGTGTAAGGTGGTTCATCATTTGTATTGTCAGTAAAATTTACAGCAGCTGAGGTACTCAAAAACTGCCCAGTACCTGAGTAAAAACAATAAAAATAGATCAATAAAATGAGTGACTGAACACAGCATTTGGGTTCAAATGACTTAGCATTTTTTATTCTAGATATTTATTAATTGGTTTATAATTGATTTCTGAATTTTGATTGGTTCATGCACTCTTAACGCCTATTGTGTTATTTGGGTTGTATTTTCTTTTATTTCGCGTAGTTTTGTTCATAATTCTTGGAGTATGAAGGCATGTTATGGCTTCTACCAGTACCAAGTGACAGATGAATTCCGGCAAAATACCATAAAGTTTGTTTGGGCACACACACACATACACACACACACACACACACACACACACAGCCTTTGACGTCAGCAGAAAATGAAAGGGAAAGCAATTTCCTTTTATTATTTGATAAGCTGTTTATTTTGCTCTGCTACATTATTATATGGTTAGTTGCATTTCTCAATTTATTTACATATATCTCAATTTATGTTTCGATTTCAGTTTCGAATGACACAACGGTTCACAGCAATCGTATATAGATTCCCTTGCTGAATATTTTTTAGATGTTTGTAGTCTAGTGATTTCTCAATGGTACTGCTGTTGTGCGGCTCTTGGTAGATTACTGATTTGTGTTTGCAGTTTAGTAATTTCTCATTTGCACAGCTGGTTTGTGGTATACAGTGGGGAGAACAAGTATTTGATACACTGTCGATTTTGCAGGTTTGCCCACTTACAAAGCATGTAGAAGTCTGTAATTTTTATCATAGGTACACTTCAACTGTGAGTGACGGAATCTAAAACAAAAATCACATTGTATGATTTTTAAATAATTAATTTGCATTTTATTGCATGACATAAGTATTTGATCACCTACCAACCAGTAAGAATTCCGGCTCTCACAGACCTGTTAGTTTTTCTTTAAGAAGCCCTCCTGTTTTCCACTCATTACCTGTATTATCTGCACCTGTTTGAACTCGTTACCTGTATAAAGACACCTGTCCACACACTCAATCAAACAGACTCCAACCTCTCCACAATGGCCAAGACCAGAGAGCTGTGTAAGGACATCAGGGATAAAATTGTAGACCTGCACAAGGCTGGGATGGGCTACAGGACAATAGGCAAGCAGCTTGGTGAGAAGGCAACAACTGTTGGCGCAATTATTAGAAAATGGAAGTTCAAGATGACGGTCAATCTCCCTCGGTCTGGGGCACCATGCAAGATCTCACCTCGTGGGGCATCAATGATCATGAGGAAGGTGAGGGATCAGCCCAGAACTACACGGCAGGACCTGGTCAATGACCTGAAGAGAGCTGAGACCACAGTTTCAAAGAAAACCATTAGTAACACACTACGCCGTCATGGATTAAAATCCTGCAGCGCACGCAAGGTCCCCCTGCTCAAGCCAGCACATGTCCAGGCCCGTCTGAAGTTTGCCAATGACCATCTGGATGATCCAGAGGAGGAATGGGAGAAGGTCATGTGGTCTGATGAGACAAAAATAGAGCTTTTTGGTCTAAACTCCACTCGCCGTGTTTGGAGGAAGAAGAAGGATGAGTACAACCCCAAGAACACCATCCCAACCGTGAAGCATGGAGGTGGAAACATCATTCTTTGGGGATGCTTTTCTGCAAAGAGGACAGGACGACTGCACCGTATTGAGGGGAGGATGGATGGGGCCATGTATCGCAAGATCTTGGCCAACAACCTCCTTCCCTCAGTAAGAGCATTGAAGATGGGTCGTGGCTGGGTCTTCCAGCATGACAACGACCCGAAACACACAGCCAGGGCAACTAAGGAGTGGCTCCGTAAGAAGCATCTCAAGGTCCTGGAGTGGCCTAGCCAGTCTCCAGACCTGAACCCAATAGAAAATCTTTGGAGGGAGCTGAAAGTCCGTATTGCCCAGCGACAGCCCCGAAACCTGAAGGATCTGGAGAAGGTCTGTATGGAGGAGTGGGCCAAAATCCTTGCTGCAGTGTGTGCAAACCTGGTCAAGAACTACAGGAAACGTATGATCTCTGTAATTGCAAACAAAGGTTTCTGTACCAAATATTAAGTTCTGCTTTTCTGATGTATCAAATACTTATGTCATGCAATAAAATGCAAATTAATTACTTAAAAATCATACAATGTGATTTTCTGGATTTTTGTTTTAGATTCCGTCACTCACAGTTGAAGAGTACCTATGATAAAAATTACAGACTTCTACATGCTTTGTAAGTGGGCAAACCTGCAAAATCGGCAGTGTATCAAATACTTGTTCTCCCCACTGTATGTATTTCTGAAGATCAGTTGCACATCCACTTGGACCGGACACAGCAAGCCTAATGCCTCAGTGTCTAATGAGAGGAAGACAGCAGCTCTTTGAAAGGCAGATTAAAGTGCTGTGAGTGCTACTTTGGAGCCTTCCACTCTGTGCTGCTGGTGCGCAGGGCCAGAAATTAAGTTCCTCTCTCTACACAGTTGCTGGACTCTCAAAGGTCACCAATTAAAAACCTAATTAATAGGGGGTGAAGCTGGCAACATGAGGTCAATGGCTGTGGGTTTTAAGGGCACAGGGAGGGATAGTGCAGTATGTCTCAGAGAGAGAAATGTCAACGGCTGAGTTCAGGCATCAGACAGCATTTGCACCTGTGGGCAATACATTACAGTCTCGCTAAAGCTAACATTCCAGATGGATATCCTAGATTCCTGGTTCTGCAATTATAATTAAACGTCTGTCTGATCTGTGAGTCTCTTTTAAAAAGTTGAAGAGGGTTTAAAGTGTGTGGCTGTGTTCTGTTCCAACACATAGTGACTTAAATTGCATTCAAGATATATAGCCTATATATATTTAATCCATTCATGTATTCTCTATGAATAGGCTGTTCTAAACTTGCCTCTTAAGATATCTAATTTTGGTCAAAATCGGAGGCAGGATCACCCATATCACATGTAATAATCCTGTCATTGTTATTGTAACAATCTCAGTTGGTGGACAATGTGGAAGAAATAGTGATTTATTAATGAATACATTTCATTCAGTATTGAAAATTATCAATAGAAATAGTTCAGTGTAGTAGAAGACTAATTGAAAGATTTGTGTGCATATCATTACATTAGTTTAGCAACATTTTAACGCCAAACTGTGTTGGAATCAATTAAATGCGTTGTGCGCGTTATGTGAGGCTTTTTGTATGACACGAAATTGATGCCTAGGTTGGACATTTTAAATCAGTCACTTTGGAACTTCCGTTTTAATTACGATTCTTCCTTAAAAAGCGTTTGTCTGTGTACCGTGGAGAACAAGGGAACTCATTGTGATTTGGAACGGAGCTCATATCTTTCTGTTGTTTTTTTCAGTTTTGCCTGTGGATGTAATTTCATCAACATAGCAATAATTGTACCTTTCCTTTTTTGGAGGTGACAATTACTACTATAAGCATAATTACAAATGGGTATGTTGGCAGGGAGTCATTAAAAAAAGAGATGTGATGAGTAAATCATGAGTTCAGTTTCATAGGTAACATCTCTCACATTTTAATATGGGTTTTATGTTCAGCAGCGTCTGTATGGCAGCACGCACTTTACGTACCATAAGTGCTCGCTTTTTGGTGTTAATATTATTATTATTTTTACATAATTATTGGCATTTAGTTGATTTGTATACGAGATAGAGAGAGCAAAAACGAGAGCAATTGTGTTGATGCTTTTTTTTTTTTTGAATTCTCAATGGCAGCTTTTCCCCCAAAATGTTTAAAACTGACTGTTCTGCACAAGCTAGTTTGGTTGGGCGTCACTGTCCACACACACACACACACACACACACACACACACACACACACACACACACACACACACACATATGGTAGTCAAAATCTGCTAAGGGGTAATAATGGAACAGTAGTTTTAAACTATTTTTTAACTAGCTTTTTACTATTATTACTATTAACAGGATCTGCATTTTCATAAGTTCAAATAAAAGACTTGTTATAAGAGACAGTAAAATCTTGTCTGGCTGTCACCAGACCAATCTCAATCTTTTAAGATTGAACATTAGTCTGGGGAGTCTGCTCTGTATTTTCTACTGCACAAGAGGTGTGATCAATGGGCATAGTTCAAATGACTCTGTACGCAATTGGATAGTCCTTCAACCAATCAGACCAACGATCCGGGTGACGTACAGCTGCAGGGCAAAATCAAATCGCCGGCAGATCGGGCTGGGTTTACCCAGTCTAGTTAAACCCGCCAATAGCGCGCCAGGTGGATAAGCCAGTTTGTGGTTGGTCCCCGCAGATTTGTAACGGAAGCAGGATAGAAAAATGTACAGGTTTCCAGCCTGAGCTGCAGGGCGAAATCAAATCGCCGGCAGATCGGGGTGGGTTTACCCAGTCTAAGTAAAATCAACTTCGTGCATTAAAACCACTCTTTTCCACTTTCCAAACATATCAGTCTCTGAGTAACATGTAATTTCTTTAAGCTACAAAATAAACTTCATTCTGTAAAATAAGTGTAATGAACTAAGCAAAAACCTCAAAAAGAACATCTCCAGCACATTTTATAAATACCCAAAAATCAAACATAGTTCTCTTCTTACACACGTTATCACGTCCGTCAAAAACTCAGGCTGGCTGTCGGTTGGAATATTAGAACTAAAAGCAGTGACATAACACTCAAGGGCATCAGTCACTTCACTGAATACTTGCCAGCTAATAAATAAATAATTATTACCTTACAATCCATCTATTTTCAAATCCACATCATTTGAATATCACAGCATCGATGTCTGTCAAAAAATATGCCCACAATACACGGTAGTATTTACAAGAAGCAGAGGTTCAGGGAGTACATGCATTTCCTGGAAAACCCACACTACCGGATGTTTTGACTACGATTTCCGAGTAGAGGGTGAAAATGGTACTCTGAGCGGCTTCAACATGCTGTCTGTCAGAGACGATAACGTGCATAATACATAACGCAGGTGAGAATACATTTGTTCTTCACTCACTGAAATGGAATTGTAATGATCAGGGAACTGAGTGAAATACTTCACACTGCTTACTATAGAGAATAAACACCAATCCAATTAAAAAACTTTGCCAGGTTAGTGAACATCGTTCAACGTGTTGGTTTTGACGGACGTTTTTTATACACAAACTACGCATTTTGATTCTGTCAGCATTGGTTGCCAATAAGGAATGAACGGATCTAAATGAGGCAGTTTAGATTTTAATTACAAAGAACTCAGGGACTAGAAACAGGAACAGACCAACCAAATGTAAAGCAACAAGAACTGACAATGACAAAGATACACAGGGCTTAAATACACAGACCAAAACAGAAACAAACCCAGATTATCCCTTACAGATTCTGATTCTGACATTGCTGATTTTAATATTTTCAATCATTTTCTATTCTTGACTGATCTTTTTTTTTTTTCATGCTTTTGGCAGTAGGTGAACTGTTAAATGAGTGATCTTGAGATGAGTCCCTGTCGTCCAATTTGATTCTCATATGCTGATGTAATATATATTATAAACTTGACAGGTGAATTAAAATTATTTAATTAAAAAAATATTATTATTGAAAACAGTGCTGCCTAATAGTTGATACATTCTTTTCAGGATCTTTGATAAATGGAAAGATTAATTTAATTAAAAGTTATTCGTTTAAAAATTAAAATTATAATAGCTCCAAGATTCCAGCCAAAGGGAAAACTAATAGGCATAACGGTCAATTAAACTATTTACACTCTTATCCCACAATGCAGTGCAATATGATTATATATGGTTTATTTATTTACTTATATTTTTGACAGGTGATTTGCTGTGTTGGTATGTAAAATGATCTTAACCTGCACTGATTCAAAGTGATAAGTCTTGTACAATCCTGCAGTGTACAGTGTGTCATCCAGCATATCAGAATTTACAGACAGTATATGTCTCTGTGAGCTCCTATATGAATTGATCGTACTGTCTCTGCAGTGGTGCCGAAATGTCAGCGGTGTGAGAAAGAGCAGCACGCCACCTTCCTGTGGATGTCTCCTGTGATGGGGCACAGAGCGGCTTCAGAGGATCTTAATTAGACTGTCATTTCGCCCTGTCATTTTTTTCGCTGTAACTCAGACTCTGCAAAGTGGAATCGACAATGTTGTAGTGATTATACCTTCTCTCTCCATGTCACTGAAGTTATATAAACGAGAGGACGGGTTGTGGATAGCATGTCCCATTGCTGTTGAAAATGTTTCACCGTCTAGAACACATCACCTCAGACATTGCTGTATGAGCAGACATGCATGACTGGATATTCACGGTTCTGTTTGTGTGATGACATTTAATTAGTGGCATTAGAAAGGAGACAGTGGACGATAGAGCGAGTGCGGCAGCAGCATTAACGACTTCCATTATGCTTCTTTAATCATGGTAGTCAGAGCCCCTTTCCTCTGTGATCATCTGCATGTGAATTTACACACTTACTCCTCCTGTCTAATGAGCGCTGATAGGCTGAATGGTGAGTGGTCTGGCTGCTTGATGGTAACAGTCAGACTATGGTTTGCCCCTTCATGTGCTATTTATTCTTTGGGAGAAAAAAAATCCTTGTTCAAATGTCAGACCTGTCACTCAAACCTCCCTATCAGGCCTAATTTATGCAAGCCACTCAAGATAATGTTTATCTCCTAACACAGATGGGCCCACAATATCATATCTTACACTGTCTAATATCTCTTCTCTTCTCCTCTATATATGAAATTATATATATTGTAAGATTTGTAAGATTTTTTATGTTTTTAAAATAAGTATATTATGCTCAGTAAGGCTGCTTTATTTGATCAGAAATAGGAAAAACAGTCACATTGTTTTATATTATTATTATATTATTTATTATATTACAATATTATTACAATTTAAAATAACTTTCTATTAATTTATTCCTGCAATGGCAAAGCTGAATTTTCAGCCATTTAAAGCCATGATTTACTCACCCTCAAGCCATCCTAGGTGTATATGACTTTCTACTTTCAGACGAATACAATCGGAGTTATATTAAAAAATGTCCTGGTTCTTCCAAATTTTATAATGGCAGTGAATGGGGTTGAGATTTTGATGCCCAAAAAAGTCCATCCATCCATCATAAAAGTAATCCATACGACTCCAGGGGATTAATAAAGGCCTTCTGAAGCGATACTTTTGTGTAAGAAAAATATCCATATTTAAAATTTTATAAACTAAAATGACTAGCTTCTGACAGATGGCCTGCGATGCGTAGGAAGCTAGTTATTTTAGTTTATAAAATTTTAAATTCACTTAGCCGTTTTACGGAGAAAGAGTAACCCTTGACCTCATACATGACGCATTAACGAACGTGGAAGCACAGAAGATAGAGCAAAACAAAACACTGATCACGAATTAGAAGTTTAAAACAAGAATTTTTAAAGAGAAATGTCGGATTTCAATATAAGAGAAGAGGAGCTTGAGTTTGTTGCCCAGCCCTATTTGTTTAAACCGTGAGAGGCATCAAAGCTTATGCTACTCCTATATCCTACGTCATACATCGCGTCAGGAGTTACTCTTTTGGTGTAAGTCGACTTGCGTAGGCACGCCGCCGGAAGCTAGTTATTTTAGTTTGTAAAGTTTTAAATATGGATATTTTTCTTACAAAAACCCATCACTTTACTTCAGAATGCCTTTATTAATCCCCTGGAGTCATATGGATTACTTTTATGATGGATTCACTTTTTTGGACTTCAAAATCAGGAGCGCCATTCACTACTCCTCTGGTGCACTCCTCTGACCTCTGCTGTGCCTCCTTCACTCCTGATCCTTTAGTCTTTATTTCTTGTTGTTTCTTGTGTTCTAGAATCACACAGTGGGTGGGTTCAGGTGATCTGTACTAAGCAGAACCTATAGTTGAGTGGTTGATAGACCTTTTTACACTGATGATGGCTCTCACAGGACAAGGATCTAATTACTAAATACACCACCATTCAAACATTTGGTGTCAGTAAGATTTTTTTATGCTTTTGAAAGAAGTCCCTTATGCTCACCAAGACTTAAAAAAACCTTAATATTTTGGTGGAAACCATGATATATTTTGCAGTCTTGGAGTCTTTGATGAATAGAAAGTTTAAAAGAACAGCATTTACTTAAAATAGAAATCTTTTGTAACATTATACATGTCTTTACTGATCTGTTTAATGTGCTGAATGAAAGTTAAAAAAAGAGGGGGGGGGGCGTGAATAAAACTTTTACTGACCCCAAGCTTTTGAACGGTAGTGCAGCCATATGCTGTTATGTCATATATATCTATACAAGATATGTTTGATTATACCATCTGGATGCTCAAAATTGATTGGGAGAATGCACGTTTTAAACAGCTTATTGTACACGTAAGTTAATCGCCGTTCTAAACTAATGTGTGCTGCATTGTAACGCACACACATACAGACAGTAGCTCACACATCACAAGCAGATTGCGCACACAGAATCAATACATTTCAGCGCAGAAATGTATTGTCAACACTGTTCTGTGATTTATCAATAAAATAACTTAGAAACTGAAAAGTTAGCCAGAACCTACTGCTTCACTATAGAGCAGGGATGGGCAAACTCGGTCCTGGAGGGTCACTGCCCTGCAGAGTTTAGCTCCAACCCTGATCAAACTCACCTGCCTGTAGCTTTCTAGTAATCCTGAAGGCATTGATTAGCTGGTTCAGGTGTGTTTGATTAGGCTTGGAACTAAACTCTGCAGGGCAGTGGCCCCCCAGGATCGAGTTTGCCAATCCCTGCTATAGAGGGTATGCACGTGACATCACCGTCAGCTGAAGTGACTGTGGTTACGCCCCACTGAGTGGCAAAAAGACTGAGAGGCAGCATTGGTTTACAGTGTGAATGCCGCGAAAAACACACAAAACCAGGCCCGGCGCCAGAGGGGGGGTCGGGGGAGGCTTGGCCACGGACCCCATGGGCATCCCTGTGCCCCCCTCCGGACCGAGGGAGACGGACTTTATAATAGTGTGTAATTTTCTCACTCAAACCACTGCCGCCTGCTGTTTCTGCTACTGATTGCTTTTAGAGGGAAAAGCTGCCCAACACTACTGGTGTAGGATCTGTAATCCTCGTAATCCTCTGTAAGAATTCGTAATAATAGCATATTATTAGCGAAAAGGAGTTGGCAAAAGATCCAGTGCATATCTGTATTTGCACTTGCATGTGTTTTCGCTTCGGTGAGTAATGTAGATAATCACAGACATGTTTGTTGATTTCAACAAAGCATATGGGCAAATACCAGGTGTCGAAGTTAGAATCCACTCACCGCTTGAGTTTTTGTCCAGTGCTGAGTTCTGCACGTGCGCTAATCCTCACTAAGTGTAGGCATTATGTAAATAAGAGATTCATTGTGTCGTCAGCTTCACTTATTAATATAACGGAACTTTGTGAGATGGCGTTCATTGAATGAGTGACAGCTTTCAGTGATTATAAAGGGAGCGCTCTTTGCTGTCTAGGCGATATAAAAAAAGAATAACTAATAGGCCTATAATATATTCAGAATTTGAATAAAACTTTTGTTTTCCATACTTGACAAGCGGCCACATACACTGTCGAAATTGTGATGACTGACAGGGATAAATATTTATGTATCGAAATCACAGACTCGTATAAATGTCAGGAAAACACGATTCCTGGCTGCATGTCAATATCCATGGGTCACTGGATCTTTGGTAAGTTGTAAGGAACACTATATCGAGCCCAACCTTTAGTTTAAACTGATAACCGTTTGTTTTACTCACGTTTTCCCCTGTTAACTCCAGTCACGCAGCAGCTCTTCTGCCACTCAGTCCCGGCTAAGGGGGTGTGTTCCGGTGGGAAAGTGACGTCAATACATACCCTCTATTAGTAGAGAGACGCTGGCAGGTAGAATGAATTCACACGCAATCGCTCTCTCACTAATGCATTCATATAAATGTAATCTTTACTGTCCTACTTTATCTGTATCTGATTTAGAACAAGCAGAAATCTGTGAGAAATATAACAACCCAAAGACAAAAGAACTGATAAAAATAAGCTGTTGTGTAGGAGCAATAGCCTTGTGGGCAGCGCTGTGTCAAATGCCATAGCTGTGCACAAGGCAATGTGATGTCGACTTTAGAAAATCTAAAGTCGTTCAACCCCTAATTGTAACTTAATTTAGGAGTAATGACATATTTCTTCCCACATTAGGGATGTCACGGTGACTTCACGGGTACTTTTTTTTAGTTTTGAATGTGCGATGACGCGTAGGCTACAGTGTACAAGATAAGATATTTGTCAATGATGCTCAGCATCTGTTGCACACCAAAATCCTCTGCCTGTCATGGTTATGTTCTTTTCTGTTTAGTTAGGTTCCTGTTTGTTCCAGTGATTAATTATCATCAGCTGTATCTTATTTAGTTCCTGATTATCCCCTGCATATATACTGTTCAGTTTTGTCTTTTGTCGGTTATTTTTTTGTGTTCAACGTGGTTGTTATTCTCCTGAGTTTGACATTTTATTAAAGACTGTGTATTTTTTAATCATCTCCTTCATCGTGCGCATCTATTTACACAGCCATTCGTTACACTGCCTGACTTTTTCTCAGAATTTCGAGATATAAACGTGCAATAGCGAGTTATAAAGTCAGAATTGCGAGATATAAAGTCTGAATTGCGAGATATAAAGTCAGAATTGTGAGATATAAACTCGCAATTGCGAGTGATAAAGTCCAATTTTAAGGGGAAAAAAATACTTTTTTCTCAGATTTACGACTTTATAACTCACAATTGTGACTTTATATCAAACGAGAAACGAGACACTGACACTGTTTTTCATGTTAAAACAGTAAAGCTGCTTGATTTTAAGCAATCTATTGTATAAAGTGATATATAAATAAACATGACATGACTACTGGAGTGCCGTAGAGCTTGTGCAAACATATCCACGTTGCTATGATCAGATGCTTTTCTTTTGCTTTATTAAAATGTTTGCTGTTTTCTCAGTTTTGTTGAAAGAACGAAAAAGAACTTCGCCTTGAGTATATCAGGGCCTTAATACCTCACTGTGCCTCCACTGACTACCTTCACAACTGTCTCCCATATTTACAGAGTGACCACAGAACTACCAGTATGTAAACATTTGAAAGTGACTCCCATCAGCACAGAATTGCAATCTAGAGTGACATAAAAGTTGCATGAATTTCAGACTGAGGTCACATTGCAAAACACTGGACCTGTATCTGATCTAGGAACACATATGGAAGTGGCCCAAATCAGAATTGAAAAGATCAGATTCCAAGTGGTTTGTGCTGTTCACAAGGTTATGAAAATAAACATCTAAGTGAAAAAAGAGCAAAAAGAAAGGATTTTGGCCAACTTTTGCCTGCAGTCTGATTGTAGCCATGTTTGGCAGTACAGATTGATGTTTTAAATTCAGCTTGTCATTTTAGTTTAAGCATTTAAGTTTAAGTTTCCTTAATGTTTCCTTTAAACAACTATTCTTTGTTTGCCAACATGTTTCTTTATGTTGCTTTTGTTGTTTCTTTATGTTGTTTCTTTATGTTGCTTTTAGTTAATCCTAATGCATCATAGTCAAAGATCCTTACAGACAAAATTAAAAGATACTATCAAACATGTTTTTTAGGAGAAGATAAAAGTTTTATGAGGTCTGTTTTTTTCTTAATGCTTTGTTTAACAGGCCTCCAGAAGATAAAAGATTTCTTTTTAATTATCTTCAGTGAAGCAGTCCCTAGAGCAGTCCCACTTAGACTTTGTTTTGCAGTTCTCTCTGCGTTTCCTCCGAGGAGTTACATCGCTTATTAGTTATTTAGAGAAACTGCCTGAGTCAGTGTCCAGCGTTCTGCATGTTAACTTGCACGCTCATGATCTGCCTCACATCAGCTCATTTATTTCCACCGAAACAACTGTCTTCCTGCTCTATTAACTTTGTTCAAGTAATGAAATAACAGAAATTATATGAAGACATGGGCAAAATGTATAATTTTATGGCTTTATTAAAGATCCTCCTTTCCCTAATACATTTTATATTTTCCACGTAGCATTAACAAAACTACGTGAAAAAAAAATGAAAATTCTGTCATTATTATCTCATCCTCATGTCGTTCCGAAAAAGACTTTCTTCCTTGAACATAAAATCCCCTCATGCATTAAAAGTCTATGGGGTCCATTGTTGTTTGGTTGGCATTGGCATTCAAAATATCTACTTTGTGTTCTACAGTAGAAAGACATTCAAACAGATTTGGAACAACATGAGGGTGAGTAAATGATGACAATTTTTTTTTTTAGGGCGAACTATCCCTTTAAAAAATTATAGCTGTTCATTGTAATACTTACCTTCATGATTACACACATACAATTTGTTGTTTGCTGTGTATTTTGATTATACTCTTTAAAGGTATAATTATGAATATGTATTATAAGTATAAGTATTAGTATGCCTCAAAAAATATGCATGAGTGCGCATGTCTAGGTGACTATGTTATGGAGAAGAGAGAGAATTTTAATTCAGTAAAAAGTCATGTGCATTACTTAAAAAAAAAAAAAAAGTAACCCAAATATTAATTTATAAATAAGTAATGGGTTACTTGTTGCATTAAAAAGGTAATCTGATTACGTAATACATGCCATTATTGTCACGCTAAACTTTGGCTGTAATGAATTGCACAATTATCAGGGATGATACAAACAGTCTTTAATATAATAATCCAAAAACGCGTTTACACAGGAGAATATCACGGGGAGAAAACACACAACCACTTAACTAAAGACAACACGGAACAATAAACAGACAGAACTCAGGGTATAAATACACAGGTGTAAACAAGGAAACTAAATGAGCAACATGTGAACTTAATTAGTGACTAACAGGCACACACTAGTAAACTGGGTCAACATACAAATGGCAGGGAACAGAACAGAACCGAACCAAGACACAGTGAAACTAAACAGACTAAAACATAACTCTTAGACTTCCAATGTGTTACCCCCAGTGCTTAATTTGTAAATTTCGAAAACCCGGAACAACGGGAGGGGATGGATCCGGCAAGTTAGTGGGGTAGGGAAAGGTAACAGAACATAGCCTATACCGTAAGGCCTATATATGCACAATCTCAGTCGGTTTTCCGTCCAATTATTGTAATGCACATTTTGAGAATTGACATTTGACATTCATATGGAAAACTCTAGCCATAGTCATTTGTGCGTGGGCGCTTACAGGTATGCTATGGAGGTTGCTGCACCAGCGAATGGGCATAGCAGCCGTTTAAGCCCCTATATGAGATATTTCATCAATTCTTCTGCGTCTCCTCTCAGCATTTATTAAAACGATGTCCAACAACACAAATAAATAAAACCAAAGCAATGGGCGCCATGATCCATCACGACGTTGATGTTCCTTCAGTGCGCATAACGCAGTGGATGGAAATGCACAATGATTTACCTTTTCTTTAGTTGAATATTCAAAAAAGAGCATACAAAATGCGAAACATTTTGGATGAAGACCCAGTATCGCTTTTTTTCAATTGCGAATTTAATTTATGGCTTTAGCAAAAACAATATGCAACTAAAGCTGTGTTTCCATCCCTTCTCGTTCTGTTCAAAAGAACAAAATCATCCCTTCCCAGGAAATTCTAGTGATGACTTTAATATTAATGAGATATTAAAGGTGCAGTGTGTAGTATTTATGAGCATCTATTGACAGAAATGCAATATAATATACATATCAGTGGAGTATAAAGATCTTACATAATGTACCATTATGTTTTTATTACCTTAGAATGAGCCAATTCTATCTCCATACACTACGGGTCCCCTTACAGTGAAGTCACCATTTTGCGCCGCCATGTTTCTACAGCAGCCCTAATAGGACAAACTACTCTCTGCTGTCTCAGACGCCGACATCTTTGTCCTGTGTCGGCCACCGTAGCTTCTTTATGTGCTTCGAAAAAAGAGGGGTGAGCGGTGGGCGGTTGCAATTCATAACCTCACCGCTAGATGCCGCTAAAAAATTACACAGTGCACCTTTAACAGTCAAAACATGGTAAAAACATGTCTAATTTCTGGGAATGACAGCACAGCAGCGTCACAAGGAGCACTGTATGTGTTTATCCATCATTATGAATTTGCAGTGCAGATCTAACATTTCAAAAGTGTCAAAAAGATGACTCTTCAACTGTTTAAGTTTGTATTTGACCGATTTGACTGGCTTTGGAATTTTAGAGCACCAAATTTCAGAATGATCAGCAACATTTCTGATGCAATACTTAGTCCGAATGAATTATTCAGTCACAGACAGTTCAGAGTTTAGAATAACAGATATTCAATTCAATGTCAGACAGATGAAAAGAGAAAAAATGCAGCGGACAAACAGTGGGCTTCTCCAAGCTACACAGAAGCATGCTGGCCATAGACAGGGTTCAGTCATTTGAGTGTCGACAGAAAGCTGCTCGGTGACAAAACCCATCTCAGCCGCCTGTTTGGAGAGAAGAGAGTGCTACCATGGCAACGCTGAAAGACATGGGTGTTTCCTCTGGAGTGGCACAGCTCACAGTGTGAGAGCACTGCTGACTGAGTACCACCATCCGCTTGTGTGTGTGAGCGAGTGTGGGGGGAGGCAGGCTTAGCCTACATTATAGGGACCAAATGTCCCCAAAAAGATGGAAGAACAGGGAAATAATGTCTCAATGACGAAATTTAAAAAAAAAATTTGAAAATTCAAAAAGGTTTATGTGACGGATAGATTTCGTTATAGAAAATGTAATTAGCGCTCATGTCAATGAAACGTCCCCATTATAGAAAGCCATGTGTATTTTAATCTGGTTTATGTGCCCTATTGGTGTCTGTAAAGTCATAATTTGCATAAGAAAGTATGGTTTCATTGCTTGTCATGATTTATCAGGGGGTGATTTGTGCTTTTTGATGCATATTGTATCTAATGCTGCTTCTAGATGTGTGTTTGTTGGTGCAGGGAGAGTCAATAGCCACAAATATCTGGGCCACCTTCAGTAGTGAGTTATCTTGAACAGGGCAGAGCAGAAGATTATGGCTATAATTTATATAACACAGGAGGGCAGTTCTATCTCAGCAATGGATTTCATAAGACACTTACACATCCATCTAAATAAGAGACTCTGAGCCAAGTGTGTTTTATAAAGATCTGTGAGATTTATGAAACGAAAAATGCACATATTAAAAAACAGCACCGAGTCACATACATGTGCTCTGCAATGAGCATATTTTGCAGACATTAGGCAAATCACATTAGGCAAGTTTTTCTCTCATTTAACTGCAGTCGTTTGCTGTAAACCGCGTTTGCATAATCATCTCATTCCATACATGCAGAGCATAAATACTGACCTCATGAGGAAGAGGAGCAGCAGCATGGATTTAAGCAAGGAGAGATTCTGACATGTGACCAGGAATAAGATCAGTGTGTCAGCTTCACACCCCTCAAACGGTGCCTGGCAAAAGATGTCAAACAACATCAGAGCACTGAGCTGCAATTCCCTCTGCCAGCTTAAAATTTCTGGTGCCCGAGCCTCCTGCGCACATTTTGCCTGTGGTATATTTGCAGTTTGACTTGGGGTTTTTTTCACAGCCTGCTGGTGTTTTTCAGGGGTGTAGGAATTATCTGAAAATTGGGAAGGAAACATGCATATTATTAGCTTGGCTCGTGAATATTAATTAGGTGATTAAATAATTTGCTTTAAGTGCACATACTTTAAGTGGGCACTAGCTGGCTATATAAGGATTAGCACTTATTGATTGTGTTTTCGTTCATTCAGTCGAATGCTGATACAGCCAGTTGGCAAAGGCTTCTGCTTGAGCTTAAAGCTGTTGTTTTACGCCACAGGCTACATTTTTTTTCTTTCCACTGCGGCCAAGCAAAACAAAGCTGGTCTCTTAAACTCAGTGTAAATGTGCTTGTGTAGATCAAGAAGGGGGAAAATATTCTTTATTTTGAAATGCATTTGAATATGAATACTTTAAAAAATATTAATTAGTTTCATTTCTAACTATTTAAATAAGCAATAACTAATTATTATTTAAACAGTATACAGTGGTGGTCAGAATTATTGGCACCCCTGGTAAATATGATCAAATATGGCTGTAAAAAATAAATCTGCATTGTTTATCCTTTTGATCTTTTATTCACAAAAATCTAAACTTTCATTGAAGTAAAAGAATTGAAACTGGGGGGTTAATCACATTATGAAATAAATGCTTTTCTCCAAAACACGTTGGCCACAATTATTGGCACCCTTTTATTAAATACTTTTTTCAACCTCCCTTTGCCAAGATAACAGCTCTGAGTCTTCTTCTATAACACCTGATGAGTTTGGAGAACACCTGACAAGAGATCAGAGACCATACCTCTATACAGAATCTCTCCAGATCCTTCAGATTCCCAGATCCATGTTGGTGCTTCCTCTCTTCAGTTCACCCCACTCATTTTCTATAGGGTTCAGGTCAGGGGACTGGGATGGTCATAGCAGAAGCTTCATTTTATGTTCAGTGACACATTTGTGTGTTGATTTTGATGTTTGTTTTGGATCGTTGTCCTGATGGAAGATCCAACCACGGCCCATTATAAGATTTCTAGCAGAGGCCATCAGGTTTTGATTTTTTATCTGTTGGTATTTGCTAGAATCTATTATACCATGTATCTGAACAAGATGTCCAGGACCTCCAGCAAAAAAATAGGCCCACAACATTAAAGATCCAGCTGTATTTTTGACTGTGGACATGGGGTACTTTTTATCCCTGTTTGCACCAAACCCATCTGGTGGATTTGCTGCCAAAAAGCTCTTTTTATAGTTTCATCTGACCACAGAACCAGGTCCCTTTTGAATTTCCAGTCGTGTCTGACAACTGAATATGCTGGAGCTTGTTTCTGGATAAGCAAGAAGGATTTTTCCCTCCCAAACAACATGAGGTGATGTAAGGGTTGTTTGATTTTTTTTTTTTTTTTTAGGCTTTCTGACCCCAAGACTCAACTAATCTCTGCGATTCTCCATCTGTGATCCTTGGAGAGTCTTTGGCCACTCAAACTTTCCTCCTCGCCATGCGTTAAGACAATATAGACACGTCCTCTTTCAGGCAGATTCATAACATCTTTAGTTGATTGGAACTTCCTAATTATTGCCCTGATGGTGGAAATGGGAATTTTCAATGCTTTAGCTATTTTCCTACAGCCACTTTCTATTTTGTGAAGCTCAACAATCTTTTGCTGCACATCAGAACTATATTCTTTGGCTTTACTCATTGTGATGAATGATTAAGGGAATTTGGCCTTTGTGCTTCCTCATATTTATACTCCTGTGGAACAAGACATCATAGCTGAACAATTTCATGTTCCTAGTCACCCTGGTGTGCTAAAAAATGTAAATATTAATGGGAGTATACTTAAGAGATATTTTACTCATAAAAAATTCTAGGGATGCCAATAATTGTGGCCAACGTGTTTTGGAGAAAAGCATTTATTTCGTAATGTGATTTACCCCCCACTTTCAATTTCAATTCAATCCACCTTCAATGAAAGATTAGATTTTTGTGAATTTTTTTAATAAAAGATCAAAAGGATAAACAATGCAGATTTAATTTTACAGCCATATTGGTCATATTTACCAGGGGTGCCAATAATTCTGACCACCACTGTATAACATACAATAGTATAGTTACCAGTGTTCATTTTAGTATTATTATTATATTATTATAGTATTTATTATTACTTTGAAATTGCTTTCATTTTTTTCCGTTTTCTTTTTAATTTTAGTTTAAGTTTTAGTCATTTTATTATGTGCCTTTTATTCGTTTTTGTTTTTTTATATATTTATTTCTATTTAGCTTTATTTTCATTTCAGTTTTAGTTTTAGTAATGTTAGTACTTACATTTATTTTCAGTTAGCAGCCAAGGAAACATTTCTTATGTTCCTTTAAGTCTTTCTATTTTTTCATTTAAGTTTTTCATCTAATATTTATATTTTACTTTAGTTCATTTTTTTTTCCATTTAAAGTAAGATGGTTCACATTTACTGTGTGCAGCATTCTGCAGTGTTTCAATAATCAAGCTGTTATTAAAATCACAATATGGTGACATTACTAATCAAAGACATCACTTAGTGATCCACTTTATTTTCTCAAATAAATGTACTTCAGTATGCCTCCACATTTGATTCTCGTTACTTGGTGTTGTAAATATGGGATTCTGTATTTGTCAGAATATGTATAGTGTATTTAAGGGTAATTAGTTAATATGAATTATGAAGCTGAATAAACAGCAAACACAACACATCAGCATCTTCATCAGACCAGTTTAGCATTAACTCAACACACTTTGGCAAGTCCTGTTGTGAATCATTTTTATGGTGTAGCCTGGTCACACTGAATATTGATTTACCAGCATCATTACATTATAATACTGCTGTGTACTAAACCATTCAGCTAATAAATTTCCCATCCTACAGTAGGTACAGCAGTCACATAGCTTTCTGTACACAGCTAGATTTGTAAACATATTTCATGCAGTGAGAGAACATGGAAATGAAATATAGACATGAGTAAGAGTCTCGGATTTTTAAATCAATCTTAATAGAGTGCAACAAGTGCAATCATTTTTCCCATAGGGATTTTAAAATAGCCATAAACCAAGCCAATCAGGTACGAGGTGAGTCACAAGACTGCAAACTTTGATTTGAAACAAAAAAGTATTTGAAAATCGGACAAAAATACAAAGGTACAAGACTGTGTACTTAACGGTTTTAGTTAGGGAAAGAACTACACTCCCATGAAGCATTGCGAACAGCATAATCAAATTAAAAACGATGGAAAAATATAAAACTGCTCATTTACAAATGTTGATTGTATAAAAACAATATATTTTAAGTTTATTGCAAAGTATACATATATGCCTATACAAACATTTCAATATTTTAAGAGTGTAGGGAGGTTACGTCATTTGCAGTGCTTCATGGGAGTGGGTGGAGCTATAGAGCTAATTTGGAGCGTGTTGCTTTTTTCGACTCTCTGATTGGTGTAATTACGGAGCCCCGCACATGACATGCAGGAAAAAATAGTAGGCTAAATCGTGTGCACGATTTACAAATTCGTTCCCTCGATTTATAGATTGTGCGCATGATTTACTAATTCGTTCCCGCGATTTGCTAAATCGTGCACACGATTTATAAATCGAGGGAACGAATTAGTAAATCGTGTAGACGGTTTAGCAAGTCGAGGGAACGAAGTAGTAAATCGTCCGCACGATTTAGCAAAACGAGGGAACGAATTAATAAATCGTGTGGCACGTCATGTGCAGGGCTCCGTAGTAATTTTCTGTACAGCACCAGGAATTTTTCACCACAAGTTCCACTGGTAGACATGATTAAGCTGAAATAATGCAGGCTGACAGCTTCAGCAGAAGCAAATACCATCGATTAACAACCTCGTAGCTCACAGTAAGTCTGTCTTTAAAGGTTAAGTTATTGTTCAAAAGAAAATGAATGTTTTTACTTCTGGAACCCAACCTTTTCACTCTGTAAACCTGTTAGCTACACTGTAAAACAGAATGGTAAATAAAGATTATTGGAAGAAAATACTATTTCTGTCAGGACCACTATCGTCAAAGATGACTGACAATTCGCATATAGATTGGATTGGTGGTATGGTTCTATTGTGGGTGAGAACTCTCTGCGCAGCCATGCAGCCTTTATGGATAAGAGCAGGGAAAGCAGTGATAACCCCCCTAGGGTGAACAGAACAGAACCAACATAAATGCATTGCAGATATCATTAATGTTCAGTAATTTAATGTACAACATAATTTAAGAAAAATTTGTCTGATTTGAAAAGGAATATCAGAAGGCCAAGTCCTGACTGGACGAGAGGAGGAACAGAGGTGTGATGGAGGAGGTCAATAAGCTCCTGAGTGACGTGATAAAGCTGCTGATAATACTGAATAGGCCTCATATATAGGGATGCTGTGATAGGCGTCGTATTCCTATAGGTACACAGCTGAGAGTCAGCTGATGCGAGCTTGACTGACGTGATGTTAATGTGTTACTTGCAGTTTTTTGTAATTATTATTATAATAATTATTATTATATTATACATTTATTAGAATTTTCTGAGTGAAAACTTTTTTAAAGGAAATCCTACACCAAATATTTTCAGTGTATCCTAGCCATCCCCTATCAAGGTGGATTCACCATGTAGACAGTTAACCCTGCTCTTTACTCCAGCAGAGAGAGAAGATTATGCAGCCCGGCTGCCAGGAACTCAGTTTATGCTTTCTTGTCCTGCAGGTAGGCCATTAAGAACTCCCTCAGAGACATTAAACTGATCTCATATGCCTGTCTGAGCTTCATTCAGGCCATGGGATTAGAGACCACCCCAAGAGATCTGGCAGAAGCTAAGATGTTTAAAAAATATTCTTGTCACATTGTGTTCTGGCCAGGATTTAGCCAGGGGTGAAATTGTTTTTCCTTTTTTTAACCTTGTAAAATTGGAATTTGTGACCGGAGATATCTTAGTCCAGCCTTTGAAGAATAAAATCAAGCATCCGTTATGCTTTTTCTTTTAAATATATATTTATTCACCCTTTTGACAATCTCTGCACATTCAAAGGGTTCATGGGTCCTTGCCTTTATATTTCTGTTTGTTGCAATCTCGACAGCCTTTCATCACGATTTCCTCACAGCTTAAACAATTAAACCATGCATTTGTTTTTATGTGTTTTTATCAGAGCAGCTTTTCCTGATCCACCACACATATCGAACAGCTATTTTCCCTAGAACCTTTTGTTTTTTTCAGGTTTTTTATTATTTTTTATTATTATTATTATTATTATTATTATTATTATTATTATTATTATTATTGGTTAAAGTGCAATTATAGTGGCAGCTGAGTGCTCTCATCACCATTAATCCCTGACAATTAATATGCATATATTCATTTAACATACTGGCAACTTTCTAAAAGTGAGATTAATGCGCTCCTGGTGAGTTGTATTGTGATGGTCCTTATCTCGTTTCAGCACATTTCACTAAGAGTTTATAGCTGAGTGGAGACAGAGAGCAGTGTATCAAACAGATTAGACCGACCACTGTAAGCATCAATGTGTGCATGGAGAAGCTACATGCAGACCAGCATTTGTAATGCAGTTAGGATTTAGAAACTGTTCAATGCTCCACAGAATGAGATTTTTTGACCGAGTGCACTTGATAAACTCATAATGGATCTCCATTTGAGCATGTGATTTCCATTAGTTTTTCTGAATTATTTAGCAGCACAAATACAAAATATTCAGTTCCTGAGTAAAATGCTGGCTGATGCTCATAATCCGATAATTATGTTTGTTTACTGACAACTGATAATGACTGATATGAATATTCAAATTTTTTGTCTATATGCACTACCATACCACTACCAAGTTTTATCAACATTGACATCACTGATATTCCAGAATCGCAGGAATAAATTACATTTAAAAATATATTAAAATAGAAAACAGTTAGGCTATTTTACAAACCCGATTCCAAAAAAGTTGGAACACTGTACAAATTGTGAATAAAAAAGGAATGCAATAATTTACAAATCTCATAAACTTATATTTTATTCACAATAGAATATAGATAACATATCAAATGTTGAAAGTGAGACATTTTGAAATGTCATGCCAAATATTGGCTCATTTTGGATTTCATGAGAGCTACACATTCTAAAAAAGTTGGGACAGGTAGCAATAAAAGACCAGAAAAGTTAAATGTACATATAAGGAACAGCTGGAGGACCAATTTGCAACTTATTAGGTCAATTGGCAACATGATTGGGTATAAAAAGAGCCTCTCAGAGTGGCAGTGTCTCTCAGAAGTCAAGATGGGCAGAGGATCACCAATTCCCCCAATGCTGCGGCGAAAAATAGTGGAGCAATATCAGAAAGGAGTTTCTCAGAGAAAAATTGCAGTTTGAAGTTATCATCATCTACAGTGCATAATATCATCCAAAGATTCAGAGAATCTGGAACAATCTCTGTGCGTAAGGGTCAAGGCCAGAAAACCATACTGGATGCCCGTGATCTTCGGGCCCTTAGACGGCACTGCATCACATACAGGAATGCTACTGTATCACATACAGGAATGCTACTGTAATGGAAATCACAACATGGGCTCAGGAATACTTCCAGAAAACATTGTCGGTGAACACAATCCACCGTGCCATTCGCCGTTGCCGGCTAAAACTCTATAGGTCAAAAAAGAAGCCATATCTAAACATGATCCAGAAGCGCAGGCGTTTTCTCTGGGTCAAGGCTCATTTAAAATGGACTGTGGCAAAGTGGAAAATTGTTCTGTGGTCAGACGAATCAAAATTTGAAGTTCTTTTTGGAAAACTGGGACGCCATGTCATCCGGACTAAAGAGGACAAGGACAACCCAAGTTGTTATCAGCGCTCAGTTCAGAAGCCTGCATCTCTGATGGTATGGGGTTGCATGAGTGCATGTGGCATGGGCAGCTTACACATCTGGAAAGGCACCATCAATGCTGAAAGGTTTATCCAAGTTCTAGAACAACATATGCTCCCATCCAGACGTCGTCTCTTTCAGGGAAGACCTTGCATTTTCCAACATGACAATGCCAGACCACATACTGCATCAATTACAACATCATGGCTGCATAGAAGAAGGATCCGGGTACTGAAATGGCCAGCCTGCAGTCCAGATCTTTCACCCATAGAGAACATTTGGCGCATCATAAAGAGGAAGATGTGACAAAGGAGACCTAAGACAGTTGAGCGACTAGAAGCCTGTATTAGACAAGAATGGGACAACATTCCTATTCCTAAACTTGAGCAACTTGTCTCCTCAGTCCCCAGACGTTTGCAGACTGTTATAAAAAGAAGAGGGGATGCCACACAGTGGTAAACATGGCCTTGTCCCAACTTTTTTGAGATGTGTTGATGCCATGAAATTTAAAATCAACTTTTTCCCTTAAAATGATACATTTTCTCAGTTTAAACATTTGATATGTCATCTATGTTGTATTCTGAATAAAATATTGAAATTTGAAACTTCCACATTATTGCATTCTATTTTTATTCACAATTTGTACAGTGTCCCAACTTTTTTGGAATCGGGTTTGTATAATATTTGACAATATTACTGTTTATGCTGTAACAAATGCAAGACTTACAGTATTTAAAAACAATTGTGCTGACCCCAAACTTCTGAATGGTGGAGTCAATTAAAAAATAAAACACTATAAACTAAAATCAATCATTTTAAATGTTAGAAGTGAATTTAGTGAATTTACACCACAACATTTTATGTACAGTGTGAAAATTGTATATTCATTTTTAAATTTAATAAATATTTACATTAACTATGTTCTCAGTATGTCTCTGAGAACAAGACATTTTCAATTTTTATATTATTAATATTTTCAGTAGGCTACATTTATTGTTGTATAATTTGAAACCAATTGTGTGTTTTATTATAGTTCTCTCAAATAAATGGTAATTGGTTTGGTGTTTAGTTTTATAATACAAAGACACATTTTAAACAGGGCATTTTAAGTGTACTAAAATGTATTGAGGCCATTGTATGAGTGTATATTTGCATTCACATATACGTGTATGTTTCCACAGGTCTCTCTCTGGCCGTATCGTGGGTGGTGTGTGGTGGTTCTTCACTCTAATCATCATCTCCTCATACACAGCCAACCTAGCTGCTTTTCTCACAGTGGAGAGGATGGTGTCACCCATCGAGAGTGCAGAGGATCTGGCCAAACAGACTGAGATTGCTTATGGGACTCTAGACGCAGGCTCCACCAAAGAGTTCTTTAGGGTGAGAGGTGCAATGAACGAGGGGAAATGTTAACCTAAAAATAGTTTTTTCACATCAAAAATATTATTCAGCATCATTGAACCAACCTAAATACATTAAGTTACACCAACAAAACAAAATTTAAAGTGCTATTTATTATGCTATTTTAAAGGTTCCTAATTTTGTTTTGGAGGTGCCCTACAATAGTTTTACATGTATCTAAGGTCAAAAAACACTTTAGTTTTCTCATAATATACATTGCACATCACCTCATTCTCATTAAACCCATCATTTCCGAGAGCGTACTCTGCTCTGATGGTCAGATGGCCCAGTCTGTTGGATTGGTCTACCACTTGCAGTGCATGTCTGAAATGAAACATTTATTACCGTATATAGGTATATTCAGATATGGTAATAGGTATGGTATATATATGGTTATGCAAATTTTTTACAAACCTACGTAGGTTCGTTCAGGAAGTAAGACTAGAATTACTGACAACTCGTTTCAGGCAGTTCAGAACCGGCTCTTTCTAAATAACTTACATTCACAAACCGCTATATTACACACTGCATGAAAGGTAATATCTGAAAAAGTGTAATAGGGGCACTTTAAGGTTAGATCTGAAAGAAATAGCTTTGTAAAGTAACAATTGCACGTTACCACTTTTTACAGTGTGCAAATGCATAATATTTCAATTTCTTTCCTCTTTTAGAGGTCAAAGATTGCGGTCTTTGAGAAGATGTGGTCCTATATGAAATCAGCAGACCCCTCAGTGTTTGTAAAAACCACAGATGAAGGAGTTATACGGGTGAGGAAGTCCAAGGGGAAGTATGCCTATCTGCTGGAGTCTACCATGAACGAGTACATCGAGCAGCGCAAACCCTGTGACACTATGAAGGTTGGAGGGAATCTGGACTCCAAAGGCTACGGCATCGCCACCCCCAAAGGATCGGCTCTCAGGTAAAGCCAGCTGTCCACTGTATGCTAACTGTATTTGACTATTACGAAAACAACATCAGATGGTGGTTCAGTTGTAGTAGAGGCTGGATACAGTACTAAACTGGTTATGCTCACCTTGGATAACTTTACATCTAAGTTTACATCATCTACTAGTTAAATAAAAAAGAAAAGATAAAAAGAGAAACTGAGGGGAATTCATTAAAATAAGTATGCAAATCAGGTCACAGCACAAATATAGCCAAAAATAAATAAATAGATATTTGCATGTTGCAATTCCCAATTTTGCAAGCTAGTTTTGAGTACTAGATTATGAAGGACTCAGCAAGCTAATGCAATCTGCTATACTTTACTGAAACTGTATTGCGTTACTCCATCACTGCAGTCCAGGCACCTAAATCAGCTCTTTAAAATGCCAAGTGTGCTTGATTCTATATGTGCTTTTCTCCATCATTTGATGATTTTTTGCTGACATGATTGCAGGAAAAAATTGCTGAGTTTTGCAAATAAGACAACATGTTTGTGCTCCATGAGAATGTCAGTAACTTAGTAATTTAATACTCACGGCACAGCGCAAAAAAAAGCACATTTAGCGCCTGGATTCCAGGTGGTTTGTGAATAAGGTGCATGTTTTTGCCAAATTGGTGTGACTTCAGTGAACTCATCTGTTTTCTCTTTTGAAGGACTTTTTAATGATGTTATACATAATAATTTGAACCAAGGGCGAGGGTAGAAGCACTGTGCTAAGCAGCCTCTGCTATAACAGAACATGCTGTTGTGTGGGTGTACATATGTGTGTGTGGAGCTGGTCAAAATCCCTCCCATACCTCATGTTGCTTGAAGGGTTTTTCACACACACCACCAGAAGTGCTTGCATAAGAAACGGCAGGAAAATGACACGCTCTCTTCAGAAGCTCTTTAGGAAACACGAGTGTTCGCCGTCCTTTCATTAAACAGCAGCTCTGCTCGGCAGAGCCCATTGAGACACCACAGACATTATTCACGACAGACACTTTGAAGCTATAGGTCTACTGGATGCTAATTTCAGTTTTTCTCCTTCATTCCGAATTACGAAAGCTCTATCCTCACCGAGTGACTTGTGCATGAAAGAAATTGGGCAATCAGTTGTTATTCTTATGCAAGCCACTTCTAAAGATGAATGTCGACATTAACATGTTTCTTTTATATTCTCTGCAATATAAGGTGAACAGTTGTTATTTCAATTGTACGCCGCCATCATTAACGTCACATTTATTGTGCTTGAATGTACCCATCTGACTAATACACCATGGCCCACATGATATTACATTCATTGCAGTGCAAAGGGCCTCACAAGGGCAATTTGGAGCTGTTGAAATAACCTCAATAACTCCATCTCTCTCTAATAAGATAAGCTCCTTGGGGAAACGACCTCATAGCAATTGTACAGTCATTTTTTGGGTCACCTTATAGCAAAGCGAACAGGGGGTGAGGGTGGATGGAGTGGGAGAGAGAGACATCAGATACAAGATGTTAATGACTGACTTCCATCTTGCTACCTAGGGTAGGACTCGAATTAAATTCAATACTTGCTAGCCATTACAGTGACAGCAAGAGTGAAAGAGGCTCGGAAATGAATTCATAAATGTGTTTCTCTGTCTGTTGAGTTACCAGCTGTGCTGTGTATATCTGATTTTGAGAGAGAGCAAATCCCTTACTGACATGTGTTTACATGAGCTGATAGATTATATGGGCATCTACTGCATGATTTCAACATGTGAAAGACAATGGGAGATTTTGCTCTCTCTGTTAAAATCGGTAGACACTGAAAATCTTTTTAGATTGTTTGTGATTTGCTGAACTAACCATGTGGTGCAGTTGTCGAAATGTAATACTGCTCCTGTGTATCTATACTGAATTTTGCATTTTATGGCTTTATTTACACTGTCAACCAATTGTATTATTTATAGACATCTGGCACTGACCTATGGAAGCTTGTTTCCACCACGGAATACAATTATTTTAAAAGATAAGTGCGCCATTTTTTATCTCACAATTCTGCCTTTTTTCCTTGAATTGCTTGATATACACTCACCTAAAGGATTATTAGGAACACCATACTAATACTGTGTTTGACCCCCTTTCGCCTTCAGAACTGCCTTAATTCTACGTGGCATTGATTCAACAAGGTGCTGAAAGCATTCTTTAGAAATGTTGGCCCATATTGATAGGATAGCATCTTGCAGTTGATGGAGATTTGTGGGATGCACATCCAGGGCACGAAGCTCCCGTTCCACCACATCCCAAAGATGCTCTATTGGGTTGAGATCTGGTGACTGTGGGGGCCATTTTAGTACAGTGAATTACCTGTCGCAATTACCTTTTTTATTTTTTATTCAGTGGTGGAAACAAGCTTCCATACAGATCAGATCTTGTTAGGTGCAAAAACTGTTTTTTTTTTTTCTAAATCTATTAAAAAAATCCTCTAATCTGTGAAAAATGCAAAAATAGATTTTAGAGATAGATAAAGAGATTTTAATGAAAAATGACTTTTCAAATTGATAAATATGTAAAACTGTTCGTAATTAATGTTTTAAATGTAGTTAGATGAAACAATTAAAAAAAATCAACAATAATATTAAATGAATGCAACATTTAAATTGCTTTTTTTAAAGCATTTTTTGGTGAGTTATTAATCAGTTAAGTCATAAGTGAACTGATGCAGACAGTCAGGATAAAGATTTGGATGTGAGTTCTGTGCATTATGTATAAATGTACATAAATGCAGCTTGAATTATACTGATCAAAGCCTTTAATAGAGATTATTTTTCTCATATGTTATGGTCTGCTAGCTGCATCTTGCTTTAATGATCAGTTTTTTAACAAAAAAGATGTTAATTGAGCTTTTGAACTTGTTTTACCTTGTACTTCACTTTGTGTTTTATAGGTTAATTTACTGACTGATGGAATAATCAGTTGTTTTGGTGCATTTCGACAGCTGTTCCACATTTTCTTTGTCTTATCTCAAACTGATACCTTAAATCAGTTTGTTTTGCAGTCAAGATGCAACAGCCCTAAAGATTGATGTGTGTGCCCTTTTATCTCTATCCATCTGTGCCATTCTCTGAGTTTAGTCAATTAAATCATCTCACCCAAAGTACTGCCACCTCCTGAAGCAAATGCTCATCAAACTGAATGTAGTTGTTTGTTTCCTCATTCCTGAGGCACTCTCTGACTTCTTTCTGTCTGGTACTTCTGGGATTAGAAAGAATTCCTGGGTTTTATCAAGCCAAAGAATCACTCCCTATACATGCAGAGCTGCAGACGTCATTTGCTCACAATGCAGATCGGCCAGCCGATTCTGTAGGTTGTGAGGAGATGTATATTTGTGCCTTTGAACTGTATGGGGTGCTTAAGACTTGAGGATGAAGGAGAAGATGAAAAGAGAGACACACGCTTCAGATGTGGTTCCTGATATCAGTCATGGGGGGGCCGCAGGGGGATTAAAATAAAAAATGGTATTTTTATCATCATCTACTCTGTCTAGTTGTGTATAATGGTCTTGATACTATAAAACACAAAAAGAGAAGATTAGCAGAATGTCCATGCTGCTCCTTTCCAAACAATGAAAGTGAATGGTGACCCAGCTAAAAAAATGAAATATGCGACTCAAAAATGTATGTCATTGTTCATTTATAATCTTATCTGCTGCAGCTCTCAGATCTTATATTTACTTTACATTTGTGTATTTTAAGATATGGATCATTGCATTGTTGGTGGAATGAACGAGCAGGTCAGTTTTCCAAAATCTTAGTAACTTTGTTACACAACGTTCATTGATTCAATGATATAGATCTGTCATTAAACTAATAACTTACTGCTAATGAATTAGTACGAATTAATTCATCAGAACAAATTCATGTAAGATTTTTTGCTGTAAATAATCAGCATGGCACCTAAGGGCTACTTCCCCATTTTGTTCTTTGTTGTTTTGCTTTATATATTAAAATTTTCTTTCATATATATATATATATATATATATATATATATACACATACATACATGCATGCATGCATGCATGCATACATACATACATACATACATGCATACATGCATACATGCATACATACATACATACATACACTGTAACCACTGTTATGGCACTTTTTTGTTGTTTTTATAGTTTGACAGCCCTTGGTCACCATTCACTTTCACTGGAAAGAGCAATTTCATGGAAAAGTTCTGTTTCTATTCAACGGAAGAAATAAAGAAAAGGAAAGAGTTTAGTTTGAGGGTGAGTAAATGATGACAGAAATTTAATTTTGGGTGAACTATCACTTTATGAATTCGTCTAATGTCTCTAGTTGTTTTCGATTCACATCATTACAATTCCCCAAAAGGGAAGAGCAAAAAGCAGACAGCAAAAACTAAGGACATCTTTTTTATCCTCCTCTGTCTGAAGAAGTCTTGTTCTTGGCTTTATAAAGCCTGATTTTCACAAAGGCCACTAACAAAAGCATTGCTCTCCATTAAAACACATGTTAACATACTTTATATACAGACTCAGGGCAAAACCACTGCGAATGCCATGCATTTAACATTTCAACCTACATAGAGCAGTGGCTGTTGTGTTCAAACCAGTCTGAGTCTGTTCTCCCATCACACTGTCTCTGAAATGGTTTATCTGGGCTGACACTGACCAAAATATTATTTCATTATCGTTTCAAGAAACCCAGTAAACCTGGCAGTGTTAAAACTGAATGAACAAGGCCTGTTGGACAAATTGAAAAACAAATGGTGGTACGACAAAGGAGAGTGTGGCAGCGGAGGAGGTGATTCCAAGGTCAGCCCCAATGTGACAAACCCAACGGGTAAAACCACCACTACCATGGGGGGGTAACCGGCAACTCACGCCGACCAAACACTCTAGATGAAAACAATCTGGTGTAAATTGAGCTCACTACTAGCAAATTTTGTTAGATTAATAGCAAGTAAAGTTTTGATCAAATTATGGCGTATCATGGCAAGTAGTCAATAATAGCCAACCGCATTCAAGTTATTCCAGGCGGAGTGTTTGCGGTCTGCCGGTTACCCAAAGTGATATAATAATGCACATCTCGCAGCAGGGAGCAAGGAAGCATCGCTAGATGGAGTATTAACCCATATCACTTTTACAATGAACTACCAACATGTTTCTGATATGTGTGCAGTCAATTAAAAAAACACAGAACAGTTGAGTTGATATTGATGGGTATGTGTTTAATGTGTGCTGAATAACATAAAATAACATGGATAATGTTATTTATGTTATTTCCCTGGTTGAAGAATCCCAGTTAACCTAGCGGTGTTGAAACTCAGTGAGCAAGCCGTCTTAGACAAACTGAAAAACAAATGGTGGTACGATAAGGGGGAGTGTGGAAGCAAGGACTCCGGAAGAAAGGTCAGTTCACACATTTGGTCCTGCTCTGTTCCCCTCAGTTTAGCCATCCCAGAACCCTTTTTAGAAGGTTCAGTAAGGAATCTGGACTCTTACTCTCTCTCCAGAGTTGTATTCTTTCATTTGGGCTGGCAGAGGACAAATTTAAAGGCTTTAGAATTTATACATGATTTAAATTGAAACTGCTGGTATTTTGAATGATGAACATACTTTTAAAACACTTCAGACTAGAATATTCGTACACTACTTACTGATTTACAGATTTAAAATGGCAAGCAAAGTAGACATGCTAGTACTGAAGTATATAACATTGTGTCCTCTTTCTTTTGCATGTGACTGGTGTTCAGTTACCAGTTTGGTAGTAGACACTGCCATTTTGCATTTTTAATTCAATTTTGTGTAAAAGCATCTTACCTTGTGACAGTCAGGTCAAAAAATATATAAAAAATATATTTAAAAAATGTTGTTCATTCATCACACTGGAAATGGAAAGTCAAGTTGTGTCCATTTCTTTTTGGTATTGCAGTAAGCACCCTGAAGTGTGATCCACTACCGATCAAAAGTTTGGTGTTGGAAAGAATGAAAAATGTTTTTGAAAGTAGTACCTTATGCTCACAAAGGCTGCATTTATTTGTTCAAAAACTATAAAAAACAGTGAAGATGTATTAATGGGTTAGTTCACAGAAAAATGAAAATTCTGTCATTACTCACCCTCATGTCGTTCCAAACCCGTAAGACCTTCGTTCATCTTTGGAACACAAATGAAGAGATTTTTGATTAAATCCGAGAGCTCTCTGACCCCTCCATAGACAGCAATATAATTAACACTTTCAAGGCCCAGAAAGGTAGGAAAGACATCGTTAAAATAGTCCATGTGACTCCAGTGGTTCAAACTTAATTTTATGAAGCGACGAGAACACTTTTTGTGTGCAAAAAAACAAACAAAAATAATGACTTTATTCAACAATTTCTTCTAGTCTGTGTCAGACTCTTATGCTGTTGACGCAGTGTAAACAGTGCTGCGCTTCCTAGTTCTACGGCAGAACGACCAATGGTAATCCGGCGTTCTGGAAGCACTGCACTGTTTACACTACTGCACTGTTTGTTTGTTTTTTGCGCAAAAAAAATATTCTTGTCGCTTCATCAAATTAAGATTGAACCACTGGAGTCACATGGACGATTTTAACAATGTCTTTACTACCTTTCTGGCCCTTGAAAGTGTTAATTAAATTGCTGTCTATGGAGGGGTCAGAGAGCTCTCCGATTTCATCAAAAAGACCTTTGTGTTTGTGTTCTGAAGATGAACAAAAGTCTTACGGGTTTGGAACGACATGAGGGTGAGTAATTAATGACAGAATTTTCATTTTTGGGTGAACTAACCCTTTAAGAGTAGTACTATTCCAAATATTTCCAACCATTATTTTTGTCCTGTCAGAAATTACAAGCTTGTTTATTTGTAAAATAGATTAGATACTAAGCTTAAATAAATTAATAGATTAAATACTAAGCATATTCCTGTTTTGTTTTGTTTTTTTTTGTTTTTTTAATTTTTGAATAAGTGAGGAAATGTATTTAAAAATTATACTATATAGTATGATTTTTATATTATCAATTCAAGTGTAAGTATGCTAATAGTATGTCTAGCTCCAAGAGTCGTGAGGTGAAAAGGCCATTATTATAGACCAGATGACTCAGTGTATGATACACTCACTTTGTTTAAAATAGTCTGGTGGTGAATGGAGCTCTGGAGAGAGACTGGTCATATTGCTCTGATCATCCGTAAGAGTCAAGCCCCCCTTGTGGTTCTCAGCCTCTGTGTTCTCCCTTCTGTCTGCCCTTGGAGTGTGCATGTATTTGGATGCAAACCCAGTGGACAGCTGTCTGTGCTGTCATAGGCCCCGGCCGCCACACACCCCCACCGCACCAAACCCACCTGCATGGCACATACAGACGACATCACACTTCCCTTATATGCCTTTCATAGAGAACCGGTTCCACACCAGTTAAGCTCCTTAGATTGTTATTGTCCTCATAAAGGAAATATATCACCTTTGAACAACTACAAATCCAAATCTCCTTAGATTCATGGCTTGGGCTGCATGGGTGCCAACCACTAATATAAACATTTGCAGCTGTGATACTGTATGTATGTGTATGTTTTAATAGATTGTAATTTAGTGGAGATGCTAACTAGCAGGTTAAATAAGTATTAAATTAGTCAAAGGTTAACACAGACTGCCTGTGTTAGTGCATGAATGCATGTTCCTAAGTCCTAAATGACAATTTGTACCATATTTTAAGATTTATGTTTTATGTATTTTAAGATGTTTAATTATCGAACAGTTATTATTGTTATTAGTATTAGTTATGTTGTTTATATCATATTAATATCAATCGTATTAACATTTATTTAATAATTTACTAGTTAATATTTAATATATTATTTATATTAGTTACTAATATAATTGGATATACAAGATATAAGTTCAGCTGTCAAAACAGAAACTAAATATATTAATCTATATATTAATGATAGGTTATGTCTGAGCAGGAAACCTTTTAAGCAAACTTGATGCCACAGTATTTTTTTGGCACTTGCAACATTGTTCAAGACAGTTCTTATTTTAGCTTTTATATTCAATGTATGTGTTTAGATGTTTGGATGAATGCATAAAAGTGTATATGTAATGTACAGGAATGCTTGTATTGTCTTTGTCCATATGAATTTGTTAACGTTGTATAAAGTAACTCTCATCTAAGACGCTGTTCCTTCTCCTGTAGGACAAGACCAGTGCTCTTAGCCTCAGCAATGTGGCTGGGGTCTTCTACATTCTGATCGGTGGTCTGGGTCTGGCCATGCTGGTGGCCCTGGTGGAGTTCTGCTACAAGTCCAGAACAGAGTCCCACAGAATGAAGGTGTCTGCGCGGGCCGCTCAGGCCTTTCACTGCACCGCCTTAGACAGCAGCTACACTGAGCTGCAGAGTTACGGCCTGTACGGTGCCGACACTGTTAAGATATAAAGCACTCTGGGGTAGGAACCTCAAGTATCGCGGAGAACTAGGCCACATCCTGCCCACATAGCAGCCTAAGCTGCCCCCCATCTAACCGTCACCGGAATCAAAGCTTCTGCTGCCCACTTTCAATATCATCCTTTTTTTCCTCCACCTCTTCTTTTTCTGTCTCTTTTACACTGTTATTTTAATACTAGGGCTGTCAAAAAAATGTAAGTAAAAAAAATTATGAAAAAAATAATAATTCTAAATAAAATTGCTATGATTATTTAATAATATTAATTAAAATTGATTGCATATATCAATATTTGCTGGGAAGTATCCTCAAATATATTTTTTTATTTTTGTTTTTAATTACATTTTTTTTAACTTTATTTTAATATTTTAAAAATAGTTGTTAAATTTTTATTATTATGTTTAATTTGAGTTGTTTATAATTAATTTTTAATTGTTAGTGTATGTAAACATGCAGACAACATCTTGACAGTCCTATTTAATACTTCTAATCTAATCTGTCTTTATTTCTTTTTTTCTCTCTCTATTTCCTGCTCCCCCAGTTTCTCGTTGGCTGCTAGCCTCTCTGTCCATAGACTAGAGCTTTGTTTATACGCATCGTGTCTCTGTTCATTCATGAAACAGAGCAAGTGTTCCCCGGAGACACTGCAGGTCTCTGTTTTCCACCATGACTCCAAAAATAGTCTGTTTAGATTTATGATTATGCATCATTCAGCTTGTGTGCTCCTTCATACATTAAGACCCAAGTCAGATCTTACCTAATGTACTTTTGCTAATGCATAGTTGATTAAAAGTATCTATCAGGTAATAATTTATTTTATTCAGGCCAGACTGACAAATCAAAGAAGCACTATTGCAAAAAAATATATATCCCGTTGAATATACAGATACCTCAGTGTGATTTTTGTAATAAGTATCTTTATGACAGGCAATTACCCAAAGTAGGATTTGTAGCACGTTTAGCTGGGTATTACACACTTGTGTAATACTATAATAGCACAGATTAATATAGATTTGCTTTGTTAATTCAATTGACAGGAGTCACATTTCACAGCTGTCCATTTTTCATTCTAGGCGAGCAGGAATCTGAGTCATTATGGGCAAACTAATTAGTCTGCATCAGGCGTATAGCTTCATCCCCCAACGCGTTGAAGTGTAGGGCAATGAAATCATTCCTAGATTGGAAAAATGCGATTTAAAGGGACACATCATTAGACTTGGTTTCAGGCCCACTGGCTGCGACTACAATAGTGGGTTGCTCTTCACGACAGCAGCAATAAAACGATGACATTTCTCACTTCCCCACCACCGTAGCAAGTTAAGCTCGTGTTACACGCCTATCAGGACTGTTTATTGTCTACTCATATGTCAGAGATGCTTTACAGTGTCAGCTTTGGTTTTGAGGGTTTAAATACAGTGGTCCTGGGGGGCACAATGCAACGACATCAGCAAAGCAATTAAAAGTTGACAACACAACAGCATTAGCCCACAACACATCTTTAATGCAAATAAGGGTCGTTCACATAGCGCTCAGTACAGTTATGGGTAGTACAGCATATTGCTGAAACACAGGCTCATGGGAAAAACATGCCTGTGGTGACATTTCTGCAAAACGATATTACATTGCTGCTTGCACGTTTTGCAACACTTACAAAGTGAAATGTCCAGTGAGTGGCGCTAAAAGTGCATTCAGTTTTATTCGAAACAGATGAATGTGAATCTGGCAATGTTTTATTACGGTACTAAAAGCTTAATGCATTTGAAAATAACGTAGCACCTACACTAAACTCTACCAATTAACAATAGCAAACAAGATATAAAATTGCATTTGCTGAAGCAACCATACCATTTTATCTTGCTTCTACATGTCTTTGAGCTCTTTTATTGTTCCACGGGACTTGTACCCGAGTGCTCCACATCGCAAGTGCAATGCTGTACCAGGTGAGCAATCGAGCAAGTTTACTACATCAGAAAAGCCATATGGAGCTCGTTATGTGATGCAAACATAAAAATGTATTAGTTTACAAATCATGCACTATGGTAAAAGTGGTTTAATGTCATAACGTGCAAGAAACCAATGTCTTTATTAATCGATAATCTGCCACTGTAATCATAATATGTTTAAAAAGGAATTCAAGTTGTTGTTTTACTGCCACTAGTGTTTATATTAACTGCAGTGAATTGTATGTATAGGTATGAATTTTGCAAAAATGTATGTAGAGGCAAATTTTTTCAATGAGCCTACAGTATGTTGTGAAATTAGTAGGGTTTCAAATGGGATAGAGAGCTACTATTGTTATTTATTATAGCAATATGGCTAATATTGGATTGTTTTCTGAAATGCATCATTATCAGAAAAGTTTCATTAGTGTTTCATCTGTTTGCTTTGCTAAAGGCGTTGTGCTGCGCCCTCCAAGCCACCATGCTGATCAATTAAGTCAGGAAACCCAAAAGATGGAAATCTGCAGATTAGTTCACCTCACAAATGTTGTCTCACTAATGATCCAGTCATCACATGACAAAACATTTTATGTGCATACTCCATTAGGCAGATGCTTAAATCATATTTTACTGTCTCCTACTAAAATTGAACATCTTTTAAACATTTCCATTTTCCTGTCTAACGCTGTTGTGTCTCCATCCCAGCAATCCATCAACGACGCCATGCGCTGCTCCACGCTGACCAGGATGAGTGGGAATGGTAGCGGCGGGGAGAACGGGCGGATCGTCACACATGACTTCCCCAAAGCTGTGCAGACGCTGCCATGCATGAGCCACGCGGCCAGCATGGGCCTGGGAGCCTCTGGCATGTGACCATCTTGATGGAGCAGCACGCGTCACATGTAACGCACGGACCTCCCGTTCACCTGCCGTCTGCCCCTATGTCTGTCTGCCTGCCCGCAACAGACGCATCGTACTGCCAAAATGCACTCGAAGACTCTTCTCAGTGAATAGCCACCAATAAAACTCTTTTCTAAAGAAAACGAAACGTTTTAAAAAAGAAAGAAAAAAATGTGCTGCAATAACAAGCCTGTGGGACTCTTTTGGGGGAAAAAAAGTGTTCGTTTATGTCATGAATTCAGAAAACAAAAAAGAGAAGTCACGTGTCCGATTCGACACTCGCGCTGTGCCAATATTATAAACCTGTTTACTTCTGTCTGAGTGTGCAATATTTTAGTTCATATCAGTGTTTGGCAATGTTGTCTCTAACTTGATTTTCTTTAAAAGGATTAGCTCACAGAGATGTTTTTTTTTTGTTGTTGCACAGATATGTTCTACGATATGACAAATACAGCATTTCTGTAAGTTCCTTTTCCTTATACTTACTAGAAAAGAGTTAGAGTAAACTAATGAGCAAGATCATACTCATTTATATGGATCCAGTGCCCCGTAAACAACTTTGCTTATTTCTCTCCGTCACTCTGCATATTGAAGAAACATATCAGCTCATTTAGCGACCTGTCAATAGTGTAAATACTCAGATGTAAATCTGAAACTGAGTGAGGGATAAATTTGATTTGTTGTCGATTGGTAGAGCATAGCTGAAATGAACTTGTTGATAATCTTGCTCTGTGATTTCCCACCTCATGTACCTTGCATAGCTGCTACGCCTCGTTTCAGGCACCATACCTCATCAGAGACCTGGGAGCGAGCCGCCACATGTTTAGATTGCCACTTCATTGGGAGCTCTCCCAGGAAGGAGGAAAATTTGACCTCAGTTATGGGCAAATGTGCTTTAATGAGCTAGTTTGTCCCCAACACAAACCACCGGATCTCATTAAAGTGAAGCCACTGAGTATACATTATGAGTCAAGTTATTCTTGAATGGTGGTGCTGTAACAAAAAGGGACTTATGATGATACTTCATTAATGATTCGTTCATATGCTAGGCCTGCATGGAATATCCAGAGATATCTGCCAAATCCAAATGCCCATCATTAAGTTTTTTTTTTACACATCCCCTGTCAAATTTGGCTAATTTGATAATGCTAAGAGTGTAACACTCTTGGTTTAATACATTTGAAATCCAGACACGCACAAAAAGTATTTTTTGTATTTTTTGACACCATCCCTGTAGCCCAAGTCCTGACTTTCTGTGTTCATTAAAAATCCCAGGATGTCCTTCAAAAAAAGAGTAGGCCAAATTTGCCCATTGGCCTCTGTCCATCATCATGGCTTCCTAATCATCCCCATGTACTGATTGGCTTCATTACTCTCCACCAATAAGCTGGTGTGTGACTGCCATTGCATCATCCAGGTGGATTCTGCACATTGGTGGTGGTTGAGGAGATTCCCCCCTTCCATGTGAAGCGCTATATAAATGTAACAAATTATTACTTTGGACCCCATTGACTTACATTGTATGGACAAAAACATTGATTTTCACAGAAGGAATTCATGCAGGTTTGGTACTAAAATAAGGGTGAATAGATTTTCATTTTTGTGTAAACTATCCTTTTAAGTTGTTTTCTGTTAATAGAACAAACAAAGAAAAGAAAGCAGATCAGCTAGACCTACACGATCCAAACATAGGCTGTTCTGTCCTATACACACACTGTGCAACAAGGCTCCTCATGAGAGGATGTTTGTGGAGATATCATTGATTGGCTTCTGGGGCCAAGCTGACCTTTCAGAGCTCTTGGCTTCGTCATTGCAGGCTTTCAGAACATGGCTTCCAGCTCAGCATAAACAGCTCTACCTATTCAGCCTTCCCCTGCACACTGCCATTGTACCGTGAAACATGACACACTGTGTGGCCATCGAAACTCTCTGGCTTTTTCTTTCCATTTTCTTGACGTGTTTTATTAGGCACAGAACACTGCGGTCCTTTATGGCCTCGTGTGAGAGCAGTATTTTATAAGCAGTAAAAGATTTGTAAAGTTCAAGTGAGACGTTTACCATTTATACCGCTGTGAGATTTTGAAGAGTTGATTGAACTAGTGTTTTACACATTGCTGCCGCATATTCTAATGACGGATATTCTCACAGATAAGGATGATGATTTTGATTAGTTAAGAGAGAAATCTGGTCTTTGAGAGTCTTTGTGTTTCTGCTATAACAATGTTGATACTTCTTATTTTTGGGGTATTTTATTTTAATGCAAAATTATGTTCATGCTCACATACTTCTTGCCTTTTCCACAAACTTTAGCCTTTTATTTGGGATCTTATTGTTTTATTTTGTTTTGTTTTTTATCGTAAAGGAGAGGTGTGGTTAAAAATTTACTGGAAAATACATTCAATCAATAATGAATAAAACTTTTCTAATCACAATCATCAAGAGCTGGGTCGTTGCTTTTCAACAATGGGAAATAAATCACATTTTAGCCCTATTTCAAAAAATACTAGGTGTGAATTTATTTTTTTGTGTATTCAATTTAGAAAAATATTTTTTGCTATGAATGTTATTTTATATGAATAATGATTGTTTAAAAGCAGGATGATTATTCATTTATTACTTGATAAGTGGCCATCTCTGAAAGATTGGTGTTTAATGTATTTCCCACTGTAGATCTTTAGAGCTTGACTCACTGTAGAGTGTTTTAATTACCTACAGGTGCATCCCACACATAATCATTGATGTTTAACCAGTTGGCACATGTTGCCTCAAACCCATTCGTTTTAGGAATTATTAATTCTTTAATCTTTGTCAATTTGAGCTCCCCTGCAGAAATAACGGAAGGACTTAATTGGGATGCCTCGTGGCTCTAATTATGGAGGTGTTAACAAAATATGGAACAAAGAAACAGGTGTTTGTTCCCAAATTTTTAGTTTGGTCTGATGCCATACATCACATTTTAAGTCTCATCAAGGCATCCTACAGAAATCTAAACTGTTTTACAACTGCATTATCACTGTAGCCAATATTATTCACAAACATCTATGTGCTGAAACTTCAATGATCACCCATGTCTGTTTCAGTTCCTTCAGGATAAATCCTCAACCTCACTTGGAGATGCAGTCAGTAATAAATGAATTTTTTTTTCTTTAAGATTTGTGCTCCAGAGACTCATTTGTGAAATTAGGTCAAGATGATTTGTAGTGTAATTCCACACATGATAGGCAGGCCTCTGTTGTGAATGAATTTATTTTATTTATTTTTTTTGCATATCAGATTTATAATCAGTTCTGCTCTATTTCAAAGTAGGACAGTTTAGTCTGAACGTCTCGGTTATGTATGTAACCCTCGTTCCCTGAAGGGAGGGAACGGAGACGTTACGTCAGTTACTGACGGAATGGGGGTTTCACTCATTCCATCAGTAACTGACTTAACTCGTAGTGTACTGACTGAAAGGGAAAGCTGGCATACTGTGCAAAGTGTCAGATGTGGCATTTTCAGCATAGTCCTGTTATCCGCTGTGATACTGGAGAAAATGAGTCGTTTGTTCAAGGGAAGCTGCAGTCATGCAATGAAATCTGTGTTTGTCTCTTATTTCCCCAGAGGTGGGTGACACAAGTTAACCTCTTTAACTTCCTTGATCCTTCAGAACATCATTGCTTTCTAAAGTTAAGGTTTTCCTCTAGGCCACAGAGACAAAAAAAAAACGTAAAAGAAGAATATAATCATATATATATAAATTTGGCCTCAATGTGTGTGCGTGCGTGCGTGCGTGTGTTCATGTTGCCGGCAGGTATAGCTGTGTTTGCTATTCTTTGCAACACACCATGTAAAATGTAAGAATAAACATGAAAAAATATAAGCAATAATGAAACTGCATGTCAGGGTTATGTCTCGTTTTATGTGTTTGTGTTTGCTTGAGTTTGACTTTGAGTTGGTTTCCTTTGTCTGTGTTCATTAGTTACTATGGTTACTCTTTGGTTAATTAATGTTTGCACCTGATGTTCACTTAGTTCATTGGTTTGTTTTTAGCTCTGTGTTCATTTCACTTCTTTGTCCGTTGTCGTCACATTTAGCTTAGTTGAGTTTGTTCCTGCCTAGTGTTTTTTCGAGTTCCTGTGTAAATAAAGTCTGGCAGCTGCATTTAGATCCTTTTCATTCATCTTTATTTCCAACAAGCTGTGACACATGTAATGATAGCCATGTTGATGTTCAGAAAAACAGTGTGGTTTGAAGAACGATTTTGCTACAACAGTTCAATGAACACAAAGTTATTTTAAGTAACTGACATTTTAGAAACAATATTGTCAGTTACTTTATTTGTTTTTGCTCTGTCAATAGTTCCATACAAAGCCACTGAATAATAACCAAGTCTTCAAGCAACACACAGTAGTGGTGTTACTGAATTAATCAGTTTTTGAAAGAACTGCTTAAAGGTGCAGTATGTAATATTGACAGCTAGTGGTTGAAATGGGTACTGCAAATTCAAAATATTGGAGAGTTGTTGTTGACTTAGACTTGTGTATATATGTGCAGGGGGTGTAATGGAGGTCACAGCTCTCGGAAAGAAGTGCTGAGTTCGGAAACCGCATACTACTCTTACTTTTTCTGCCATAGAAAGATATGACAAAGGTAATACAAGTAGTATAGTATGCGGATCCAAATTCAGCAAAGCTGTTTCTCAGTCTGTTCGTGCATGTTTTCATAGTCCTGTATCTCCAGTGGAACAAACAGTCTATGACCTGGGTGTATGGGTGTGATCTACGGCAATGTTTCTGGCCTACTTCTGGAGGCGTTCTGCATACACCAGGGGCCTCATTTATAAAACGTGCGTACGCACAGGTTTGCTCTTAGAGTGTGCGTACGCTGAAATCCACGGCAAAGTTCATATTTATAAAAATGGTCTTTGACGTGGAAAAGTGCTTACCGCCACGTCAGGGTCTGAGCAGACGTACGCACTTTTCCTTGTGGCAGAGTCGGAGTACTGCAGGTATTTGGAAATCTATAAGCAGTAGCAATAATAATAATTATAGTAATAATAATAATAATTATTATTATTATTATTATTATTATTATTATTATCCTGATAATAGTTATTGTCCCTAATAATAGTTATTTATCCTGACAGATAAATCTACTCTAATTAAATTAGAATAGATAAATGTCTTCTCCCATTATTATTATTTTTACATGGACAACAGTTTTCACATATCGTCACATTACACACGTGCAGCGCTTCTGTGAAAGGAGAAAAACAGAATAAAATGATATATATATATATACACATGGGCGATTCTAGGATTTTCATTTTAGGGGGGCTCAGCCCCCAGTAAGGGTATAAAAAAAATGGTAACACTTTAGTTTAGGGTCCAATTCTTACTATTAACTAGTAGCTTATTAGCATGCATATTACTAGGATATCGGCAGTTTATTATTACTTATAAAGCAAATATTAATGCCTTATTGCATGACCATATTGTACATCCCTTAATCATACACAGGAATGTAGGCAGGGTTTTATAATCACTGAGATCCCAAATGTGAGGTAGTTAGGGGGGTTCGGGGGCAAAATTTTGATTTCTATGATCTACATATGTGCATTTTAAGATGTTCTGAAGGCCAAAAAATTAGATAACAATAGCTTGAAAACCATGTCAGTGGGCAGTAGATTATTTGTCTTTCTTCTTATCCCTACATCTCTCTTTTTCTCTTTGTTTTTATCTTGCCCTGTCTCTTCCCCTCCTAACGCTGAGCTTTGACTGATATAGTTTTTCCATTTTCGTCAGTAAAGAAAGTAAACATATGGTTAACTGATATTTATATGTTTTATGAATCATTTTCTTAGACATGTTAATTTACTGAAGGCTACTAGAAAAAGCTAGGTAACTAAGTTTATTAAATTAATTCACAATATGCACACATTCATTACTAATCTTATGCCAATACAGGCTGAAAAAAGCTGAGCTTTTTTTAATTTACTGAAGGCTACAAATGGAATTATATTAATTTACAATATGTACACATTCATTATTATTTTATGCCTAATCTGATGAAAACTACTTTGTTAATATTTCTTGTTCGTTAATTACATTGTGAATCACATAGGCCTATTTTCAATTAAAAATGGCGAAATTAGAATATTTTTTGAATATTTTTGTCATTTGTTTAAAATTTCTGACTTACAGAAGCAGCTGTCAAATATGAAATGTTTAGTTTAGCTACTTACATTTCTCGCACTTGACGTCGAGTCGCGCTGCTAAAATTCGCGCTCAGCCTCAGCAGCTTCTGTGTGACCATAAAGCCCGCCTACTCTGATTTGATTGGTTTTTTCAAATATTTTGACATTGACGAGCGGTGAGAGACCAATGAGGCTTAGATGAACGCACACACCTCTGCTTCTGACTTGCGCTCTGCTCGGCGCCGCTGCGGGCTGAAGACCCCCTAAAAAGGGCCTAGTGACGCCCATGTATATACACTAACGGTCAAAAGTTTTTGGACGGTAAGATTTTTTAATGTTTTTAAAGAAGTCTCTTATGTTCACCAAGGCTGCATTTATTTGATCCAAAACACAGCAAAAACAGTATTATTGTGAAATATTTTTACAATTTAAAATAACTGTTTTCTATTTGAATATACACTCACCTAAAGGATTATTAGGAACACCTGTTCAATTTCTCATTAATGCAATTATCTAATTAACCAATCACATGGCAGTTGCTTGAATGCATTTAGGGGTGTGGTCCTGGTCAAGACAATCTCCTGAACTCCAAACTGAATGTCAGAATGGGAAAGAAAGGTGATTTAAGCAATTTTGAGCGTGGCATGGTTGTTGGTGCCAGACGGGCCGGTCTGAGTATTTCACAATCTGCTCAGTTACTGGGATTTTCACGCACAACCATTTCTAGAGTTTACAAAGAATGGTGTGAAAAGGGAAAAACATCCAGTATGCGGCAGTCCTGTGGGCGAAAATGTCTAGTTGATGCTAGAGGTCAGAGGAGAATGGGCCGACTGATTCAAGCTGATAGAAGAGCAACTTTGACTGAAATAACCACTCGTTACAACCGAGGTATGCAGCAAAGCATTTGTGAAGCCACAACACGCACAACCTTGAGGCGGATGGGCTACAACAGCAGAAGACCCCACCGGGTACCACTCATCTCCACTACAAATAGGAAAAAGAGGCTACAATTTGCACGAGCTCACCAAAATTGGACAGTTGAAGACTGGAAAAATGTTGCCTGGTCTGATGAGTCTCGATTTCTGTTGAGACATTCAGATGGTAGAGTCAGAATTTGGCGTAAACAGAATGAGAACATGGATCCATCATGCCTTGTTACCACTGTGCAGGCTGGTGGTGGTGGTGTAATGGTGTGGGGGATGTTTTCTTGGCACACTTTAGGCCCCTTAGTGCCAATTGGGCATCGTTTAAATGCCACGGCCTACCTGAGCATTGTTTCTGACCATGTCCATCCCTTTATGACCACCATGTACCCATCCTCTGATGGCTACTTCCAGCAGGATAATGCACCATGTCACAAAGCTCGAATCATTTCAAATTGGTTTCTTGAACATGACAATGAGTTCACTGTACTAAAATGGCCCCCACAGTCACCAGATCTCAACCCAATAGAGCATCTTTGGGATGTGGTGGAACGGGAGCTTCGTGCCCTGGATGTGCATCCCACAAATCTCCATCAACTGCAAGATGCTATCCTATCAATATGGGCCAACATTTCTAAAGAATGCTTTCAGCACCTTGTTGAATCAATGCCACGTAGAATTAAGGCAGTTCTGAAGGCGAAAGGGGGTCAAACACTGTATTAGTATGGTGTTCCTAATAATCCTTTAGGTGAGTGTAAATGCAGCCTTGGTGAGCAAAAGAGACTTTTTTAAAAACATTAAAAAATCTTACCATCCAAAAACTTTATATATATATATATATATATATATATATATATATATATATATATATATATATTAGGAATAAAATGAATAGGCTTACACAAAATATGTTTCACTTAAATTAACACATTAACAAAACGAAAGAAAAAAACTGTACAACAAGTGTAGGCTACACTGACTGACGCGCTCCACAAGTTAAATTATTTTTTTTTACAAATTAAAGCACAATATTTTATTTTTATTGGGAGTGTATACAAATAAAAGTAAACCAGCAGTTTCTTTTTTCTTTTTCTTTTTCTTTTTTTCTCAACACAGTTTTTACTGATATTTAGCATACCTTAACCATGCAGCAAACGTTTTAAAAATAGCCTGAAAAAAATAACTGTACAAATGAATCAATTAAAAGAATACCCTAGGCCGCTTGTTCAAAATAAAACATATAGCCTGCATGTTTTTTTCAAAACCTGTTAGCATAATTACATGGCATTAAAGTTAAATTATTTAGCATTATTAACATGACCCCTACTTCGGCCTCGCTAAAATTCTTTTTCTTGCCGCTCGCCATTCTCAAGTAAAAAAATTGGACATTGAATGAGCTCTTTCATATGGTAATAATATTAATTAGGGGGCGTTTACAAGGCGGAGATCTGAAACCATTCAGCTGTGCACAATTTCAAGATCATTTGCAATTTATAGATTTCAAATGCGAAAGGGAGGCGTACGCACTTTTTTTTTTGTGCGTACGTTTGTTTTTCGGAATCACATGTACACACATTTGAGAAATGATCTTAGATCAAATGTAGGACAGTTTCTACGCAACATTTTATAAATGAGGCCCCAAGTCCAGATCTAGAAGTGGATTCCCCACAATCCTCTGCACTGTTTTAACCACCTGAGCCAAAGACATTTAGATAAAGATATAATAAGATAAGATAGAAGACATTCTTGTTTCATTCCTGAATGAATCAGCGTATTTGAAGAAATCGGTTGAGTGAATGATTCAATGGCTTACAGATAAAGACAGTCTTGTTTCATTCCTGAATTAAACAGTGTATTTGAACAAATTGGTTCAATAAATGTTTTAATATCTCACTCATAAAGACAGTCACTTGCCAGCACCTGTCACTGAAAAGTCCCACTACTAATACACGGACAGTCCATTTCTTTTGTCTGTGGAACTTGCAAACACAGACAAACGAAGTGACACAAACAGTGAAAAGTCACTCTTGGAATGCTGCTCAGCTAATCAGATTGAAGGACCGGAAGTGACTGATGTACAGATATTCTTAATCTGGGCCCCTGCATACTGCAATAATTTCTTTGACATCTCTTCAAAAAGACTTGAAAAGCATCCAGTATAAAAGAAAACCTCAATTTTAAGGCAGTCTAAAATAGCAGTATGCTTCCCGATAGCCTGAGCTGTTTGATTGCTCACACTGTGACTGTGGCATTGTAATGTGTGTGATTGTGTGGGCATGAACAGAATACATAATGAAGACACGGTGTGGGTGTGTGAGATGCCATGAGAGGATCCATGACACCTGCCACTGTGCCTCAATCCCACGCTCTTTCTTTTCCTTTCTTTGCTATTTTCTCATACACTCCTCCCTGTGAATTGTATTATTTATTTCCCATCAATCTATCTTTCTTCTTTTTGGCTGCACAATCCAGTCATAGCCGAGTCAGTCACAGCCGCTTTTATCTGAGCAGAGGGTCTCAGACCATCAGGCATCACATCCAGATTTTCAATAAAATACAGACACAAACATGCATGGATGTATTACCCGCAGTGATGTACTATGAAAAAAATACAAGCAAAGAATATCTTAAGTGACATGCCGTCTTCTGCCTATAAGCTTCTCGACTCAGAGATTGATATTAATCATGAATAGTAAAGGGGGCAGAATATTTGATCTGGGACTGATCTGGCACTACCATCCCATCATCGAGAGACAGAATGGCTCGGGGCAACACAGTACATGGTGGATGGATGAATGTGGTCTGAGGAAGCAAACATACATGAAACATGACAGAAGTCATCTCCCTTTAGATCATATCATACTCTTTTCCATGCAATTACATGGGTTAGAAGCTTTCAATTTTTTTAAAGCAAAAGCACTGTAAAATTATAAGTCAAAGGCTTCTAATTTTGTGTGAGGAAATACACAAAAATTTAAGTCACTGATAATGTTCCTCTCCAGTAAGCCATTAGCTGACTGGATTGTTGTCTGTGAGAATTCGAGATTCTGTTAAGTCTGTATTGTATATGGAAGCCCATTTCTACCACATAAAAAAAATTAAGATGCTTACTAGTCAAAATGATTAGATAATTGTGACATAAAGATTTGAAATTATGACATACTGAAGATGTTTGCCATAATTAGGACTTTTTTTTACTTTTTATGTTATATGTTTATGTTATATTTTTTTATGTCACAATTTTGACTATCTCATAATGACGTAGTACTTCATAATTTTGACTGGTATCATAATTATGATTTACTAAAGCATTTTTTTTCTTCTGTGGTGAAATGGGCTTTCATAATCATATGACTAAGGCTTGTACTGTAATATAGACCAATTTTATTGTGATTTTGCCTCCATTTTGACACGTCATAGCATCTACACTGTTTTCCACATTATTATGCAAGTGACATATCAGTAGGATTTCAGTACAATAAACATTCAGATTTTAGTTTTTCAAGGAAAGTGTTTCTTTGTTTTATTTCTCCATATCTTTTTAGATAACTGGTATCAATCTCAGACAGGTTTGATAAATAGTTTGCCAAGTTTACTTAGGTAAATGGAAACGCTACTTAAAGAGATTGTTCCACATTATTAAGCAAGTCACCGTTCTCATGCAGTATGGGGAGAAAGAAAGATTTTTCTGAAGATGAAAAGCATGAAATGTTGCAATGTTATGCAAATGGCATAAAAACAACTAATATTGTGTAAAAACTGAATTAAGATTATCGAACTATCATAAGAAGTCAGATAAAGGCTTATTAAGGAAAGTTTCTGTCAAAAATGTAATTGTATTAAAAGGACAGCTATGAAAAAAACCCCACTGTTGAGTAGCAAACAGGAATTTGAAGCTGCTGGAGTCTCAAGAACCTCTCCATGCAGGCTAGCAGTTGTGCGTAAAGTTGCATTTCAGCCACCTCTAACCAAAGCTCACAAAGAGAAATGTTTACAGTGGGTTTAACAAACACTTTTTTTGAAAATTGTAAATTTGTAAATTACTCACAAATCTTATGATAGTTCGATAATCTTAATTCAGTTTTTACACAATATTAGTTGTTTTTATGCCATTTGCATAACATTGCAACATTTCATGCTTTTCATCTTCAGAAAAATCTTTCTTTCTCCCCATATTGCGTGAGAACGGTGACTTGCTTAATAATGTGGAACAACCTCTTTAAGTAGCGTTTCCATTTACCTAAGTAAACTTGGCAAACTATTTATCAAACCTGTCTGAGATTGATACCAGTTATCTAAAAAGATATGGAGCAAACAACAAAGAATAAAATAAAACAAAGAAACACTTTCTTTGAAAAACTAAAATCTGAATGTTTATTGTACTGAAATCCTACTGATATGTCACTTGCATAATAATTAGGAAAATGATGTATTCCTGTTTATTGTAGTCCAGTTTTAATTTTGGGGGGGAACTATCCCTTTAATTAAAATCTGAAACACTGCATTTATTTTTCTATGACGAGGGGTTTCTATAATAGGTGTGATTTGTTTTTATTTGGGGGCAGACATGAGTGGGAGCGATGGAATGATAGACCAAAAGAGAGAGCGGGCATGCTTACATACACATGTGAAAGAAGAGAACACGAAGGAGAGAGAAAAGAGCATTGTATTTGTGAGTTGGCTCATCAGCTGCTCCCACTGTTCTGCGGTCTGTGCAGAAAGCGGAGGCCTGTTAATCACGCGCGCTCATCAGTGCAGTGACAAAGATAGATCCCCTGCCTCCTCTCCTGCACCGCCACGGGTGATGCGTACGAATCGCGCTAATGCGCTCATGATTTCACGTCTCTCTTACAAAGGCACCCTTCACTGTTTCATCCCAGCCACATTAATGCACAGCCTTTGATCTCATCCAAATCTCCTCTCTGAGAGGGAAATCACTCAACGCTATATATGGTGAATCAAAAGTTAAAATGAAGGCTCACCCAGCTCGGTCTACCATGGGTGAATCGGACAGTTGTGTTGTTGGGCGTAGGCCTAGATGTATAAAGTTGCCAGTGTAAGATGGATGGTGAAGTTAAATTAGTAACGCAGAGAGCAGAGAGATGTATGGTGGTACACATGGAGTGAGACGGGATGACGGATGAACGGATTACAGAGTCACACTGGAGCCTTGCTTGTCACTGTTGAGAGGGGAGCAGGAACAGCCAAGCAGGACAGTCCCAGCTGACCTCCAGTCTGTTACAAGCCCGACTATAGGGACATCACACGGAAAGAACAGCAGGATATGCCTGCCACTTGAAGGCAGTTTTGTTTATTATGATTGTCATGGCAAGAGTTTGTTTGAGTCACTTCTGCTAAAGTACAATTTAAAGAAATAGTTCACCCAAAAATGAAAACTGTTGCTAACATAAAACTGCTACATACAACTTGTGCTGTTTTCTGAGGGCCACTGTCCAGCAGAATTCAGCTCCAACCCCAATTAAACACACCTGAACCAGCTAATCAAGGTCTTAGTGGGCATACTAGAAAGTTCCAGGCAGGTGCGTTGAGGCAAGTTGGAGCTAAACTCTGCAGGACAGTGGCCCTACAGGACAGAGTTGGGACACCCGTGTTGTAATGTTTAATCAAAATGTCATTTTGACACCCCGCCCCTCCACTATCGACCGCAAGCTTGCGTTTATTTTTTAGTACAATGGCCACATCTCAAAATTCAATTGATATCCGAAGGACAGAACCAAGTCCCTGCCCTACATTTTTTTTTCCTTTTTCGATAATACATTACACTTCGATGTGTCACAATGTGGAAGAAAAGCCACTTTCATAGCGACTTTAAAGGGGACCTATTATGCAAAATTCACTTTTATAAGGTGTTTGAACACCGATATGTGTCAGCAGTGTGAAAACTTGCATGGTTCACTTTTAATGTTGATTTGTGTAGTTTTACAGTCACTGAACTGTCATTGTAAGGCAGAGCTCTTTCACTCCAGTCCAGGAGGGACAGTGTCCTGCAGACTTTGGTACTAAACCCACCCACTTTAACCCACCTTTCTGTCATTTGCAAGTAATTCTGAACACCTTGAGCTTGTTTGGTTGTGAAGTTGAAGAACCTTGTAGTATAGAAAGAACTTTGTAACAATTCTTCAAAAATGTCTCCTTTATGTTCCACAGAAGCAAATAACATCTTAGAGGTTTGTAAAAGCATGCGGGTGAGTAAATAATGACATTATTTTTCATTTTTAGGTGAACTATCCCTCTTCATACAGAGGAAAGCACTAAGTTCTGAGCATCATTGTGTATGTATACAAGATCACTGGTGATCACTTGTGTAATGTTTCATAATTAGTATCCTGAGAGCAATGTAAAAGCAGTGCAGTTCTATCTCATATGCAGTTTCCTGGTAGCATCTTTGTATTGTCAAACCGTACATTACTTCTTACAAACAGAAAGCACCACTTGTGGTTTGAGTGTAATGTGAATGTATAATAGATGCAGCCCATTTTCATTTCAGTAAACAGCATCTCTAACCTTGAATAATGGATTCAGCACCTGCAAGAATGATCGGTGAACCTTGATCTGAGTCCATTGAAGTTTAATATCATTCTGAATGTCAGAATGCTTTACGGCAGAGAAACATAATCCTTTTTCACTGAAGGTTGGGCTTGTCACCAAGATGTGCTCCAAAACACTTCCAAATGATCTGAGATGATGTTTTGTGTTTCTGCAGAAATGAACAGTGGAAAAACTATGGCTGAATAATCATTTCAATTAATTTATTGGATTCAAAACATTCTGTCAATCGGGTGTAAATAGACTGTGGTCCAATGACTGAATGCGATCGCCATCAGCAAATGGTAAAGGAAAAAATAAATCAATTGGAAACAGACAGCACTTGCCTTATGTCAATTTACCTGAAAAGTAAAGCGTTTTTTAAAGTAAAGAGATTGCAGTGTTGTATTACTTTTGTTCAACTCAGCATGATGACCATTTAAGAGTGAAATTTCTTTCTTTCGAATGTAAAAAGAAGGTTTCCTCTGAATGGGTTTATTTCCAATACACTTCAATGTATGTCACCTGGAAAATGGTGTATTGCCCAATAAATAGGACATATTTGCGAATATAATAGTCATATAATGTGGCAGTCTTTTATATTTCTGAGAGAGCATTCTACAAAAGGCAAACTAAATCAGCTCATCATAAAGGTGAATTAAATACGGGCTACACGACTAAACTGATAATCTTGTCTCACAGTTGTGACATTTAAGTTTCTTTCCTTTGCAGGCACAGTTTTCATTTTCCTGCCTCAATCTATGGCCTGGTGGGTCTTTAACAAGAGAACAAATTCTATATTCACGAGCATCCACTGGACCATTGCACTGGAATGCAAATAGGTTGGCTGCAGAAAGGGGAAAGTGTGCTGGGCTGCCACTTCCTATTGTGGATTTTTTTAAAGACGTGGCAGTTTTGATGATTATTCTAATCCCACCAAGGGCTTCTTAGTCTGAACTTTCCTTATCTCTCACTCCCAGTCAATCTCATTAAAAGGCAATCACAGGCCACCAACCAGCAAGTTCCCTTTTGAAATAGGGGTAAAATGAACATTTCTGGAGGCCGCTGTTTTTCCTTTTCAGGATGATAAAACCACTAGTTGTTCATGCAAATAAATGTATATTGAGCTATTGGCATAATAGTATATGTATATTTTTTCTAGATTTTAAAGAGTGTAAAAGTCCCATACAGTAAGCATTAAAAGTCAATGAAGGGCAAGTCCTTGTATTTATAGATGGCAGGTATAAAACTCTGGCTGAGCTCAACTGCCGTCAAATATTTTTGGGTGAACTAATCTTCAAAAACACACACTTACAAACAGAAAATCTTACCTGAAAGAGGGAACTCTTGGCACATGCTATACAGTGGGGAGAACAAGTATTTGATACACTGCCAATTTTGCAGGTTTTCCTACTTACAAAGCATGTAGAGTTCTGTAATTTTTATCATAGGTACACTTCAACTGTGAGAGACGGAATCTAAAACAAAAATCTAGAAAATCACATTGTATGATTTTTAAATAATTAATTTGCATTTTATTGCATGACATAAGTATTTGATCAACTACCAACCAGTAAGAATTCCGGCTCTCACAGACCTGTTAGTTTTTCTTTAAGAAGCCCTCCTGTTCTCCACTCATTACCTGTATTAACTGCACCTGTTTGAACTCGTTACCTGTATAAAAGACACCTGTCCACACACTCAATCAAACAAACTCCAACCTCTCCACAATGGCCAAGACCAGAGAGCTGTGTAAGGACATCAGGGATAAAACTGTAGACCTGCACAAGGCTGGGATGGGCTACGGGACAATAGGCAAGCAGCTTGGTGAGAAGGCAACAACTGTTGGCGCAATTATTAGAAAATGGAAGAAGTTCAAGATGACGGTCAATCTCCCTCGGTCTGGGGCACCATGCAAGATCTCACCTCGTGGGGCATCAATGATCATAAGGAAGGTAAGGGATCAGCCCAGAACTACACGGCAGGACCTGGTCAATGACCTGAAGGGAGCTGGGACCACAGTCTCAAAGAAAACCATTAGTAACACACTACGCCGTCATGGATTAAAATCCTGCAGCGCACGCAAGGTCCCCCTGCTCAAGCCAGCGCATGTCCAGGCCCATCTGAAGTTTTCCAATGACCATCTGGATGATCCAGAGGAGGAATGGGAGAAGGTCATGTGGTCTGATGAGACAAAAATAGAGCTTTTTGGTCTAAACTCCACTCGCCGTGTTTGGAGGAAGAAGGATGAGTACAACCCCAAGAACACCATCCCAACCGTGAAGCATGGAGGTGGAAACATCATTCTTTGGGGATGCTTTTCTGCAAATGGGACAGGACAACTGCACCGTATTGAGGGGAGGATGGATGGGGCCATGTATCGCGAGATCTTGGCCAACAACCTCCTTCCCTCAGTAAGAGCATTGAAGATGGGTCGTGGCTGGGTCTTCCAGCATGACAACGACCCGAAACACACAGCCAGGGCAACTAAGGAGTGGCTCCGTAAGAAGCATCTCAAGGTCCTGGAGTGGCCTAGCCAGTCTCCAGACCTGAACCCAATAGAAAATCTTTGGAGGGACTTTCAGCACCCAGCCACGACCCATCTTCAATGCTCTTACTGAGGGAAGGAGGTTGTTTGCCAAGATCTCGTGATACCTTCTCCCATTCCTCCTCTGGATCATCCAGATGGTCATTGGCAAACTTCAGACGGGCCTGGACATGAGCTGGCTTGAGCAGGGGGACCTTGCGTGCGCTGCAGGATTTTAATCCATGACGGCGTAGTGTGTTACTAATGGTTTTCTTTGAGACTGTGGTCCCAGCTCCCTTCAGGTCATTGACCAGGTCCTGCCGTGTAGTTCTGGGCTGATCCCTTACCTTCCTCATGATCATTGATGCCCCACGAGGTGAGATCTTGCATGGTGCCCTAGACCGAGGGAGACTGACCGTCATCTTGAACTTCTTCCATTTTCTAATAATTGCGCCAACAGTTGTTGCCTTCTCACCAAGCTGCTTGCCTATTGTCCCGTAGCCCATCCCAGCCTTGTGCAGGTCTACAGTTTTATCCCTGATGTCCTTACACAGCTCTCTGGTCTTGGCCATTGTGGAGAGGTTGGAGTCTGTTTGACTGAGTGTGTGGACAGGTGTCTTTTATACAGGTAACGAGTTCAAACAGGTGCAGTTAATACAGGTAATGAGTGGAGAACAGGAGGGCTTCTTAAAGAAAAACTAACAGGTCTGTGAGAGCCGGAATTCTTACTGGTTGGTAGGTGATCAAATACTTATGTCATGCAATAAAATGCAAATTAATTATTTAAAAATCATACAATGTGATTTTCTGGATTTTTGTTTTAGATTCCGTCTCTCACAGTTGAAGTGTACCTATGATAAAAATTACAGACCTCTATATGCTTTGTAAGTAGGCAAACCTGCAAAATCGGCAGTGTATCAAATACTTGTTCTCCCCACTGTACCATAAACAGGGCCAAAGACATTGATCAGTTTGATTAAATAGAAATCTGTTTGTTTGTTAAATAGCAATTACCAAGACAGCTAGCCAATATGTTATACTTTCTTCCTATTTTTAGACAGGGACAGTCAGGCAGGAGAATGATGAATGGGATCAAGAAATGGCACAAGCTGTATTCAAATTCAGTGAAACAAAAACCAAAAGAAACCAGTAGACATCTTTCTCTGCAGGGCTTTTCACACTTGAAATAGGCTAACCCTGGGTCATTCCGGTAAACGTAATCCTGGGTTGTCTTGCTTCACATTTCACTCATACTTTACTTTGGGTCAACAATTAATCCTGGGTATTCGTAAACTGCCATTTCACACTGTACATTCCTAAACACTGGGTTAATTTCCTTATTTACATATTTGCAGTGACAAATATCAGTGTCACTGATTGGCCGAGTGTCACAGTGTCACTGATTAACACGGCAAAAGCAGTGCTAACCCTACTCTGGAGCAGGGTTTCATAGCCCCGCTTATATGTGTGAAATGTTCATTTACCCACATTGTTTAGAACGAGGATAACCCTTGGTTAGACGCAGTGTGCCCTTATCAGTGCAGCTCTGCATGACCAGAGTCTCAGCTACCACACTACCGCAAAAGGTAAATAAGCCAATCGAATGATTTCCAAACAGAGACTCATCTAGGAGCCAGAGATTATATAAACATCTATGTCAATCCCATCTGTTTTTACAACAGTCGCCTCTGTCACAGCATAGTTTTTGCAGCTTTTTGGTTTGATGAAACCCCTCTTAACCTGCTTTGGCTTAGCACTCAGATATACTGTAGCTTGAAGCTGTTTTTCTACCACATACACTCTAATAATTTGTCATAATATGGAGTACCATCCAGGGACAGGGCTTTTGCAGTTTTATAGTTCCACTGAAGAGTAACAAAAAGCTTAGGCTCTTCCCTAACTTTCAAGATCAATGATTAATGCACTAAGTGGCACAAAGCCAAACACTGCAAAAAGAGGGGGGAATTTATGTAAATAATATGCATTAAAATAGAGCACCAGCCAAACTCAGAGCAAGCGGCTGTCACTCTGTTTGATTCACAAATCTATAAGTCCCCTTTGTTACTAAATTACGTCCGCAATCTGTTAGTGCTGCAGGGCTAGAGGCCGCCTTCGCAGATCTGTGACTCCCGAAACAGCTGTCCACAGCGGTGGATCCACATTTTAACACTTGCAAGCAGCCAATGGTAAAAAGCAGCCAAAGCAGCTATTTTCAATATTACGCAGCATGGGCTGTAAAGTATCTGGAAGACACAGCACCCTGAGGCTTTGCAGTTGAGAAAAACAAGCTAAAAAAGCACCCAAAAGCAGGCATACTCATGTCAACACTCTTACACAATATGCAACACGCATTTGAACATGCATGTGAACTTTGAAATAAAACATATGTTCTGCTGTATTAAAGAGTCTCGGTTCATTTGCACTGGATGAGGGGCACATTTCCTCAGATGTCTTAGGATATGCATTATTTATGGATCTGTTCACACAGAGAAGCCTCATATGGTTGGCTGCCATGTCCCAGTTGTGCTCCCAGAATTCTCTTCTCATCGTCTTTAGGAGGAGATAAACCTCCTTGGTGTAATGCAGAGGACCTGTGAGATGATACAGTTCTCTCCTCACACAAGAACAAGATTATGTGCTCCACGACTGCGTCATGGCGGCAGTGAGACTAGTTGTACGTGTCATATTTTGAGTCTGTGTAATCAGACTGTGACAATATTTTACAAGCACTGTCAATTCTGTTTTTCTTGTGATATTAGAAAGGATACATTTGTCTATTCAAATTTCATATATTTTATATGCTGCCCTGTTTTTTTGTTGTGTGTTTTGTTTGTTTATATTTCAGCTAGCTTTTCCCATTTCGGTGCAAACAAAGCAAACGAGTTTGACTGATGAGAATAATCTGATTAGAGAATGATGTCTGTGTATTCCAATGAAAGCCATTGGCTGCTGAAGGTCTGTCACCATGACAATGCTCAGTCAAAAGAATATTGGGAACTCATTGGGGTGCTGATGAGAATAGACGAGCATGTTTTCATCATTCAGAGCAAAAAGGCCACTCCGGCTTGCAGTCAAATGAGTGTTCATCAGCCTCTGTGCTGATCCCCTGCCAGGTGTTCACCAGTCTGGGTTACCATTTAAAACTAATTGTGTGTACAATATGACTGTCTATAAAAAAAGATAGCTTCAAAATTTAAAATTGATTTTATGCAAGGAGTCTTTATCCTTAACATCAGTCCTGATGGTTAGCTAGGGGCGCCAAAAGACATTTGACCAAATCAGCATATTAGAATGATTTCTGAAGGATCATGTGACATTGAAGACTGGAGTAATGATGCTGAAAATTCAGCTTTACCATCACAGCAATAAATTACATTTTAAAATCTATTAAAATGGAAAAGTTATTATATAGTAATATTATTATAGTTAATTATAATATCACTGTTTTTACTGTATTTTTGATCTAACAAATGCCACCTTGGAAAGCAGTAAGAAATCTTACCGATCCCAAACTTTTGAACAGGCATAACATTATGACCACTGACAGGTGAAGTGAATAACACAGATTATCTCTTCATCACGACACCTGTTAGTGGGTGGGATATATTAGTCAGCAAGTGAACACAGTGCATCGCAGTGCAGCTATGCAGCACATGGGGCTGCATAGCCGCAGACCAGTCAGGGTGCCCATGCTGACCCCTGTCCACCGCCGAAAGCGCCAACAGTGGGCACGTGAGCATCAGAACTGGACCACAGAGCAATGGAAGAAGGTGGCCTGGTCTGATGAATCACATTTTCTTTTACATCACGTGGATGGCCGGGTACTTGTGCGTCGCTTACCTGGGGAACACATGGCACCAAGATGCACTATGGGAGGCAGTGTGGTGCTTTGGTCAATGTTCTGCTGGGGAACCTTGGGTCCTGCCATCCATGTGGATGTTACTTTGACATGTACCACCTACCTAAGCATTGTTGCAGACCATGTACACCTTTTCATGGAAACGGTATTCCCTGATGGCTGTGGCCTCTTTCAGCAGGATAATGCGCCCTGCCACAAAGAAAAAATGGTTCAGGAATGGTTTGAGGAGCACAACAACGAGTTTGAGGTTTTGACTTGGCCTCCAAATTCCAATAATAATATAAGATTATATATTAACATAGCAAATTACAAAACACTGGACTAACATATCTCTACTGCACTGTTCAACCTAAAATGTTCAAAATACGTTCCATAGCATCTTGTTTCTTAAATTACATTTTTCTGTTGAATATAATTCATCATAGTACTGTCACTGTCAATTTTTTCCAATAATCTGGTACAACGTTACATCTAACACAAACTTATTCAATATCATTCTGTGTTTGGTTGCAGTAACCCTATATGAGGAATATAAAGAAAGCTCCAAAAATATGTAATAAAGACTTCAACTCGCAGTAAGCAGAAGCTGGTTTTCTATAGGGAGTATTTTTATAACAGTCACTATTTCTTCGGTTGCCTGCTGATTTCAGGTCTCTTTTCTGAAGCTCAGATTTCTATGCTGGAGAAAGCCAAGAGTCTGCTGATTTGTGCAGGTTTGTAGAGAATGAAAGCTGAACACGAACAGCATTCTTATCAGCCATGTTCATTCGACTACCTGTCAAAATGAATATGTCTCCTGTTTGACCCTACATAAAGACAGGGAAGGAATATGCTCTCTTGTATTCTTAAAGGTTCCTCTTAAATGCATTAGGTATTGTGCTACCCTAGCAGGTAATGCAGTAGACCTTCTCAGGTAGACACCATTACTGTGTTACAGCTTTATTTATGTGGATCAGGGGTCATGTCTTGCATGAAATGATGTGGGCTTTTCATCCATACTGTTTGGCGTGACCAGTGCAGTGCTGTGCATCTAAACCTGATCTGTGAATAAAGGCTTTGCCTGCCTTTTTTTTTAGTTTCAACTGCCTGTTTTTCCATTCCAAATGTTTATTAGGGCCCCAGCACCAATGATGTAAGGACCCCATTGGAATTGCTTCTTTGAAATTAATCGCTGTTACGAACCACTCCGAGACTCAAAAGGTTGGAGATCCAAATGCAGCTTTTATTAGAGGGACGATCCAGACACATAATCCAAAATACAGGCAATAGGTCAATATCCAGCAATCCAAACTAGCAAACAAGGCAGGGGACACAGGCAAAAGGGTAATCCAAAAACAGGCAAGAAATCCAAACACAAGAGACAAGAACCAGGGAAACGCTCAGAGATGCAGTGTAACAACATACAAAACCTCGCAGTGAATGACAGGGTGAACAGGCTAGATATAGGCAGAGGTAATGAGGTGAATGAGACACCGGTGTAAACAATGAGTGCTGATGAGTTCGGGCAAAGGATTATGGATAATGTAGTCCTTGATGAAGTGACAGTCCGGGGTGGAGTGCCCTCTGGTGGTAATTACGAGCACTCACTGGTGAATCGTGACATAGCCCCCCCCCTCAAAGTAGCGGCTTCTAGACGCTCCTAAAATTGTTCAGGAAGGAGGTGGAGCGGAGGCAGACCCGTGGGCGGGATGGAGGGGCAGGCCCGTGGAGCGGAAGACAGCCTGGAGACTGAGGCAGAGCAGGCAGCCAGGGCAGAGCAGGCCGGGCAGATGACCAGGGTGGCGCAGGCCAGACAGATGACCAGGGTGGCGCAGGCAGCCAGGGCGAAGCAGGCCGGGCAGATGACCAGGGTGGCGGAGGCCGGACAGATGACCAGGGTGGCACGACCTCTGTGGTCATGTCAAGGCTGACAGGAAACTCAGGGACAACCTCCGTGGTCACATCAAGGCAGACAGAGAACTCAGGGGCGCCCTCTGTGGTCGTATCAGGGCAGACAGGAAGTTCATAAGTCACAAGGCTGGGCTCTGGGACAAGGGCTAACTCTGGAGTGGACTCATGGGCTGAAGCGGGCTCTGGAATGAACTCATGGGCTGGAGAGCAGTGTATGACCCAAACACACAGAATAGCCATTCCCGTAATAGGAAGTACTGTCAACAGTGGGACCACCTCAGAGACCCCCAGGCTTGGCATTAAAGCTGAGATACCAGCTGCCTGTCTGAAGACACAGGCGCGGCGGACATCTTGTCCGAAGACACAGGCGCGGCGGCCATCTTGTCCGAAGACACAGGCGCGGCGGCCATCTTGTCCGAAGACACTCTCTTGTATTCTTAAAGGTTCCTCTTAAATGCATTAGGTATTGTGCTACCCTAGCAGGTAATGCAGTAGACCTTCTCTTGTCTACTGACATCTTGTCCGAAGACACAGGCGCGGCGGCCATCTTGTCCGAAGACACAGGCGCGGCGGCCACCTTGTCCGAAGACACAGGCGCGGCGGCCATCTTGTCCGAAGACACTCTCTTGTATTCTTAAAGGTTCCTCTTAAATGCATTAGGTATTGTGCTACCCTAGCAGGTAATGCAGTAGACCTTCTCGTCTACTGACATCTTGTCCGAAGACACAGGCGTGGCGGCCATCTTGTCCGAAGACACAGGCGTGGCGGCCATCTTGTCCAAAGACACAGGCGTGGCGGCCATCTTTTCCAAAGACACAGGCGTGGCGGCCATCTTGTCCGAAGACACAGGCGTGGCGGCCATCTTGTCCGAAGACACAGGCGTGGCGGCCATCTTGTCCAAAGACTCTGGAATGGCGGCCATCTTGTAAACAGGCTCTGGTGTGGAAACCACAGGATGGAAAGGTGCTGAAAGGACGGGAGTGGCGAGCCTTTTCACTGGACATGCTGGTGACCATGATTCGCCACGGAGCTTGGCCCTCGGAGCTTTATGCATGGATTTTGATTTTGAGCTGAAGGACGTGTGCGTGGCGGCCTGACAAAATTCGATGTTTCACCATGAAACAGGAAGTTGTTGTAGCTCGGGCATACAATGTCCAACCTGCCCCAAACTTCACATGTTTGATAAGTGCCCTGGCCTGAAGACATCTACATGCCAATATTCAGTTACAGTTATAGCGCCACCATCTGGTAGCAGGAAGTGTGGCAAATACAAATGACTGACGTAGTCCTCCTATTTTTATAAACTTAAATGCATATTACCCACCGTGCTCTGTTTTCCTAAAGCCGGGTGGCGGTGGCACGGGTGTGAGGGCCCTTTCATCGCTGCTTGCAGCTTTAATTTCACTTGCTATTACAACCTAAATCCAGAAAAGTGCAATAAAATCAAGAATCTGTGATTTCAATTCTCTTTAACCTTTATTTAACTGACAAAAGTACAAAGAAAAGATTTTCAAAGTTTTCACTGAAAAACGTAATTGTATTTTGTAAATATAAACAAATTGGGATTTTGATGGCTGCAACACACTTCAAAAAAAGTTTGGACAGAGGCAAAATAAAAGTGAAAAGCATATAGAATAAGTTAAACTCTTTTGAAGAGTAGGTGAACTGTTATAGGTGAGGGTATCCGCGATTGACATTTTACAAAATGTCCTAAATTTTTGGGATTTGGGGGTTTACTATATTACGTTTGGCTCCCATGAAGAGGTTGAGGACACTCCAAAAGGCTTTTATTTTACTCTGACCTTGTGATTTTGTGCTCACTGGGATTAAGTAGCAAAGGTCACCCTGCACATTTCACTCGTCATTTTACTCATAACATGCAGCACAGCTTATGAAAAAGGTCTTAACTAGCATTGCAATGTATTGCAATTTTTTTTTTGCTTTTTGCTTTATTCTCAATGTCTTTCTGCCTAATCTCCTCATTTAAACCATACAGTATACTGGTTAAATGTATGTTCCCTTTCAGTCGGTCACGTTTGACGTACGTCGGAACTGACCGACGAATTGACGAATTAGGGATCATTTTCAGAGACCAATCTACTTAGAGTGTATAAAAACGAGCCAATAACCTTGGCATGCGGTCCACGCACCGCCTCGCAGCGCGGGTATAAATATGGAAGTGGAATACCGCATCCTCGCTTTCAACTTCGGAGCCGAACTGTTTACAGTTCAGCCTGTTATTGTTTCTACGAAGAGTGTTTTGTGAAGACAAACCTTTTGAGGAAGATCGCTCTCTTACCGGTGCTGGCGTGACAGTGCGATTCAGCGAGTGGCCGCTGCAACGTGCACTGTTCCTGTGTTGGTTGGCTGGGCGTTTCCGTTTGTTGAGTGCTCACACGGGGGCTTGCATTATCGGACCGCTGTGAGCCGCGGCCATCTCCCTGAGTGCCTCAGCACTCCTAAAAAGAGCATTTTCCCTTCCTAAAAGAGCAACACGGTTTGACCCTGCGTCTTTTTCAAGATGTCATTCAAACCGTGTGTTTCTGGATGCCGTCATTTTCTGTCCCCAGTTGACGGTCATGATCGCTGTCTCACGTGTTTGGGCGTTCAGCACGCTGAGGCGGTGTTCGTGAATGACTCATGTTCCCACTGCGGGAACATGACCATCGCAGTTCTACGGTCTAGGCTCGAATACCTCAGAAGGGGTGGAGTCCCATTGCGCATCCCCCGATCTAGTGGTCCTCCCGCTGCAAAGCAGAGGGCTGCTACTTTGGCTGATGCCTTTGATGGAGACCTGAGGGTGACTGTGAGGGCTTCCCCGACGGGCCAACAAGCCCCTTGGGCCCCTCCCCCCTCCGCTGCACTGGTGGAGTTTCCGGAAGAGTGGCCCGGTCCTTCCCATGGGGGGCCGGCCGTCTCTTTCGGGGCTCCGGCTGAGGATATGATCTCGATAGCTGCATCGGAGGACGAGCTAATGGGCTCTGGAGATGAGGATTCGCTGTAGCGTTGCCCGAGTCAGATCCAGAGCTTACGGCTATGCTTTCCCCGGCCGCCGCGAGTGTCGGGCTCGAGTGGAACCCTCCACCGTGTCCCGAACCCTCGCGGCTGATTCTCAGCGCCCCGCCCCGGTACCATTTTTTCCGGAAGTGCATCAGGAGCTCACGAAGTCGTGGACGGCGCCCTATAGCGCCAGAAACCGATCTAGTGACTCCTCCGTCCTCACTACCCTCGATGGTGGCGCAGCTAAGGGGTACGTGGGGATTCCCCTAGTCGAGCGGTCCGTGGCGATGCAACTGTGTCCCAGGGCCGCTGCGGACTGGCGGGCTAACCCACGTCTCCCCTCCCGGGCGTGTAAGTTCTCGTCCAACTTAGCGGGCAAGGCTTACACAGCCTGCAGGGAAGCCGCGTCATCTCTGCATTGCCATGGCGCTCCTGCAGGTCTACCAGGCCAAAGCGCTAAAGGATCTGCACGAGGGTAGTTCCGACCCAGGCGTTATGCAGGAACTGCGCTCTCTGGGTCGGGTGATGTCCACTCTGGTGGTCCAGGAGCACCACCTGTGGCTGAACCTGGCAGACAGGGGCGTCGAAGAACCGAACCTTGTCGGACTCGCGCATGTCTGCCAGTTCGGCGACGCCATCGAGAGCTTCGCCCAGCAGTTCTCGGTGGCCCAGAAGCAGACAGAGGCGATCAAAAATATCCTGCCCCGGCGACCAGCTGCTGCCTCCACCCCGTCGCTGGCTGCAGCACCTCCGCCTGCTCATCGTCGAGGGCGCCCCCCTGCGTCTGCCTCCGCCCCTGCCAAGCCCAAGCAGCAGCCTCCACCCGGGAAGCAGGGCGCCGGACGCAAGGGTGCCGCCCAACCCGCTCAGGGTCCCGCAAAGTCGGCCGGTAAACGGAAGGGTAAGTGGCCCTGAGACGGGCAGCCCAGGGACGGATGGGTCTGCTCGGAGGGAGATGGTGTCCGCACCCCTCCCCCCCCGGGGGCCAACATCACTCTGCCGCTGGCTCTTCGGAGTGCAGCGGTACCCACATTTTCAATAAAAGAGCAGTTTCCGTTGTCCCTGGGCCCCAAGAAGGCCAAGCTGGATGTGTGCGACGCCCCCGGGCCTTGCCACTCCTGGCTCCCCCTCTTTTCGCCAGGGGGCGGTGTGAGGCTAGAGGACGCCCCCGGGCCTTCTCTCCCACACACTGCCCCACCCTGGAACGGTCAGACAACACTCCGGGTCGCCTCCAGGCCGCCCGGGTCGGGTCTGAGCATTCCACCTCACTGCCCCACCCCGGGTACATCTGTGGTGCCGTTGGTCCCGCTTGCATGGTCTCTGGGGGCCTGGCTAGCGCTCCCCAGGCCGTCTCACTGGCTCATCCGTACTATCAGACTCGGCTACGCGATTCAGTTCCCGTACCGCCCCCCCAAGTACAGGGGCATCCTCTTCACCTCCGTGCGGAGCAGCGATGCCCACGTCTTGCGGTCAGAGATCGATGTCCTACTGGCGAAGGACGCGGTCGAGCCGGTTCCTCCAGTCGATATGAGGTCGGGGTTCTACAGCCCCTACTTCATTGTACCCAAGAAAGGGGGTGTGTTACGATCAATCTTGGACCTGCGTGTCCTGAATCGGGCCCTGCACAAGCTTCCGTTCAGGATGTTAACGCAGAAATGCATTTTCGAATGCATCCGTCCCCGAGATTGGTTTGCAGCGATCGACCTGAAGGGTACTTTCATGTCTCTATCCTTCCTCGACACAGACCGTTCCTACGCTTTGCGTTCGAGGGGAGGGCATATCAGTACAAAGTCTTGCCCTTCGGGCTGTCCCTGTCGCCTCGCGTCTTCACGAAAGTCAGAGGCAGCCATTGTTCCGCTCAGAGAACGTGGCGTTCGCATCCTCAACTATCCCGACGACTGGCTCATACTCGCCCAGTCTCGGGAACAGTTGTGCGAACTCAGGGACCTGGTGCTCCGTCACCTCAGCCTGTTGGGCCTTCGGGCCAACCGAGAGAAGAGCAAACTCTGTCCCACACAGAGGATCTCTTATCTCGGCATGGAGCTGGACTCGGTCAACCAGACTGCGCGCCTCACAGAGGAGCGAGTCCGGTCAGTGTTGAACTGCTTGAATACGTTCAAAGGCAGGACGGCGGTCCCACTGAAATATTTTCAGAGGCTCCTGGGGCATATGGCATCTGCAGCCGTGGTAACGCCACTCGGATTGCTTCATATGAGACCGCTTCAGCACTGGCTTCATGGCCGGGTCCCGAGATGGGCGTGGCAGAGCGGCAAGTACCAGGTCCCAGTTACTCCGTACTGTCGCCAAACCTTCAGCCCGTGGTCAGACCCATTGTTCCTACGGGCGGGAGTGCCCTTAGAACAAGTGTCCAGGCATGCTGTGGTCTTCACGGATGCCTCATCCACCGGCTGGGGGGCCACGTACAACGGGCATGCAGTCTCGGGTCTGTGGACAGGGCCCCAGCTGCATTGGCATATCAATTGCCTGGAGTTGCTAGCAGTACGTCTTGCCCTAAGCCACCTCAAAAAGCCGCTTCAGAGCAAGCACGTACTGGTCCGTACGGACAGCACTGCGGCCATTGCGTACATCAACCGCCAGGGTGGTCTACGCTCCCGTCGCATGATGCAACTCGCCCGCCATCTCCTCCTGTGGAGTCAGAAGCATCTGAGGTCGCTTCGGGCCGTTCATATCCCTGGTGTGCTGAACCAGACAGCCGACGAGCTCTCTCGTCAGTCGACACCTCCGGGAGAGTGGCGACTCCACCACCGGACCGTCCAGCTGATATGGGACCTTTTCGGAGCCGCGCAGGTAGACCTGTTCGCCTCTCCGGACTCGACCCATTGCCAGTTGTACTATTCCCTGACCGGGGGCACCCTCGGCACGGATGCACTGGCGCACAGCTGGCCCCGGGACCTACGCAAATATGCGTTTCCCCCAGTGAGCCTTCTCGCACAGACTCAGGTCAGGGAGGACGAGGAGCAGGTCTTGCTAGTTGCGCCCTACTGCCCCAACCGGACCTGGTTCCCCGAACTCACACTCCTCTCGACAGCCCCTCCCTGGCCGATTCCCCTGAGGAAGGACCTGCTTTCTCAGGGATGGGGCACTCTATGGCACCCGCGGAGGTTCTAGGTGGCCTGCCACAAGCGGTGGCAGACACCATCGCTTCTGCTAGAGCCCCCTCTACAAGGGGCCTCTATGCCCTGAAGTGGAACCTGTTCGTTGAGTGGTGCTCTTCCCTCCGGAAAGACCCCCGAAGGTGTTCGGTTAGTGTCGTGCTTTCTTTCCTGCAAGATGGGCTGGAGCGAAGGCTGTCTCCCTCCACCCTCAAAGTGTACGTCACAGCAATAGTGGCGTATCACGACGCAGTTGAAGGTAAGTCCTTAGGGAAGCACGACCCAATCGTCAGGTTCCTCAGAGGTGCGAGGAGGCTAAATCCTCCTCGTTTACACTCGATACCCTCTTGGGATTTAACTCTGGTGCTCAGAGCACTTCAGAGCCCTCTCTTTGAGCCTTTGCAGTCTGTAGAGTTAAAAATTCTGTCCATAAAGACAGTACTCCTGACTGCATTGGCCTCCATCAAGAGGGTAGGGGACCTGCACGCACTTTCGGTCAACGAATCGTGCCTAGAGTTCGGGGTCTCAGGACGACGTGAGAGTTGGCCGGCCCGAACTATAGGCACGATTACAGATACGTGCCCAAGGTTCCCACCACTCCCTTCCGGGACCAGGTGGTGAACCTGCAAGCGCTGCCCTCGGAGGAGGCAGACCCAGCCCTGGCTTTGTTATGTCCCGTCCGCGCTCTTCGCGCTTACGTTGACCGGACTCAAAGCTTTAGGACCTCAGAGCAGCTCTTTGTCTGTTACGGAGGCCAGCAGAAGGGAAAGGCTGTCTCCAAGCAGAGGTTAGCCCACTGGATAGTGGATGCTATCGTCTTAGCGTACCAACTGCAAGACTTGCCTTGCCCGTTCGGGTTACGAGCACACTGAACCAGGAGTGTGGCTTCCTCCTGGGCGCTGGCTCAAGGCGCCTCGCTGACAGATATATGTAGAGCTGCGGGCTGGGTGACACCTAACACGTTCGCTAGATTTTATAGCCTCCGTGTAGAGCAGGTTTCTTCCCGTGTACTCGCCCCCAGTGGCCAGTAGGCGCAAAGTGCCCATTCTTGTGTCGGCTTGCAACGACACTCCCGCCCGCTGGACCGGATACGTGCGTCTATTGTCTCCAGTTGTGTTCCCCAGAAATGGCTAACCCTGTCGAGTTCCTCCGTCACCCCTGCGGTGTCAGACGTTGCACCCGTATGCTTGTGGAACGTGTGTGTAGGCTGGGTTCCATATGTAGCGGTCCCTACGGCGACCCCATATGTGTATTCTCCACGGTACCCGCTACCCTACTCGGCTAGCCCCGTGTCTTTCCCTTGACAGAGCTTGCTCTGTCGTCTCTGGTGGTGCTCTTTCCCCCCTGCCATATGTTGCACTACCCTGCTAGGTTAGTCCTTATGAGTATTCCACCTCTCCTCCCCTGGAGGACGTGGCTCCGCAGCGTTCCATCTCCCTGAGACGGGCACGCTTTCCCAGCGTTATCCAATAGTCACACTGAGTGGGTCTTGCAGAAACAGCAGTGACAGACCTTCCTTGCTTGGAGCCCTGACTCCTGCTCCAACCTAGGAGCACTCCAGCGAACTCAAGCAGGGCGCTGGAAGGGCCAGCCTCCCTGGCGTGTTGGTAGGGATCCCCAATTCGTCGGTCAGTTCCGACGTACGTCGAACGTGACCGACTGAAAGGGAACGTCTCGGTTACGTATGCAACCCTCGTTCCCTGAAGGAGGGAACGGAGACGTACGTCCCGTCGCCAGGTGCTGTGCTTCCGCTGAAGGGCCGAGTCACTTTTTTTTCGGCTCCTCAGTTGGAAAACCGAGGATGCGGTATTCCACTTCCGTATTTATAATGCCAACGTTATTGGCTCGTTTTTATACACTCAAAGTAGATTGGTCTCTGAAAATGATCCCCAATTTGTCAATTCGTCGGTTAGTTCCGACGTACGTCTCCGTTCCCTCCTTCAGGGAACAAGGGTTACATACATAACCGAGACGATTTTCTTGGTAAATGTCAACAGATACATTGCCACGATGACTTTTTGTTTCAGCACAGCTTATAATCATATTGGTCATCTGTGGAAAGATTTTTAGCCATCTTAGAAATAAAAGTAGAAATGGCAGTATGCTAGAATAATTCACCCTGCTGTTTGTTTTTACCGGAAATATTTTTGGCTAATTATGTAACAAATTTTGTGAAAATGTTATGCCTATTGAGGACAGTTTTTATACTATAGTGTTTTAGTGAGTGTCATACTTTTTTTTTTAATAATGCATTTTATACTACCATGTTTATGTTATATATTTTTTTAGAATACAAATTTTTTTGGGGGAAAAAATTATTCAGCAAAGACCAAAATTACACTAAAGACATTTATAATGTTACAAAACATTTCTAAATCAAATAAATACTGTTCTTCAAACTTTCTGTTCATCATTCTCACATTACGTCAGAATTAGTGCTGTCAAAATTAGCGCGTTAATGTATGCGATTAATTTTTTCAGTTTAACACATTAAAAATATTTAATGCAAGTAACGCAGCATCCGTTTTTTCTGTCATCCTTTGGCTAGCTTTACATTTACATGATCACGCTCTTATTCATGCAAATGCTAAAAGCATTCAAGCGTGACAATACAGGAGAGAACGCGCTGTCTGAGAATTTCCTGATACAGACACACACACACGACGCACAGAACGACCTATTTTATTTACGGTCTATGAGAACGACACGCGCCAGTATGGTGCGCACAGACAGCGCGCCAGAATCGAGTTCTCTTTCGCGCTTGAACAAACAATAACTCACAGAATTATGCCAAAATGCCCACTTTGTCGAGTATTCTAATAAGAGCAGTCTTAATGAGTCGAAATAACGTCTTACATAACGTAAAGGCAGTGGTTGAAATGGGTACTGCAGTCCAAATTCAAAATATTGGAGCTCAGAAATACAGAAATTGAATAAAGTTATCAAACACTTTACAGTCTTAACTGCATAATTTATTAATTAAATATAGATTGATCCTTATCTAGAGCTGTAACTGTCAAAGGACATGTTTTTTGTTGAGATGGGTATTTATGTTTTTGTTATAAATTCATTTCAATTTTGAGTTAATTCAATTTAAAAACAAATGTATTTATAATGTATGCCCTTTGAAATGTTTGAAGTTGGGGGTTCTTTGGGTGGGATTTAGCAGACGTAATGTGTCACATGACCCGGTTGATTTTGGAGCGTATGGCAAGCCAAAGTATTCACATATGCTTGGTCGGGCGTCTGATTGCGCACTGACACGTCAAAAGCGTGCGATTTGACAGCAAAGCACACGTCCTCGACGCGTAATTTGCTATTTAAAAAACTGTGCGTTTCCGTTTTAAGAACGCATGTTTTGAGTCGGACAAAACGCATGTTATTAACGTGTAAACAGGTAAACCAAACAGGCAGTGCAAACTTGTGTTTAAAGTATCCAAACAGGCGAAAAGAACATGCTCTTCCTTGGTGTTCTCAAAATTGCATGCTCACTTTTTAGGCACACCTCTTATAAAGTAAAGTTACATATTGTTGACCATCTTTTTAAGTAATTACACAATTTACCATGATACACTATATGGCTGTTTTAAGAATTTAGTATCAACAAAATCCATCTTACACTGTAATTACAATTGCCTAAATAATGTAATGAGATTTTTAGATTTATGTTCTAAATATAACATTTTACAGTTTTTTTTACGATCGCTATGACAATTTTTTCAATACTTTTAACATTTTTCCTAAACTCTTAACACAGTACACTATGTCTGCCAAAACCCTAACACATGCTCTCTTCCAACAGGAACATTTAGTCAGTCATAGCACAATGTCATAAAAACACCAACACTAGATGGAATTACAGAAACTGCATTATTTTATGTGTCAGGTCTGCCCTTATACAATAGACAGTATATTTTATTGATCATAGATTGTGTGTCTTTTGAAGCCTCTCCACATTTTTGTTTTGTTGGGTTTAGTAAATGCATGCATTTTGTTTCTTTTACTGCAGAAATTCAATACAAAAAATGAATGACCCATCTCAAGGTACCTTTATAAAATGCCCTTCAGTTTTATTTCATTATCAGCAATCACCATGTTGACAATAGCAAGTTCCTGTTCTTCATGCAGGAACTTTCCTCTGCCCCCTGAGGGAGTTAGATGTTGAATCCTTAGATAGACAAAATACAGGGTAATGCTTTAGATTACAGCCCGGAAAGTACTGCGTAAGTAAAACGAATTTACAGCGTAACTTTTGGTAATTATAGTGTAACTATAAAGTAGCTATGTATGTGTAGGTATAAGGGAACAATATGTAATATTTGGGGAATAAAGGGGGAACTACCAGGAAAATTAACAAATTATTTATACTGTAAGTATTTTTTAATTAAGGGGTAATTATCCATGTAGTTACAGGGTAAGGAATACATACTTACAGGTGGAACAAAATACAGGGGATATATTTGTGTTTCAATTCACAATATAAACAGCTGTTCACTTTAACCTATAAGTTAGGTTTAGAACATGATGTTATCTGTTCTGACATACAGTGTTAAAGCACTGGTAAATTTGGCAGTAAAAATCCATTGTTTTGGTCTTGGTTGAGCTTGTGTGTAAAAGAAGTTCAAGCATTTTAAATTTGTGTTAACTATATGCATTTTGTGTAAAAGCAACAAGAAATGTGTTAATTGTATAGCCTACACAGACAGATGTTGTGCTAACTGCGTTAAGAGTTTAGGAAAATTGTTAAAAGTATTGAACAAATTGTCATAGTGATTGTAAAAAACTGTAATATGTAACTGTATTTTGTCTATCTAAGGATTCAACGTCTACTTCCCTCAGGGGGCAGAGGAAAGTTCCTGAATGATGAAATGCATGCATTTACTAAACCCAACAAAACAAAAATGTGGAGAGGCTTCAAAAGACACACAATCTATGATCAATAAAATATACTGTCTATTGTATAAGGGCAGACCTGACACATAAAATAATGCAGTTTCTGTAATTCCATCTAGTGTTGGTGTTTTTATGACATTGTGCTATGATTGACTAAATGTTCCTGTTGGAAGAGAACATGTGTTTGGGTTTTGGCAGACATAGTGTACTGTGTTAGTGTATTATTGTATTTTGAAAATTAGTGATTTTAAGAGTTTAGTTTACAATGTGTGATTTAGAGCATGAAATTAACCGTTTTGACAATTGTGTGTTGTAGGTGTGTTGGTGTGTTAAGAGTTTAGGAAAATTGTTAAAAGTATTGAAAAAATTGCGATCGTAAAAAACTGTAAAATGTTATATTTAGAACATAAATCTAAAAATCTCATTACATTATTTAGGCAATTGTAATTACAGTGTAAGTGGATTTTGATAAATGGTAAGATGGATTGATTTTGTTGATACTGATTTCATTTAATTCTTATAACAGCCATATAGTGTATCATGGTAAATAGTGTAATTACTTAAAAAGACGGTAACTTTATGTGACTTTACTTTATAAGAAGTGTGCCTAAAAAGTGAGCATGCAATTTTGAGAACACCAAGGAAAGAGCACGTTCTTTTCGCCTGTTTGGATACTTCCAACAGAAGTTTGCACTGCCTGTTAATAACGCCACGTTAATAATGTGCGTTTTGTCCGACTCAAAACGCGCGTCCTCGACGCGTGATTTGCCATAAAAAGCCGCGTTCTTAACGTGCGCTCTGGGGTCACGGAAAACGGAAACGCGCGGTTTTTTAAATAGCAAATCACGCGTCGAGGACGTGCGCTTTGATATAAAAACGCACGTCGGATCACAATGAATGAATCAAGTGAGCAAATTGAGTCCTTTCAGGCAGAATTGACTAGCTTAACTGAACAGTTAAGATTTAAAACTGATGATGCTGAAAGGGAAAGATTAGAGTCACTCATAGGGGATATTCAAGCTAAAATATAGTCACTTCAAATAGCAATGATAGAACCTACTGCTTCCACTTCAAGAAGCTATGAACCCAGGAAATCGTCATGAGAGAGAAAGTTAACTCCCAAAATGCAGAAGCTTAAGCAGCAAGAAGTTTCTCAGAAGGAGAGTAAATTCACCAAGCTGTATGAAAGCTGGAAAGAACAAGTGAGAACTACTCGTGCCAAACTTAAGGATGAGTGCTCCGACCAAGACTTAGGTGACATGATGGATAGTGTTGAAGGGCTGGAAACTCAAGTGAAAAATGTGTATGAACTTATACGATCTCAATCAGTACCTTCAACTGATATTAGAAGAAAAATGGATTCCTGTACAGCAGTAACAACAGATTTGATGGGGCTGATGAAAGTACGTATGTGGGGCAAGTGGGGCAAGAGGAATTTGATGCTAATGCAGAAGATGCAAGAATTCGTATGGTGCTTGACAAAGAGTATGCTCAGTCAATATTTGGGACTACACGTTCCAAATCTACTATTCGTAGTCACCGTTCAAGCTGCTCGTCAGAACAGCGTAGCATCACAGCAAAAAGAGCAGAGTGGCTCAAGAGAATCAGTTAAATTGAGACAGTTCAGTGACTTTCTGACAGCCTGCAGCAATGCCATGCCACACATCAAAGGGCTTCAGGTGTTAAATGACTGTGAAGAGAATCAAAGAATGTTACAAAAACTCCCTGATTAGGTGACGTCTCGTTGGAACAGGCATGTTACAATACAGTTGAAACAATCAGAAGAATACCCTAATTTCAAGGAGTTCGCTGATTTTGTAGCACAAGAAGCAGAAATAGCATGTAACCCTGTAACATCCTTTCACGCCTTGAAGCTTACTGAAGAAAGATCATCTAGAGAAGTTAAGCGCTCAAAGGCTAATGCATTCTTCACAAGCGTGAATGCATCAAAGAAATCAAGCTCAGTGCCGAAAACATACAGTGTTGGGGGAAATAACTCAAAGGATTCAAACAGACCCAATAAAGTAAGCACATCGCCTTCATGCTCATACCCAGTCACTTGTAGGTGTTGTGGGGAAAGCCACTCCATCCACAAATGCCAAACGTTTGCCAGTAAGTCTGTGGAGGACAAGAGAAAGTTCATATTAGACAATAACCTGTGCTTTGGCTGTCTTAGGAAAGGACACAATTCAAGGGATTGCAAGAGTAAATCTACTTGTAGTATATGCAAGAAACATCATCCAACACCACTTCATGAAGACCGTCCATCTTCTGCAGCAGCCACATTTTCTCGTGCTATGCAAACAGAAGAAAACACATCTTCCCTTTCCTGTTGTGTAGACAGTGGTGACGGTGGGAGTACCTCAATGATAGTGCCTGTATGGATTGATTATCCATCAATCCTGAAAGAGAGACCTTAGTTTATGCCCTACAGGATACTCAGAGTAGCAACACCTTCGTGGACCAAGAGGTATGTGAGTGGATAGGGGTAGTTTCAGAGCCAGTTAAGTTAAAGCTTACTATAATGATGGGAAAGGATTCCACTGTTCAAAGTGAAAGAGTTAGTGGGCTCAGAGTTAGGGGCTTTTCCTCTCATGGCCTAATCAATCTACCACCTGCCTATACCAGAGATTTCATCCCACTTGAACGTTCCCACATTCCTACCCCTGCAACTGCCAGAAGGTGGAGTCATTTGAATGAAATAGCACAGGAATACCAAAGCTGATGGATTGTAAGATCGGACTCCTGATAGGTTATGACTGCTCAAGAGCTTTGGCTCCACGACAAGTCATCACAGGAGGTGATGATGAGCCGTATGCCATCAGGACGGACCTGGGTTGGACTATTGTTGGCAGTTCACCATGGGTTGCAAAGTCAACAGAAGTCACAGGCCTGTGCCATCGTGTATCCATTAAGGAACTCCCAATATTGACACCTGCCTCTGTCATCAGAGCCCTTGAATCAAACTTCAGAGATACAAATCCAAGGGAAAGGAGCATATCACAAGACGATATACAGTTCATGCAATTACTAAATGAAGGAATTCACCAGAATTCAGAGGGACACCTGGAGATGCCCCTCCCCTTCAAGACACGCCCACAATTACCAGAAAATAAGTGGCTGGCTCTGGTGCGGCTGAAGCGCCTGAAAGGAAAATTTGAGAAAAACCCCAAATTCAAGGATGACTATGTTAAATTTATGGAAGGTGTCTTCAATCATGGTGATGCGGAGAGAGCTGAACACCAACCCAAGGCAGGAAACGTCTGGCATATTCCTCACAAAGGGGTATATCACCCTAGAAAGCCAGAGAAAATCAGAGTTGTGTTCGATTGCTCTGCCAAATATGATGGTACTGCACTGAATGATCACTTGCTTACTGGACCTGATCTCACTAATGGGTTAACTGGGGTTCTCTGCAGGTTTCGCAAACATCCAGTCACAGGTATTTGTGATGTAGAAAGGATGTTCCACAGATTCCATGTGAGCCAGGAAGACAGAGATTACTTATGGTTCCTGTGGTGGGAAAATGGCAATGCAAATTTAGAGCCAAAGGAGTATCGCATGAAAGTCCATCTTTTTGGAGCAGCATCCTCTCCTGCCAGCTTCATCAAAAAGAATTTCTATGTTGATGATGGACTCATTAGTGTAGAAAATGTGGACTCAGCTGTCAAACTAGTTCAAGAAGCCCGAAATGTGTGTGCAAAAGGGAAATTGCGTTTACACAAGTTCATGTCCAACAACAGAAAGGTTTTGGAGTCAATTCCTGTCAACGAAAAAGCCAGCGGAGTTCAGGATGTGGACCTTGTTTCTGATGAACTCCCAGTTCAGACCATGTTGGGAGTAAAATGGAGTGTAAATAATGACACCTTTTCCTTTAATGTCACTCTGGATGAGAAACCAGCAACACGACGAGGAATACCCTCAACTGTGGCATCTGTGTTTGATCCACTAGGCTTCCTGGCTCCTTTCCTCCTCTTAGGAAAGAAAGTACTACAGGAAATGTGCCAAAAGGGCATAGAACGGGATGAACCACTGCCCGAAGAGTTAATGCCACAGTGGACAAGCTGGCTGAATGAACTAAAGAACCTGCAAAATCTCCAGATTCCGAGATGTTTTGCTCCTGAAACCCTAGGGAAGGTTCAGAGGATTGAACTGACCCTGCACATTGGCATTATATAGACTCGGATCAAAATCCAGCAGATCATTCGTCCTGGGGCCTCAAGGTGTCAGAGCTGATTCATTCAAATTGGCTTACTGGACCCAAGTTTCTTTAGGAAAAAGATCTTATCACACCAAAGACAACTCCAGAGCTGCTTGTTGGTGATCCTGAAATCAGAACTACACAAGTACTAGAAACAAAGGTAGTACAAGATGAGAATCTTTTGGAGAGGTTTAAGCGGTTTTCAAAATGGCACACAGCATTGAAAGTTATTGCTCATATCCAGCAATTAGCAAGAGACAAAACCGTTAAACCCATAAATGTTGAAGACATGAGAAAGGCCAGTATCACGCTTGTAAAATTGGCACAAAAGGATGCCTTCAAAGAAGAGATGCAAATACTGAGTCATGGCAAATTGCCACATTTTCATCCATTGTTCCAACTTGACCCAATACTGCATGATGATGTTCTCAGGGTGGGAAGGCGATTGAGGAAAGCTTCCTTGCCTTTTGACTCGAAACACCCAGCAATCCTCCCGAGAGATGGTGTGGTCACACGTCTTGTCTTGGATTACTGCCATGAAAAAACTCAGCACCAAGGCAGAGGACAGACCCTCAATGAATTGAGAGCAAATGGTTACTGGGTTGTTAGTGGCAGCAAAGTTGTGGCAAATCACATTAAGCAATGTATTACGTGCAGGAGAGCTCGCAGGCCAACAGAAATGCAAAAGATGGCAGATCTATCTGCTAGCCGTGTTGATCCCTCTCCACCATTCTCTTATTGTGGGATTGATTGTTTCGGACCATTTCTCACCAAGCAAGGTCATAAAGAGCATAAGAGATATGATCTCATAGTCACCTGTTTCTCCTCAAGAGAAATCCACATAGAGATGCTGGAAGATCTCACAACAGATGCCTTCATAAATGCCTTGCGGTGTTTTATATCTATCCGTGGAACTGTAAGAGAGATCAGATCAGATCAAGGGGCAAATTTAGTTGGGGCTAAAAATGAGCTGACAAAGGCTTTGAAAGAATTGGACAAGGACAGACTGACTGCTTACCTATCCCAGAAGCAATGTGACTTCATTATGAACGTACCTGATGCCAGTCACATGGGAGGGGTTTGGGAAAGGCAGATCAGAACAGTTAGGAGCGTTCTAAGCTGGGTCCTTTCGCAGAGCTCAGGAAGATTGGATGATGCTTCCTGAGAACTTTCTTCTACGAAGCCATGTCGATCATAAATAGCCGCCCACTCACCACAGATACCATCAATGATCCCAAGGGGCTAGAGCCACTTACCCCAAACGATTTACTCACCATGAAATCTTCTGTCCCTCTGCCTCCACCAGGGAAATTTGTACCAGAAGACCTGTACGTGAGGAAAAGGTGGCGCAGAGTACAAACCCGATTCCAAAAAAGTTGGGACACTGTACAAATTGTGAATAAAAAAGGAATGCAATAATTTACAAATCTCATAAACATATTTTATTCACAATAGAATATAGATAACATATCAAATGTTGAAAGTGAGACATTTTGAAATGTCATGCCAAATATTGGCTCATTTTGGATTTCATGAGAGCTACACATTCCAAAAAAGTTGGGACAGGTAGCAATAAGAGGCCGGAAAAGTTAAATGTACATATAAGGAACAACTGGAGGACCAATTTGCAACTTATTAGGTCAATTGGCAACATGATTGGGTATAAAAAGAGCCTCTCAGAGTGGCAGTGTCTCTCAGAAGTCAAGATGGGTAGAGGATCACCAATTCCCCCAATGCTGCAGTGAAAAATAGTGGAGCAATATCAGAAAGGAGTTTCTCAGAGAAAAATTGCAAAGAGTTTGAAGTTATCATCATCTACAGTGCATAATATCATCCAAAGATTCAGAGAATCTGGAACAATCTCTGTGCGTAAGGGTCAAGGCCGGAAAACTATACTGGATGCCCGTGATCTTCGGGCCCTTAGACGGCACTGCATCACATACAGGAATGCTACTGTAATGGAAATCACAACATGGGCTCAGGTATACTTCCAGAAAACATTGTCGGTGAACACAATCCACCGTGCCATTCGCCATTGCCGGCTAAAACTCTATAGGTCAAAAAAGAAGCCATATCTAAACATGATCCAGAAGCGCAGGCGTTTTCTCTGGGCCAAGGCTTATTTAAAATGGACTGTGGCAAAGTGGAAAACTGTTCTGTGGTCAGACGAATCAAAATTTGAAGTTCTTTTTGGAAAACTGGGACGCCATGTCATCCGGACTAAAGAGGACAAGGACAACCCAAGTTGTTATCAGCGCTCAGTTCAGAAGCCTGCATCTCTGATGGTATGGGGTTGCATGAGTGCGTGTGGCATGGGCAGCTTACACATCTGGAAAGGCACCATCAATGCTGAAAGGTATATCCAAGTTCTAGAACAACATATGCTCCCATCCAGACGTCGTCTCTTTCAGGGAAGACCTTGCATTTTCCAACATGACAATGCCAGACAGAGCAATTCTGGGGCAGATGGAGGAAGGAATATCTGGCAGACATCACTCTCAGACAACGGTGGCACTCTCCAAGACGAAATGTGAAGATTGGAGATATCGTCATTGTCAAGGAAGAAGGGATTCCCCGCAATGAATGGAGACTCGGACGAGTGCTTGATGTTTGTGAAGATTAAGATGGACTGGTGCGAAAAGCCACAATACAAATAGGAAATAGAAAGTTAGGGAAAGAGTGTCAGCGACTCAATAATCCATCCATTCTTGAACGTCATATTCACAAGTTAGTGGTACTTGTAGAAAACAATTAAATCTGATGCAATGGAACTAATCTCTTTACTCCTACATGAGTTGAGAGTTTGAAGTATTAAGAGTTTAAATATTAGATTTGATTCCAAGAGTCAGAGTCGTGAGTCAGTCTGTGGGATTTAGGAGACGTAATGTGTCACATGACCCAGTTGAGTTTGGAGCGGGTCTGCATCATTTTGGCAAGGTGAAGCATGAACACGGAGAAATTACATATAGCCTAGAGTTGTTTTGTCTGCATGGTCTGAGAGGCGCACACGGTAATTTAACTTTATATACTTCATAATGTCTATGGTGTTGTTTTGTATCGCTTTATGTGCGCAGTGTGATGTGTTGATGTTTATTGGTCGTATTTCTGTTGTGACGTTCATTTGAATATCGGAAGACACTGGACGAGAGAAATGCATATTTTGAATATTATGTTTTCTTGTAGTTTTCACGGTGTCTACTGAAGAGAGAGATACAAAAATAAACAGAAGACATCTGTATGAAGCGTGGCCATTATTTTATTAGACCAGTGCAGCTACAAGAGCATTGTTTCCCCCGCCCCCTCCTCCTCAGACTCGACGTTGACGTGGGTTGCCAGCTTCCGGATGTCCTTTGTTTGCTATGGAGCACAGCACAGATCGAAGAGCAGCAGTTGTCCTTAACAGACAGTTCCAGTCACAGTTTATAGTGTGGCAACAACTCAATGTCCAGTTTCTTGGGTGAATGAGGCCAACCATTAGAAATCTGTGTACAAAGTTTGGTTAGAGCAGGACGTACATGAAGTACATGCAGCATCAACATCAGCAGCAGACACAGAATTACAGGCACCAACAAACTCCTCATCAACATCATCAAACAGGAGCTGGAGCTACAGCATTATCTGCAGGAGAAGCAGGTATGGGCAAACATGACAGATAACCAGCAGGGATATTTTGAGAACCTGGGCGGTATACCACCTCATAATTGAATTACATGAGACCTGCAGACAACCTTGCTACACAAAGTCCAGCACAGCCGAGCAGGTCAATGCCTGATGATCTGTATGTAGAGTGAAACGGCGGCCTCACAGATACATACACCACCTCTCAGCGGACCCACAGATACGTACATCACCTCTCAACGGCCCACACGCATGCTAGCGCTTCCTTTTCCACCATGGCATATTTACGCTCAGCAGTAGACAGTGTACATGAGGGGTTCCCAACCGTGTGTCCTTGTCTAACACACCCATTTCAGGTCTTGGAGTCTCTACTAATGAGCTGATGATCTGAATCAGGTGTGTTTGATTAAGGAGACATGCAAAACATGGGCTAAATCCGAAATCACCCCCTAAACCCTCAATCACTATTCCCTACTTTAGTCCACTAATACAGTTCACTTGACGGAGTGAATGAAAACGAGTGAGCGAATCCGGACAGCCGTTGAGCGTACATCGTCTGAACACTTGTTATTGTAGTGCAATGTGAGTTAGAATGATAACACCCACTATGGTTTCGGACACCACTATAAATGTCTGTACCCTCAAATAGCCTCTTTTGACCAGTTGAATCCATTTGGATCTTGTAGGCATGCGCGCACTGGAGCAACAACGTTGGCAAAATCAGGAATAAACTTACTGTACCACGACATAAGTCCAAGTAAAAAAGTGCAAAGTTGATACTTGTCTTTATTAAGCTGCAAGACAGCAGCTTCTAGTCATTATAAGTCGTCAAAGTGTTTTGTCATGCATAGACATTTCACGTCTGTGGATGATAATGTTGTCCAAGTAATATTCAACCCCTGACAAGCCAGCCAGGATGATAGTCATCATCTTCTGAAACGCCGCAGGCGCTGAAGCCAATCCGTAAGGAATACGTCAAAAACGGAACATTCTGAGTAATAAAGGACGTGAGGTCACGACTGTCCCCATGCAGCGGCACTTGGTAATAAGCATTAGTTCAGTCGATGGTAGTGAGAACAGAACACTTTAGAGCAGAGAGTAGTTCATCCATGTGTGGCAATGGAAAAGTGTCCACAATTTATTTGTGGTATCTAGCTCTCTAAGGTCAACACACATTCTAATTTCACCTGACTTTTTCTGTAACAACAATCGGTAACACCCATGCAGAGCCATCGATGCATTCTATCACCCCAGCTGCTTGCAAGCGATTTCATTCCTCTGACAGCACTGCGAACAGAGAGTGACAGACAGCAAAGTTTTTGGAGCACAGGTGTGATGGTTTCATTCAGCTTTACGTGGTGTATAAAATTTTTAGCACATCCAAACTCAGCTGACTCAGCAACAGTGCACTGAAAGACTGGCACATGAGAAGCAGGCACTGGAAGGGCATTAGGAGGCAGGCCTTGATTGTTTTCAATCCTCACATGCTGAGCAGACATACAGTCCCCCCCCATTAGTGGTGTCCCTTTGTCCACAATGAAGAACGTAGCAGGAACTGAGTGGTCAAATGTTTGCTGACAAACATCCAACCACCGGAATTTGGGCTTTTGAATACGCCACAAGTCTGGCTGTGGTTGGCGACAGCACAACATTACCTAAATGGCATGCATAAGTGCTGTAAGGCAGGATAGACCCACTGTCAACCACCAAATCCACCACACAATCCACTGTGAGTCAGATGTAGTCACTGTGCTTGTGATGCTGATAGTGCAAGCTAAATATTCCATGTACAGTACAGTAACTTCTGGTAATTCAATTTCATGGACTGCATGCATATTTGATTACGCTGATCGGCACAGTTTAGCCAATGTCCAATCATGTTGCAGCCGGGCAGTTTGCAGCTTTAGCTAAAGCCGTGGTCACACTACATTTTTGAGCATGCAAAATTTTTTCTGACACGGCCATGATATGACGTCACTCTCTGAAGTGTCTTTTTTATAAACATGAATTCAACATATAGCCTAACAAATAGTAATACACTAAATGTAAAAAGTATAAAGTATATTCTACTTATTCCACATTTTTTATTCCACAAAAAATACTCCACTTTACTGCAAAAATATTGTTCTTTTAATTCAGCCAAGAGTTCACGCCGTGACTTATTGATCTTCTACTGGTCACAAGTCATCACGTGATGTGAATTCGCAGCTCAGAGTTCACCAAGCTTGAACTTTGGAAGGCAGCGAAATGCAAAACTTTTTGCATGAGCTTGCGTTTCCGGTCTGACGCATTCGCATAGGTTTGAATGGAATTCAATGAAATGAAAAGTGCAGTGTGACCGCCCCTTTAGTGGGCCTCCGATCCACAGCGAAAGACTTCCTCTTCCCCACCTGAGCAGAATTAAGAGGTGCATGTGACGGTTTCTCCCTTGTTCTGCGTTTTACTGTGTTTTGCACCACTTGTATGGGAGCGGTAACTTGGTGGGAATTTGAAATGGATTTAGCCTAATCGGTAGCAGATTCAGTCTGGCTTGCTGTCGTAACATCTCTGTCCAGTGTATAAAAGTCTCTCACATAATCGTGGGCTAAGCACATTCTCTACTAACTGATCGGGAATCATTTTGTCAGTACTGGTGCCAAAATCACATGAAACAACAAGCTCTCACAAAGCAACAACATACTGTAAAAATGTCTTGTGAGGCACCTGACAGCGTTTACAGAAGGCGTGTCGTTCAGCTACTATGTTAGCTTTTGGCAAGAAGTAGGCTTTCAATCAAGCTGCAACCTTCCGGTCTCTCTCTTGAATCCAACATGGAAGTGACTTGAACTGCAATTCATCGACTGGCCGCTAGACAGACTCCAAAAGGGAGTCAATCCCATAGAATGCTCTTCAGAAACCTACGGGTGACGTCACCATTGTTTTATAGTCTATGCTTTCAATGCATCCTCTGCACCCTTTTTTGTCATACCTGTGTTAGGCAATGAGTAGAAAATCCGTGGCAGTGAAACACTACAGCTCTCTGTCTTTCATCCGGCCAAGCATCCCCTATAGCATCAATAACTCATAGAGAATTTTTAAAAATCCGCAGCCATGTGGTGAACAGCATAGCAGGCTGGAAAAAACTCTGGCAAGGCACGTTAGCAACAGCAATCCTCATGACCAACGAAAGCAAAAAAAAAGCCTAATCCATGTCGCCAATTTGTGGTATCTGTCAAAAGTTATAAAACAATGAAGCACACGAGACAGGAGTAGCGAACTTCATCCATCTTCTTTACTCATTTACTTCTGTTCTCACACACATTACATCAGAATACAACAACAGTTCAGACTTCCTTTTCAAAATAGGAGTCACAACACAATTCACATAATATTAAAGGTTAGTTCACAAAAAAATGAATATGTTATTTAATTGTGAGTTTGGCAATTTTTTGAGATTTCAGGATTCCCCATTCAAATAGATAGGACTTGGTCTTGGATGCCCGAAATAGCTGCCCAGAGGTGTTAATATGGCAGCCAAGTGAACAAAACAGGTTCAAAATTAATAAACACTCTCTAAAACAGCTAAACTCGCAACAATTCAAACATTTGCAAAAAGGCCTAAAACTATTGAGTAGGGATGAAGCCTCTTAAATCTTTTAGCTTTTCTCTGATTGTTTCGAGAAGAGATTTGAAGCATCAAGAGTGTCGAAAACAGTGCTGATCTCAAGCCCCCCTGCGAAGATATGAACTCTCCCCCCGGAACGCAATTTCAAACGGAACGCAATTTCAACTGCAAGACCTCATGAAAATTATAAAAGCCTCACCTTTACTACCTTTTTGGGGCTTGAAAGAGGTAGTTGCGTAGGCTGTCAATGGAAGGCAAGAAAGCTCTCAGATTTCATTGAAAAGATCTTAATTTGTGTTCTGTAGATGAACGAAGGTCTTACGGGTTTGGAACGACATGAGGGTGAGTAATTAATGACAGATTTATTTATTTTTTTTGGATGAACTAACCCTTTAAGAAGAATGTGCTTTTCCTATGACTTTATTGTTATGTTTTCAAATGTATTAGCTCTTCACAGAGAGGTTAGAGATTACTGTGTCTCATCTTGCCACCTCAGCAAGGGGACAAAGCCAGCTGCCTCTCATGGTAATCTCCGCCTCTACAGAGGGAGCGTGCTGCCTACGTTTGTTACCAAACGCACCCTGAGACTAAAGTACCCAGGCTCTTATATGTTTACCTTTACTCTTTTGCACACTGCATTTGAAGCTTTATCAGTGTATTGACACAGGGGGATTAGGTTAGTGTGAAACAAGGCTGCTTTATCAATCCAAGCTCTGCCACCCCTTAGACGCGTCATAATCCCTACAAAGAGAACCAAGAGAGGGAGACAGACATATTTGGTATCGTCTCATGTATTCACTATTTATCTCTCTGAAGTATTTGCATTTGACACTGCGGCTCGAAGGCTGTAAACAAACAAAATAGTTTGTGCGTGCAGTTGAAAAGTTTATTTTCAATTAACTAGCTACTTATAAGTTTTTTTTGCCTCTTACCTATCATGTGATGGTTTCCATGGCAACACGGGGTATTTGTTTGACAGGCCGTGACGGGCCTGCATCATCTCTTCAACACTCTCCATCTCTTGACTGGCTGTGTGAAAATTACATTGATTTCATCCCAAATTAATTGCCACCATTTTGACACACCACCTCAACTGTCTACTCAACACATCATGGGGATTTCATCAGAACACGCAGATATCCTATGCAGGTTACCCACACACACACACACACACACACACACACACACACTCCACAGAGCAGGTTCTTTGTAATGACTTATTAACTACAAAAAAATGGCTGTCATCTCCACTCAAACAGCCAAAGGCATGCAGGGGAGTTGCAACCGGGTGATGATGGATCAATTTAGCTTACCGTACTGCTCTCCTGCCTGTGTTTGTAATGGGCTTTGATGTTCACATTGAGCTACATCAGAAGGAGGTTCTCAGATCCCGAGCTCTGTGTTTGTGCAGGAATGTCTCTTAAAAGTCTTAACCTTAAAAGTTGCTTCAACATTTCAGCATTTACATACTGTAGATGCGGTCAAGCGACATTTAGTGGGAAATCTGCATGACCAACTTAAAGGAGCTATGTAAGAATTCTCATGTAGGCTATTAATCGCTTTTTTATTGCCAATATGTGAACAGCTTGTAACAAAACGAGACCTTACCCCACTTCCTAGGTCGTCTATTAAAGCATGTAGACTGATTTTTGTGAAGGACTCGGGACGTTTTTGCCCCATTCAGTGACACATTAGATGAATGTTTATACAATGTTCAGGATAATGCCGAAAGAGCTATATTCTGTACTATAATGCCAATCTGTCATGCAAAGACAAGGAATTAGGCTAATTCAAACTAGTCTCAGATAGTCAGATCTATATTGTCTATAGTATCAAATATAGGTTACTTTATAATCTACTTTATATACAGAAGATATTTTGAAGAATATGGGTAACCAAACAGTTAATGGGCGCCATTGACTTCCATAGTAGGGAAAAAAACACTATCAACTGTTTGGTTACCAACATTCTTTTTTACCAACATTTGAGGATGAGTAAATGATGACAGAATTTTCATTTTTGGGTGAACTATCCCTTCACTGCTGTTTTCTCACCGCTCTCATTTTTGTTGTGTTTATTTTGTTATTGAGAGGAAAGCGTGCAGCATATATATTCATATAAATGTGGATAGTGTCGGGATGTTTGTTAAAAGTATATCGCTGCAAAGGTATTTCCAACTTTTTACTTCTAAGCGAAGAACGAAAAAGAACTTCGCTGTGAGCATATCGGGGCCTTGAATCATGTTCAGTGTGCACGAGTGTGAGCACGAGCAAGTTGCTGGCTACAGTTCACTTAATGGCCACCGGTGTCGCTAATGGTATCTGAATTGCGAAATCTCTGAGGGGAAATCTTTCGCCCTCACAGATCGTGTGAATTCTTATTCGCCAAACAATGGCATATGTGACCGCACCTGTCATGGTTGCCAAGTCCACGGTTTTCCCATAGAATTGGGCTACTTTTACTGTTGCGGCGAGTTGATTTTTTTCCCCCGTGGGTTAAAGGTTTTACATATTTCATAAATTATATTTGACTGAAATGCTTGTATTGAAATATATTATATTCTACCAATGATTAAATTTGTATTTTTATGTTTTGTATTTTATTCATTTATAGCACAATTTAATACAACCCGAGTAGCCAAAGTGCTTCACAATCACAAACAACATAAATACATCAATACAATGTACATAAAACCACCTTAAAAACAGACACAGTTGCAGTCGAAACCCCTTCGTAACAGTTCTTGCATAGCATTTAACAGATGTGATTTTAACCTAAATTTGAAAGTATTTGGCTGATCTAATAGAGAGGGGGAGATCATTCCAAAGTTTTGGACCCACTTGTGAGAAAGCTCTGTCCTACTAACATATAGAAGATGGTAATTCTCCGATCTCAAACTTTTATTTGTTCAGCTCATCTGTCCACCAAGACTTGATTCGTGAATTTGTCATTAAGATTCTTAGTTATTTCACACAAAAATTAACATTCTGTCATCATTTACTCACCCTCATGTCGTTCCAAACCTGTATGACTTACTTTCTTCTGCAGAATAGGCTAAAAAGAAGATATTTTGAAGAATGTTTTAGGAAACATTTACAATAAGTTTCCATTTGTTAACATTAGTTAACATGAATTAACAGTTAAATATATTCTAAGGCATTTATTAATCTTAGCTCATGTTTTATTAAAAAAAAAAAAATTAATCAAAAGTTGTATATGTTAATACTATTTAATAAACCTAAACTAATATTTGTATTTTTATTAACTAACATTAACAAAGATTAATAAACACTGTAACAAATGTATTGCTCATTGGACCCCATTGACTTCTATATGGGAAAAAATACTATGGAAGTCAGTGGGGTCCTTCAACTGTTTGGTTACAGACATTCTTCCAAATATCTTCCTTTGTGTTCAGCAGAAGAAAGAAATTCATACAGGTTTGGAACAACTTGAGGGTGAGTAAATGATGACAGAATTTTCATTTTTGGGTGAACCCTTTAATGCATTAACTTACTGTCATTAACAAGTGGGACCTTGATGTCAAGTGTTACTATGTTTTGTCCATACATACAAAATAACATTAGACCCTACTGACCTTCATTGACAGACAAAAAAAAAAAAAAAAAACTTAAAACTATAGAAAAATATGCTAGAACAGTGATTGGAAAGGGGAAAAAAACTAACATCTTTACTTTTTCAAGGTAAGAAATGGAAGACGCTGATAGATGCTAATACAACAGACATGCGGGTGCCAATCATGTAATTGTATGACGCCATCTAGTGGATGCTTTTTTTAATTATAAATAAATGGGTTTGATTTTAATGTTTTATTACTATTATTATTATTATTTATTTGCTGTTGCAATTTCCAATGACAAAAAAGCAATAACATTTTGATGAATGGTTTTAATATTACATTTATTGTATAATGCATATTGTATAACACCTTAAGAGTTATACAACAAATCTCTCAAAAGAAAAATCACTGATACAAGCCCCTAGTTTACACCAGGGATTACAAATTATAAAATACTCTGGCAAAGGCTGCTTTAATTCCAAACACATCAATATATGACAATAAAAGAATTAGTGGCAAAAAAGAAAGAAAGAAAACAGAAATACTACGTATCAGAGTCCACTGATGATTTAAAAACAAACAAGCAATCATTATCTGCCATTGACTGGAAAATATTTGCTTCTCAAGCAATTTCTTTACAAAACAAAGGATATAATCTTGATTATTGAGTTTGGCTATATAGATTAGTCAAATCAAATGCTTTTTTTATAGCTCTTCCTCCAACTGATTTGAGGGCGATATGAGCGACCTTCTCCTTGTTTTTGAGACTATTAGTGAAGAATAAAAGTCACTCAACATGTGCACATGCACTATCCCAAAGCAACACCACAGATTCTGCCACTTTCATATACACTAATAAACAGAAGGGTTAAAATTTGACATTGTCAGACTTGTTAGCACATGTTACTGAGACATACAGAGGAAGCAACAGTTCTGAAAGCATTTGTAAGTGATTTTCAAGTCCTTAATCCTGAGGATGGAACATCAAGAGTGCATCTTAAACATGAAACAACACATCAGATGCAACAAACAGTAACATTTCTATTATTTAAATTACTAAAGCAAATTAAAATAAAATCATATTCTGATTTGAATCCCTTTCATGAATATGTCTCTCTGAATCACTGCGGTCTCATGAGAAACATAACTGAGGCCTCTTTCAATCTCCCTTTTTGTACCTAATAGAAGAGTCCTAAAAATCTTTCCTCCAAAAGTTCCCAGATTTACATTTCTTCAAACAAGACACTGTTTCTGTCTAAAATCAGTACATCTTTAGGCATACTGCATACGAAAGCAAAGCACCCACCTATTAGTAACTGGTTTTCAATATGGCAAATTGACAGTAATCTTCAGAGCAGTGCACAACAGATCAAATCTGAAAAATATTCTGAAAAACAATCTGAAAAAAAAAAAAAAAAATTCACAGTGCAGGTGGGTGCATTTTAACCATTGTTGGACTTCTTCCAGCTATTAGGAGCTAGAAACATATAAGGAAAAAAAAAACAATGGCACAATCACCAGAGTAGAGGGGGGAAAAGTCAGTTTTAAGCCCATTTAAGTGTTACATCACATGTAACACTGCAGTTTTAACATTCCTCGGAATGTGGCACTAAAACAGAAGAAAGAAAAAATAAGAAACATAAATCTCACAGTCCTCCTTAACCAAATATCTGAAACTAGATTAAGGCCCAACACAAGGCACAAGCACACAGAAATAATCCATTATGATTGACAAAAAGGTTTGGAGAGCTGTACTGATCAACCTGATGGCTAAAACCTTCACAACACCTCCCACAACGGCCCTGGTGCCCATGACAAGTCTGAAACTGCTGTTTGGTTGAGAATATTGTATGCCACCATTCAAAAGTTTAGGGCTGGTAAGATTTTTAATGTTTTTAATTTAGTCTCACCAAGCCTGCATGCATTTGATTTAAAATATAGTAAAACAGTAATATTGTGAACTAGCATTAAAATATCTGTTTTCCTATTGATTATATTTCCAAATGTAATTTATTCCTGTGATGGCAAAGATGCATTTTCAGCATCATTACTTCAGTCTTCAGTGTCACATGATCCTTCAGAAATCATTATAATATGCTGATCTGCTGCTCAAGAAATATTTATTCTTTTTCATAATAATAAAATATTATGTTGAAAACAGTTGTCTGTTCAATCTTTTTGTTGTTGTTGTTGTTATTGGTTAATACTAGCAAGTTCAAAAGAACGACATTTTTTAAAAACAGAAATGTAATTGTAAAATGATAAATGTCTTTAATGTCACTTTTGATCAATTTTAAGCATTCTTGCTAAATAAAAGTATTTATTTATTTAAAAAACTGCTAGAATTCCTTTCTTTTCTCATCTCTACTGTTATGCCAGCAAGCTTGAAACAGATTTAATACTACAAATGACTAGCAGGTTTCATTCATGAAAAAAAGGAAATGTATTCTCTGTCATTAGTACTGCAATATTAATGTAACCCCTCATCAGTTACTGAGAATAATATTATTTCTGATTCTGCTAAAATGTACGGCCGGAATTGTAAGCTTTTGAGGCTGTAGTAATAAGCGTTTCATTCATGCATAATCAATGAGCTCCTATTCAGTCATCAGACACATGGGCCAACTGTTTCCCTCTCTGCCACAAATGTGAGCTACACATTAAAAAAATCCTGGCCAGGGCCCAGTACTACTGGAAACATCTCAAATGTATTTCAACAATACTAGCTGCAACACTTGGCATTCACTCTGATGATGTTTAATGAAGCGAACAGCGTGAACCAATAAACAGCTGTTCTGTGTAGAACGAGTCTTTAATTCTTTGGTGCTTGACTAAATAGGAATTAGTTCAACGACTAATTCAATAGTTGTACAGCCACCAGAACAAGTCATCTTATTTCTAACCAGCCCATATCATAGCTGTCCGATGTATAATCCAAGCACAAGATCTTGCGTGTGGATTATGATCAGAAAAAAAAGTGAAAGTTTTGGGCAAGAGCACACAAATCTCTCTCAGATGAATCAAAATACACAGTTTTTCTTCTGTGGTGCATGCATGTGATGAGATCAGCGATATGGGCATATAATGCGTCTCTGTCCTAGCTCTGAGAGAAGTATTCTAGTACAATGCGTAGATGACCCAGTCTGTCCTTCAGGGAAGTCAAAGACAGAACGGTGGTCTGATAGGCTGGATCTAACTGCAGCACTGACAGCAGCCACCAGCACCAGGCCGGTCCATTGGCAGACGCCTGCAACGCACAAAAACACATTCATTCTAGTTAGGAAGTTACTATTAAAATGCAAGATCGGTGGTTTTGCTAATAAACACAATATTCTGTGTGCTCTGACCTGAATGTCGTCCTCTTTCTCGGGCATGATGCCGTACTGCCGGCTGATCTGCTCCTGAATGCGGCTGTTCAGACGGTGGTACCACTCCCTCGCCTGCTGATACACGCTGTCATGGAGAAGCTGCAGTAATTCAAGCTCGGCGCCTTCGACCTAAACACAAACAAGCAGAAGTTTTACTGTCATACTGATAACACAAATGCTTGTGAAATCATAATGTAGATGGGTTAGAAAAGAGTTTGAATTGGTTGACTAACAGGCAGTTAATCACAAGCTCCTTTTCCTAATGTTTGCTGAATACACTTGCAATTAACGTTAATTATCATTAAGTATTTACTTGATATTAAATTTGCAGTGCTAACAAAAGGTTTCATATTTACTGCCATTATAAGCAATCTATCAGACAAACAGGCTCAGGCTTGTAATAGTGGTAATACCCCTCCTCATGAATCTTTAATGCATGCTTTTCATTTAATGTTCAATCATGACACCCTTTTAGGTGGTTGAGACTAGGGGTGCTGTGGGAATCACAGGGCACCTCACGATACCGATAATATCATGATACAACAATTCTGCGATAATTAATATATTGCTAAACAATGTTTGTGCTATTACCCATGTACTTTACTTTTACCAGGCAGTTCTTGCATATTGCGTACTCTTTGTCAATTTTGTTTGTCCCATTAATGGTATAAAAGTTGAAGTGGGTCCAGACTTTGGACTTAAACGTGGCTGGGGCATCTATTATTTTACTCACACTGCTGTCCGCCATCCCGTTAAAAAAACTATTTTTTTTAGGCTAGTTAACTTATGTTCATGCTTCCCTCATTGATGTGTTAAGCGCCACCTTGAGAAGCCATGAAGTAGCAATGCTGGGAGTAGGGAAATCTATTTAGAGTGCCTTATTTTATTAATTAAAATATCAAAGTGCAAGGTTTTGAAAACGATACCTTTACCGTCTCGATGTAAACAACAAAAACGCAAATCTGTGAAAATGGTGACATCATGCGCAAGCGTGTTACAAGTTTACGCATGCGTATTACGTGTTCGCGGGGTGTTTCTTGACAAAGCGACATCTCTAACTACTGGCCTGGCATGCATAATACAGCCTTTATAGTCATTTTCGCACACAATTTGCAGATTCGTGTGAACGGGGATCGTTTTGACAACGTTGTCGTCTGTTTTTAGTACATCGTTGTCGTGTTAACTTACCCTTAATTTCTGAATATTTGCCATACAGTCTTTGGGCCAGATTTACTAACAGCTTGTGTCAGTGCAAACCCTCCTTTGGCGTTAAAAAACTACTGTCAGGATTTACTAAAGACACGCAGCGAAAAATTAGCGCAGTGAAAATGCGTGGACAGGGTTATTTTGGCGGCTGAATGTATTGCATATGCATTTGTAGGAGTTTTCCTTTCAGATGCAAAATTTATGGGAGGAGAGTATTTAAATGAATCATGCAAGGTGATTTACTAAGGTTTGCGCTAGTCAATTTACTGGTATTTGCGCCATTATTTAACACCCAAAAAATACATGTCTTAGACCAGACGCTAATTTGCGCTGCTCTTGGTAGATTGCATTATGGAAATAATCCGGCTGCGTCTGTGTTCTTTAATTTGCACGTCGTCAGTAGATCACGCGCAGAACTTTCCACTCACATCTGCACTAAATCTGTGCTTTAAAGGGTTAGTTCACCCAAAAATGAAAATTCTGTCATTAATTACTCACCCTCATGTCGTTCTAAACCCGTAAGAGTTTCGTTCATCTTCGAAGCACAAATTAAGATCTTTTTGGTGAAATCTGAGAGCTTTCTGTTCCTCCATAGACAGTTATGCAACTACCACTTTGAAGCTTCAAAAAGTTCATAAAGAGATCGTAAAACTAATCCATATGAATTAAGCAATTTAGTCCAAATTTTCAGAAGAGACTCGATCACTTAATATGATGAACAGATTTAATTTAATTTATATTTTATTCACATACAAACATTGATAAGCGGACATAAACTGAAGCTCAACCGAACTTGCTTGACGTGCGAGAACCAACCTCTTGCTGAAGCTCAAACATGCTGCTTAACTCACGAGAACAAGCCTAATTGGTTCTTGCGAAAGCTCAAACATGCTGCGTAACTCAAGAGAATGAACCTCACTGGTTCTTGCACGTCAAGCGAACATGCTTGAGCTTCCGTTTACCACAACTGATGTGTGAGTTGATGAATGTTTATATGTGAATAAAAGCCAAAATTCAATCTGTTCATCATATAAAGCGATCGTGTCTCTTCAGAAAATCTGGACTAAAATGCTCAATACATTTGGATTAGTTTTACAATCTCTTTATGAACTTTCTGAAGCGTCAAAGTGTTAGTTGCGTAGCTGCCAATGGAGGGACAGAAAGCTCTCTGATTTCATCAAAAAAGATCTTCATTTGTGTTCCGAAGATGAACGAAAGTCTTACGGGTTTGGAACAACATGAGGGCGAGTAATTAATGGCAGAATTTAAATTTTTCATTTTCATTAAAGACGTCTTCCAGTGTGCCTTTTTCTTGGACCTAGATCTGAAATTAGAGTTATGGCAATCTGTAACCACTGACCTTATGGTCCTCCAGGTACTCAATATCAGCAGTGTGGTAGCCATCTCTCTGTCCTCTCCTGAGCACTCGGAAGCGACTTCCTCCCACTGTATCCACATAGGAGCGACCATCAGGAAGCAAATCCAGATCCAAAATATCCAACATGCAGCCATAATCTGCAAAGCTGTGACAGGGAATTTTGGTATCAAAACAAGCAAAACAGACAGACAGACAGAGTTGTGCTGCCTAATATTTTTGTGGAAACTGGTGCATTGTTTTCATGATTCTTTGAAGAATAGAAAATTCAAGAGAACAGCATTTATTTAAAATAGAACGTTTTTACTGTCACTTTTGATCAATTTAATGCATCCTTGCTGAATAAAATAATTTATTCCTTACAAATAAAAATCTCACTGACCCCAAATTTTTTTTAACGGTAGTGTGTATAATGTATATGTATATAATTTGAGAATTAATAAGGCCTAAATTAAGTTTCTTAAACTCAGTAAGGGTGCAGAAGCTAGCATGACCTTAAATGACAGATGTTAGCTGCATAATATTTTATTTGTATACCCTTTGCCATGCTCATAGCTGCACATGCCAAACTTTTTGGTGCCCGTCTCCATACATCTGCGCATCATCAGACGGTAGCGAGGCTCAAAGATGTGCAGCGGGCAAGGGATGCCAGGGTACGCCACCGTGCACACAAAGATCGGGATGTCCTTGGTCAAACTGGAAATAAAATATGGTCAATTAATAAATAATTCTGCTTTTGCATAACTTAATATTTTATCAGAGGCTTTAACAGTCCATAAGACGTTTGATATTGGGTGAAGACTTCTAGACACCATTTTATACATTTTGCAGATACTGGAGCTCTTCCAGATCTCAGCAGCATGGGAAAAGTCATTTGCAATATATAGGCAGGAGCACTGTTTTCCGTTATCACTGAGAGGGGCACTCACTTTGAGAGCTCTGCCATCTCTGCCTCGTGAACATGTTTCCTCTCTGCCAACTGCTGGGGGAAGAGGCGGGACATAACATCCTGCAGCAGCACTGTGGGGTTGTACTTCCTGTTCTTAAAATACTGGGAATAGGAAGTAATGCGGTGAGACTTGAACTGCTATGTAATATGATTTGCTCTGTTTAATTTGTTCATTTAGTTTTGTTTGTTTATTTACTTTATGAAAACAATGTGATTGACTTGAATTAGAAGAATCAGGCTAATAGGTCTGATTTAAGACGTTATTCTGTAGGTGAAAAACAAAACACTTAATTGTAAAATAAAGTTACATAAACTAAAATAATACAATGCATTTTTGAGATATAAAGTTAGAATTATATGTTCATATTACATGCTTCTAAATACATGTAATTATTGTAACAGTCTGTACCTCCTGCAGTGGTTGTTTGCAGAGTGGACAGCGTAGATTGTGATCCAGACTTCTCTCAATGCAGTTCTTACAGAAAGTGTGTCCACAGGGTGTTGTCACCGGCTCATAGAATAACCTTTAATCCATTGATCATGACAGTTGAGCACAGATAAGAGGTGGGAAATTAACAAACACATCTATTTATGCACAACTTATAGTGATATAAGCTCTTCCGGTCTTCTGGAATACTAGAATGTTAAAATCCCCGTTAAGACATCTAGAAATTTGAACCATCTGGTTTTATCCCATTTCATTAAGAAGAGGATCACTTTGCAGTAATATATCAATTGATAATACCTTAGATAAGGAATAATTAACACCAGGCTGTTTAATTATTACTAATAATAATGCATTATTTTCTGCAGCCCGGAGCCAATTATTCCAAGTACATTATAGTTACATTGCCTCAAAACATTGTTCAATGTTTTATTTCAAGACATTTGTCAGATTTGTATCCTTTAAACACAAATTTCTTATGCATCTCATTGCAACTAATACTGAAGATGTAAGTTTAACCTCTTCAAGAACAGTGACGTAACTGAGAAACGTCATGTAGCTTTTCAGTTGCAAAACTATTTTACTGATAAAGATGCAGGGCAATGCTGACAAGTTTGTGTGTGTGTGTGTGTGTGTGTGTGTGTGTGTGTGTGTGTGTGTGTGTTTTCATGTTTTTCTATTCCAGTGTGGGGACTTCACCCTGAATGCATACAAGACTCATGGGGACTCGTGTCACCGTGTGGACCTAAATTGCGGTCTTCATGAGAAAACAAGCTTATAAATCATACAGAATGAGTTTTTTTGAAAATGTAAAAATGCAGAAAGTGTTCTGTGATGCATAGGTTTAGTGTAAGGGGATAGAATATACAGTTTGTACAGTATAAAAAACATTAATTAATCAAGCATTCAACAGCCCTGTAGTATACTAACTTACAATTCATTGGTATGACCACAAAACAAGAATAAAACAGTCATGAAATTTACCCTATATTGAATTACACTTGTTAAAGTATTAAAAATATATATTGTGTATATATATAAAATATATATTTTTAATTAAGCAAGTGCCTCCTGTAATCTAACATTTAAATACTATATCAAAGGAAAAGCAAGTGTCTGGTAGCAGGCCATAAGGCCAGTGAAAAAGTACACACTATAAATCCCCACTGACCTGATGCAGAGAGGGCACTCAAAATCAGTCACTGTCAGAACACTGAGGCAGGACTCTCTGTCCACACTGCAAACACCTAAAGAATCAAGCAAACAAAGTTTTATACGATTGTCATTCTGATTTGCTGTCTAATCATGTCAAAACGAAGACAGTATTGTTTGCAAACTGCTTATGAAGTTAAATGAAATTATATTTATATGAATAATTACAGTGGGGAGAACAAATATTTGATACACTGCCGATTTTGCAGGTTTGCCCACTTACAAAGTATGTAGAAGTCTGTAATTTTTATCATAGGTACACTTCAACTGTGAGTGACGGAATCTAAAACAAAAATCCAGAAAATCACATTGTATGATTTTTAAGTAATTAATTTGCATTTTATTGCATGGCATAAGTATTTGATACATCAGAAAAGCAGAACTTAATATTTGGTACAGAAACCTTTGTTTGCAATTACAGAGATCATATGTTTCCTGTAGTTCTTGACCAGGTTTGCACACACTGCAGCAGGGATTTTGGCCCACTCCTCCATACAGACCTTCTCCAGATCCTTCAGGTTTCAGGGCTGTCGCTGGGCAATACGGACTTTCAGCTCCCTCCAAAGATTTTCTATTGGGTTCAAGTCTGGAGACTGGCTAGGCCACTCCAGGACCTTGAGATGCTTCTTACGGAGCCACTCCTTAATTGCCCTGGCTGTGTGTTTCGGGTCGTTGTCATGCTGGAAGACCCAGCCACGACCCATCTTCAATGCTCTTACTGAGGGAAGGAGGTTGTTGGCCAAGATCTCGCAATACATGGCCCCATCCATCCTCCCCTCAATACGGTGCAGTCGTCCTGTCCCCATTGCAGAAAAGCATCCCCAAAGAATGATGTTTCCACCTCCATGCTTCACGGTTGGGATGGTGTTCTTGGTGTTGTACTCATCCTTCTTCTTCCTCCAAACACGGCGAGTGGAGTTTAGACCAAAAAGCTTTATTTTTGTCTCATCAGACCACATGACCTTCTCCCATTCCTCCTCTGGATCATCCAGATGGTCATTGGCAAACTTCAGACGGGCCTGGACATGCGCTGGCTTGAGCAGGGGGACCTTGCGTGTGCTGCAGGATTTTAATCCATGACGGCGTAGTGTGTTACTAATGGTTTTCTTTGAGACTGTGGTCCCAGCTCTCTTCAGGTCATTGACCAGGTCCTGCCGTGTAGTTCTGGGCTGATCCCTCACCTTCCTCATGATCATTGATGCCCCACGAGGTGAGATCTTGCATGGTGCCCCAGACCGAGGGAGACTGACCGTCATCTTGAACTTCTTCCATTTTCTAATAATTGCGCCAACAGTTGTTGCCTTCTCACCAAGCTGCTTGCCTATTGTCCTGTAGCCCATCCCAGCCTTGTGCAGGTCTACAATTTTATCCCTGATGTCCTTACACAGCTCTCTGGTCTTGGCCATTGTGGAGAGGTTGGAGTCTGTTTGATTGAGTGTGTGGACAGGTGTCTTGTATACAGGTAACGAGTTCAAACAGGTGCAGTTAATACAGGTAATGAGTGGAGAACAGGAGGGCTTCTTAAAGAAAAAGTAACAGGTCTGTGAGAGCCGGAATTCTTACTGGTTGGTAGGTGATCAAATACTTATGTCATGCAATAAAATGCAAATTAATTATTTAAAAATCATACAATGTGATTTTCTGGATTTTTTATTTTAGATTTCGTCTCTCACAGTTGAAGTGTACCTATGATAAAAAATTACAGACTTCTACATGCTTTGTAAGTAGGAAAACCTGCAAAATCGGCAGTGTATCAAATACTTGTTCTCCCCACTGTATATTTAATAATAATAATATAAATGTATAACCCATTATGTTTGCCTGTTACTAATGAACAAAGAACTTCCAAAACCCAAATTAATCTTGAATATCAAAATGAATATCATATGTTTAATATGACAATTTACTAATGACATATTATTAGATTGTTGTAAATATAATTAAGTGTTTAAGTATCAAACCAGTCTCACACAATTTGCGGAAACTAACACCTGCATACATTATTATGTATTCTTTACTTAATACTTAAAAAGTGAAAAAGTGACAATTAACTAAAATCGTATGAAGCAAAGCAGCTAAACGTCATTTTTTTCAGCATTTTGGACTGGAACAATCCATTTAAAAACTACACTTTTAAATTATTATTAAATTATATTTAATACAAAAACAATGTTTTAATCATTACTAGATGGTGCATATATACATGTGAATGCATTACATTTGTTTTCATGAGCAGTAAGTAAGATATCTTCACCTCTGTTCTGTTTGTCCTCTCTCTTCATCATCAGTTCCTCATCATCCTCAGCAGTGGGGAGGAAGGACACGGCCTGACACAGGCTCAGGCAGCACTCGCCGCTGGTGCCGTGCTTCACTTTAGTTGCATTCTTGGACAGAACAGGAAAGACCCTGAGAGTGAGCATATAGCTCACATCACATATAACTCACATTTATTTTTATTGCCATATCAGCATCAAAGTCTATTTTCATGAAGAAAAAAAAAGAATCTTTAAGAAAACATTACAATAACAACTATATCAGATCTTTCAGTTTGATATTTGTTGCTCACATTACCAATGTTACACAACAGCATAAGAGCTGTGCGCACACCTCACCTGCCCAGCATCACTTTGACCTTCAGCATTGTTGAGCGTGTAGCGCTGACTATCTGTGCACGAGGGGCTTACAGAGCTGGTGATAGGACAGGGATCTTGCAAGTACTCAGACACAACATGCAGGATCCGTGGAACTTCTTCCGGTACAGGCATGCCCTCTGCTTCCAAGATCTGCATCATATAAAACACTCATTAATGTTTTTAAGCGAAACGTGCTTCATATATGGATGTTTTGGATGTTCTGAATCGTTTGGTTCTGACTCTCTCCAGAAAAGTGAATTGTTCATCAAACTTCTGGAAACTTTCTGAAAGACCCACCTTCTTAATCTGGTTTTTCGCAGGGGCAAAGTCAGGCTGCTGCTTCAGGCAGCGGTAGAACTGGATGAGGGCTTCAGTCTGTCTGCCCATTTCAAGAAGAACATTCCCTTTACGAAAGAACCCCTAAAAACACAGAATTTAAACACAAATTTAGCACAAATAATCCTATTCAATTTATTAAATATAATTTAGCAAGAATCCTCAGGAATAAATGTACATCTCCCCCGTTTTACATAATAAATATAATCAAAACATAGTTACATAATATGTACACTACATTTTAAAAATAAGGTCAGGAAGATTTTAATGTCTGAAGTCTCTTATGCTCACCAAGGCTGCATTTATTTGATCCAAGAATACAGTAAAAACTGTAATAATATTTCAAAATATTACTATTTAAAATAACCGTTTCCTATTTTAATATATTTTAAAATTAAATTTATTCCTCTGATGGTAAAGCTGAATTTTCAGCATCATTACTCCAGTCTTCAGTGTCACATGATCCTTCAGAAATAATTCTAATATGCTGATTTGCTGCTCAAGAAACATTTTCTATTATTATTATTATCAATGTTGAAAACAGTTGTGCTGCTTAATATTTTTTGGAAACCATGATAATTTTTAAGGATTCTTTGACGAATATAAAGTTAAAAAAACAACATTTATTTGAAATAGAATTCTTTTGTAATGTTATAAATGTATTTACTGTCACTTTTGATCAATGTAATGCATTCTTGCTGAATAAAAGTAATAAATCAATTTTAAAAAGTATTATCAAATATTAACTTAATTAGTAATATATTAAATATTAGTATAGTTAAAATGTGCAGCAAGATAGTAGGGACGGACTAAGGACCATTACACAAATTTATGAACACAGGGTGACTAGGAAGATGTTACCCACCCATTGTGTACTGAATTTCAACTGCTTCCTTCAGGCCGGAGATTTAAACTCCCTTTGTGCAAATCAAATAGATATAATAATTCCTTTATACCTGCTGCAATCATGTTTTTAAATGATTTATTATAAATGTGTGTTATTTGATGTGTGTTGTGTTGCTGTATGTGTATGTATACTGCTGTCTACACAAAGAATTGCCTTCAAGGACAATAATAAAGTTAAGTTAACTTTGAAAGGTAGTGTATGCCAGTATATTGCTGGGGGAATAATGCCAAATCCAACAATGTGCTCTGTCCATACCAACAGAGATGACATAACTATGAAACTATGAGACTGCACAGACATTTTAGAGATCTAGAGAAATAAATTTGTATAATAAATTGATACAGATTTTCAGAACGCAGAATTCATCTGTCAACACCATCCCTAAACAGTAATCAAACAAAAGTCTTGTCCCTAGAAAACATATAAATAACGAGTACAGTCAGCAAAGATGGTCCTCACCTCAGTCCAATTGGGTCGCACACAGCACAGGTCATCCAGGTCACGGAGGGCATCAGAAAAGCGACGGAGGCCCATGCAGGCCTCAGCCCGCCACACTTTCAGACTCACGTCATCAGGAGCTGTAGATGCATGAAAAGATAGACAGTATGATCCTCAGTCTCATTTCAGACAGATTTGAGGCTTTTAACAGTTTGGAGTGTTTTAAATGTGCATAAACCTAAATGGACATCTTTAATCTCTGAACAGCAGCAGCACTCTGCATAAACTTTCCTCCCACCTTCAGGGAACATTGTGTTTTAGTGCACATCTAACATCTGTACCACTTGGATGGCATGAGCACTAATAGCACAATGCAAAAAAATAAGGAAAAGAAACTGTCTAATGCATACAGAATGGAGTTCACCTGCTACAAGATAAACAAAGGAAGGGGTGGATGCGCATTAGAGATTAATCAAATTCAATTACAAAGGGATCTGACAGTGATCGGAAATCCATTGCATAAAGAGGGACAGAAATGCAAGTTGCTTACTTATATATGTGCACACAGACCGATGAAATAACCTGTTACGATACAAAACAAACCAGATTATGTCATAGGATCCCTGGTTACACAAGAGGGAATGTATATGTGGGGCAGAACGCTGAACATACAGGAAACTGCCTCTAACTGGATTCAAAGAGTTGAAATGATCTCGCTTTTGCCTCGGAGGTTTTATGTTACTGACTGATAATTGCACTCATTCAGTGGCCGTAAAATGATACGTATAATTCACTAAAAGATACTGTTGCTGTTAATAGTAATGCTATATCTATAAGAGAAGAGCCTTACAATATTATCAAACTGCACTATAGCACATTATGTTGGGATATATTAATTGCACCGGATCCTCCACAACTACATTCATGCATTTTACAATATGTTCTATAATGTCTCCTTTGTGTATTGTGTACCTAGGGGAACTTGTTATTTCACCAATGTGTGCCCTAGAGATGCTTTTGTGGTATTATTTACCCTTGTTAGTGACATCAGCCACTCACAACATGTTTTAACCCACTTTCACTGGTACTCATTAACCCTTTAAGAGACCTGAGCTTATGAAATCACTGTTGCTTGCAACAAGCACGGCTCTCCGCTTACAAGTGTGCAAGTAGGTGGATCACAAAGACAATATCTAACAGTCTTCAACTAGCCCACGCTGTGTTAAAATGCTGCAATCTAGGGCAAATATTTCTAGAAACAACAGATTTCAAACTCCTGCTGCATATGGCTTTCATTATCTCAGCCTACCTGTGTTTATAGGCTGATCTGATTCTAAACATGCATTTAGTACATTAATTACATCATCTCTGTGATGCACTTTCCACAGTGATGACCACAACTGACGTAATTAATATACTATTTCGAGTTCCTTGTACATTTATCCTCATTTAATTCAAATCATCATATGTCTGGTGGTTTTTAATTACATTGAATGAATTCCTTTTTCATTAGTGAATATGAGGTTCACAAACTCATTGGCCTACTTCAGCAGAATGAGGTGTGCTGTTATTGCGTAAATGTCCTATAAAAGGCAAGTGCCGGCTATTATTATGAGTTACAAATATCCTGTACAGCAAGAAAAGGAAATGTTAATATTTGTTTTAATTTGCTGTATAAAATCTAGTGAGCTTTCTATCTAGACTGCACAACCTACCTAGTTACCTTCCATGTCACAGAGCACTTAATTAGGCACAAACAAATTCTGTTATGCACCAAAATTGCAATTCTTGCAAAAAGTGGTTGTACTTTTTATAGGTGGTTTAAACGCAGTGAATTAATTCATCCTAACTATACATTACATAAAAAAATATGAGAACAAAAAATATATACATTTGATTAATTCTGTCATATGAACAACCAATAATTAACCCTGATAAAAAGATAAAAGTCTAAAAGATTTTTTACAACATGCTACAGTAACAGGTTTTTTTTCCTTTTTTAGCCAGACATGATGTACTTAGGTAATAACTTGCGGTTGGGTAAGTGAGTCAGATTAAATCAGTAACCTAACTCAGTGTTGGTTTACTCAAATGAACCGGTTTATATGATTCTTTCGGTATTCTGATTCGTTATGTATGTTTTGATTCTCTCTCTCACACACACACACACACACACACACAAAAAAAAAAAAAAATAATAATAATAATAATAATAGGCTCATACGAGTTATTCGTTCGGAATTCTGACTACGCTGGTCGTTCTGTTTTGATCGGTTTTGATTCACAAAAAAAAAAAAAAAAAAGAGTCGGCTCTTAAGAATGATTCGTTCGAATGCACTAGTCGCGCTGTATGTTTCTCTGTATGTTTTAACGCAAGCGCTGTAAAGCAACTAAACATCATAAAAAAAACAATCAGTTGCTGTATTTATTCAAATATAACCGGTGTTTAATGAAAAAAATAAACGAATCGAGCATCTGCATGTTCAGTTGTCATAACCAACACGGAACACTAAACGTTCCCTGTTACACAATAAACATTTTGTTGCATAAGATAAACAGAGTTTGCCTTACCCATCTCGATCCCTTCGTCCGCAATACGCAGCGCTTCTGTAAACTCGCTCGTTTTCAGCTTCTCCTGAATGTGACACTTCATCTTAGTCTCTTCTGGGCAACATTTCTCAATGACGCTGAAGAGTAACACATTGTTTTTGATGTTTTTCGCATCTCTCTGTTTTAATCGTTCTTTGCACGTGTGGCATCGTGAGGGCAGGAAAGCGCCCATGCATCTCCTGCAGAACGAGTGACCGCAGCTCATGGTCACGGGCTCGCACATGAGGAACAGGCAGATCGGACACTCCAGCAGATCCATACTGGACTCTTTCATCCGGTGAACAGCTGATACCCTTTGTCAGAAGTTACAGAGCTCGATTCTTGAGCATGAAATGTGGCATGATTAAAAAGTTAAACGACACAGGTAGTTTAGCAGCTCTGTCCTATCTCATTTCGTGACCACTGCTTTTATAAGCTTCCAAAGGCCGATGGCAGTTTCTGCGAAATTGAGCCAGGTGTGCCAAGAGCATGCTTTAGGATTCCCTCTCCAACTTACGTTTATATATGACAATAGATTTAATATGTATGATTATCCGTTGTCAATCATATCTCAGTCTTTGTAGTGAGAGTAACGTTTTCCCTTGTTGTGAATGATGAATTGGTTCACTCCGCTTCAGACCGATCAGTGTGGCTTTGCTGACTCCTCCGAACTCCATCAACGCAGCGCAAGGACCAAATAAAAAGCGACCGATTGATCTCTATTTTCCTGTTTTTTGTGTCCGCTAGACCAACATCTTTCTCTTGCGTTTAGCCCGCATTATACTGGGTTCTCTTCTGACACCATTACATTACATAAATAAAAAACACGTGACGCGTGGCGGTCCTTCCCATTGGCTCCCCCGCTTCGCGTTCCACCCTGTTGTGAAACAGCGAACGCCGCGTTTCATAACAGGGAATCTCGCGCACTAATTCAATGACAGACGCCTATAAAGCAAATTGTGCCATGGACATATTTGTGCTTTGATAATTGCTTTCTTGCTTTTCCTTTGTGTATTTCAGCATTTGCCGCACGTAAGAGGTTTTGCTTTAAATATTGAAATGCATGCCGTCGCTTCTCGAGGTCCTGCATTCTAAGCCACTGATAACATTATAAACCCCGAGGAATAACATTGTGTTAATATTTCTTAAACATGTATCTCACAAACATTACCTTTGCAAACCCTGTCTTACTAAGTTACATAAATCTTTGTATACTTGCTGTATTTGTGTTTGTGTATTTGTGGACTGGTGAGTAAAAACTTAAATTTACTAGCCCAAAACATGGAAAAAGCATATTAGGATTACACTGCAAATACAGAGGCATTGTAATTACCAACCAAGGATACAAACAGCCATTTGGTTAAAATATGCGTCACTCATTAAACTGAAGTGCACTTACACAAGATTGCATAAGTGCAGTAAAGGTTGTATAAGTTTGCATTTCCTCCAACTAATCTGCATCATATAAACCTGTGACACTGAGAATGGCTAAATCACATAACATCACGACACAACATTGTCTGGCTGCAGAGCAGGTTATTACTCAGCAGTTTGACAAGCTTTTTTTCCTTTATCATTATCATTCCATAATATACATGTCTACATCCAACAACAGTTTATGAAATCTGGCTTGAAATACTGTTTGTAGTCTGTTTTATTTATGTGAAAACAACACAAAAAGCAGTGAGCGGTATGAAAAAGAAAAGACCAGTAGATGTTTATTATTTTACACATACAGCTCTATTTCAATGACTGTGTGAGCTGACCACCATGTTAAATAGTAAAAATGTCTGTATGTGTTTGTGATCTGCTGAGTTTTGTAACAAAGTTGAAGAACTGGCATTTCCTGAATAACAAAAAAAACATTACATTCCTTCGACAGCTCAAGTCATCTCATCAATAATATTGCACATTGCAGCATCCTTGTCCCACACTTTGTCCTTCTTACAAGGCACATTCTTGTCCGTTTGTGCAACCATGCAACTAACACCCGTCAGATCTACATCCATAGGCTCGGTTTTCAGTCTCAAGGCTCCAGCTGACCCCGCGCCACCAGCCTCTCCCACGCTGGAACTGTTAGGTTGCGGCAAATCATCTGGAAGCGAAGCAAGACACCCCTGGATCATCTCCACCACCCGCTCCAGATGCTTCTGGAAACGCTCAGCCGTCTCCAGCCTCTGTCTCTTCTGAACCTCCATCATGACCCGAAGCGTCTCCCTGGCCTGGTGAGGACGGTACTCGTTGATGAGGTGATGCATGTGGACAAACAGGAGTTTCAAGTCCTCCATCTTCTCCTCTCGCTTAATGCTGCCTGGGCTTTTGATGAGGATGTCCAGAAGGTCCAGAAAGTTGACTAGGATGGACATATTTAGTTTCTTCAGCTCTCTCTTGTGGTCAAACTGCATAGGGTGGAGGCGCTCGATGCCCTGGCTCTCTAATGGTCGAATAATGATGTCATCACATTGAAAATGATTGCCAAACATCATGTAACTGTCTCGAATAGGAGGAGGGGGTTTGGGGGCCAGTCCCTTTCGCACGTTCTCATCCGTGTACTCCTTGATGTACTGCATTGGAGGCGGTGGAAGAGCACTGACCTGCTGTGGCTCCCCCATTTTGTAAATCTAGTCGAGAAAAGGGATAAAACAATCAAATCTATTTATTAAATAGACTAGTAGGAATATTCAATATTGTTATTATTATTTATTAAAACTCTGGCTCTCTCTGGGATGCAATCTACAAACAAAACAATCATTATTATAAACAAAATTCGCTTTGAAAAATGATTTTCTTTCCTAGATATATTACTGTCAAAATAACAAACATATTGGAGGGCTTCGGTAATGCAGTAAAAGGAACCATACACATTTTATCAACAATACTGGTTTAGAAACAGCTAATAGCTTACAAGCTAAATGCTACAGTTCACCGAATAAATGATATAGAGAATCGCAAAGCGGGACTCATTACTGTAGTAATCAACAAAAAAATACATACCGAAACTCCTGGCTTTTATTGAACAAAAATAGTCTCGGCTACGTAAACATAAGCAAAGCGATCAAGTCCTCTTGCATGTCTCGATTTTCGATTTCTTCATGTCTAAACATAAATGGATTGCATTGGTCCTCTAGCAACGAGGTATGTCATTGGCCAAAAGCAGATTAGGGCGTGTCCAAAGTAAAGCGAATTCAATGACGTCGTAGTTTGACTGTTTAACAACAGGCTATATGAGAAATCGATACAATTAATTAACTAATAATGTTAATGTTCACAGTGACCCATGACAAATTTATTCTGTGAGGGGTTTTTTTCTTCTTCTAATGGGCCGTCTGTGTGATACAACCACATAGACACCAGTGGTAGTGGCATGCCACTCAAAAACAAATGTGCCACAAACTGAGGACACTTTTGAAAATTCTAAACATTTATAAATATGTTTAACCCTGAAAGATCCATATATGGGGGGGGGGGGGGGGGGGGAACCTTTAACATGTTGTTGGAGGCCTTTAATGCAGAAATAAATGGGTTTTTACATGTTTGATATTTTAATAAGTTTTTAGGGAAATGTAGGTTTTCTTTTTTTTTTCAAAGAAACCTGGCATCCTCTATGATTCCTATTCTTTCCAACAGCAAAGCACTTGAATGCGACAACTTGTAATCACGACTAATAATTGGAAGTAGGAAATGTCTGATAGCACATGAAGGCAGCTTTATTCCTTATTTCCTCGCAGGAATCCAGAAAATGTGCTCACCCAATTCTAGATGGAGTCTTACAGCTGCCGCTCACATGCATGAAAGTGCCATGTATGAACTAGTTGATATAGGAAATCAGCTGCCTAATAAAGAGGTTGATTGGCAAAAAGTATTTTATGTATTTTGAAAATACAAAAATACTAAGATTAAATGTATTTAAATACAAAATACACTTGATTTTTTTCAAAGGTATTTAAAAACAAAATAGCATTTTGTATTTCAAATACGTATTTTAAATACATGTATTTGAAATACTGCCCATCCCTGTATGTAGTCCCATAACAGCCTGTACACTAATAATCACACAATATTAATAATTTGACAAGTCATATTTTATTAAGAGAAAAAAATATTATAAAAAATATGTTCAGATTGTATTTACAAAACCTGATGAACTGAATGAAAACTTTGGCATTTACGTGATTTAGCTATGTTCATATTCAGTTATAGTCCCAAAGGCAGTTCTTGTCCTCCGATAAACAGAGGCGGACATTGCACTTGCTGCAAAGTGTGTTGGTGTAGCCTTTACCACAGTATCTGCAGCATCCTCTATTTTGTTCATATCTTCTGACACAAACTTTCAGAAATACTCCAGTGGTGTATGAAGGGAGACGGCATCATTAGTGATATCCTGACCTGAAAAGTTAGTGTTGGGACTGATAAAATCCTTTATCAGCCAGTGATACCTGTCATGGTTCTGTGCTCTTGAGTGACTTGATTTTGAAGGCATGATGTCCACATAATCATCAGATGGGTGGTCACTGGGTTGTTTATTTTACTTTTTCCAGTTCACGGGCATTTCCACATTCATCTTCATCACTTGTTCCTGGCTGGAGGCATTCTGAAATAGAAGGGAAAAAACACTGGTTATTTTCCATATCCCAATGATACTTTCACATTTAAAGAATTCACACATTCCACAGAATTCACACAATACAGTCTGGCACACTTATTGTGCCCTCTACTTATCATTCTAATAGCATTTATACCCCCCACATTCCAGAACATTATCACCTGTCCATCATGCAGCAAGCAGATGTTTGGCCAAGCAAAGCCCAGAAAAGAAATAAGGACCAGTTATGTATGTTTTATAAATTATAAGATACAGATAGTTTGAAATATTGCTACACAAATGCTTTCAAAGTCTCAAAGAAATAATTTATTCCTTAATTCAACTTAAACTTATTTAATAATAATTACAATTTGATTAAAACTCAAAATTGTAACAAAGACATAAACCTTGTGAATGATCAAAAACATTATGTTTCTATTAGTATTTCTTTAACATGAAACAGGTGACAAGTAAAATTCATCCATGTAGTGTGCAAGATGCACAGGCAAATTTTGCTACCCCTTTAGTAAAATGTAAAATTACAACATTGACATTACAAGCTCAAAATGTAAAATGATTAAAACACTCAACAGTACCTTAATATCTGCATGATCTAGACATATTACTAATATTTTGTATTATATAATATTATATAATATATAATATTTTGGGCATTTTACTTACTTGAATGTTGATTTATCCAGTCCAGTAAAACACGATGATGTGCTTCAAGTCAAGTTCGCAGGTTGTGTGAGTTTATGGCCAGGTGAACAGGCCTATTCACAAAATCTTCCATCCAATAGCATTGCAAGACTGAACAATAGGATCTATTAGTTGTGTAAATGTGGTCTTAGAGAGAAAAAAAATATCTGCAGGTTTATTTTAGTTTAAATTGATGTTGTAATATTACAACAGTGGGCCTTACAGGGTTAACTGACATTTATTAAAAAGTATTTATTAAAAATATAAAGACTAAATTAGGATATTTGTTTGTTTGTTTGTTTGATAGTGACATCTCCTATTAATCTCGTACAGTTTTTTTTTTTTAAATTACTTAAAGTGTTACTTGAGGCCCACTTAGTGAAACCATTCACTCATGTACCTAATTTTCAAGTCTGCAAATCTACAAGCACATTATATGCTTTACACTCAGTTTTGCAACAAACATTTTTAGTGTATTATAAAGCACCTTTTAGTGCTTTATAATACAGATTGTTTCAAAGCAGCTTCACAATAGTAACAAATTCAAATTCTCCTGAAAAGCAGCTCTAACAAGCCAAAAGTGTCATTAGATAAAAGATAAGTAGTGTTTTACATTTTTCACATCCGTGTGTAGTTTGGTGTGTACTGGCTAATCATCTGATGTTTGTGTGTAGAGTTACTATGCAAAAACACAATTTTTGGAAGAGTTAAAATAGTTTTGAATGAAGTGTTTGATTTGGCAAGAGATGTGTGACTTTTGCATGTTATGTGTGTGTTTTCTAGTTTTGTGTGTAGTTTCAAGAAATGGAGCCATAGTTTCAGAAGTTGTATGTAAGCAATTAAAAAAAAATAATAATAACTGTATAACTGTAATGAGTTTTATCAAGCATTACCTAATAATCTAAAAAAAAACAAAAAAAAACACACACAATCTTTAATTTTGTGTCACAATTAGTTTTGTGTCACAATTGCTACCGACTCCTGTTGACTACTGGAGGTGTCACAAAATACAATTTTCAGTTACCCATGCCACAATCCGCTGGCACATGACACAAGTTTTAGTGGCATATGCCACAGTGCACTGGCATATGACATTTGAAAACCAGATGCGCCAATAAACATAGCGACATGTGCCAATGGCTTTGATATGTATGATGCCATGCCACTTAATGTTACTGTAATACCACCTAAAATGGGTCAAAGCTCTGAAAAGAAGGTGAGCAGCTGTTAAAAGTGATATTTGTAAATTATACTATTTTGTATTTCTTTTCATGTATTTTCTGTTCATTCTTCATTTTCTCCTTTATTGTTGTCTTTTTTATTTTCTTGTTTATAATTATTGTGTTGTATAAAAGGTTTAATAACTGAATAAAAATAAATAAATAAAATGGTATACACCATACCATATAGGTTGGATTAAATAATAATAATAGACATATATGATGACATATATATAACAACTTCACTATTTTGAGAAAAAGTTATATTGATAAAAAATAAATGGCCAGGCACGTGTACCTCTTCCAGGAAATCAAAGAATTAAGCAAATCTTTGCAAAACAGCATCAGATAGAAAAAAAAATCATCAAAAAGGAAAACAATATCAAAGACTTAAAAAAGAAGAAAGAAAGCTGCTACCAGTAACTATGCTGGAATTTTTATATTTTCTTCACATATTTTCATAACTGTTTCAACCCAAACACAAAAAAACTACAAACAGTCGCATTTCATTTTGTACTTTGTTTTAGCCAGCTGTAGATGCGTACAGTAATTAAGTTACTTTTATATGACTGTTATTTTCACACTGATGCAGTTTCCTTATTAATGTTTGTGGTTAGAACATTTTTAACCGCTGCTATCCCTTTAATGTCAAGTTTCAAGTTTATATGTCTTTTATGTCTGTTCTCAAAATTATTAACACTCATTTTGAACATTTTAAGGTTTCTTATCTTTCCACTGTCATGTTCAGGTGAATCCCTCCGTTTCATGCTCAGGCTTTGTTTGATGTTCCCACAAAGATAGTACAATTTTAAATCACCTATATTGTATTACTGTATTACGAGGAAAACAGCTTAATAAACATTCTAAATAATGTCTTGAAGGAGTACAATTAGGTGTACGTCAGTAGATAAAAAATATATTTTGCTCAGTATAAAAACAACAGAAGTCAATGCAAAGCCCCCTATAATGTGTCTGTGAAAGAGTGAGAACGAAGGAGAAACTGTGTGTGTGTGTGTTAAAAAAAATTTGATCCCCATGAGGAAAACAGCTTATAAATCATATTAAATGATGCTTTTTGAAAATGTTAAAATGCAGAAAGTATTCTCTTAGGGGATAGAATCTACAGTTTGCACAGTATAAAAATCATTATGTCCACATAAAACATGAAAACCCAATGTGTGTGTGTGTGTGTGTTTGTGTGTGTGTGTGTGTATGTGCATGTGATTGCTTGAGAGTTTGTCTTGTGCAGTCTACCTCAGGAAGTGGTTTACCTAATGTATCGACTCCGGAAACCTACGCTTTTATATGAGCTTGACAAGTGTATAACTAGTGATTGGCACACATCATTCGCCATGAGTCAACCTTCCATGTGGTAGTTAAATGTCAAATTTCACCATGTACCCAAGGGTCATCCTAAAGGAAACACTGTACAAGAAATCACAACAAAAGAGAAGAACTTCACCGTGCAATTACAAAGAGAGGGTTTTTTTGCTAAACACAGAGGATCTGACATACTTTGAACATCGTCCTGGGGTATGTATTCACACCTTCTGAAGACGTTATTTTAACTGTCAATATTTGCAAATATAAAAGTTACTTTTTCACTTCTTTATAGTAAGTTAAGAAAATGTCTGTAATGAACTGACTACAGAGTAACATATCATTACTTTTTATATCGCCTTAGAAAAAGCCAACTCAAAAAGGCTGCATCGAACTGTCTCATATCAAGTGTGTGGAGATTGTACGCAGTGATGTTCCCATTCCCTGTGATTACAAGTACCCTTTCCAGGTGAGAATCAAGTGGACTTTTACTTAAAATATCTAGACAGTGCCTGTAAATATTGTCAATATTATGCCTAGTATGTCTATAAGTGTCTTTCATAGAAGTCTTAAATTATTTTTTTGCTTTGATTTTTGTTTACAATGCTTAAACGCTTTGTTGTTGTTGTTGTTGTTTTTTTACAGATCGCCCATGACAGCTACTATCTGTATGTGTTTGCTCCAGACAACGACTGCAGGTTAAAATGGGTCAAAGCTCTGAAAGAAGGTGAGCAGCTGTTAGAGAAAGTGATTCACGAAAAAGAAGTGTTTTTCATTGTAGAGTGAAATATTGTTGTTTAAATGACACGTCAATGTACTTTATCTTTTGTATTTTATGTTATTTCTTCAACTTATGAAGCAACGCAAAATAACAACTTGTTTCTGAAGTACCATCCTGACTTCTGGGGAGAAGGGAAATGGAGATGTTGTCATCAGACAGAGAAGCTGGCGACTGGATGCAGTGAATACTATCCCAATGGAGGTGCAAGCTCATTTACGTTTTGCAATATATAAAACAGCTGCTCCTCCTTTTAAATCAAATCACTTTATTGTCACTCCACCATATATGAATGCAGTAATCATAATGCGGAGTATGACAAATCTGAGTCTTTTTCCATAGTGTTCATAGTTGTTTCATTTCATCCCACAGCCAAACCACTTCCCCCAACTCCAGATCCAACGGTTTGTCATTCAGTCTCTGTTTACTGTTTCTGACTTTCATGCTTATGTTGGCCTATATGGCATATTTTAGACTTAATTGCCTGGTTTCATAGACAAGGCTTAAACTTAGACCCAGACTGAAATGCATGTTTGAGCTGTCTTAACTGAAAGCAACTTGCACTGACATATCCTAAAATATATCAGTGCCATTGTTTTGTCTCAAGATGCACTTCAGTAATGTTTTTTAAGGCACGTTTAAAAAAGCTACTTAAATGTCTTAATTTAACTAAGGCCTACCCTTATGAAAAAGAAGTTTATCCAAGTGTGCTATTAGTATACTTCTTTTAAACTAAAAAATAAGAAAGTATACTTTCAGTCTACTTTGTATGTAGCCTACTTCTCAGAAATATAGCCTATACTTAAATTTGCACTTAAGTAGGCCTATACTTGACTTATACTGACAGAAAGTATATTTGGCCTATACTTGTACTCAATTTTTTGATCGAGATATACTTAAAAGTAGACATGTGCCGGTATACGGTAATACAATATATCACGATAATGAACATGCACGATATTGTTATCGTGGTCACTTCAAAATACCGTGAATAATTATTTATTACGAATTATTCAGATTTTTAGAATGCATTTTAAGAATACTTTACCCATCTACCGTTTAAAATGAACAACACCGCTGTATGCTGCATCAAAGAGGCACGCGCACTGATGTAAACAAGCCCAACGCGCATGAGCAGCGCATGACGCAAAGAGTGAAGGAGACGCGCTGAATGAAAATGCACATTCACATTCTCTGACAGCAGATAGCGCTGATGGAACAGCAGAAATGCAGCCGTTTCCCCGGTAACCCTCGTAACAAAGCAGACTCACGCTACTAAAAAGTATTTAAATGTTTCAAACAGCCATTCAGTTTTCTGTATTCGCTACGGTGCTCATCACATCACCAAATACTTAATATTTAAAGACTTACGGCTATTTATTTTCAAATTTAAACATTTTATATTTTAATCTGGACTACATGCCCTAGATATTGTTTGAATATGTTCTGATTCTTTATTGTTCAGTCACACACTTTACAATAAGGCTCCATTATTTAACATTAGTTAATTCATTAGTTAACTATAAACTGACAATGAAAAATACTTCTAAAGCATTTATTAATCTTAGTTCAATATAAATTTCAACATTTAATAACACATTAAAATCAATAGTTGTATTACTGTATTATTTAATGGACCTGAGCTAACATTAACAGTTGTATTTTTAACTGACATTATCAAAGAATAATAACTTTGTAACAAATGTAGCTATGTGCTCTTTGTTAATGTTAGTTAATGCATTAACTAACATTAACTACTATTAAGACCTTATTGTAAAGTGATAGCCTACCTATTGTTCTTTATAATTCTTTTGCACTTTAATCTGTTTGAAACATTTGTTTACTTTATACATTTTTGTGTATTGCTTTATTGTATTTAAATGTTCAGTTATTTTTGTCATAAGAAAAAGATATTAAACCTGTTATAGTATGACAATACTTTTTTTGCAACTAATTTCAATATCGTGATAATACCGTATACCGTGATAAAAGCTTCAGCAATTAATCGCAACATGAAAATTTGATACTGTCACATGCCTACTTAAAAGTATAATTAAGTATTCTAAGTATACTTGTCTTGTAGTTGTGTTTACACTTTTAATTGAGTAGCCTATTAAATCTTTTTTCACATAGTTTTACATACTGTCTTATAAACTTACATTGTTCGAAAATATTGATTTATAAAGAAAATAGATATGTTCCTAATTCTGAGTATCTGAATTTTAGGCTACTGGTAGTGTAGGAATTTACTTCAAAATGTATTCTTTCCCCGCCATTGATTGAATTGTCTGGCTATCCATATTTTCACTGTTATACGGTAGGGGGCGCTATGACACATCTTCTAGTACAGAATCTCCGGATCAAAACACAGGTGAAGAAGCTGCAGAAAACAAATGATAGAAGATTGCTTACGCAAAAATGTAAAACAACGCGATAATCAAATGTTAAACATCATATAAACTTCCTAACGTTACGAATGAAATTTCAACCCAGGAAGGGTTAACGACTGTGAAGCTTTGGGGGTGTTGATGGACTCGACCTACTCCATCTATCTTTTGATCATCGTTCTAAATACCATCCTGACGTAGTCTTTGACAAAAAAGTGATTTTCTCAGCTTTTTGTTTAAAATGTTGCTTTTTTAAATGAAACTTACCCAGATTCAAGTGTTGATAAAAAAGGATGAAGCTAGAATCAAATGTTTTTAAAATGGAAAGAGTTAAAGTACAGTTATATTTCAAATATAAAAAAAAATAATACCAAATAGGAACATCGAGCCAATATAATATCTAAATAACTAATTATGATGTTATGTTCACGTAAATAAAAGTTACAAGTATACTTGCAGTATAAAGCTAATAAACAAAGTGTACTTTCATAAACTAAAAAATGTGCTACAAGTATTTTGCTAGTGAACTACAAACAAACGAAAAACTTAGTTGTAAACTAGTTGTGTACTCAAAGTTTACTACTGTTACACTTAAAGTATACTTAAAAGTATACTTTTATACACTAAAAAGTGGGCTAATTTAGTCCCAAGTAGTATTGAAACAGTACATTTACCAGTATACTACTAGTACATTGATATTAGTATACTGACTACATAAAGTATACTTGAAAATATACTTGAAATTTATACTTAATAAAAGTATACTTAATAAAATGATCTTGAAGTATACTTATTTTTCGTAAGGGAACTCCTGGCTTAATCTAAGCCCTGTCTGTGAAACCAGGCCAATATGTTTTATTTATCTTAAGGTTTAACATTTTTAATTAGCTTTAAACGTTTGTGATTATTAAAATGTTTCTGTGATTTTTGCTGTTGAATAGTATAATCAGGACAGTGTTTGGATGAGATTATGTAAATTGAGCTGTCTGTATTGATCCTCTAGCGACGATCTTCAGATCCAGAGGACAGGATTGTTGTGGCTTTGAGGAATTTCAGCCCCGTAGAGGATACAGACCTGCCTCTACATAAAGATGAAGAGTATTTTATCGTAGACTGTTCTGAACCGAACTGGTGGACTGTGAGGGACAAAGACGGGTAAATATCTAAAACAATTTTTGCAGCCTCATGTTAGATTTAGCATAATGCCTTGTAAAAGAACACCTCCAATGTGAATTCAGAAGTTTGACACATTACATAAACATACGTATAAATGAATAAATGTTTTACATTTATGTCACACCCTTTGCACTCGCCGTCATGAATATCAGGCACAAAATCACTCTCATGAGAGAGATAGATAGATAGATAGATAGATAGATAGATAGATAGATAGATAGATAGATAGATAGATAGATAGATAGATAGATAGATAGATAGATAGATAGATAGATAGATAGATAGATAGATAGATTTACCAATAGCATTATTCAAAATGTATTACATAAACAATATGATGAAATATTATTATTTAAATGATATCCGGCAGTTAACAAATTTTTGAGCAGCTTTAACTGATTAACTACCTTGATATTTAGCATGAAATAATGACACAAGTCCTTGCAGGAGAATTGTGAGTAATTGATGTTGCCATAATACCAAAATACTAATAAAACTGTAAATGTTCTATAAAAAAAAAATCTGTATGGTGATTAATATTCAGTCAAAGCCAAGGTTATATGTTTATTAACTAATACATACTTTTAGTATGTTACATATAAGTACAATATAAGTATAAACATATAAGTGTAAACAATGACAAGAAGTCATTTATAGAGCGCCTTTTATATAAAGCTGATTAAATTTATTTGAGCATAATAAAGCCCAAAATCCAGTCAACAAGAACAGAATTGTGAAAATAACTATGTTTTTTAAAAACTCAATGGAAGGAATTGTAACAGAGGCTTTTAAATCTTTTACAAGTAAAGATTTTTGTGCTCTTTTCTCTCCTTTTACAGAAATGTTGGCTCTGTGCCATGCATATATATTGCAGAAAAAATGTCAAACAACATTGAGAAATTTGAGTAAGTTCTGTATGTTACAGAATACAACTTTTTATGTAAACATTTTTGATAAAAGGTCTTAAGTTCATAATTAAAGACTGATTAAGCACACAGTAATGCATTGTCGTTTTATAGGTGGTACAATAAGGACGTAACTCGGACAGAAGCGGAGGAGTTACTCATGAGAGAAGTAAGGCAGCCAACAACACTCAAATGATGTTTAAAATATCAGTTAATGTTTCCATGAAGTCATATAACAGTAAACTTTAACTGTGTTAAACACTTAGTTAAAATCTGTGCATCACTTCAGTACATTTTCACAGTTTTTGGGCATTGCAGAAAGTTGGGGTTCTTTGCAAACCTGCAAGAGCAACATCTGCAGACGGTGCAGGCAAAAGTGTGCAGAGTTCAAACAGAAACTTACAGACCGTAAACCAGAATGTGGCTGTGCCATGTTTCCTGTCATGACGATCTTGTGTGTTATGTTTTAAATATGAGAGGAGATTCAGACATACATGTGAGGGTTGAAACAGTTCATGTCCTAATCATTATCAGTAACTCTGCCACAGAGTATTAGTACAACATATACATGGACACATTTATGTATACCAATTTGACCAAAAAATCATATGTCTGTGTATACTTTCTCATTTTTGGTATTCATATTGGTTAATATTTACATGAATATGAATTTATGGTTAACATTATACGTTTCATTTACAGAACAAGGACGGGGGTTTCATGGTTCGTGACTCTAAACATGCAGGTGTACACACCGTGTCAATATTTTCCAGAGTTTCAGGGTAAATACTTACTTTGCAATGAAATAAATGTTACTTACAATCACTTACAAATCAATATTTGATCTTAAATAAAATTCTAATGTTTTTTGATGAATGTCACTCATCTGCAGGTCTAATGGAGAGAAGTATCCCCTAGTTAAGCACTACCAGATCAAAGTACAGAGAGAAGGTGAAAAGGTCATGTATTTCTTAGCTGAGAAATACCTGTTCTCAAGCATCCCGGAGCTCATCCACTATCACCAACACAATCCGGCAGGTAAGTTAAGAAAAAACTTCAGTTGCTTTTATATTAAAAGCCATTCTGTTGAATAGTGTTCATTACATGATATGCTATTAGCTGCCTCTTGCTGTAAGAGGCAATGTTTTTAAAAAAAACTGTCTTTTCAGATCTGAAAGTTGCACCATGATGAATTAATAAATCTTTAGAACATAAAGGGCACCTATTATGCAAAATTCACTTTTTGAACATAAATGTGTGTTGGCAGTGTGTGTACACAACCACCCTATAATGGTAAAAATCCACCCAATCCTTTTTTATTTTTTATCCCCATAAATAAGCAGTCTCAGAACAAGCCATTTGCAGATTCTGGACAATGTGACGTCACATTTTACAGGCCCCGCCCACGAGTGTTGATGGACACTGTCTTATTAGCATAGACCCCGCCCTCAGTTCGCCATGTTTATCTCCTCACCAGAGCATTTAACAGCAGCATTCAAGTACGAAATGTGTTCTACTAAAGCTACTAAAGTTCATTCAGTCAAGAGCAGTGAGGGACTTTCTGTTTATCTTTTTTTGTTTGATTCATATTAACAGCAGATATAGCAGTAGGTACTGTATATTACACTGCTTTCACTTTAGTACACAGATCTAATTTACACACGGGATTTCTGTACTGGCTGCATACGTGCACAGACATAACCAACTGTTTTCATGTGAACTTTGTGTGTTTCTGACATAACCTTGTGTGCATTAAACTAGTTCTCTTTCATGTGTTATTGCGATTAAACTGTCAAGTTTAATAGTCACGGACGCCGACATCCAGCTCTCTGTGCGCATGCGTCGGGTGTGTGTGTGCTCACGTTGAGAGTAATATGGCTTTAAAAAGCATGCAGATGATATTATTTAATGCAATGTCACGTGAGCGTGTCCGCGATAGAGATGATAATCAAAGCCAAACAGATGTATCATGTTTCAGTTTTTATTGGCCTGTTCACTAGCTGTGAAGGCTTCTGGGGTGGGCATTTAAAGGAGACACACAAAACAGCTCATTTTTCTCAAACCCAAAAATTGTAATTTTCAAAATGGTATATTAAATGATCTGTTAGGAATTTTGATCTGAAACTTCACAGACACACTCTAGGGACTGAGACTTATATTACATCTTGTAAAAAGGGGCATAATAGGTGCCCTTTAATGTGAATGTTAATTCACATCATCATTAAGCTGAAGGAAACTGCATAAGAACCTTTTCTTTCTCCTTGTTTTTGTGCCAGGTTTAATTACCAGATTGAGGCATTGTGTGTCTAGAAGTGTTCCAAACTCTTCAAAGATCAAGGAGTTGTCTTCAGGTAAAATTCCAGCAGTAAAGTAAAATTATATTTGTCTTTGATCATTAAAATTTCATAATATAAATACAGTGTACAGCATATATCACTAAGATTTTTTTAAAGAAATTAATAATTTTTAAAGAAACAAATAACTTTTATTCAGCAGGACACATTAAATTGATCAAAATGACAGCAAAGACAACATTCATAATATGTTACAAAATATTTCTATTTCAAATAAATACTGTTCCTTTGAACTTTCTATTCATCAAAGAATCATGAAAAAAAATGTAGCATGGTTTCCACAAACATACTAAGCAGCACAACTGTTTTCAACATTGATAATAATAAGAAATGTTTCTTAAGCAGCAAATCAGCATATGATTTGAGTAATGAAAAGTAATAAAAAATTCAGCTTTGTCATCAAAGGAATAAATTACAGTTTAAAATGTGTTAAATTAGAAAACAGTTATTTTACATTATAGTAATAGTTCACAAAATTACTGTTTTTACTGTATTTTTGATGAGCATTAGAGACTTGTTATAACAACTCCAAGCTTTTGAACTGTAGTGTGTGTGTTTTTATTTATGTAAAACCTTTCTTTTACAGATAAATGGGTGATTCACTCTGATGAACTGATATTAAGTGAGGAACTGGGCAGTGGGCAGTTTGGTTTGGTCTGGAAGGGAAGCTGGCATGACCGGCAGGTGGCAGTTAAAACTGTCCGTGAGGGTTTCATGTCAGAGGAAGAATTTAAAGAGGAAGCACAAGTTATGATGTGAGTAACTCATGCTGTGTGTTTCATGACTATGTATGAATCCTAAGTACCATGAGAAAATGAATTTATTGCTCCCTCATTGTCTGCCTCCACAGGAAACTGTCCCATGATAAGCTGGTCCAGTTGTATGGTGTGGTCACTGAGTGCTCACCCATCTATCTGGTATTTGAATTCATGGAGAATGGCTGCCTAACAGACTTCGTACGTGCCAAAAAAGGCTGTCTTTCCCAGGAGGTCCTGCTGGAGATGTGTTTGGATGTAAGTGAGGGGATGGCCTACCTGGAGAACTCCAACTTCATCCACAGAGACTTGGTAGGTGTAAACAGGGTCTTTAATGAGTCAATTTCTTGCTTTATTGAGACAAACTTTTGTGCATTTGTTCCAAAATCTTAATTGTTTAACAGGCTGCAAGAAACTGTTTGGTTTCTGAAGATAATGTGGTGAAGATAGCAGATTTTGGAATGACAAGGTGAGTAGTACTGCCTCAATATTTCAGCGACCCATGTCACTACTCAGTGTAATGGAACATTCCCACCTGTATTGGCAGGTTTGTCCTAGATGACCAATACACCAGCTCTTATGGGTCCAAATTTCCAGTCAGGTGGTCCTCTCCAGAGGTAATCAAATTCGGGAAGTACAGCAGCAAATCAGATGTGTGGTCATTTGGTGAGTCCATATTGATCCACTAGACAATATTAATCAGAAAAAAAATCAGCTGATTTTAAATTAATCACTCAGCTTTATCCACATATTTTGTTTATCTAAATATGCATTGACGTTTCCTTTGCAGGTGTTCTCATGTGGGAGGTGTACAGTGAGGGACGTGTGCCCTATGATAACCGTAGTAATGCAGAAGTAGTGGAGGCCCTAAATGCAAGACAACGGCTCCTGAGACCCCGTCTCTGTCCACAGAGTGTGTACGAGTTAATGCAGTGGAGCTGGAAAGAGGTGAGTCCACCACAAACAGCATCAGAAGCTTTCCAGTATAGCAAATGATCTCAACAAACTATCCTTGAATTATTTCTATATTAATAAAATATAACGTCATGCCCCATGAAGGTTGTTTTACTGAGAAATCCTGTTCTCGTGAATAGGGCCCTCTGAGGAAGTTAGTCATGTTCCCATTTTGCTTATCATTTTGTTTCTTTCACAGTTTTAAATATTTATTATATAGGGTATTTTACACACAATTAATGTAAACCTTCTTATTGTGTTTCTTTTGTTGCTCATGTAATTCGCAGCAGGTGCAATTTCTGTGTCCTGATCTGTTTATTCAGTTATTTGCCTGCGAGTCTCGTTACTGTTGTTATTGCCACAGCAACATAAACACAACAATGTTTGTTTAACAGAAACCTGAGGAGCGACCCTCCTTTGCTCTGCTCCTGCATGAACTGGCCTGCCTTGATCAAGAACCTTGATCCTGATCACACCTTTGCCTTTGAATTAAAGTGACAGTTCACTCAAAAATGAACATTTTGTGATTTTAATCACCCTTGTATCATTTCAAACCTGTAGCCTATACAGTTTTTTTTAGATATTTTTTAGATCATTTTCAATCATATTGACCAGATAAGAAAAAATGCACTATAAAAGGACCATAGACACTTGTGAGCTATATTTTGGGAGTCCTGAAGCAAAATGATATCTTTGTGTGAGGAAAAGACCAAAATTTGAACAGTTTGAACTGTTTTATGAACAGTTGTTATATAAACAAGCTGCTTCAAATTTTCTTCTTTAGTTTTTAGCAGGTTTGGAACGGCATGAGGGTGAGTAAATAATGACAATTTAATTTTTTTGGGGTGAATTATCCCTGTAAATGAAAATACTGTATATTGTACAAATCAAATAATGTATTTATTTGTATATTTTATTTATTTGTACTGGTTTGTTTTTATTTTCATCATTTATTTCACATTATGTCACTGAATGGTATATTTCCTGTTAGGGGTGTAACGGTACACGTATTCGTACCAAACCGTTTCGGTACAGGACTTCCGGTACGGTGCACGTGTGTACCGAAAGGTACCGAATACAATCTTTAACAGTTAAGAGTAGGCTTGTTTTACGCGCGGAACATAGGCCTACTTCAATCCGAGTTCCCACACGAACTTATTAAGTATTCTGCCCATTTTATCACGAAATTCAAACGATATGCCGTTTTGGCGCTCTTTAATGTGATGTGACAGATCACTGTATAGGCGCGTCAGTTCAAGCGGCAGCGCGGCGCGCGAGTGAACACGATCATCTCTTCCTAGTCAAAGAATAAACATGAATTAACATCTTAAGGTATGTTGAGGATACATTACAACTTACGATCAGTGTTTCAACGGTGGAAAGACGTCAATAAAACAGCTTGTAAACATTTACCTCAGGCAAGTCATTCAGTGTCCACAGCTGGTTAGTTCACTAGAGAAATGAACTCTTTCGCTAAATATATGCACTATACTAGTCTATATATTCATTATATTCCACTTAACCTTTTAGTCTTGATTATTTAATGTAAGCTATGTTTAAATAAATCTGTCATGAAAATGACAGCCTCTGTGTATACGTTAAATGATTATATTTCAACAATGAATTGGAGTAAAAACATAATTTTATAATTTAATTTTAATTTAGAAGTTAATGCAAAACTGCCTTATGTGAAGTTTACATGTTTGCATACAAAATGTTATTTGAGTGTTGATTATTATATCTAAAAATAAATAGCAACTGAATTTAGGCTAATTTGGGCTCTGTTGTTATTTTATAATAATGTGCAAGTAAGGGGTCCCTATATAGTTTACACTTTACAGCATTGGCAGAGATTTTTTTTTTATCTTTAAGAATTAATTTAAGGACAAACACAATTTGTTCAGTAAACCACTGTTTAATAAATAAAAAAAAAAAGCAATTTTATATTTAGTTTTCTCTCCCCTGCTGTACCGAACCCATACCGAACTTCAAAACCGAGGTACGTACCGAACCGTCAGTTTTGTGTACTGTTACACCCCTATTTCCTGTGTTTATACTGTATACATGCATGATTTCTGCAAACACAATTCTGTCCCTTAGGAGGCACACATGAGCTATGTTTTTTTTCATCCACCAGTAAATAGTGTATGTTGCTTATTAGTTTATGGCTGTTGCATATTCAACAAAACGTCAAATTTACATCTTTGTACTGATTCTGTCAGTGGTGCTTTCCTTAGTTTGCATAAAGTTTTGTGCATAATAAACTCACAATTTCCTAAATTAAGTAAAAATTAGTAATACTCTAATTGAGCTGAATTGTTAATGAAATTTGATTATATTAAAACTACTTTAATATTCAAGTCTACAGACTGTTTATTATAACTGGCATACATGTATGAGCACATGATGCAGACCTGCTGTTCCTGCTGATTGGTCCATAGTGTCACAAATGCCTTCACTGGTTACTGTGACAACGGCACTGAATAGAAACACTCCAGCATGCCAATGTTCACTGTATATGCAGCCTGGGGCCATAGGCATCACATAAATGCATATTTATTTAATGTGCTTCTAGAGTTTTTTCAATGAAACAGAAATGCAATCATAAAGGGTTGTCACTAAAATTCACAAGGTCTGGGCTTGGGACTCACTCTTCCCTGGCTCCAGTGAGTAGACTTTACATAGAGCAATTGGGTTTTCAATATTTTAGATGCCACAGACCCCAAATGATCATCCTTGTGCGGGGAACCCTAATCCTTAAATTTGAAAAGCATCTAGTTTCTTATATAAAGACCCAATTTATTCTGTGAAAAATTAATATTATAAATGTCTTAAATATTATTTGGAAAATATTAATAATATTTAATATTATTAAACAGTTTTTATTATCACACTGTTTTTCTACTCATATACTATACTGTTAAATTTATTATTTATTTATTTACTATTTATTTTAATCTAATTTTATTTATTTTAATTAATTTTTATTTACTTATTTATTTTAATCTATCTTTTATTAATTTTAATCTTTATGATCATTATTTATTTTGACATTTTTTACACAGTGGTCCTCATTGTTTTGACTCGTATGGGCTCCCCGTTGTCCAACACAATATTCAAAGGCCCCCCTCTATAGATATTTCTCAAGGTCAAGGTCAAAGTTTATTTACATAGCACCTTTAAACAACACGAGTGTTGACCAAAGTGCTTCACAAGCAGAGCAAATTACACACATAGTAAAACAACATGAAAAAAAATTATAATCATAAAATAATTTAAAAAATAATAATAATCATAACCTGGTACATCACAAAAACTGCAGTCCCTGGCATTTAAGAGATGCATACAAAAGTAAAGCCAAGTTACGAGAACGCCTGAGAAAAAAAGGTAGGTTTTAATTGATGTTTTAAAAACGCTTAATGTAGGAGAAGCTCTAATCGTTAAAGGTCGTCTCCTTTTCGTCTTCTTTTGTTTTCAAGCGAGAATTCCTGGTACTTCTGCTGTGATTATGACAAAGCTGCTTGTTTTCAAACTTTTTTATTAATATATTGAATTAATAGGTTTTCTGTTGATTTAACATATAAAATGAATTAACCACAGTTTATTTTGTTATTTGCTGAGGCCCCCTAGTGTCCCCCGGACCACATTTCCAAGGACCCCTAGTACTCTCTTGTGGCCCCCTGGGTCCATGGACCCCATTTTGAAAACCCCTGCCATAAAAACTTTAGTGGGACCCCCTCATCACAGAGCCTGGGACAAGTTCCCAGTTAAAGTTATTTAAAAATGTATTCATGTAAATATCAATCGATGTTGATTTGATATTATAATTACAGGAATTGTGTTCTGATTAAAAAATTATTGCTTTTTAGTCAAAACTATTTGCTGTTTTTTATGTGCTTTAGAAAATATGCCCTCGTAAATGTAAAAGATCAATTCCAGAATGCATATATTGCCCATTATTAAAAAAGTTAAAAGTGAATACACCTTAGTATATTTCTATATTATTTGGCATCATTGTTCATGACATAAATCGACCACAGCGACAGAGTGCTAAGTGGGTCATAAGTACAGCAGTCAATACAAATGTATGACCATGCTAATAGAAAATAATCTAGAATTTGCACTAGTCTTACCAACTTTGTTCATGATCATACTAAAATTAGTAGGCCTACATAAATCGAAGAATTCTAAAAATCGAGGATGTAAACTGATGACTCACACACGCTCACACCAGAGATGCTGTTTTAAATGGGTGCCTGTCTCTTTAAGAGCATGCACTTGCAGCCATTTTCTGCTCTTTGTGTGGGGTGGATTAGCAGATAGAGACCGAACCCAGAGCATCAATTCTACTACACCGAGCAAACGCTATTTCACACTGTTTCTCCCCGCTTTGCACTGACCGCCCGTTAGTTTGGGAGCGGACATGCAATTAGCAGGTATGTACATGTGATTATTTTAATGAATTACAGAGATGAGAGCGTTCACTCGACGGAGCGCGAGAGATGATGACACCAACCTGCGTGTGTAACGTTATTCCCCGAACATGATGCTCAGTCATTTTCACAGCTGTATGTTTTTTTCTTCAAGACAGCACATATTATGTGCGCGTTTGGGGGCGTTTTACACTAATTTGGTGAAGGTTTATTATGATGGAGGTGCAGATAGCATCTCTCCGCTATATGGGTGGGGTGAGGGGGGTGCGCGCACGTATCTCACACCATCTCATATGTGATCTAACGCGCTTTATCTTTATTTGTTTACATTAGTGCATAATTAGATGACTTAACTGACAGTGGAGTTTCATTCCATCATAAGCACATTTTAGGGGGGTTTATCCATTCCTTCCGCGAGCTGTCGAGCGTGCTGCTGGTGTCCGGTGACTGGGGGCTGTTGCTAGGATATAGCCAACCGAACAGTTATTTGGAGGCCTTTGATGATTAAGAATTGCGATGTGTGACACATTAAATGACTGATTCTTGTCTTTTCCTTTAAATGCGTGGATGGGATTTGTTCATGTTATGATTAAGGCCACATATTTTGAGTTTTTATGCTGTAAAATGGGGTTTAGTGATTTAGTAATTTATAAGGGATCATTTACAGCCTCCCGGGCAAACTATATTAGGTGGTTATGACCATCATATTGTAGATTATCCTGCATACTACACTGCTAGTTATGAATAATAAAAATAAAAAAAACATACATGGGCATGAAATACTAATATGATTTGAAAATATTTTGTTATATTAGTTTTACTCTTCCGCTAAGAAAAATAGTCCATTACAACGTGTAATACAATTGGCCAAGCAACAAGACGAACACTGCAGCAGTTTTATAATATTACTTTGTATATTAATCAGCTATCCAAGTTAATTTTTCCATGTAGGCTACATATGCAGCTACAATGATCTTTCTCTCTCATTCTGTTGTTTATCTTTTACCGGTTCGTTGTTTTTCCGAGTGATGGTTTAATTGGCCTTCTTTAAAGATATCAGAGCTTCTGTTCATCTATCAAAGTTTTATTTGAATAAAATTAAAACTTAAGGCCGTTTTTCTACAGTCTGACTTGGTAATAACCATCTTGAGTCGCAAGAGGGCGCTGCGCCAGACCGCGGCGCTGAGTGATATGAGAGATATGAATGTAGCAGCATCACTATATTGCCATGGTCAGCTGTCAAATGTCCAGTTCTGCGGTCATTGTTTCATAAATATATTTGATCACTAATCCAGTATTCCCGAGAGAGCTGTGTAAAATCAGAAATTAAGTTTTGTCCAAATCTTAAAGTCGTGATGAAACGGAAATAGCAAAAGAAATACAAAGAAATTTTTTGTGACATATCCGACTCAGTGAAGCTGATTAGCGAAAATGAGAAAAAATGTAGCTTCTGTCAATTGGTTGTTGATTGGATGGAGGCTGATCTGAATGCGAGCTTGCAGTTGATGGTTAGAAAGAGTAGTATACAAAAAAAGTAGACAAAATAATTGGAGAAGTCTGGCGTTTCAGTGCAAGGTGGAGTTATGCTATTTTGATTAAAATTACGAGCTTAAGAAAAAAGAAACATGCACTGATAATTCATTCACAATAAGATCAATAACATGCATTTAGAAAGTAGATAGAGTGAATTTTCATTTCATGCCAACTTTAACGGTGTAACATTCTGCAACATCCTGTGTTGTGCATAAAGACATGTTGAACCACCTCATGTTTATCACTTACACATTGTATATTATGCACATGTGCCTTTTGAAGGGAACAAGGAACCACTAGTTTCCTGAATACTAACGAAAAAACCATTTGAATTGTTTTTGCTTGCATATATATTCAGTGTTAAAATACATCATAGTGAGTCACTTCACCTGCTGACAGAAATTATGCATGCCTACATCATCAACCACATTTGTCTAATTTATTTTAATCTCAGGAAGTTACGACTGAATGATGCAATCATGACCAGTCCAGGCAGAGTATGCAGAGGGGTTGTCTCAGTGTGTCCCGTCTGTACATAAGGGAGATTCTTTCAGTCAGCCATTTACATGTCCCGCCTGCCTGTCTAGTAATTGTAGCTTAAGGCTTGCAGAAAGGGCGGGAGTATAATGTCCCACCGAGTGGTGTGACCCAAATGTGACACTCTTTCAGTGGTGGAAGCTCTTATGTGAACTGTGATTATTTATTCCTTATTTTTGTGGCTTGACCAGTGCATCTCAACTTGGGGGGGCCCACTAGGGCAGTGGTTTTCAAACCTGTCCTGGAGGCACCCCAGCCCTGCACATTTTGTATGTCTCCCTTATCAGACACACCCAATTTAGTTAGTCTCTACTAACAAGCTGATGAATTGAATCAGGTGTGATAAATGAGGGAGACACACAAAATGTGCAGGGCTGGGGTGCCTCCAGGACAGGTTTGAAAACCACTGCACTAGGGGTCCTCAAGGTGACTTAAAATAAAGACAAAAACATTTATGATTTTAATTCAGCCCCTCAACAACTGTTTTTTATTTTATTTTAAGAATTATAAAGGTTGGTTTTGAATTAATAAAATCTAATATCTCCATAAGTATTATGAATATACATTTTCTAGATTTGCCAAGCTCTAAAATATATTATATCAGGTAAAAATTGAGTAAAAAATATTTGTTATAAATGCTTATCCTTAATCTTTGTACATTTAAATCATGAATAACTGGAAACGTACGGAGCCCTGCACATGACATGCAGGAAAAAACTAGTAGGCTAAATCATGCGCACGATTTATTAATTCATTCCCTCGATTTATAAATCGTACGCACGATTTACTAATTCGTTCCCTCGATTTGTTAAATCGTGCGCACGATTTATAAATCGAAGGAACAAATTAGTAAATCGTGTGGATGGTTTAGCAAGTCGAGGGAACGAAGTAGTAAATCGTGCGCATGATTTGTAAATCGAGGGAACAAATTTTTTTCTTGCACGTCATGTGCGGGGCTCCGTAGAAACGTAATGGGGTCTTTGAATGTTGTTGTTGACAATGTGGGGCCTTGGAGTCAAAAGACCCACTGGGCTAGATGATATACACTCACCTAAAGGATTATTAGGAACACCATACTAATACTGTGTTTGACCCCCTTTCACCTTCAGAACTGCCTTAATTCTACGTGGCATTGATTCAACAAGGTGCTGAAAGCATTCTTTAGAAATGTTGGCCCATATTGATAGGATAGCATCTTGCAGTTGATGGAGATTTGTGGGATGCACATCCAGGGCACGAAGCTCCCGTTCCACCACATCCCAAAGATGCTCTATTGGGTTGAGATCTGGTGACTGTGGGGGCCATTTTAGTACAGTGAACTCATTGTCATGTTCAAGAAACCAATTTGAAATGATTCGAGCTTTGTGACATGGTGCATTATCCTGCTGGAAGTAGCCATCAGAGGATGGGTACATGGTGGTCATAAAGGGATGGACATGGTCAGAAACAATGCTCAGGTAGGCCGTGGCATTTAAACGATGCCCAATTGGCACTAAGGGGCCTAAAGTGTGCCAAGAAAACATCCCCCACACCATTACACCACCACCACCAGCCTGCACAGTGGTAACAAGGCATGATGGATCCATGTTCTCATTCTGTTTACGCCAAATTCTGACTCTACCATCTGAATGTCTCAACAGAAATCGAGACTCATCAGACCAGGCAACATTTTTCCAGTCTTCAACTGTCCAATTTTGGTGAGCTCGTGCAAATTGTAGCCTCTTTTTCCTATTTGTAGTGGAGATGAGTGGTACCCGGTGGGGTCTTCTGCTGTTGTAGCCCATCCGCCTCAAGGTTGTGCGTGTTGTGGCTTCACAAATGCTTTGCTGCATACCTCGGTTGTAACGAGTGGTTATTTCAGTCAAAGTTGCTCTTCTATCAGCTTGAATCAGTCGGCCCATTCTCCTCTGACCTCTAGCATCAACAAGGCATTTTCGCCCACAGGACTGCCGCATACTGGATGTTTTTCCCTTTTCACACCATTCTTTGTAAACTCTAGAAATGGTTGTGCGTGAAAATCCCAGTAACTGAGCAGATTGTGAAATACTCAGACCGGCCCGTCTGGCACCAACAACCATGCCACGCTCAAAATTGCTTAAATCACCTTTCTTTCCCATTCTGACATTCAGTTTGGAGTTCAGGAGATTGTCTTGACCAGGACCACACCCCTAAATGCATTGAAGCAACTGCCATGTGATTGGTTGATTAGATAATTGCATTAATGAGAAATTGAGCAGGTGTTCCTAATAATCCTTTAGGTGAGTGTAAATAGTATGGATTTCAATCCCATTCTTATATAGTGATAGCCTTTATCACATATTTTTAGCATTTCAGGGTGTGTTCACATTTGGCAGGTTTGGTTCGATTAAAACAAACTGGTGCAATTGCTCTGTTGTGGTTTTGAAATTAATTTGAAATAGTGTGAACGCTGCCATCCGAACCCTGCCTTTTCAGGGGGTCTTGCTCCGCTTCCAAACAAACTCTGGCACAGTTCGGCTGAAATATGAACACAACAGGGTCCAAAAACATCTAAACGAACCAAAAACAGGATGTGATGTCACAAGATGGACCCTAAAAATGACAGAATGCTCAAGCATACCTGGTTCTTCTTGTCATAGGAGTTATGTTGCCCATTACATTTCAGGACAGGCTTCAGTGCAGCAAATATCCGTTTGTGCGTCTGCAACAGAGGAATTCTAGTGCTGTTTTGACTTCTTTACATATTTTATAAGCTCTTATGACAAATTGTGAGTTCTCAGCTTGTAAAAGCACCATCATATGCATGTACGCACAGTTGCAAAATATGCGTCATAAAAGCTGTTTTTGCTTTGTATCTTTAGGTTCGGTGTTTAAAAAATGAAGGACTAAATACACTAGGACTAAATGTATCATTTTCTTTTTTGGACTGGACCAAAAGAACCAAGAGAATCGAACTTCAAGTGTGAACACCCTCAGTGAAAAAGGCATGTGGCCCATGAATCTGTCAGTGGTGGTCTGGTTTTGTCATGCTCACATAACGTACAGGAATGTAGACCGTTCATCCCACCGTACAAAAGGGAATCGGCCATTGTGGGACAGTTTATTCTAGTATCTCAGCATCCATTCCCACAGGCACAGTCTCTATCTCTCTATCTCTCTATCTCTCTCTCTCTCTCTCTCTCTCTCTCTCTCTCTCTCTCTCTCTCTCTCTCTCTCTCTCTCTCTCTCTCTCTCTCTCTCTCTCTCTCTCTCTCTCTCTCTCTCTCTCTCTCTCTCTCCCACATTTTCACCCCCTTCCTGTCAGATCACTTCTTCCGCTTGGAACGTGGTGGTGTCATGGATGTTTTTTCCAAGAGTCCCTTTTTGAATGACAATGATTCAGCTCTGAGGTTGTTATCAGTCTGAACATGTCTCACGCCACCTCACGTGATCCTTTTCAACAGTTTAATATGTGCAGAAACCCCCAGGGCTCAAAGTACAGCTGCTTTTTTATTTTTGTTCTGATGCAGACCATATCTGTTTGTTGAATGACACAATTAGATACAATCACCTGCATGAGGTGTGTATTAAAAGCTTTTTTTTATTAGATAATCAAAAAGTAGTTCAGACCATTTTAAAAATTGATTATTTTAATCTAGTTGTGTGTGATGTGTTTGTTCAATTGTGAGGTCAGTCTCTCAAGCAGAGTATTTATGTGGCGCTGCAAATGAGTCGCTTATGAGGTTCCATGATGACTAGTATGCTGTCTATGTAGGCAGCAAGACTATCGAAATCAGGTCTCCACTTATAGTTATACTATACACTAACAACAATTGAACATCACATCATGTTTTTAATAAATGTAATAATTGGACATTTTATGTATTGCATTAAAGATTATTGCAAATGCGTTGCATATAAGCTAAGCAGGCTAATTGGTTATCTGTATGCTGTGTTAGTATTTAAGCTAACTAAAAGAGACATTAATGGTCATTATAATGTAGTTCAAAAGGAATTATCAGGCACTAAAGGAAGTACTCATTAAAAGTGTTTTTTTTTTTTTTTTTTTTTTTTTTATAAGATAATGGGATCGCTTTGGATCCTAATGAAGACCCGATTTTGTGGATTTCTTATGACAACAGCTCACTAGGTTTTGGAGCTGAGCTTAATTTTTCTTTCAGGGCAGAACTTGAACAAGCTTTGCAGAATTAGTTAAGCACAATAGCAGCTTTATACTTGTGTAAGATTTACTTCGGTTGTCTAAATGGAAAATCTTCTTGTACATAGTTGCATGACATTGTGAGATACATAAATGCTGAAAGGAAACCCCACCCTTTTACAGAAGCAATGGATGAATCGGTATTGTTAAAGTGCTGTAGAGCATATCAGCATGCAGTTGCTAGTGATGTGTACTCCAACAAGAAAAATGGTAAGTGACACATGGGCTTTTTATTGAAATATGTTCCTTGTAGCTTGCACCACATACTGACTCCGTAACATGACTTTTATTGATTTGACTTGCCATCCATCTCTGGACTAGATTGTGCTTGTTAAGACCAGGGGACAGTTGCATAAACTTAGCCTCTATGTTAAGATTGTGTCTTAAGAACTAGTTTGACCAACTACCTTTTTATGTAACTGACTTTGAAAAGTTGTTAAAAAAAAAAGGCATGTGGCCCATGAATCTGTCAGTGGTGGTCTGGATAAAAAGTGGTGGTCTAATAAAAAAAATAATAAATAAAATGACGACTAACTTTTAAGACTAGTCTAAGCTGTTTGTGAAACCGGCCACCGATGTTGCCTCTTCTGTGGCTTTCAGCATTGTGCTCAAGTGTTATTTCCACACTGAGCTACTCTGAGAGATCTGAGACCGTTATTCCATCATGTGATTCTGCTTTGACCTCCAACCATCTGACACCAACTTGGTCTCAGCCCACCAGACCTGTTGTGAATGCAGTTTAAAGCTGACGTGTGTAATTTTTGATGTTAAAATACTTTTATCCCAGCTTAATGTGGAGACACAACTATTAGTAAGCCATTTGTAGGTTGAATTCCCCCAAAATCTGTTGGAAAAGTGTTTTTTTTTTTCAATTGCATTTATTGTTGCTTTTAAGTCTGCAGACATTACAATTATTTTTGGTAATTTTGCTTGAATGTTTCTGCACATTCTTCATTTTGTGTGTTGTTGCTATGAAGTGTCATCATTTATCTTATGTTGTTCACACTTCATAAGTTCCCCACTTGGTTCCTGTTTGTTTTTGTTAATCATAAGTGAACCCTTTTTTTTTCTATATAGGCTCCATATTTAATACCACAGTGACCACAGGCGATCTCTCTTCCTGCATGTGCTACGTTTAATGGTCAAGCTAACATCATATTTCCCTGCTGCTTTGTCAAGCTTTGATAAAGGTAAAGATCAAAAATCAGCCTCCTTAGACAGATGGCTGATAGGTGCCCGTAGAGACTAGTTTCACTTATCAACTGTTCTGGACAGATTAATCATGTGGTTTAGTATTGCATAAACATTTGCAGGTCTGTTTTAAAATGATTTTCAAGAGGAAAGAAATTTATTGGAGCTGTGGCATAGCAAAAATGTTGAGCTTTCCCAAACCCATTCCTCCTCTGTCTCCCATCATTGATAATAATAATAAAATAAAATAAATTATCTGACAGTTTTGCCCAGGATTGTCCCATACATAAATTCTGCAATAAGGGATTTTTCTACAATTGGAGCAATTAACGTATTTAAATGCAAAGCATTAGTGATGCACCGATCACGATTGTTCATGGCCAATTCTGATAGCGGTTGCTGATTTATGTATTTATTTGTTTGTTTAAGCAAGTGTATTTGTTGTTGATTTGCTCTATAACTGGCAAACTGGCCTTAAAGGTGCGATGTAACTTTTCCGTCCGCTAGAGGTCGCCTATTCAAAACAAAGGCGTAGCTTGTTGACGCCAAGTTTGAGTGCAGAATCTTGGGACATGTGGTCTTCTTTTCGCCGGTTGAAAAGAATCGGGATAGGACTCGGGCAGAAATCATGTTCATGGATGCGATTATTAACGTTACTGTAGTATGAAGCAGAGCAGGACCGAGTGTTGTGGGAGCTGAGCAAGGCCGCTGGAGCGATTGTTAATAAGATGAACGCAACACACGCCTCACGAGCAGCGGGACTTTTATTATGCCACAGTCGCCGGCGCCATTTCCGCTTTTCCGGTCATGAGTATGAGGTAACGCAGCTCTGTTTATCATATTAGATACATTTGAGTGTGTTGAAAATTATGTCATGACGTTACTCTGTGCGTTCGTTCGGCGGCTGCTATGACACTTGTTGCACACTGCAGTAAGAGTAAAGCATTTCTGCAAAATAAAACCGAGGGTAACGCAGATATGACGCCATTGACTGGCGACTCCCTCACCCCTGCTCAGACGTCCCGGTTCCTTGGTTAAAATCGCAATTTTCTCACAATTTACAAATAGTTGGAAACATTTTGGATATTGTAAGTACTCAACTGAACAAAATATATAACACTGGCCTAGTGGTTTTTGGATATTTTACTGCAAAAATCCTACATAGTGCACCTTTAAACAAAAAATATCTATAACCATTTGAAATTTTAGGCAACCACTGCATTTTAATCACAAATCAAACAAAAAGGCTACTCCCATGTAGCATGAGCAGTTGTTTTGATTTGAATTAGATTGTATCGTTTCAAGATTTAAAGCAAAAACCGAATGGTCTGACTTTAGATTTGTTAAATTATGCTACATAAGTCATCCTGCATAAAACAAAAACAGTAGATGGACTGAGTGAAAATGCAAATTCACCCTCTGACAGTAGGTGGTGCTTATGTAACAGCAGCGGTTTCTTTGGGTACTGCTGAACACAAAGCAGCGCTGCGCTTAAAAACACTATACGCAGGTAGAGGAAAAGAAAATGCCATCAAAACTTTTCTAAAGACAGTCAGTTCCCTTCAAAGATACACCCCCAATTCAATATTTATATTTTTCCTTGCTGTGCCTGGTACAGTATTTGGTCTGCTGGTGTGTCTGTGTTCTCTTCTTTGCGTCTGTCTTCAGCGTGTCCCGTCTCTGGCCTGTGTTAGCGTCCTGTTTACAGACTTCGTAATATTCCCACTCAAATGTATTAGTGGGAAATGATTGCAATCCAGTTTGTGTGCAAGTCCAGAATAGAGAGAGGCCAAAATAAAACTAAATACCAATTTATGGCTGGTCGACTGGTGCATCTCTACAAACCATTATTTTTGCAGGCCACAGTCAAGCAAACCCGGGTCTAATACAGACCATACCAAACCACACTTCCTGAGAATGCAGAGGTCTTGAGATGCATTTCTTCAAAAGTTGAACTCTTTTTATCTTGACACTGCATTTGACAGATGCAACATTTTACAACTCTTCTATACAATACAATATTGTAATGTCTTGAGTTACCTTCATATGTGGGGTTATTATATTATATTAGGGGGAGGCAATATACCAGTAGACATGATAAACCTGTTGAAATTTGTAAAGCGGTTGAGGTTTTGGATTATATCCTCTGTTGTTGTTACACTCAAGTAGGTGACATTGCAGTGCTGCGCCATCACAAAAGTTTATCATTTGCTTGCGTGTTTAAGCCTTGCCAGTTTAAATTTTGAGGCAATTTTAAACTGTTCAAGCGCAATAAGCAGTGCAATAATGACTGTCTTGGATTATTCCTGTAAACACAGTAGGTTAAGTCAACATAAAGACAGGGCTCGACAGTGCAAGCATTTCACTCGCATTTGCGACTAAAAATAGATGTGTGCGAACTGTACAATGTATTTTGGAGCACGTGTGCGAATAAAAATAAAAATCCCTGTGGATCAGTTTCCTTAATGTAAGTTCATAAAAAGTCTTCAATACCTTAAATGGTATAGCAAACGTCTTAATGATCATTTAAGGCATCTTATATTTTGGGGATGGAAAAACATAAATTGCGATACTTCCTAATGGGATTATTAAACTTCAGAAGGCTATGATTTCATGAAATAAATGTGAGCAAAGCCCGAACGTTGTGCTGTTGTGCGTTCGACTCGCTCACGAGCAGTTCGCAATCAATGAATAGCACACATTTATGCTAAGCGATTGCTTATGAACTAATGTTGATCAATTATGGCAATGTTTACTTTATGGTGTTTATGTTGTAATATGTTGTATATGGTTGTAAGAATGCATATTTTATCCCCCTCCTCTGAATTTGAATGAGCATCCTGTGATAATAAAGCATAGACATTTCAAAATAAGAGTCCCGGTGTATTTCGGGCTTGTTTATTAAATAAGTCACACAGTGTGTCCAATTTCCACCCCCGGTTATTATTTGGTTACACAAACTATTAAATTTAATTTCCATTTAATTGAAAGTAAACTATTGTAGCTTCTGTCTGGGATGCCCTGTCATAGGAAGGAAAGACTAAGAACATTATTTGACACACATTATTAAATATAGATTTTACTAGCATTAGTGTTTTTATAGTTATCAAAAACTAAAACCATAAAAAAAAATGTCATTACTTGAAATGAATAAATGTTAACTGAGATAAAATAAAATATAAAAAAATTTAACTTTCATTTGTTAAAATGAACCTGATTTACCAAACTAAAACTGAAATAAACATTCATTAAAAACTATACACACATTTTTAAAAATAACAAAACTAATAAAAACAGCAAAATTACTTTCAACTAAAATTAATGAAAGCAGAAAATATAAAAATTAAATTGAATTCAAAATATTAATAAAAACTATAATAGTATCTCAGTAATGCCAGAATAACAGTATGGCAAAATCTGTGTTTTTTATTTTTTATTTTATTTTATGCCAGTGTTTTATAGACTGCATTTCACTTAAACAGAGTTGAAGTGCTTAGTGCACCATCCATGTCTGATGATGTTGAAGCTCATGGTCTACTTTTGTTTCAGATTGGGCTGTTTTGTGAGTGAACCTGTGTCGCCATGACAACCCACGTGACCCTGGAGGATGCACTGTCCAATGTGGACCTGCTGGAGGAGCTTCCCCTCCCAGACCAGCAGCCATGCATCGAACCCCCACCATCCTCCATCATGTACCAGGTACAGGCCCTTATGCATTAACGCAAATGCATTTCAATATTTGTAGTAGGATGTAGAGTTCACACTTCACTGTAAAATTTTGCTGGCCTTCTGTCTCTTACTAGGCAAACTTTGACACCAACTTTGAGGACAGAAATGCATTTGTCACTGGTATTGCCCGCTACATTGAACAGGCCACTGTTCACTCCAGCATGGTAAGTAGAAAGACACTTTGTGAAACAGCACATTAGGATGGCTGGTCATGTGACCAGGGCAGCAATAACAAAAGGATGTTGCATTATAACAAAGCTGCTCTTTATGGTTCTTGCTGAAATCTTTATCAGTAGAGCACTAAGAAGCAGAAACAGTTATTCAGTTTATCTAATGTAGGCTTTTCTTTGCCACAGCGATATTTAAATAAGCCCTGAGCAGTGCAGTTCCTGTCCCAAAGCTTCACTTACAAAAGAAAATCACCAAGACATTAACACATTTTTAGGTACTGTGATAAATAAATAAAAATGTCAGTGTACAATACAGTAGTGATACTTCCAATTCATATACATCAACCTTAAAATATCACTTTTAAATCGTGAATCAGTGTTTGTGTTGGCCAATAATAAAGTTGTGTTATGTTGTATATTAAAATATACAACAGATCAAAAGTTTGTGGATAGTAAGATGTTTTTGTTTTTTAAAAGATTTTATTCAGCAAGGGTGGGTTAAATTTAAACATTTATAATGTTACAAAAGATTTCTGTTTTAAATAAGTGCTGTCCTTTTGAATTCATCAGACAATCCAACGAAAAAAGTATCACAGTTTACACAAAAATATTAAGCAGTACAACTGTTTTCAGCATGTTTTGTGCTATATCAAAACCCCATCAGTTTCAATTCTGTTTTAGCAGAGGCGGAGAGCTCAGGACAAACACCTTTTCACAAAGCCACCCTTGTCTTGTTTATGCTTGCTGTTTTGTACTGTTTTGTGTCTGTGGGGGTTTGGGGTTTGTGCTGGAGAGAATTGAGATTGAAGCATCTACTCCACCTCTTCCTCACACAGCTCAGTGGCTCGTGGATGTGCTTGGACTGTCAAACAGTAGCACATGTTAGTCAGAGAAATAGAGAAGTCCTCAAGGACTGGAGGTCATCTACTGGCATCTCTAAACTTGGAATTAGGAGTGTATATATATATAGTGTTTTTAAGGTGAACAATGCAGGCCTATTGAAATCATACCCTCATACTTACTAATATACAACTTGCTTAATGTGCAGACGCCATTCACATGTTTCATAGATGATTGATTAGTAAGGTGGACTGGTCCAGAGTTTCCAGTGACTACCAAGAGGCCACAAGGGGGTGCTATGGGGAAAAGTTCAGAAAAAAAAACAAGCTAAATAAGTCAAAATTTTAAATGTACCTTTTTGTGATTTTAATTATGCTTTATAAACACTGATCGGAAAATTTGAGATTAATCACAATTTTTTTTTTTTCCTCCCAAAACAAATTCACAATTCTATTGGCCGATAAAATACAAATAAAAGACATGGGGTCAACTTAATAAAGTAAATATTTTCCAGAGAATATGCCTTTATATTTTAAAAAGAGGGTGCTTTTGTATTGTTATTTTCCAGCTGTTTTTTTTTTTCCATCCAACTGTTTCTGAACAATACAAACTAGTCTAATCAGGATCAGGTGACGCTGTAACAAGCCTAATCATTCAGGACTTCTTCGAAACCACTTAGGGGTGTTTACACTACACCGTTTTCAACTAAAAATGGAAAACCTTTTATTCATTTTGGCTGTATATTTACACGTCAACGGTGTTATCGTCTCCATGTAAACTACAAAAACGCCAATTTGTTAAAACTGTGACGTGCGCATGCGTATTACGTGTTCAGTCTATAGGCGTGTACTGCATAGTGTTTCTTTACGGTGTGACATTGCCAACTATTGGCCTGGCATGCATAATACAGCGTTTTTAGTTGTTTTCACTGATGCATGTGAACGGATCATTTTGACATTGTCGTCTGTAAAACCTTTCAACAACGCAAAGGGAAGACTTAATTTTTAATACATCGTTCGTTGTCGTGTAAACGTACCATTAGATGACTTGTCTAGTCAGTTTTGCACATGCTTAGTTTTGCAAAGGCCTAATTGTAATACTTGCTGAATTGTGATTGGCAGAAATCCAGGTTACATGATTTATTAATGGAAAGTGGAGCATAATTAGAGACTCAGTCTACACTGAGTGCACTTTGCCACTCTAATCAACGAAACTGTCTAGACTGCACGTGCTCTGATTATAATGAAGCAATCTAGTTTTGCCGTGTTGGTTTTTCTCTTTCTCCCTCTGTCTATAATTGGGTTTACAACTGTTCACACCACATTGGTGCCTTCTAAGTGCTGGGAATTCTTTCAGGAAATGTAGATCTAGTTATACTACATAGAAATAATGGTGAATACCAACAGGTTATAACATGTATTAACCGCACGTTTACACAATTCGCAGGAGTTTATATTTGTGGTTCCTTTCTTTTTCCTCTTTTTCAAACTGTTTTTTCTCTCAGAATGAAATGCTGGAGGAGGGGCATGAGTATGCCGTCATGCTGTACACCTGGAGGAGCTGCTCTAGAGCCATTCCTCAGGTACACACACACACACACACACACACGACATCTGATGCAGTTAGCGGTGGTCCAATGAGAGCGTATTCTCAGTACTCTAGTAAAATTCATGCACAGTTTGGCCTACTAGCCCATATACAGTTTTACTATCTGGTGTATTGTAGTGCGGAAGAGGAACTCAGTATGAACATGCTAGTGTGAAGATTTACATATTTATAGATTTATTGACGTTTATTTCTGCCAAGTGCCAGCATTCAAAAGATTGCGTGAAATGCTCTCCACCTTTTTCTGAGTCTGAACCCCTTTTCATTTATCTAAAAGATATAATTGAAACGACCAAGTTCAATAACATGACTGCCCTGCACTAACTGCAGGAAAAGGCTCATTATTTATAATCTCAGTTCTGAATCCAGCCATTTTAATGTCGCCCTCTTGTGCCTTTCAGGTGAAGTGCAACGAGCAGCCAAATCGGGTGGAGATCTATGAGAAGACTGTGGAGGTGCTGGAACCTGAGGTCACCAAACTCATGAAGTTCATGTACTTCCAGGTGAGAGAGGAATAAAAATCTTTGAACTCTATTCATTATTTATTCATTCTTAAATGTCTCGTTCATCAAACAACAGTACTGGCAAGAATTTTTTTTTTATTTCTTATGTAGAAATGTTAACTTTAAGAAATACTTGAAGACTTCATGCAATTTAATTTCCTTTATTTGAAAAGTTAAAAATTAATAAGTAGTGTGATAAATAGCATATTAGTTTTTGTAGTGCTTTCAAAATTGGTATTGAGAATCATGACATTTCACTAGTACACTGCGTTAACATTGATATCCCTCCCTCTAGCGCAAGGCCATTGAACGTTTTTGCAGCGAGGTAAAGCGACTGTGTCACGCTGAACGCAGGAAGGACTTTGTATCCGAGGCCTACCTGCTCACTTTAGGAAAATTCATCAACATGTTTGCTGTGCTGGACGAACTGAAGAATATGAAGTGCAGTGTGAAAAATGACCACTCTGCTTACAAAAGGTATTACAGGATCATGCTTGCATTAAAGGAAAAGTGATTTTTCATAAAACACACATTTGATGACACTATTTCTTCTTTTCAGAGCGGCTCAGTTCCTGAGAAAGATGGCTGATCCACAGTCCATCCAGGAGTCCCAAAACCTTTCTATGTTTTTAGCCAATCACAACAGAATTACACAGGTACATTTAACTTCAAATATGGTCATATTTACGTTAAAGGAATAATTCACCCAAAATGTACATTGCCTTTTTTATTCTATATTAACTTTATTTGTTTTATATTTCTCATGTCATTCCCAATTTGTATGCTGTACATTTTTAATTATTCAAGTAGTTGTTCAGCTCTTGCAATTCAATGACTTCATTCTGACGGAGGCTTTTAAACTCCAGTAAAGGCTAAAAACACACCAGAAAGGCAGCATAAATGTGGTCCATACAGTTTCTGAAGCTATACTTGGGTGTGGAACAGCCTGAAATGAACTTTTTTTTTTTTTTTTTTTTTTGTGTATAACTTTGCTTGCCCCCAGAGCTTCTCTGTTCACCTCTCATTTGGACATTGACATGCAGTGTTTTGTTTTGTGTGATGTTTGTCCAGTGTCTGCACCAGCAGCTGGAGGTGATCCCAGGTTATGAGGAGCTGCTGGCTGATATTGTCAACATCTGTGTGGATTACTATGAGAACAAGATGTACTTGACCCCCAGTGAGAAACACATGCTGCTTAAGGTGAGCACATCCATTCCTGCTGAAGCATTTAAGACTCGGTTGAAAGAGAACTTCACAAATGAAGGCACGGCTCTATGTTTCAGGTCATGGGTTTTGGCCTGTACTTGATGGACGGAAATGTCAGCAACATCTATAAGCTGGATGCAAAGAAAAGGATAAACCTCAGCAAAATCGACAAGTTCTTTAAGGTGAAGACAAGAAATGTCTGGTTCTCATGAAAACTGACTCTTTTTTTATTTTTTATTTTTTATTTTTTATTTTTTGTTGTTGTTGTTGTCATAATCCTCTGATTGTAATGTCTGTTTGGATGCTTCACAGCTCCAGGTCGTGCCCCTGTTTGGAGACATGCAGATCGAGCTGTCACGGTACATAGAAACAAGTGCCCACTATGAAGAGAACAAATCCAAGTGAGTCTACTAATAAAGATGTCCTGCATGCATTAAAAGCATTAGGGTTGCTTTCTGTGTGATACTAATTCTCTTTTCAGCATTACTTGACTGGTTATGAAAAGTAAACAGTTATTTTTGAGCTTGCATAATTAGCATAAGCTTTGGGGTCAGTAAGGTGTTTTTTTTTTTTTAAGAAATTAATACTTTTACTCCAAGGACACATTTGATCAAAAGTGATAAGATTTTCGTTACACCTTATTTTAAGGTAACGTAGTTACACGTTACTACATGTACTTACTATAGTAATAACAGTAAATTATGCATAATTACAAGTAACTAACCCTAAACCAAACCTTAACCCTTACCGCAACTATATATTAAGTACACATAGTTAATTAATATTACTCAGTTCTTATTTGAGTAAGTACAATGTGACTACGTCACCAAAAAATAAAGTATAACCAAGATTTCTGTTACAAACAAACGCTGTTCTTTTGAATTTTGTTCATCAAAGAATCCTGGAAAAAAAAAAAAAACGGTTTCCACAGAAAAATGATCATCAATCAGCATTGATGATAATAAGACATATTTCTTGAGCAAGAAATCGGCATATTAGAATGATTTCTGAAGGATCATGTGACACTGAAGACTGGAGTAATGATGCTGAAAATTCAGCTTTGCGTATTTGTATTAAAATAATATTTCACAATATTGCTGTTTTTACTGATCAGATCAAATAAATGTAACCTTGGTGAGCATAAGAGCTTCTTTCAAAAAATAATCTTACTCTCTCAGGTGGACCTGCACTCAGAGCAGCATCAGTCCGCAGTATAACCTGTGCGAGCAGATGGTGCAGATCAGAGAAGACCACATCCGCTTCATTTCTGAGCTGGCGCGCTACAGTAACAGTGAGGTGGTGACCGGCTCTGGACTGGACAGTCAGAAGTCTGATGAGGAATACAGGGAGCTCTTTGACTTGGCGCTCAGAGGACTGCAGCTTCTGTCCAAATGGAGCACTCATGTCATGGAAGTGGTACGCCTGAGATCGTGCAAACAGTTTTCAGCATTTCACTTCTCGATTTGTCATGCATTTCAACCATCTTCTCTTCCTCTAGTACTCTTGGAAACTGGTCCACCCAACCGATAAATTCTGTAATAAGGACTGTCCGGGCACAGCTGAGGAGTATGAACGTGCTACTCGCTACAACTACACCAGCGAGGAGAAGTTTGCCTTGGTGGAGGTCATTGCTATGATCAAGGGTCTTCAGGTTCTGATGGGCCGGATGGAGAGCGTGTTCAACCAGGCCATCAGGCACACCATCTACTCCGCCCTCCAGGACTTTGCACAGGTGACCCTGAGAGAGCCACTAAGACAGGCGGTGCGCAAGAAGAAGAACGTCCTCATTAGGTAAGAAGTTTACCACGTAAAAAATTATATACTTTTTGCGGCATTACTTATCATCTTGCTTCCCTGTAGTGTTCTTCAGGCTATTCGTAAAACCATCTGTGATTGGGAAGGGGCAAGAGAACCTCCTAATGACCCGTGTCTGAGGGGAGAGAAGGACCCCAAAGGAGGCTTTGATATCAAAGTTCCTCGTCGTGCTGTTGGCCCCTCAAGCACACAGGTCAGTCAAATAATTTTTGCAACATAGATGATATTTAATGATATTTGCAGTGTTGTATTGTCTGTAAAGCAAAGTTTGTTTCTGAGTAAGTGATCCTTCCTGTCTTGCAGCTCTATATGGTGCGCACCATGCTGGAGTCTCTCATCGCTGATAAAAGTGGCTCTAAGAAGACTCTCCGCAGCAGTCTGGATGGCCCCATCGTTCAGGCCATCGAGGACTTCCACAAGCAGTCTTTCTTCTTCACCCACCTTCTGAACTTTAGTGGTGAGACAGCATTAACATTTTTCTATTTTGCAAGTCTATCATCTTTATATACCGAGTGCATATTCATGATTTTCATGGCATAAGAGAATAGACTGAGAGAAATGTTGTATTCTTTTCATGATGTTCTCATTCTCTCCTAATTGGCTGTCAGAAGCCCTACAGCAGTGCTGTGATCTTTCCCAACTGTGGTTCCGAGAGTTCTTCCTGGAGCTCACCATGGGCCGTCGCATCCAGTTCCCCATCGAGATGTCCATGCCCTGGATCCTCACCGATCACATTCTGGAGACCAAAGAGCCCTCCATGATGGAGTATGTGCCATATACATAGTTCATACTGGTTATTAAGTTATACTTCCATTCAAAAGTTTGGGGTCAGTCAGAATTATTTTTTTTTTTTTGGACAGAAATTGATATATACATTTAGCAAGGATGCAGTTAATTGATTAAAAGTAACATTTATAATGTTACAAATAAATGCTGTTCTTTTGAAATTTATATTTCAATTTCTATTCTAAGAATCCTGAAAAAATATACATCACAGTTTCCACAAAAAAATATTAAGCAGCACAACTTTTTTTTTTTAACATTGATAATAAGAAATGTGCCTTGAGCAACAAATCAGCATATTAGAATGATTTCTGAAGGATCATGTGACACTGATGACTAGAGTAATGATGCTGAAAATTCATCTTTGCCATCACAGGAATAAATTACATTTTAAAATATATTACAATTGAAAATTGTTCTTGGTTGTTTTTTTTTTTTTTTTTTTTTTTAAATTTGTATTATTACGCACTCTTTGAAATGCTTGATTCTGATTGGTCAGCGCAATATTCCAAGAGCAATTATTCCCAGATAATGGCTGTCGCAATGCTGCATAATAATGACCCTGTTGCAGTCTATTTTGCACAACTGCTGGATGTACATTATTATCCTTTACATTAATATTTCACAATATTACTGTTTTTACTGCATTGTTGGTCAACTTAATGAAGCCTAGGTGAGCATAAGAGACTTTTCAAAAACATTTAAAAAATCTTACCAACCCCACACTTTTGAACAGTAGTGTATATGAACATTGACCAATTGTGTCTGTATGAATGTATCATTTTTGAGAGAAATCCTTTTTTTTTTTTTTTTTTTTTTTCTCTCTCCTCTCAGATATGTGTTGTACCCGTTGGACCTTTATAATGACAGTGGTTATTATGCCCTCACTAAATTTAAGAAGCAGTTCCTCTATGATGAGATAGAGGCCGAGGTAGAGTGTCACAGATTTATCTACCCATTTATTAATACGTCTTCCATTCAGAAATATCTCTTTATAAAGTAAATACTAAAGCAATCTCTTTTTCTTTTAAGGTCAACCTGTGTTTTGATCAGTTTGTATACAAGTTAGCTGACCAGATATTTGCCTACTACAAAGCAATGGCTGGAAGGTAACAATATTCCTTTATTTTAAATGTTAGCATGTTTTTCATGCTAGTTAAGGTCAAAGTGAGGACATTAGTCTGCTAGATGGTTTTTCAATCTTTGAATGGATTGTATCGTTCTTTCTCTTCCTCACAGTGTCCTCCTAGACAAACGCTTCCGTGCGGAGTGTAAGAACTATGGTGTGATCATTCCATACCCGCCCTCAAACCGCTACGAGACACTGCTCAAACAGAGACATGTGCAGGTGTCACACAATTCTACCATTTGAATGGGCAACTCAAAATTGCTTTTCTATTTAGTGAATAAATAATTGGTAATAAATGCATTTCAATCTCTCAGTTGTTATGATCTTCAAGTATGTGTGTTGCAGTTTTAATGAATAACAAATTTACTTTCACTCTGGATCCTTTGTAAAGATTAATTTACATAACATTTGTGTTTGTGTTTTTTTTATAGCTGCTGGGTCGCTCCATTGACCTGAACAGGTTGATAACCCAGAGGATCTCAGCAGCCATGTACAAATCTCTGGATCAGGCCATCAGCCGCTTTGAGAGCGAGGACCTCACCTCCATAGTGGTGAGAAACTGATTCTCTCAGTTTTTGGTGTTTATCACCATAATCTCGGTTTATTCAGAGTGACAAACTTGCAGACAATTTTCTTACCCATTTGGACATCTTAAAGGGATAGTTCACCCAAAAATGAAAATTGTCATTTACTCACCCTCAAGTTGTTCCAAACCTGTATGAATTTCTTCTGCTGAACACAAAAGATATTTTGAAGAATGTCAGTAACCAAATAGTTGATGGGGCCCTGTTTACTTCCATAGTACTTTTTTCCCCCCCATACTATGGTAGTCAATGGGGACCATCAACTGTTTGGTTACCCATATTCTTTTGTGAAAAATATCTTCTTTTGTGTTCAGCAGAAGAAACAAATTGACAGAATTGAACTATCCATTTAACCCTGTAAAGCCTGACATATGAAATAATAGTCAGAAAAAAATATATATTTTATTGGGAAAAAAAAGTTTGCAAATGTGTTTTTGTAGAGTATCATATTTGATACATCAGGCTTTTATGGCTCATATATTATGGCTCATATAGTATGATATATGAGAATATAGCGCTCAAGAAGGAAAAATGCTTCAGTTTTATTCAGAGGCCCAAACCGATCAATAATGTGCAATTTGGTGCAGTTGTTGATATTTATATGACCAAAAAGATGAAATTCTGATGTAAATCAATAAGATCTTTATAATGGTATTGCAGACTACTCGCATAACATGCATATAAATTAGGGATGCACCGATATGACATTTTTGGCCGATAACCGATAATTCTTTATATTTGAAAGCCGATATATGGGCCGATAAACACAACATTCCTTTACAATCGTCTTCTCATTATAATTTTATGTAGCCTATATTACAGATTTGTGGTGCACTTAACTGTATTTTCCTTTTCGAAGTGATTCCAATCATATTTTAAGCAATTCAAAACCATCATGGCGGACAGCGCGTATCTGAAGTGTCTCAGCTGAAGGAAAAAATAGGCTACGTTATCTATCGGCTTGAATATATCGGCCAAATTTTCTTATTGGATTGATAACGATAGCATTTAAAAATGAGCATTTATCGGCCGATAACGATATGTTGTCGATATATCGTGCATCCCTAATATAAATATCAGTTGTCTTTCTATATTTCCCAATAATGTTTTAGTAAGATGATATTTAAATGCCTAGTTTTATGATCAAAGCTCTGTGGTTTTTATTTTGGGGGGCAAAACTTATATAAATCAATGCAATGGTGATTGAGAGATATACAAATAAACATGCTCAACCTCAAAAGCCTGATGTATCATGTTTGATACTCACATTTTAACATGATATTTCCGTGTATATGCCTGATGAAGGTCATGAGACCGAAACGTTGCTAATAAAAAGTTCTTGATATCTTCTGCAAGTATCGATAGTGTGCGGGATTTCCTTTAACTTTCTTGGAAGAGGATCTTTGATCCTCTTTCCTACGCACTAATCTATTACCAACAGGTGTGCGATGGTAATTGTCAATTAACATGATATTTCTAAAAAAATATATGCTTGAATTTGCTTAATTCCAGTAAGTGTTCATCTTGAAATATTACTTAACAATATAAAAGCTATTCTTACATTTTCTTTATAAAAAACAGTAAAGATTTCACAGCAAAATGACATGAACCACAACCTTAAGAGGGATGTTTTTAGAATTGTACTAAAAGGCATTTTACTTAAAAATGTATAAACAGTCAGACAAGAGAAGGCAAAGTTTTGATCATGTTGACAATTTAGAGGCCTTAGAAATTTGCATATCAAATATGATACAGTAGGCTTTATAGGGTTAATATTAGAATGACAAAAGTGCTATGATTTAGAAATTTAAAGACTCCAAAATCTAAGGATTCTAAATCTAAGGATTTATGAAATTATGTTTTGGTCATGTGTTTCAGGAGCTTGAATGGCTGATGGAAATCAACCGGTTGACTCATCGTCTGCTCTCTAAGCACATGACCCTGGACAGTTTTGACGCCATGTTCCGTGAGGCCAACCACAACGTGTCTGCACCGTACGGGCGCATCACGCTGCACGTCTTCTGGGAACTCAACTTTGACTTCTTACCAAACTACTGTTACAATGGCTCCACCAACAGGTCAGTGAACAGAAGTTGTAGATACATATCCCTACTAATGTGGTTCATTATAGATGACAGTGTTGAAAAATGTGTTGAATCTCATGGAACAGGTTTGTGCGGACAGCCATTCCATTCACCCAGGAGCCTCAGAGGGACAAGCCTGCCAATGTCCAGCCTTACTACTTGTATGGCTCCAAGGTCTGTAAGCAGCGTGATTAGTTCATGTGAGACTGAACCAAAGACTTGAATGTGTTACATACAGTGTATTAGAGAACACCAATGTCTATTTGTAAACATCTCGCTCTGTTTTTCAGCCTCTGAACATTGCTTACTCCCACATCTACAGTTCCTACAGGAACTTTGTGGGTCCTCCACACTTCAAAACAATTTGCCGTCTTCTTGGTTACCAGGGCATCGCCGTGGTGATGGAGGAGCTGCTCAAGATAGTCAAGAGCTTGGTATTTTGTCTCTCTGCTTAGTGTACATGTATTTTCTCTTTCTCTTAGCCATTCCATTCCCATAAAATCAGAATTTTTTTTTTTTTTGGACAAAATATTTGCCACAATTTAGAGAACACTTTTTTTTCACTTGTCCTGTCCGTCTATCTTCCAGTTGCAAGGCACCATTCTGCAGTATGTGAAGACACTCATAGAGGTGATGCCCAAAATCTGCCGTCTACCTCGCCATGAGTACGGCTCACCAGGTGAGATCAGCACTAGTGCGGTATAACTAGTAACACTCCAGTTATGCTTTCTAAAGGCTGATTTATACTTCTGCGTCGGACCTGCGCCGTAGCCTCTACGCTGTGTGCTACACGTCGTTTTTCATTTATACTTCTGCGCCGACGTGCAATTACACATGCAGAGGGAGCATGATAACCCCTGAGGAAGGGGTTCTGGCAGACCAATCACAGTGCTTGCGGTCCGCGTAGAATTGACGCATTGTTACATTTTTGGAGAGGTGCACGTCAGGCTACGCCATAGGCTACGCTCAACGCAAAAGTATAAATTGGGCTTTAGTCAATCTGACTGTAATCAGTCTGATTCAGCTTTCCTCAATATTATGTATAATAATAACTAATTGTTATGTTATTATATTAAAGACAAATACAATAATAAAATTAAAAAAATAATAATAATAAATAAATAAATAAAACTTGTATGTTCTATAAGCCACTTTGGATGAAAGTGTCTTTCAAATGCATAAATGTAATTATATTAAGCCTGTCAATTTAATGTGTTCATTTAATACAGTGAATTAATGAAAACCTTTTGTAAAACATTTTGTAAACCATATTGTGTAGCTTGTTAAGATTGAAAGGCTGTAAATTTAAGCATATGAATGTCAGATCTAGCCAGTAGCCACTGATCTATATAAACGACTGGGCTGCTCATGACATCATACAAAATGAAGCCACCATGCCGCCATATTGGTATTCCATCACATTCTATTGAATAAATAGGAAATCATCTGATTTTAATGAGAAAACATTACCTAACGAGTGCGCATTTTTATATCTGAAGTCTACCTGTACATTTTTAAAACGCAAACGTCCTAAACATTTAAATGGTTATTTGTTTAAAGCCGGGAATTTCCCCTGCTTATTAAAAGTTATGTTAATCTTCATTACAGTAGCAAATATCAGATCAGCTGACGGACGATACACCTCAGCATTTATATTACATTTCACGATATTTCTTGTGAAATCTGAATACAGATTTAACTAAACTAAACATTAACTAAACATTGGTTAAATAAATAATTAGCTCAATAATATATACAAGTAACACTTAATTCATATGCAACCTGTCATGCTAGTAAAAAGCCATAGAATTTGAGCAGACCTGTGGTTTTTTTTAACGGTTTCCAAGATTTCTGAAGTTTCTGAAGTGGATGTTGGTCAACAAAGACATCAGGAAATTATATACATGCTTCACAACTTGTTCTTATAAACTAATGCTGACTGCATATGGATTTAAAGACATGAAGCTTTATTTCCAAGCAAGACGATGCATGGTTAACCGTTTTAAAATTAATATAGTTCAGTTTAGTAATGGGTGATTGTATGTATTGTAATATTTAATGTATATTCAGATCCATTTCTGTGTAATTACGTACATAAAGAAATCTATTTTGTTAGGTCAGTTTCCTACTACACACTCGACAGTGTGCAGTAGACACATCCATCTTAGCGATTTCTATATATCTCTTATCCTGCCCGAAAAGACCATAAATCCTACAGATAATGTTCGAAGTATCAACTAATGTACATACATATATCTGAAAAACTATTCATGTGCAATTGATACGCTACAAATCGGGTGATTCTTAGGTCAGTGTTTTGGCTGTAAGTCAATGATGCCCTCTGTCGGTAGGGAATCGTAAGATGGCCGCTCGAACACTTCCGGCTGCTGGCAGTTTAGAACGCAATGAGCAATCCAGTCATTAATATAGATCAGTGGATCTAGCCTGGATTGTTTTTGATGTTATGTAATATGGAACATTTGTCAGGCATCCTGGAATTCTTCCACCATCAGCTGAAGGACATCATTGAATACGCTGAGCTCAAGACAGATGTGTTTCAGAGTCTGAGGGAGGTGGGCAATGCCATCCTCTTCTGTCTGCTCATCGAGCAAGCTCTGGTGAGACCCCCCTCTGAGTTCCTCTTCCTCTTTGCATGACATAGTGTAGTTGCTGAGTTTATCGTTTATCACTTACTCCTAATCAGTTGATCTAAAATCTCATCATCTCAAGCTGATTTCTAATTTAGCATTAGCCATTCAGACCTGCCAACCTGTATGTATTTTGAGTATCAGGTACGCATTTTGACCTCAAAGTACCCAGGTACGATTTGTGACTCTATGCAAAAAGCCAGTGACATCTTGTTTTCAAATGTGCACATGCAGTACTTGAGTCCAGCAAGAGGCAGCAGCATATAGCCTGCCAAAAAAAACAAAAGAAGGAGAGTTTGACCGATCATATGTCTGGGTTAATTTTCCCAAATATCAAGCATGGAAATAAATATTAGTATTGTAATTTTACTGTTGTTCTGTAAAACTATTATTATATATTTTTTTACAGTACTATTACAGTAATATTGTTTAATTTTTAGAATTTAATAAACGTTGTTGTTGTTGTTGTTGTTGTTGTGTAGTCATATGGAATGGATCACAAAAAACAACAGTGTGCATGTTGCTAAAATTGACTAGAAATCCACAATTTAAAGCTGATATTAAAAAACAAAATCTTTGCAGGGGCACCCCTGGCTCAACAATATACAATTCTATTGTTTTTGTATTTTCATAGCCAATTTATGTGTTGAATAATGCCGTTGAGTGGGGGATATATATGACTGTGCAAAGCAAAGTGTTGCGAAGGCAAATATTACACTATTGTGGTACTCAAAACTTTGCCACGGTTGGCAGGTCTGGTCTTTCATAAAATGCTTTGTTTTCTTATGAATTTTTATGATATTCTTTATGGAAATACTTTATAATGTTTATCATGAAAGGGTCCTATCAAGGCACAATCCTTGACTTGACTCAGCCTGGCTTTGCTAATCAGCTGCATAAAGAGGCAGATTTGAATTTGTAGAGTGTGTGTGTGTTTCTGGATGTGAATAATTAATAAATTACTGTGTGTATGTTAACAAGTGTGTGGGTGGATGACACTGCTGCCATCTGCCCCTAAAAAGCAACTTTATTTCTCATTTACACGCTGGCAACAACTACAGGTGGTAAGGAATTAGGCATCATTCATGTAACCAAATCACAAACTGACTGAACGCACACTCTTCCTGGTTTCTATACTTTTTCTTTAGTCACTTTTGTGCCGTGTTCTGCCATGGATTCAAGGATGTTAGCGTCACCGAGACGAGTAAAACTCAAAATGTAATACGGAGCTGCGAATGTCTGGCCCTGTTGTGATGTTTGGACTCTACACGTGCCCACTGGGTTAATATTAAGAGGCTTCTTTAGGATCATTTCCTCCAAAGGAAGTCTTCCTTGCTTTCATGGCAGTCACGACTCCTCTCTGGCTGCCTGTGACGTCACGTGCTGGTGCACATCTGCTTCCATACACTTCTCTTCACTTCTTCTGATGCCTGTTTCTCTTGTGTTTCTGTTTGGGTCTCTCTCTCTAAAGCATAGTGAATGTGTCGGATGATCATTGCACGCTGATCTCTCATTAACATCGTTTCTGTCAGGGTGCTCTTCTGGTCTTCTCTTTCTCCTTGTTTGGGTGTTGTTTGGTGCTTGTTTTATTATTATGAATGAAGTGATTTTTGCTCAAATTTGTGTACCTCACAAACTGGTCATTGCCATAAGACCTTTAATTTAGGGTTTCCACCAACTGCCACAGTAATATTTAATATATCTCATAACAAATATAGTATCTCCATATTTTTTATGTTTCTGGTATGGAAGCTTGTGTCCACCATGGAATAAAAAAAAGGTAGTTGCGACTTTTTATCTCAAAATTCTGTTTTTCTCGCATTTACAACTTTTTTTTCAACTCGCTATTGTGGGTTTATCTCACAATTCTGATAAAAAAAAAGAACTAAGAGATATTAAATTGTGAAATATAAACTCACAGTTGCGACTTATGAAGTCCGAATTGTGAGAGAAATTACGAGATAAAAAGTCTTTTTTATTTATTCCATGGCAGAAACAAACCTCCATATTCTGGGCCCAATTATTTATTTTAATAAATGTTTTGGTAACACTACCTTTACAATAAGGTTTCATTTGTTATCATTATAACTACATTAGTTAACATGAAATAACAATGAACAATACTTCTATAGCATTTATTAATTTTAGCTAATGTTAATTTCAACATTTCCTAATACATTCTTAAGATCAAAATTTGTATCTGTTAACATGAATTAATGCACTGTTAACTAACATGAATATGAGCATTTTTGTTAACTAACATTAACAAAGTTTAATAAATGCTGTAAGAAGGTATAGCTCATTGTTAGTTCATGTATGTTAATGCATTAACTAATGTTAACAAATGAGACCTTGTTGTAAAGTGTTACCAATCTTTTTGATGTGGAGGTATAATGAAACTAATGAAATTCACAATACATATTAATAGTTAGGGATGTGCAAAACTATGTTTTTTAATCTGTGTGTTGGTGGATTGGACATCGGGCATTCACATGACCTATTCTTGTGTTCAAAAACAGCTAGATCAGGGATCGACAATTTATGGCACGCATGCCAACATTGGCACACGGAGGAATAATCACTGGCACTTGACAACAGCTAAAGAGGTGTATGTACTTAATTTAAGTCCCTCGAACTTTCATACAGACATACATCTTGAGGTAATTATTCCGCATAGTCACACAGCCTGTTTTATTAAGTTAGGTGCTATAAATGCTATTAAAGTGTGGGATTTTAACCCACGCTAGCGCACAGATCCGACAATCCATTCACACGACCTGAGGTAAGCGCTTCTGTGATTATCCCCCTGCGTGCCATAAGGTTGCCAACCGCTGAGCTAGATGAAGTGCAACAGACTGGAACACACTGGTCTCGAGACACCTTTTTTTTTTTTTAAAGATAATGCCTTAAATTGTGTCACAAAGGGATCATTCGCCCAAAAATGAAAATTATCCCATGATTTACTCACCCTCAAGTCATCCTAGGTGTAAATGACTATTTTCTTTCAGACTTTCAGAGTTATATTAAAAAATATCATTGCTCTTCCAAGCTTTATAATGGTAGTGAATGGCAGACCTGATTTTGAAGTCCAAAAAAACGCATCCATCCATCATAAAAGTAAACCATACGGCTCCAGGGGTTAATAAAGGCCTTCTGAAGCGAAGCAATGGGTTTTTGTAAGAAAAATATCCATATTTAAAACTTTATAGACTGAAATAACTAGTTTGCGGCAGACGGCCTACGATTTAAGTCGTTTTACGCCAAAAGAGTAACTTCTGACGCGATGTATGACGTCGGATATAGGAGTAGCGTAAGCTTTGATGCCTCTCACGGTTCAAACAGGGCTGGGCAACAAACTCAAGCTCCTCCGACATTTCTTTTTAAAAATTCTCGTTTTAGACTTCTAATTCGTGACCAGTGTTTTGTTTTGCTCTGTCCTCTGCACTTCCACGTTCGTCAGTACGTGATGCGTCAGGTCAGGAGTTACTCTTTCACCATAATTGTACGTACGGCCTTCTGTCGAAAGGTAGTTAGTTTATAAAGTTTTAAATATGGATATTTTTCTTACTTAAATGCATCGCTTTGCTTCAGAAGGCCTTTATTAACCCCCTGGAGCCGTATGGATTACTTTTATGATGGATGGATTTGTTTTTTTGGACTTCAAAATCAGGTCTGCCATTCACTACCATTATAAAGCTTGGAAGAGCCAGGATATTTTTTAATGTAACTCCGACTGTGTTCATCTTAAAAAAGAAAGAAAGTCATATACACTTGAGCTTGAGGGTGAGTAAATCGCGGGGGTAATTTCCATTTTTGGGTGAACTAACCCTTTAAGGCACAAAATGTTGATGGAAAAAGTCAGCCATGTTGCAATGACCATGGACAAAATAGTGTTAAATGCAAGAACATGCCACCCTTTAATAGGGTAACCAGCAGATATTCCACAAATGTATAACCTCCAGTGCACAAAACTATCATAGTCCTCTCAAAAATATGGAGACTATGCATAATAATGGGAACACTGCTCACAGCAGGTGATTTAAAGTCTGCAGGGCAATGTTTTGAAATTGTTAAAAATACAGTGAATTATACAAGCGGTATTTTGATGGCTGTAGTGGTGATACTTTGAAGGGGATGAATTTAGACATGCAATCCTGTCTGATAATTTGTGTCTCTTAATTCACGTGCATTAAAGCACTGCGCTAAAACAATTAAAGCTTGAACAAATATGTATTAAAAAATAGATAAACTAGATCATCCTGACAATATCCATAATGGTTTTTTAATATAATTAATAATTGCTTTTCCTATATATTTTTATAGACCAGTTTAAGAAACTTTCCAGAAGAATCAAATAATTAAGCCCAAAGTATACTTCAGCTGTCCGCGTTCCACTATGGTCCACGCACTATTCGCGTGACGTAATTTTCAGGGTCCGCGTGCAGCCCAATTTTGTGTCTGCGTGGATGGTGCGCGTACAACAGCGCATGCGCAAGGTGAATGTTGAGACAGAAGGGTCCACTAGGTGGCAATATGCAGTTGTGGAAGAAGAGTGCGGAAAGAACGATACAAAACACGCTGTTCCAAGAACAGTAGAGTGATTCTATAATTGGAGATACATTTTGCATTTCAAAAAGATAAGGAAAAACTGTTAACTAACAGAAATTCTGTCCAGTATTCTTATTGAAAAAATATTAAAAGTTACTCCCTTTTTTGACTCTTTATGGTATTGTTTGTCAACTCTGTTACAGACAAATTAGGCAATGTGTAAAAATAACATTGGTAACAGAGTTTGACGGTAACAGGATTGACAATTTTAAACTTTTTTTTTTTTTTTTTTAGCCGAAAACTCCATTTGCTAGCATAAATGCCAAGAGCACATGGCACTGATGAAATCATGATTAAAAGACTTTTAAACAACCAACTGTGTGATCAGTGATAAACTCTGTTTTCCTTTTGATATTGTGGTAACAATTTTGACGTTTTACAAAATAACCCTTGGTGTAAGAACTTTTTAGATTAAAATATTTTCTTAGAGAAAGCACACATACCTTTCAGTGATTTGGATTTTATCAGTGAAGGAAAGTGACATTTCCTGTATCTTACATAGTTGTGGGAGATAATTCCACCAATTTAAAGGCAGAGTATGGTACGGTAACAGAATTGATGCAAGATTTATGGACACATTTTTATAAGATTAAAGTTATTTTTAAACAATTTAATGTTGTAGAATTAGGAAAATGACTATTTAGGGCTTCTATAAATAAAATAAATGAAATATTACCAAAAGTAAAATAAAATATTTTGATTATACGATACATGATGGAAAAAATACACTGACTAATTCGGACAACAAGAAATCTTGATTTTCAGCTATATAAAACACTTTTTACAGAAAATATTATATTGTTATGGCCTGTAACATCTTGTGATCCATGACAATGAGTAACAAAATATTAACATAATTAAAAATATAACCATTTGAAAAAAGCAGAAAAAAAATGACTTTGGACACCAAATGTACCTGCAATTATAGAACCACCCAGTAAACAAAGCAGCATATCATTCTTCATTATTTTATTTTTTTATTTTATTTTATTTTATGGTTCTTGTTCTAAACTTTGCATGCAATGGCGGATCCTCTACTTTTCTTCTTCTATCCTTCCGAGCGAATGTCCTGTAAATGATGCCCTCTGACATCTTGTAGAGTATAGAAAAGCAGTTGCACTGCGTGTGTTGAACTCGTCCATCCGCGCTCATCCATGGTTGAGTATACTTTGAAAGCTGTGCGGACACAACTGTGTGAGACAGAGCGGAACGCAGAAAATGAAATATAGCCGGGCCTTTAGGTGGGATCCTTTATCAATACTATATTTGGTATAATCATCATTCAGACTGAACTTCTCATTCAACATAAATGCTACATAAATATCATCATATGTAAAGCTTGATTTCATTTAACAGTGTGAATCATTTCTCATTTGTTCCTCATGTTTCTGTGCTGTTTGTTTGTCACTCAGTCACAGGAAGAAGTTTGTGACTTACTTCATGCTGCACCATTCCAGAACATCCTCCCAAGGGTCTACATCAAAGGTGAGAAATGATATTCAATAGCCCCAAGATCACTTTCCTCTTCAGTGCTATCTGAGATATATACACACACACACACACAGTGGGGAGAACAAGTATTTGATACACTGCCGATTTTGCAGGTTTTCCTACTTACAAAGCATGTAGAGGTCTGTAATTTTTATCATAGGTACTCTTCAACTGTCAGAGACGGAATCTAAAACAAAAATCCAGAAAATCACATTGTATGATTTTAAATAATTAATTTGCATTTTATTGCATGACATAAGTATTTGATCACCTACCAACCAGTAAGAATTCCGGCTCTCACAGACCTGTTAGTTTTCCTTTAAGAAGCCCTCCTGTTCTCCACTCATTACCTGTATTAACTGCACCTGTTTGAACTCGTTACCTATATAAAAGACACCTGTCCACACAGTCAATCAAACAGACTCCAACCTCTCCACAATGGCCAAGACCAGAGAGCTGTGTAAGGACATCAGGGATAAAATTGTAGACCTGCACAAGGCTGGGATGGGCTACAGGACAATAGGCAAGCAGCTTGGTGAGAAGGCAACAGCTGTTGGCGCAATTATTAGAAAATGGAAGAAGTTCAAGATGACGGTCAATCTCCCTCGGTCTGGGGCACCATGCAAGATCTCACCTCGTGGGGCATCAATGATCATGAGGAAGGTGAGGGATCAGCCCAGAACTACACAGCAGGACCTGGTCAATGACCTGAAGACAGCTGGGACCACAGTCTCAAAGAAAACCATTAGTAACACACTACGCCGTCATGGATTAAAATCCTGCAGCACACGCAAGGTCCCCCTGCTCAAGCCAGCGCATGTCCAGGCCCATCCGAAGTTTGCCAATGACCATCTGGATGATCCAGAGGAGGAATGGGAGAAGGTCATGTGGTCTGATGAGACAAAAATAGAGCTTTTTGGTCTAAACTCCACTCGCCGTGTTTTGAGGAAGAAGGACGATGAGTACAACCCCAAGAACACCATCCCAACCGTGAAGCATGGAGGTGAAAACATCATTCTTTGGGGATGCTTTTCTGCAAAGGGGACAGGACGACTGCACCGTATTGAGGGGAGGATGGATGGGGCCATGTATCGCGAGATCTTGGCCAACGACCTCCTTCCCTCATTAAGAGCATTGAAGATGGGTCGTGGCTAGATCTTCCAGCATGACAACGACCCGAAACACACAGCCAGGGCAACTAAGGAGTGGCTCCGTAAGAAGCATCTCAAGGTCCTGGAGTGTCCTAGCCAGTCTCCAGACCTGAACCCAATAGAAAATCTTTGGAGGGAGCTGAAAGTCCGTATTGCCCAGCGACAGCCCCGAAACCTGAAGGATCTGGAGAAGGTCTGTATGGAGGAGTGGGCCAAAATCCCTGCTGCAGTGTGTGCAAACCTGGTCAAGAACTACAGGAAACGTATGATCTCTGTAATTGCAAACAAAGGTTTCTGTACCAAATATTAAGTTCTGCTTTTCTGATGTATAAAATACTTATGTCATGCAATAAAATGCAAATTAATTATTTAAAAATCATACAATGTGATTTTCTGGATTTTTGTTTTAGATTCCGTCTCTCACAGTTGAAGAGTACCTATGATAAAAATTACAGACTTCTACATGCTTTGTAAGTGGGCAAACCTGCAAAATCGGCAGTGTATCAAATACTTGTTCTCCCCACTGTGTGTGTGTATGTATATGTATGTGTGTGTATATATATATATATATATATATATATATATAAAAAATTTTTTTTTTTTTTTTTGCTGAAATCTTGCTTTAATGTTGAACTCTACAGAGGGAGAGCGACTGGAGGTGAGGATGAAGAGGCTGGAGGCAAAGTATGCCCCTCTTCACCTGGTGCCCCTCATTGAGAGACTTGGGACCCCACAGGTGAGGCACTCAGTTCAGAGCCATCTCATCACTAGTATTATTTATGCCAGGTGTTCCCAAACTGTGATGTGCACAGTGTCTCCAAGTGGGAAATCCACATGAATGTAAAATACTAAAAACATTTTTTTTTTTTTTTAAATAATCATTGTATTTTCCCATGTTTTATTTCTAATTTCTGATCTGATTTCTTTTTTTTTTTTTTTCTTCTTCTTTTTTTAACAAATATGACAGTTTAAAATTTTGGGGTCAATAATTGTTTTTAATGTTTTTGAAAGAAGTCTCTTATGCTCACCAAGGCTGATCATACATACAGTAAAACAGTAGTATTGTGAAATATTATTATAATTTAAAATACATTTTCTATTGTTATGTATTTTAAAATGTAATTTGTTCCTGTGATGTCAAAGCTGTATTTTCAGCATCATTACTCCAGTCTTCAGTGTCACATGATCCGTCAGAAATCATTCATACAATGAATTTGAAAGAATTCGAAACAGCATTTATTTTTAAATGGAAATCTTTTGTAATATTGTAAATGTGTTTACTGTCACTTGATCTGTTTAATGTGTTTTTGCTGAATAAAAGTATTAATTTATTTTAAAGAAAAATTAAGTCTTACTGACCCTAAACTTTTGAATGTTAGTGTAGGTTTGTGCATGTTTATTGGATTGTTTATGGCATTGTATATAAATTTGGTTGATTTGGTTTCCATTTAAACGTTTTGTTTTTAATAACTTTTTTCAGCAAATTGCAATAGCGCGGGAAGGAGACCTGCTGACGAAGGAGCGTCTGTGCTGTGGGCTGTCCATGTTTGAAGTCATCCTGACGCGCATTCGCAGCTTCCTGCAGGACAGCGTGTGGCGAGGCCCTCCCCCCACCAACGGCGTCATGCATGTGGACGAGTGCATGGAGTTCCACCGCCTCTGGAGTGCCATGCAGTTTGTGTACTGCATCCCTGTGGGCACACATGAGTTCACTGCAGAGTATGCCAACATCATACAGAAAAAAATGTGGCAAGCATTTGATTTAGGTTTACATCATAAAACTGAAATGTTTGGGGTATTTTTGTCTTTAGGCAGTGTTTCGGTGATGGTCTGAACTGGGCTGGCTGCGCCATCATTGTGCTATTAGGACAGCAACGTCGCTTTGACCTCTTCGATTTCTGCTACCATTTGCTGAAGGTCCAGAGGCAGGACGGCAAAGACGAGATCATTAAGAACGTGGTGGGTGTCTGATGTCGTAGACATGAACTATTAATATGACATAACTCATTTCAGGAAACTGTTAGCACAGCCAAGGATGCTATATACACTACCATTTATATGTTTGGGGTTTCAAAAAATAAAAATAAAAAAATTTAAGATGTATTAAAAAAAAAAAGATATGAATACTTTTTTATTCAGTAAGGATGCATTAATTTGATCAAAACTGACAGTAAAGACATTTATGATGTTACTAAAGATTTTGGTAACACTTTATAATAAGTATCATTTGCTAAACTTAATCGTTTATAAACTGTAGTTAATACATTAATAGACTGTATATACAAATAGTGAGTTCTTCATTCATTGTCACTGTAATTAACAGTGTTGTTTAATTAGCTAGCTAGATAATGCTTTAACAACTTATTAACCGTAAATAGTTCTCACTTTAGATTAGGCCTAGGTCATGGAAAATCAGAAAATGTCATTATTTAATGGGTTAGTTCACCCAAAAATGAAAATTCTGTCACTAAGTACTCCCCCCTCATGTTGTTCCAAACCCGTAAGACCTTCGTTCATCTTTGGAATACAAATTAAGATATTTTTAGATGAAATCCGAGAGCTACGCTGTTCACGTTGTGAACACAGTGCAGTGCTTCCGGGTTGTACGTCAGAACGCCGGCTCTGTATTGGCCGACACTATTCACATGAGCACTACGACACGTGTGTGATGCTGACGCAGGAGCTGACCCAATACAGAGCCGGCGTTCTGACGCACAACCCGGAAGCACTGCAATGTGTTTACAACGTGAACAGCGTAGGAGACTGACACAGAAGAGAAGAAATTGTTGAATAAAGTTTTTGTTTTGTTTATTTGCGCACAAAAAGTATTCTTGTTGCTTTGTAACATTAAAGCTGAACCACTGTATTCACATGGACTATTTTAACGATGTCTTTACTATGTGGGGTCAGAAAGCTCTCGGATTTCCTCCAAAATATCATAATTTGTGTTGATGAACGAAGGTCTTACAGGTCTGGAACGACATGAGGGTGAGTAATTAATGACAGAAATTTCATTTTTGGGTGAACTAACCCTTTAAGTGCTTTAACCCAGCCTTTATTGGACATTAATCACATTAGTATTAAAAGTTCCTTAAAATGTTTACAAATACATTAAGCACACACACGTTGGGTTTTTATGTTTTATGGGGACTTCTATATTTCTATCCCCTAAACCTAACTGAGGTATTTTAACAACTTGACCTAATGAGTATTTGTATGTATTTTATATTGGCAGCATTATTTTTTTTCAAGTGGTTGTTTAACTTTGGAGATAGGCTTAAAGGTGCAGTGTGTAGTATTTATGAGGATCTATTGACAGAAATGCAATATACATAACTATGTTTTCAGTGGAGTATAAAGACCTTACATAATGTACCGTTATGTTTTTATTACCTTAAAATGAGCCATTTCTATCTCCATACACAGCGGGTCCCCTTACAGTGAAATCGCCATTTTGCGCCGTCATGTTTCTACAGTAGCCCTAAACGGACAAACTTCTCTACAGAGAGCTAGTCACTCTCTGCTCTCACCGACGACGACATTTTTGTCCTGTGTCGGCCCCCGTAGCTTCTCTATGTGCTCCGAAAGGGAGGGGTGAGCGTTGGGGGATGCAATTCACAACCTCACCGCTAGATGCCGCTAAAATTCACACACTGCACCTTTAAAGTCCCCGTGAACCGGAAGTTGCAACCGACTTCAGTGTTGTGCATCCTGACGTATTTCCAACTGAAACAGAATATTGAATAGAGGGCAGGGTTTTATTTTAGTGCACCTCCTCTCCATCCCTCGCTCATAGCAGACTGACGGTTGGAGGGGAGTGGTTAAGAATATTCAACCCAAGGAACGCCATTCCAGAGCAGAAGCAAATTTTCAGATTTTGATTAAAGATTACCACGACAAACACATTTTATTTTTTTCTGTGTATTAACTTGCACAGATTGTTCAACACAAGACTAGTAATGTGCGCTAACAAAGTTAATGGGGTCAATTTTTGATTTCATGATGACTTTACTGTTTTAAGGAACTCTTAATACTAATGTAATTAATGTCCAATAAAGGTTGGTTTAAAGCACTTAATTAATGACATTTTCTGATATTCTGTGACCTAATCTAAAGTGAGAACTATTTACGATTAATAAATTAAAGCATTATCTAACTCTTTACATATGAGCAAATTAAACAATAATAATTTAATTACAGTGACAATGAATGAGGAACTCACTGATTGTGTATAGTCTATTAATATATTTACTACACATTTATAAACATTTAATTAACTACTTTGCAAATTATCTGTAAATATTTTATTATTGTATAATTATTATAAAGATTTTTGTTTCAAATAAATGCTGTTCTTTTGAAGTTTCTGTTCGTCAAAGAATCCTGGACAAAAATGTACCATGGTTTCCACAATAATATTAAGCAGCACAACTGTTTAGAACATTAATAAGAAGAAATGTTTCTTGAGCACCAAATCATATTAGAATGATTTCTGAAGGATCATGTGACACTGAAGACTGGAGTAATGATGCTGAAAATTCAGCTTTGCCATCACAGAAATAAGTTGTTGTTGAAATAAGTCGAAAACAGTTGTTTTAAATTGTAATAATATTGCACAATATTACTGTTTCACTGTTTTTGATCAAATAAATGCAGCCTTAGTGAGCATAAGAGACTTCTTTCAAAAAATCATACAGACCCCAAACTTTTGAATGGTAGTGTAAATGCGCCAACTTCTGTATTTAATGTTATTTGTCGTGTAACTTTCAGCCACTGAAGAAGATGGCAGACCGCATCAGAAAGTATCAGATTCTCAACAACGAGATCTTTGCCATCCTCAACAAGTACATGAAGGCTGTGGAGACAGACAGTTCTACCGTGGAGCATGTTCGCTGTTTCCAGCCTCCTATACATCAGTCTCTGGCCACCACATGTTAAACAAACTTTGACTTCCAGCTGTCCTATTCTTCCTCTGGTGTGACATTGCTCTCAAACGTAGTGTACAGGGCCGTTGAGCTTTCAAGATTGCCTCAGTTTTATTTAAATAAGAGACAAACCTCCAGTCTCGCCACGTGGTAAAAAAAAACACAGTAGATTCTGTCCCAGATGTTATCTAACCCTTATAAATATCAACACTCCGCATCCATTTTACATTTAAAGGAGATGTGAAGTAAACCGGTTTGAGAGATATAGGACTGCTGAAAATATTTCCAGGTCACCAGAGGACATTTTAACAAAAGTTGTTTAAGTTCTAGTAAAAAAAAAAAAAGAAAAGAAAAGGAAAATAAATCTAAATTACTTTTGATTATAAATAACTATTAAGAGAAAACATAATTGATGTCAGTTTAGTTTTTCTTTTTTTAATTCATGCCCATACAGATATGATTTAATTTATAATAGTATTTGCATGTACCTCACAAATCCCATATATCCTAACATTGTTTGTACTGTAATATACAGACCAAAAAGCAAGAGTACATTGATTATGGACACGAATGTCCAATAATTTCTCCCCTTCAAATATTTTTATGCCCAGAATTGTTTACAGAATTCTGTTCTCTTTATTGTATTACAGCACTGGTTTACAGATCTTTGCAACATCCGTCATTGTAAATGCTGTCGAAATTTGCTTGTAGTACTTGTTCTAATTTTATTGGTACTTCACTGGTATCAGTATTTGCCTCAACTATTGAAAAGTAACCTCACTTATCTTTTCTGTCAGTTTAATCGCAGTCTTCAGACTGTTAATTTGGGCTATTTTATACACGATATGTGTAAACTAGTGAAGCAGTTCGCCGTTCTAAAGTACTAATAGCTGGTTTTGTGCTGTGATGACATCTCTTTAATCACCTCTTAGTTGTTACAGACTGCAGTAGTATTACTGCATTACCTTGACCAATAACGGCCAAAAAGGGAAAATGTTGGACATCCATTGTTTCAATATCATGGTTACTAAAACTTCCAGAAATATTTCAGTATTAACCTTCACAGGCCCTTTGCTTCAGCAGTGTTTGACAGATTGGCAAGCGTTCTGTTCAATTTTGTAATTTATGTGGCTATTGTAAATGTAACCTCATGAATGCTCATCATATTCTGTTTTTTGTTTTTTTTCCAGGAGTTTTCAGATTGATTTTAATCTGTTTTTAAATAACTGTTGAATTAAATGGGTATTTTCCAGTAATCTATTTATGCATAAAAGCATTTTTTTCTTTTCTTGCTCTTGGAAGGGTTAATATGTGAATGATGATGGGAAAATGTTTGGCATTTAAGGAAGTGCTGTTTTAAAAACTCAAAGCATGACAGGTGTAATTTATTGTCATCATGGATCTATTTGTGACATGAGATTTTTGTTCATATTGTTGTACAAGTGATCATGTTTTGAAATACAAAAAAGGAGAAAATAATACAATGTACAACAAGTGGTTCTGAACAGGAATTATAATAATGTTGTATTTCCATGAAATAAAAAAGATCTAACTGAAACGGGCTGATTTATTTGAATTATTTTGCATTAAGCTTCAATTAGCATTGTGTAAATTATTGAATTGCAGCATCTTTAGGTTACCACAATCCAACATCTTCCAGTTTAATTACAAAATATTAGGTGCTTTTGCGAATCTTTTAGATGTTTTCTGAGGTGGAATCACAGCCCTTTGATATTTTTGGTACCAATATGTAGAAAAGTAGAGAACCGTGAAATGCTTACCTTGTGTAGCCTCAAACTTTATTTAATAAAGCTAAGAAAGCTCCTTATTTAAGAAAGAGTCTTCATATATTACCGTGTTAATGCCCAATTGGTGATTTAATCAGTAAGTTCCTGTGATTTTTCACACCTTGGGTAGGCCTGAATAGGATGTAATTAATTGCCTTGTTTTTAAGAACATTTCATCTAATGCAGGAGGCACTTAGCACTAGATAAACATTTCCTCCACATGGGGATGATGATGGCACAGCTGGAAATGTGAGGAATCCACACAGTTTTTTCCCTTTCAAAACTGACTCTCCATTTGTGGAAGTTTCAAGGATGTTCTGAATATTTTGGTCACTTTTCTTTTGACGATATGAATACACAACTCCTAAAGTCTGTTTTTTGTAAGAGCAGGAGTGTTTCTTGAGGCCTCTGATTGGCTGAGCTGAACGGGCAGGCAGAGGAGGGTGGTGCTTTTAAATGGCACACAGAGTAAATGTTTGCTTTCCATCAATAAAAATGACACCCAACACCCCCAATCCGCCAAACAGCTGTCTCTCACAATGTAAAGGGAGAGAAAGGGAGAGGGGCGAGCTGTGACCACTGAATGAGACACAATGCCAACTTTACAGACTGAAAAAGAAAAAAGATGGATATTATATATAGGCCTATATATAATTTCAGGAACAGTTTTCACCTTTTGAGGGCCAATTCTTTTCTAACCATCATCATTTATTTTCACATTACATCAATAGATTTGAGAATTTATTACCCATTAACCATAAAACTCTTATTTAGGATATGTATAACTAGGCCTAAAATAGAATATTAAAATTAATAGTATAATAATATTATAAAATTAATAGTATAATATTTTTTCTATCTATCCAAAAGCAAAAGAAATGTACATTTTATTGTTATTTTTGCCCCAAGCTCTTTTAATTTCTGACTCTTCTGCTTTCACCTATAATTCCACAATTATAGTCTTTATCAAGCTAATGGTGGAACAGCAAACTCGTAAGTTAAACTAAATGATATGAGAAAGAAAGAAATGTCAAGCCCATTGAACAATGTAACTTTACATTATCATGAGATAATCTGACCATTGTTGTGTTATCTTGAACGTTTACTTAAAGTCGTAGGAACACAATGTTTTGGGCTAGGCCTAAAACTGTCAGGCCATTTTGTGACATTAAAATTTCAGATGATCTATTTATTGAAGGCGTACGTGTAATTGCTGAATACAATAAAGTCAGTAAAGCAGTGTAGTAGTGTGTGTATGGACGGTGCAGAGGGCAGGAGGTGGGCAGGACGCTGGTCAGAGGGCGGGAGATCGGCACTCATATATCTGACTCAGTCAGTCTGTGAGGAGCAGCACACTTCCAAACTTTCCTGACTGGACTCCTACAGCAGTTTACACACATGGTGTGGGATTTCCAAATGCGCTGTGGTCCAAATTGACATTTAAATAGAATTTATTTCAAATTCACTCTGGAATTTTGCATTATTTTGCGATTAAATAATTATTTAGTTGAATATCAGAAGACATGATTGACGAAGTAAAACGTGAGAGAGGCGATCAATGGATGTCATATTACTCAACTGAGGTATGTTCTCCCCATGGGAGAAAACATTTCATGCAATTTACCTGTAATTTCTAATTTATTTCGTCTAATTATTGTTAACTTCAGTTGTTTTGGGAGGAAATATCTAAATTATGTATGTAGGCTATATTCCCCTAAACAAATAGAGCTACTAATATTTATTTTTTTAAGTTGCTAACTTTTATTTATTTATTTATATATGTATTTTAATATTAATGACGTGTTTATAGGCCTGTGTCATAACTGACGCATAAAACAAATTGGCCTTTAGTTAAAAAAAAAAAAAAAATCTTAAACTCATCAAACATAGCCTATAGCTATATTATTTTTTCTTTTAGAATTCTTCTAATTCATTCAAACATATTTTTCCAGAATCCTTTTAGAACAAATCCTTTTAAAATAATATAGTCTAGAACAGGTGACTTGAAGCTGTTTGAAGCTTTTTATCTGTTGGACACAGTCACGTTAACGTTCCTATGGCTATAGGAGCCTACGTGTGTTTTCATCGTGTGTGTGTGTGTGTGTGTGTGTGTGTGTGTGTGTGTGTGTGGTCTCGCAGCAGTTAATTGATTGACTCTGTGATTGTGTTGAATGTCTTGCGCTTTGACACTCGTGTATGACTTACAATCGGCCCAGCACGGGCTCATAACCAGAGGGGCGTTTCGGAATCCGAAACACGAAAGCGGGGTTCCGACATGAAAGGGCCGAATTATTACGAACGGTGTCCATTTGGGGGGGAAAAGAACAACTGAGAACAGCAGTCGCGCCCCCAAATGCCCCTCTGTCATGAGATAGAAAAAAGGCGGACGGTGAGTGACTTAAAAAGAGACAAAACAAGGGCGAGAAGAAAAGCCGGACTAGCTGGATAATAGGGTTATCGGCTGGGTGGGTGGTCAGAATACATTTACATCGCGTTACCCAAGGGGCCGAGGTTTGGTTATGAAATAAAGGTTAGGCTCTACGGATCTATGATGAATCTATTAGGAAATTATGCACACTCAAAGTCCAATATTAATGAGTTTTAATATTAATATTTGTGTCCCAAATAATGCATTACCAAACTGATCAAAAAGCAAGCACATTTGTATGATAAACATTCACTCAGTCCTGTAAGGCAGAACATTAAACGGTCTATTAGAATTTTGATTTGCCCTTTTAATGGGTGATATTTACCCCCATTCATGTAAAACCCATCTTTTTAGAGACACATTCAACAACAATTGTCTTTGATTTATATATTTATAAACACATAAAATATTAGATATCAGATAAAAAAAAAAAAAATCATTGCATTTTTATGGGACATTTTTTTCATGTGATTTTTGCCACAAGGCCTTGGTTTATTTCGGACTGTGGCCCTCACAATACAATAATAATTAATGATAGTGTTCTTTTCAGTTATAATGATAATTTCTCATCTTTGCAGGTGTATTATGGAGCAGACAGCCTGCCGTTGGGCCCCAGAGGATATTCCCCCCCAGAGCATCACTACCAGAGTTACGGCCCATCGTGTGATTCAGTGGCTGCGGGAAACACCGGCAGGCTTGAAAGCCCAGTGGGAATACTGCCTCCACCAAACCCCAAAGGATACGCTGAAAGCAACTCCAATGAACCCGAGTTTCCGGCACTGAAATCAGTTTACAGACGGACCTTAAGCCATGCCAAACCACCGTATTCCTACATTTCTCTTATCTGCATGGCAATCCAGCAGTCGCCAGCCAAGAGACTGACTCTGAACGAGATCTACGACTGGATCCGCCAACTCTTCCCGTATTACAGACAGAATCAACAACGATGGCAAAACTCCATCCGCCATTCCCTGTCGTTCAACGACTGCTTTGTGCGCGTACCGAGATCGCCAGACTCACCAGGGAAAGGCTCGTACTGGGCCCTGCACCCCGACTCTGGTAACATGTTCGAAAACGGCTGCTACATGCGTCGCCAGAAGCGCTTCAAGTGCCACAAGGCGACGTCGCCATCAGCAACGAAAAATTTGGATGGGGAAGCTGTGAAAGTTGAAGGGAAGAAAAAAAAGGTGGAGGGCAAGACAGTCATCTCTTCTTGCAAATCACCTGTACCTCCTTCGAGTGACGCCACAACACAGCATTCAACCATTTTATCAGTGTCCTATCCAGCCACCAAAGCACCTTCTCCTTCCCATCTTCCTCAGCATCTTACTCACTCACACACTTTGTTTCCCACCCAGCCTCCAGAGATCTCAACACACTTGCCCTCCCTGAGCGTGCCATTCCCAACAATGCCCAGCCCCAACCTGCAGTCTGTCCCGTCAGCCTCTATGGAAACCAGCTTGCACTGTGAACCAACATCCCAACACCCTATTTCTGTCCCGCGACTTATGGACTTCCAGTACTGCGAGACCCCTGTGAGCTACCCGGTTTACTGCCAGTCAAATTCCCATCCCAACTTCACCTCGTATGCTGGAGACTCCGTTTACTATCCTGGATTTAGCATGTGTTCTGCTCCTCTTTTGAGTTCCTCCTGATCTTCTGTAGCATATTAAGGCCTATTCAAAATCAATCCGTTTCTGTTTAGATACTTATAATTGCTGTATATATTAGTTAATGGACCCCCCATAGCTGGAGAAGTATCTGTTATCTGATGCTAAAGGATTTCTGTGATTCTGTGTGAATGTTTTGGATAAATTCAATTGAATTGAAGGTGTTTGAAGATACTTATCAACATGAATTCCATGCTGTAAATCTCAAGTAAAATTTTAAACATTCAAAAAGGTGTTCATTCTATTATTTGCGTCTGGTGTAATGTGCAAGATTATATTCACACTTTCACATTATTTTACTGCAGCATTTTTTAAATTCCTCAAGAGAGTGTTTGGGGAAGAATCAACTCAACGGAGGCATTGTCCTGCTCACATTGTAAAAGATAAACATCATTTCCTGCCCTAACATTCCTCACACTAACCAAGACAGCCACACTGAAAACTAGTAGCCTTTTAGTAGTTACCTTTTGAAACCAATAAAAATGAATAAAATCGACAAGACACACAAACAAACAGCAGACTCTGAACTATATATATATATATATATATATATATATATATCTGGAAAAAATTAAAATTATTATTATCAATGTTAAGTGGTCTCTTAATTTTTTCCAGAGCTGTATATAGAAAATAAATAATATAGGAATATTATGCATATTAATTTACTATTAAATGAGTTTGAAATAAAAGTATAATTATGGTGCTAACCATGGTTAGAAGAAAAAATATAAATTATAAATAAAAATAAATGATATATGATAAAATAATTGGATAATATAAAATAAATAAATGCATATTAATTTACAAGAATTAATGAGCACTTAACCTCCATAAAAAATCTATGCTTTCACTTTCCTTTAATCCCTCCCTGTTCTAGCTTATGCTACTCTAAGCAATGTCTGAAATTATGTCTTTTGAGCACTTTTTGTGTTTATTTGCCTCTTCACGATGAATCGCTTGCTGTATTCCTCATTTGTAAGTCGCTTTGGATAAAAGCGTCTGCCAAATGAATAAATGTAAATGCAAGTAAATAAGTTTAAAATAAAAATGCATATTTATGCCAATAACAGGCAGAAAAACCTGCGTACTGCACAAAACAATCAAAGTACTGATTTACTGATGATATGGGATGGGGTAATGGGTAGTGTCCAGACATGGCTTGCGATTTTGACTGTCTGATGGGCTGAATGCTAGCAGTAGAAAGGTTGCGACCCCCTCCATCCCCTCCTAGCCTAACCTTTGATTCCTGGGTAAGCAGGATTGTGTTTGAGTGTATGAGAACAAAAGGAAGACACTGGTCTTAATGGTGGACCTCCCCAAAGCAGTGTCTTCTCAACAATAGGACACAGGGACACCCACAGCGATCTGAGCAGAAGCCACAGACCCCTCAGTGTGTGTCCGAGATTCAGAGAGAGGGCGAGACGTGAGGAGTTCATGAGATTTCAGGGCTGTGATCTGTTCCTGTGATGGTAATTGTCTTCTTTATAGAAGTCGGCACGTCTTCAGATTCTGCTGTATGCTCATATGATGGATGACTGTGCTTTCTAAATATCTGAAGAGTCTGGCTATGTGTGTATTCAGTTCTAAGCAATACAAGGGTGTGAACTGTGATTTCTAGAGTGTGAAGATGCTGTCTGTAGGTCATCAGTAGGCCAGCTGTGGATGCAGACTGTGACCGGGGTGGGACGGGAGGAAGGGTCTGCTGCCAGGTGACTGTTTGTCAAACTCGCTTCAGCTCATCTGTCTTATCATAAATTAGCTTAAACGTATAAAGTTTAATTTATGGTATCAAAAACATGATCTTCATGACTGTACTATTGCTCTCAACTGCTTTGGATGATAGCATCTGCCAAATTCAATGTAATTTATTGAAATTATATGAATGTAAACTTTGTTTTGTAAGAAATTAATACCTTTATTCAGCAAGTATGCATTAAATTGACCAAAAGAGACAGTATAAAGACATTTATAATGTTACAAAAAATATATATTTTATCAAAATAAATGCATCAAAGAACCCTGAAAAAAAATGTATCAGTTTCCACAAAAAAATATTAAGCATATTTTCAACATTGATAATAATAATAAATGTTACTTGAGCAACAAATCGGCATATTAGAATGATTTTTGAAGGATGAAGACTGGAGTGATTATGATGAAAAATCAGCTTTGCCATCACAGGAATAAATGACAGTGAACAGTTTTTTTAATTGTAATATTTCACAATATTACTGTTTTACGGTATTTTTGATTAAATAAATGCAGCCTTTGTGAGCATAAGAGACTTCTTTAAAAAACTAAAAAATCGTACAGCCCCCAAACATTTGAACGGTAGCTACTGTATAAGAGAAAGAACAATTAATTAAATACATCTTAAAATAATAATTTAATTCAATAAATAATACATTCAAAAGTGTATATTAATTAATGTGTTGGTCACCATTCTGTTAAAACTTTACACCAGTTAAACAGTTTTTTTTTTTCATGTTGTAAATGGTCCTGTGTTGTGACAGTTTTAAAGTACAAAATTCATAGTTCATAAAAAAGCTGCATGCACAATAATTATAAAAGAATTACAAAAGAATGTCACACCGCAGGACATGTCACTTCTAAAAAGTATCGACTACCAAAACACAGAAGATAATATTTTATTTTATTAACATTTCGTCAATGGCTGCTTAAAACATCTGATGGGGGTTTTGTTCCACTTGTCAAAAAGCTGGCATGTGATTGGCTGAAGAGTGGAAGCTACCCTGTTGGCATGGCAGCGGCCGAACAGACTAGGCCATGTTGTTTACACAGTGGCCAGCTTTTTATTGCCTGTCTGTGCCTGCGCGTCTCCGTTAGTGTCCCTCCGTCTCCTTTCACAAGGGCTCGGGTAAATATGCCTGTTCAAATAGCCATCACTCAGAGGCAGTGACAGGCCTGTACTCCTTCCCTTACCACCCCCTCTTCGTCCGAACCCCCACTCATCCCCCTCGCTTCAGGCCACGCTCCCTATCTGAATGAGAAAGCGTTCAAACTCTGGCTACATTTAAATTAATGCTGAAGAATTCAGGGCAAACACTTTGATTCCCAATAGGACATAAATAAAACAGATTAAAGAAGCACTTTTCTGTTTTATGAAAGTGACACCATTTCAGCTATGCGCTTAGAATAAAATCTATAACTTGGTTTATTTCATTTAACGTCATCCACTATTCATCTCCTCTATTATTCTCTCTTCATCTCGGGATCCACCTGTGTTTGCAGAGTGACAGTGGTTTGGTGCTTTCAGGACAGTCAGATAAGCTACCAGCAAATAACAAAAAAAGATGAGGGACACCCAGCATCTATTTATCCTTTTCTTCCTCTTTCATCCCTTTGTAATCTGACTCATCTATTCATTGCTCGGCCTTGTGGCTCTCTGGCCGGTCTGAGGCTGCTGTTTAGGGTGTGCACCTTGCTCATTTTCTGAAAGCATCGAGTTATTGCAGCTTCTGTCCAATGTATTCATCCATTGTTGTTTTCCTCCTTCCATTATTTCCCACCTTTATGTTCTAGTTTCTGGTTTAATCATAGAAGTGGTCAAACTCATCATCAGACTCCACTGACTCATTTATAGCAGCAGGACGGTTCTCCTGTGGTAGATTTTCCTCCTCTGAACCAGAGTGTTGATCTGGATAAAAACAGATAAGATTAAAAGAAAGATTAAATGCAAATATCAAAATTTTACATGTCAAATTTCAGACAGATAGAGTAATGTAAAAAAGAAAGTACACCCTTATGGCAGCAACAATTGCTTCTCTAAGATCATTGCTGATGTTTTTCGTCCTTGGCACTGTGTTAACACACACCTGAATGCTCCAGACCAAACTGCCAAAACTTCTGCTTTTATAGAGGTGATCACACTTGCTGATGATCAATTAATCAAAGACGTTTGATTAGCAGTGCCTGATTTACTACTTACAATCTTAATTCCTATGGAAGCAGTAAGGGTGCACTTAGTTTGTTACCCATGGCTTCTCCATTTTCGCCTATAGCTTTTTTTTAATGGGATAGCTCACCCAAAAATGAAAATTCTGTCATAATTTACTCATCCTCAAGTTGTTCCAAACCTGTATGAATTTCCTTCTTCTGCCGAACACAAAGGAAGATATTTGGAAAAATGTTTGTAACCAAGCAGATCTCAGCAGCCATTGACTACCATAGTATTTTTTTCCCCACTATGGTAGTCAATGGCTGCCGAGATCTGCTTGGTTACAAACATTCTTCCAAATATCGTCCTTTGTGTTCGGCAGAACAAAGACATTTATACAGGTTTGGAACAACTTGAGCGTGAATTAATAATGACATAATTTTTGGGTGAACTATCCCTTTAAAAAAAACTAGGCGAAAATGGAGAAGCCATGGGTAACAAACTAAGTAGTAAGTAGTAAATCAGGCGCTGCTAATCAAACGTCTTTGATTAATTGATCATCATTTATCGTAAGTGTGATCACCTCTATAAAAGCAGAAGTTTTGGCAGTTTGGTCTGGAGCATTCAGGTGTGTGTTGCCAACACAATGCCAAGGACGATAGTTCACCCATTTTTGGATGAACAATCCCTTTAAATAAATAACGACACATTGTAATATGTCATGTGTTGTTGTTCATTTGAGGTTTTATTTACCTAATTTTAAGACCTGCTGTGGACCAGATGATTTTTTATTATGTCCTGATACGTAAAACCATAGAATTCAATAGAGTGTCTTTTCTATCTCGAGTGTAGATAGATAGATAGACAGACAGACAGCTTATAGTTTGCATGTTTGTGCTGAAAGCAGCTAGATTTAATGTGCAAAATTAAACATACCATTTGACTGGTATCCATCTGTCTCCTCCACATCCTCCTCCCTATGGGAATAAATAAAGGTTAGAGAGAGTCCTGATGAGCAAAACATATACAATACAGTATAGAATACAACAAAACTCACTTCTGTGTTTGGGAGTTGACAGGGTTGAGAAGACCTTCAATATCGTCATCTTCATCATCAGGGCATTTTGTGTGATCATCAATAGGGTCTCTTGACCAGGGGTACGCTTTCTCAACCACAACCTCATCATCATCTTCATCTTCTTCTATTTCTTGATTGTAAACCTCTTCCTCTTCAGTCTCACCTGCATACAACTCTTCAAGACTATGCAGAAAGTCAGTATTAGTCCAATGAGGAGAAGAGTCATTTAAAAAAATAACAAGAAGATGAATATTCATGAACAGTGTTATTTGCACAAATTTAAATATACACCTTTTGTGAATGTCAGAAGTATTAACTTTTTTGTCATCCTCTACACTTTTTATGGCCTCCTTTTGATCTTGAAAACTGTTCTCTCTCTCCTCTTCCTCTGTTGTCTCTCCTCCATCTTCACTATCTGGAATGTCCTCTGGAACATCTCCTTCCCCACTGGGTTCAATCCCATCTCTCTTTCCCGCCACTTTCTCACTCCCTTCTTCATCATCACCCTGTGCTTCATCATCCAATCCTGCTTCTTCCTCTCCACCTGTACCTTCCTCGTACTCTTCTTCATTTTCAACTTCTCTGTCACATATTTTCTCTTCTGCAACATGACTGTCACCATTTCCTTCAAAATCTTCTTCCTCTCTAATGTTGAGTCCTTCAGATCCATCATTCTTTTCTGAGCTTATACTACTTGGAAGTATTTCTTGGCTCCTGCTTTCTTCCTGTTTGTCTTCCTCTTCATCTTGCATCACTGCATCAACATTCTTCTTAGTGATGATAGATTCTTTGCTGCTATACTTAGATGTTTTTTGATGTATTTTGCTGATTTTTATGTCCGAGTGGCTTTCCGAAGCATCTTGTGACATGGAAGTGGAAGAGCTACAACAGATAATTGTGGAAAAATGTTACAATAAGATATGAATGTTTTAATAATGTTTCCAAAGTCTTATAGAAGATCTAGGGCTGTCAATAATGATTATTTTGGTAATCAAGTAATCGGTCTATTATTTTTACGATTAATCGAGTAATCAGAATTTCTTTGTGATTGTAAAAATAGACCCAAGTGAATAATAGCCTTTAATTCAGTTATTTAAAATACATATAAAATAACAATGGGGCAATAGTAATTGATTCAAATAAACTATTCAAAAAGAAGTAATCATATGGGTTTTATTGAACAACAGTGTTAAAATACATAATATACACTCACCTAAAGGATTATTAGGAACACCATACTAATACTGTGTTTGACCCCCTTTCGCCTTCAGAACTGCCTTAATTCTACGTGGCATTGATTCAACAAGGTGCTGAAAGCATTCTTTAGAAATGTTGGCCCATATTGATAGGATAGCACCTTGCAGTTGATGGAGATTTGTGGGATGCACATCCAGGGCACGAAGCTCCCGTTCCACCACATCCCAAAGATGCTCTATTGGGTTGAGATCTGGTGACTGTGGGGGCCATTTTAGTACAGTGAACTCATTGTCATGTTCAAGAAACCAATTTGAAATGATTCGAGCTTTGTGACATGGTGCATTATCCTGCTGGAAGTAGCCATCAGAGGATGGGTACATGGTGGTCATAAAGGGATGGACATGGTCAGAAACAATGCTCAGGTAGGCCGTGGCATTTAAACGATGCCCAATTGGCACTAAGGGGCCTAAAGTGTGCCAAGAAAACATCCCCCACACCATTACACCACCACCACCAGCCTGCACAGTGGTAACAAGGCATGATGGATCCATGCTCTCATTCTGTTTACGCCAAATTCTGACTCTACCATCTGAATGTCTCAACAGAAATCGAGACTCATCAGACCAGGCAACATTTTTCCAGTCTTCAACTGTCCAATTTTGGTGAGCTCGTGCAAATTGTAGCCTCTTTTTCCTATTTGTAGTGGAGATGAGTGGTACCCGGTGGGGTCTTCTGCTGTTGTAGCCCATCCGCCTCAAGGTTGTGCGTGTTGTGGCTTCACAAATGCTTTGCTGCATACCTCGGTTGTAACGAGTGGTTATTTCAGTCAAAGTTGCTCTTCTATCAGCTTGAATCAGTCGGCCCATTCTCCTCTGACCTCTAGCATCAATAAGGCATTTTCGCCCACAGGACTGCTGCATACTGGATGTTTTTCCCTTTTCACACCATTCTTTGTAAACTCTAGAAATGGTTGTGCGTGAAAATCGCAGTAACTGAGCAGATTGTGAAATACTCAGACCGGCCCGTCTGGCACCAACAACCATGCCACGCTCAAAATTGCTTAAATCACCTTTCTTTCCCATTCTGACATTCAGTTTGGAGTTCAGGAGATTGTCTTGACCAGGACCACACCCCTAAATGCATTGAAGCAACTGCCATGTGATTGGTTGATTAGATAATTGCATTAATGAGAAATTTAACAGGTGTTCCTAATAATCCTTTAGGTGAGTGTACATAGTATACACATAATCAACTAATGTTTTAAAGGGGTCATGAACTGGCTTTTTAAAAAATTTTTATACTGTTGTCTGAGGTCAACTCGCGTGGTTTTTACATTCAAAAACATAATGAATAAGTAATAGGCTATTTTCTACCCTGGTTTTGAGCCTAGCTCCTGGAACGCTCGTTTTTTATGGGCGTCCCGCATTTAAGACTTGGAAGTAAACGCCCACTGCTATGATTGGAATTATTTTTTATTACTTGGCCAGCCCGATCGGTGGATATAACCGCGAACCATGCATAACTAACACACACACACACACAAACACACACACACGTGTGCGCGCACCCACAAGCCAAGTATGTGCATCAGCAAAACTTCACTGCAGACAAATCAGCATGTTCAAAACTTCCGCGATTGTATTTTCCCTTCAGATTACCAGTCAAGAGAGTGAACAACGCACATCAAGAAAGGAATGTTATTTCACTATTTAAGATAGCCCGTCATTAGCCCCAGGACATCAGGCTTTGCGAGCCCTGGCCCATATATGTTTGAGTCTGATCACGAATCGCAGCACAATGAACCAACAACACCTCAAATACAAAGGATTCTCCAGCCTGTGACAGCATGGTAAGTTATGTTTAGTTAGACACGTACACATAATCAGTAGATATCAAACGTAACAATGCAATACTATCACATATAAAAAACATTTTTACTCACATAATTGTATTGCATCATTCCTGTCAGATCCAGAAGCCACAGCATCGTTTTTTAAAGGGTTAGTTTACCCAAAAATGAAAATTAGCCCATGATTTACTCACCCTCAAGTCATCCTAGGTGTATATGACATTCTTCTTTCAGACGAATAAAATCAGAGTTATATTAAAAAAGTCCTGGCTCTTCCAAGCTTTATAATGGCATTGACTTGTTGGTTCGTTTTTGAAGTCCATAAAAGTGCATCTATCCATCATATAACTGCTCCACACGGCTCCGGGGGGGTTAATAAAGGCCTTCTGAAGCGAAGTGGTGCATTTGTGTAAGAAAAATATCCATATTTAAAACTTTATAGACTAAAATAACTAGCTTCCAGCAGTCAGCGGTATGCAACTCGACTTACGGCGAAAAAGTAACCCATGACCCATGAACCCTTGACGTATGCATATTGACGAACGCAGAAGCGCAGAGGATTGAGCAAAACAAAACACCGGTCATGAATTAGAAGTCTAAAACAAGAATTTTTAAAGAGAAATGCGGAGGATTTCGATATAAGAGAAGAGGGGCTTGAGTTTGTTGCCCAGCCCTATCCACGAGAGGCGTCAAAGCTTGCGATGCTCCTATACATCGCGTCAGGGGATACTCTTTCACCGTAAGTCGAGTTGCGTACCGCTGACTGCCGGAAGTTGCCTAGTTATCAAACTGCCTAGTTATTTTAGTCTATAAAGTTTTAAATATGGATATTTTTCTTACACAAACGCGCCACTTCGCTTCAGAAGGCCTTTATTAACCACCCGGAGCCGTGTGGAGCAGTTATATGATGGATAGATGCACTTTTATGGACTTCAAAAACGAACCAACAAGTCAATGCCATTATAAAGCTTGAAAGAGCCAGGAATTTTTTAATATAACTCTGATTGTATTTGTCTGAAAGAAGAATGTCACATACACCTAGGATGACTTGAGGGTGAGTAAATCATGGGCTAACTCTGACGTCACAGGTAAGAACATTCGCAGATCGTTTGCTGAGCCAGCTGTCAATAAAAGCTTTTTTTTGACTAACAAGGAAGTTTTCAGCTCTGAAACTTACAGGATATTCTTATAATAAGATGACCTTTTATATATCAAAAGCTCAAGGGAAAGTTGATTTCTCAATTCATGACCCCTTTAATTATGTTTCATAACAAATGCCAAGATCAAAATCCTTGTTTAATATTTGCCACACAACATTTAATTCAAATGTCTACCTAATCTTTAATGTTTGGCCACTTCTTTACAATAGAAATGCTAGAGCCACTGTAATTTCTTGAACAAGAACATGTGGACATCAAAACACGCAAACTCAGAGCGAGTTTAAACTTTTATTTTGAAATCGTGATGAACAACAATTTGCGATTTTTAGAAACATATTGATGTATTCTCCTGTGTTGGCGTATGATTATAAATGATTTACCTTACAAATCTGGTGAAATGGCACACGTTGCATTCCCAGATGAACGTTATAAGCAACCCAAACTCACAGCATATGCAGAGATGGAGTTTGTTAACCGAGCTGCTGAGACGTGCTCCACGCACGATAACAGTGCAACACTTTGCTATAAAAGACATAGCGTGTCAGACATTATATGCATTCCCAAATGCACGTTATTGGAAACACAAACAAACAGCACATTCAGAGACTGAAACTGAGTTTGTTTGTGTCATTTACTGTGAACGGAGCCGCTCTGAGACGCTGGAAGAAACACATAACCTGTGCGGATGTAAATAATTAAATCATCGCGCTTCACTCTGAAGCCTGCAGCGTATATATTTATTTAATTGAATCGCAGCCTTTGTAATTTTACAATAGCATTATGCTATTTTTAAATGGTTTTAATGTATCGTGCAGCCTTAGAAAACCGTCTAATAATGCGGTTCGTGAATTCTCATCCGTGGCCAGTTATTTGACAGAGGTAAATTTCGATCAAGGATTTTTTTACAATCATGCACTCGAATTTAATCGAGGAATCGTGACAGCCCTAATAAGATCCATCTCTAACATGCAGTCTGCATGGATTGATTAAAATCTGAAAATGATTGTTAATTTGGCTTACCCTTGAGAATTGTTATCATTTTCTGTAGAGTGTGATTTGGTCCCATCTCTTTTTTTCTTTCCCCTTTTTTGCATCCCAGACACCATGACTTCAGAGGGCACAGCGCTGCCTTCACTGCTTTCTTCATGGTCAACTGATAGACGCACTTTAAGCATACAAAATATACACAGACTTATAAGGAGAGTTTGTTTACATTAGACTAATATCATGTTATATTTTTCCCAATGAGAAACAAATCAATGTAAAGTCACCAAATTTCACAAAACTAACCTGGCCTACAGTCTAGCTCAGACCGATCACTCTCTTTCCCATTCCTCTTATGTTTTAGTCTCTGGCAACTCTCCTCATTTGGGTTCAGTGTTTCTTTTTTCACTTTTTCCTTGTCTGTCTCACTGCATTGGATTCTTTCCTCACTGGGGTTTGGTACATCCATGGTACATCCATCATACATCCATCGTACATCCATCATGGGGCTCAACACAGGAAGTCGTGGCCAGGAAGCACCAGCAGGAGTGAAGTGAGCTGTAGGCATAAACCCTTGCCTTATACCGGCCCATAGATGGTCCATTGATGGTGACTTCTGCTGGACTGGAGAATGTGATTGATGGAGTGAATCTCCAGGTAAAGAATAATAGGGCGGCAAGGGATGATTCAAGGCTTGAATGTTCTGAAGGTTTTTATAATCCTTTGGGATATTGTTTTGGGGGAGTCCGCAAATAGAAGGCTGTGAGCCAGTTAACCAAGTGGGTGGAAAGTAAGGATGATGGCCATTTGGGTTGCATCTTAAAGTATTTTGCCTGATGTCTTAAGAAAGAGGGTAGTGTTAACAGTTTCCTCAAAAAAAGAACTTGAAAACAGAAATTGCTAAGCACATTACCTTTTGCTGTCTGAGTGTTTCGCATGGTGTGAGAAGTTTGAGATGGGTTTGAAGAATTGGAGGAAAGAAGGTGGCCTCTAAAGTCAGACCTATGTGCAGTCTTCATACCTTCGTTCTCCTCCATCTGCTGAATATAACTCTTTAAGTGCTGTTGTACCCCATGGATAAAAAAAAACAGACATCACAATCAATACAAGTTCACACCTTGTAAAAGACATCACTTTCCCTTAAAAAAAAAAAAGCACCTTGGACTTTTCAGAAACTCTTATGTCTTTCAGTCTTTTCTGCCATTGTGGGAAGTTCTCTTCCAGATACTGTTCATACTGAGCCTTTTGAAGAGCAAATGTGTAGGTTAGTTTAGCAAATGTGACCCTGGACCACAAAACCAGTCATAAGTCGCATGGGTATATTTGTGGCAATACCCAACAATACATTGTATGGGTCAAAATTATCGATTTTTCTTTTATGCCAAAAATCATTAGGATATTAAGTAAAGATCATGTTCCATGAAGATATTTTGTAAATTTCCTACCGTAAATATATCAAAAATGTATTATTAGTAGTAATATGCATTGCTAAGGACTTCATTTGGACAACTTTAAAGGCAATTTTCTCAATATTTCTTTTTTTTTTTGCACGCTCAGATTGTATCTCGGCCAAATGTCCTATCCTAACAAACCATACATCAATGGAAGGCTTATTTATTCAGCTTTTATGTATAAATCTCAATTTTAAAAAAATGACCCTTATGACTGTTTTTGTGGTCCAGGGTCACAAATAATCATGTACATGCAATGCCAAACTGCAATGAATCATTTTGTCTTTAAGAAGACAAAAGCAGGTCATGTGATGGATCTGATTTTCTATGCATTATAATACACTCTCAGAAAATAAAGTACAAAAATTGTACCTTTAGTGTGATACACAGCTTGTCACCGTGGCAGTGCTGTTAAAGGGACATCTTTATACATTATTTATCCCTAAAAGATGCATAGTAGAACCTTAAAGTCAACATGAAATGGAAATTGCAATAGTCTTTTCTTCCTTATTGTGATGTATCCAAGCAAAACATTTTCTCAAACGAGAAAAAAATGTAGGGCAGGACTTGATTTTGTGAAGTGATTGGATTGTAGTCATTTGCTAATTGATGTAATTTCATGTGATTGGCAGGTTGCAGGAGTGGAGGGATTGTTGGCCCACTCTTGCACCAGTGCACACTTCATCAGAGAAGAGATGACACTGCGAGGGGGAGGAGAAGTTAATGTTTTTGATTAAAGATTACACATAAAAAACAATTATGTGCACGAATAAATCATTTACAATAAACTGCAATATTCCCTAAAACATTTTGTCAGCTTTGATTTCATTGTGACTTTAAGGGTACATGACTACTCTAAGGTAGTAATATGCACCTTTTAAGGTTAGATAAGGTACAATGCTGTCCCTTTAACTGCCCCAGTCACTGACAAGCCCCTAAAGGTACATTTTTTCTGTCAATACAGTTGTATTCTGCAGTGTAAATCATGGAAGGGGGCAGGGAAGTCCTGCATGGTTGCTTACCCGTAAATTGCTCATGGCTTCGGTGCTGGCCAACATGTCATTGAGCGTGTCTTGTGCTCTCTGAAAGTCCTGCAGCAGCTTTTGGTTATGGATCTGAGCCCTGCGTTCCTGCTCACTGATCTCTAACCAGCGGCCTTGCAGCCAGGCAGCCCTGCTGCTGTATCACAACAAGAAACATGATGAACTCATGATTCAATAATAAACTCAAAACGAATGCCAGAATCATCTATTGTTTCCAACTTAAGTCCAATTGTTTCTTGACATCCTGAAAAATCCAGTTTACCCAGTAGAATCTTATCAATTCTTATATAGAATTCTTGTTTGATTCCATTGGTTCCAAAATATGATACTTTCATTAACATTATGATATTTGACAGTAAAAATAGTGTCAGACATGCAAATATTCCATTACATTACAGCACAATACCACAGATAACACATTCCATTTATTTTAAAATTCTGAATTCAATAGGCTAAATATTGATGTTAGGATGTTCAATAAATGGATAGGTTTCTTACAGGCGATGATTCCGCTGCTGTGATTGAAACTCACTCTGGAGCTGCATCCTTCTTCTATGACTGCAAAGATTAGATATTAGAGATAACCATTCAGAAAAAGTTAGTAATGTTAAACACACATACCCAAACTACAGAATGGTTTAAAAAGCAGTGCACTGTCTTGTTGTTTCAAACCTGTAGGGGAGACCAGGGAGTGTTGTAACACAGGGTTAGATGTAACACTGTTTGACAGGTCAGAAAAGAGCTGTGGTAACATCATCAATATCATACACTCCCATCTTCTTTTTGAGCTCACATGAGAAATTGCATGTGACTGTGTGCAAATTTGTAGATTTGATGACCAAAAAACTGATTTTCTCACAAGAAAGTAAAGTTTTTCATCAGGATTATTTTTTGCCTAGCAATCATTGAGTTAGAGGTACAATTATTTAACTTACATGACCTGAAGTAGCTATTTATCTAGTTTAATTTGATGCTTTGTATTTATGCTAACTTCAAACCCACATGCTAAAACAGTTAGCCTTTGGCTGTTTGGGGTGGGGATAGTTGTAAGTTTATTTAAAAAATGTTACAACCAACCCCTATGATGATTCCAATGAGTCCAGTTGTCAATCACATCCTTTGTTGAGGCAAAATCATGTTGTTGTTGTTGTTTTTTTTTGTTTTGTTTTTTTGCGTATCGAGGGATTTATTCAGTAAATGTGTTTCCATGCGCATGTCTTCTTACCAGCTAAAAAATTAACTGCCTCAATTGAACGCACAAGTTTTTTGTGCACATTATTAGAATTTATGCGCATCTTGATGTTTCCATGCACCGTTTTTTATGCAATATCTCAAAATTCACATAAATAGGTCGATCTTGGAAACATATAGTGACTGAACCCTGTGACAGGGATACAGTACACTTACACTCACACAAACACACGCAGCAATTGTTTTGCATTACATTTAATGTTTTTAAAAAAATACAATAAAAAATACAAACATTCAATACAAAAACTGTTCTTCAATAGTGTGGGTGTTATTTCAGCAAATGACCAGTGTTACATCCATGTTACAACTCACTCCAGTAGTGGGGTAGATTGTAACAACGGAACTCTTTGTATTTGACATTAACTCACATAATCTGAGATTGTGTAGTACATCTCCAAGTGAGTTATATATGTAGCAGACAAATGTGGCTACCAAAATTTGAGACATCTAGCACAAACAACCACTTAGTTACTGATGCTCAAACAAAAAGTATTACAAAACCATCCCCGGTCTCCCATCACCATTCACTTTCATTGCATCTTTTTACCATAAAATGAATAGCCTATACACAACATATCCTAAAGCTTATTTTATAGGTTTCATTGTTCATTGTCATTGTGATGATGATGATGACAGAATAGTCAGATTTGGGTGAACTATCCCTGTAGTATTTCGTATTTTTTTACTACACTTGTTGACAGAACAATAGCGCCCTCTCCTGGGTTTTAACGATACGGGAGACCACTAACACAATGAAATCAGAATTCACTTAGAATTTAACTCACAATATCATGCCAACGTGCACCACAACACTTCGGCATCACAAACTAAACTATTCTATAGAGAACTTGCGTAAATATAATTCTGAGATAGGTAGAAAAAACATATCTGGGGCTGGCAGGGACGAAACGAACGAAATAAAGTCACACGATCATACGAGCGGTCACTCACTTGTGTTGTATATTCTCGTATGCTGTCCTTTGATAATTGTCATGGCGCTCCTCCTCAGCCTTTGTAAAGGGTGTCATGTTAAACTCGATCTGAATGGCAAACTGCTCTCTCAACAACCAGCAGTGCGTATTATGAGATTAGGGATTATTCTTTGCGAAGGTGGGTCAGAAAGGAAAGGGTGGTCAAAGGAAAATCGTGATGGCTTTGACTAAACGCTATTTTACAAGGATAAGCAAGGGGAAATAATAAAAATTCTTACATTCAGAAAGAAGTCAACTTCATAATGAAGGTAGATCTACATTGAAATTGAATTGTGTTCAGGTCAGGACAAGAGCATTTTTCATACGTCAGGTCGAGGCAAATGTGCCTTATTATCAGGTTCCCACTATTTATTTATTGATTTATCTATAGTTCGTGAGTTAGAAGCTAAGATTTTAAGGAACGTGTCTAAAAGTTAATTCATTTTAAATAATAACTGAAATGCATTAACCCTCTTATTTATTTATTCATAAATGTGATTATTTTGTGCTAACTAAGATAAATTAGCACAATAGACACGGTGGCAGTTTTTAAAATAAATGTAACAGTGAATTTTTTTTTAAACAATCCTTATTTTGTGTATGTGTGTGTGGTCCTGGTAAACCCTGCGTTATGGGGTCAAAATGTCCCCACAAAGATGGCAATATCCAAAATCCTTGTCCTTGTGCAGCAAATCATACTGAGTGATGTTTTTTGAAAATGTAAAAGTGCAGAAGGTGATGGGTAGGTTTATGGGTAGGGTTAGTGTAAGGGGATAGAAATATATAGTTTGTACAGTATAAATCATTACGTCTATGGAATGTCCCTATAAAACATGAAAACCCAACGTGTGTGTGTGTGTGTGTGTGTGTGTGTGGCTCATGTAAACCCTACGTTATGTCCCCACAAAGATGGCAATATCCTAAATCCTTGTCCTTGTGGGAACATTTTTTGGTCCCCATGAGGAAAACAGCTTGTAAATCATAGCCTACTAAGTGATGATTTTTGAAAATCTAAAAATGCAGAAGGCTTTCTGTGATAGGTAGGTTTAGGGTTAGGTGTTAGAATATACAGTTATGACTATGGAAAGTGTGTGTGTGTGTGTGTGTGTGTGTGTGTGTGTGTGTGTGTGTGTGTGTGTGTGTGTGTGTGTGTGTGTGTGTGTGTGTGTGTGTGTGTGTGTGTGTGTGTGTGAGAGAGAGAGAAATATTTCCACGTGGAACTGTTGTAGAGTGCCGTTTACGTCAGAGGGACCGTTTCAGCTGCAACACAGACCTGTCATGAGCCGAATGTTGTTGTTAGCCTGCAGCAGAAGTTCATTGTGCGAGACAGCAACCAGCAGAGTATTTCTTGTTGAAACGATATTTTGAATGGAATGACAGGTCGGTATCAATTAATAAAAAAAGTAGTATTAGTATTTTATAGTTTTTAACCGATATATGTTGTTACTGGAACACTCAAAGTAATGTGTCAGAGTTAGCAGTGTCCTGTTCATTACTAGTTTCAAAAGCTTCCTGTTTGTTGTAGCTTCTATATATATGTAACTTACTTTAGCCAATGTATGTACTTTGAAGGATTTTTAATGTCTCTCTCAACTGGCTATTTTTCTGTTTTTGTGACCAGATTCGAGCAAACGAGAATCGAGTGGCTTTACAGGTAGAAAACAGGTTGAGCAGGTAGTGTCTCACGCAGCGGATGATTTAAAGCTGAAAACATGGCTAGGTTCATGAGTAGAGTATGGTGTAAGGTGGAGTCAACCGGTCGCCATCTGCCTATCGTTCTGAACGCTGTTCTGGTGTTCTCCATCACTGCCGAGGTCAGCTATTTGGTGCTGGTGGAGGCTCCTCTTGAGCCAGCACAGAAGAAGACTGAGTGGTCCACCATATGGAAGGCCATACATCTCTTCGCTCAGTACTTCATGCTAGGAAATATAACCTGGAATGCTTCGTTGTTTGTGAAAACTAACCCAAGTATCCGTGGAGTGTTTCTGGCAGGAGATGCATTGGGTCATGGGTGGAGGTAATTGGTTTGTATTTATTTATCATGTATTTATGCTCTTGAATCTCTGTTTGAGCTTTTGTGGCCAATCAGAAAGCAGTAAACAATTATAATGTGATATTTTCCTCTTCTGTGACAGGTACTGCTACAGCTGTGAGACCCACACTCCTCCACGATGCTCGCACTGCTATGATTGCAACGTGTGTGTACTGCGCCGTGATCACCACTGTGTGTTTTTTGGCCAGTGTGTCGGTTTCCACAATTACCGGTATTTCCTGACCTGTTTGCTGTTCATGTGGGCAGGGCTGCTCTATGCAGTAGTCATGAATGCTGAGGTCTTCATTGTCGTCTTAAAGGAGGGTGTCACTTTTCACAGTGTCATGCTTTTGCTCGTGCCCTGGATAATGCTCGTCTCTGGTGAGATTTCTAATGAGTGTCTGCTACTGCTATGAGAAATCAATAATGTCATGAGAAATCAAATTTTCCTCGATCTTTTGAAATGAGATTTGAGTGCGCTGTGGAAATGTTCATATTATCCATGTTAATCTTGTTGGATGTTTTTGACGGTCCCTTGCTTTGGATAAACGCATCTGCTAAATGAACGAATGTAAACAACATAGATGAGGATATCTTGAAAATGCAACTTGCTTTACAGTCTTGGAAAGCATTAGTTACACCACCATTCAGGGCTGCGTTTCTCAAAAGCATTGTGAGCTAAGTTTATCGTGGTTCTACGATCTACTTAGGCTTACGATGCTTTTGGGAAATGGAGCCCAGAAGTTTGGGGTCTGTAAGATTTTTATTTTTTATTCTCGAAAGAAGTTAATACTATTATTCAGCAATAATGCTTGATCAAGTCAGTAAAGAAATTTATAAAGTTACAAAATAATTTCTATTCTTTCTATTCATTAAAGAATTCTGATAATGTATCATTGTTTCCACAAAAATATTAAGCAGCTCTGTTTTCAACATTGATAATAAGAAATGTTTCTTGAGCATCAAATCAGCATATTAGAATGATTTCTGAAGGATCATGTGACACTGAAAACTGGAGTAATGATGCTGAAAATTCAGCTTTGCCATCACAGGAATACATTACATTTTAAAATATATTAAATGGAGAACAGTTTTTTAATAATATTTCACAATATTACTGATTTTACAGAATCTTTGATCAAATAAATGCAACCTTGGTGAGCATAAAATACTTAAAAATGTAAACTAAAAACTGTATAAAAGAGTTAAAAGACTGTTAAAAACTTTTGAATGTTAGCATAGGTACAGCAAAAAAACTAACAAAAAAAGGGCCATAAGATGTGGAAAATGGTAGTGCAAATGATGACTTTTGGCCTAAAAATAAAATGATACATAAACGTATTAAATGACACCTTTTAAATTGTCACAAATGTATTTTTTTTTTTTTCTTTCCAATCACAGGACAGGTGACGGCGCGAGCGTTTGCTTTTGCATTCATTGCTGACACTTGTGTAGTGGGCTTCCTACTGGTGGCTTCCTTCCTCTTCTTTCACGTGGTTCTGATGCTGAGGGGACAGACCACACGTGAGTGGTACTCCACCCGGCAGCCTTACAGCCTGGGAGTGCTGGCCAACGTCAGGGAATGCCTGGGCAAGTACTGGTACATCAGCTGGCTCTGTCCATTGATACCTTCCCCGCTGCCGGGAGACGGCATAAACTTCAAGGTGACTGGTTCACTAGAGCCCAAGAAGTAAGGTGTGCGCTGATAGGTATTTTCTAATTGCAATTTCAATACATTGGCCCAGCTGATCCAGAATGGCCTGTTGTTGAGCCTGCAGCAGCAGTTGCATGCTGTTCTCACACCAAACAATTAGCAGCTCTTTTTTTATCTGAAGAACCAGCAAGAAGTTATGTTTTCTAAATTCACTTTACAATGGTTTTTCTTTTCTTTTCTTATTGGTTTTAATTGGGGTTATTTTGGTGGATGTCAAGTACGCAATTTAAAATATTTTTGTTTTTGGTTCTGTTGTGCAATCTTTGCTTTTGTAAAGCAAACTTTTTTTGGAAAGGGAAATATTTGAATATCCTAATGGTATGCTCTTTTATTTTATTTGATCTTTATTTTTCACTGTCATTGACGTGCCAAATAATCTGTTCAAAGTACAAATGTGAATGTACTGTATGCCAAGCTGTCTTTTTAAACAAATGTAATTTTGTTTGTAAGGCACTGAATATTGTTTACCTTAAGTTTAATGTTTATATTTGTTTTTGTTTTTTAATCAATACCAAGGCTTGTGTTATCTTTCCTTAAAATAAATAACGTTTGGTTTTATTTTTTTGTAATGGAGATATTCATAAAAAAAATGTTTTAGGTATATCTTAGGTGTCCAAGGCAACCTGTTACCAACATTATTGCTAGAAAACAATTTTACTTAAATATATATTTCCTATAAATTAATCAACTACAAACCATCATTTCGTCCCAGACTAGCAAGCCCCTGCTGGGTGAAAGGGTGCCAAATTTAGCCTCAACTGAGCTATTACTTACAACCATGTTTTTTTTAATGTTGATAGAATATAATGCAGAAAATTGCAAAACCACTCTAATCAGAGATACTAGTTCTTCTCTACCACTTCTACTAAATCTAGCGCAACCCCCTGTGGTTTAAAAGGAAAAATAAGTTAATTGTAATTTTTTTTTTTTTTAAGTTTCTGGGCTTATTTTGTACCCTATTCGTGGAAGTATATCTAGTCTCAAAACACTCAAGAGAGCTGATTTACTCTAGCTGGATAACCGTGTTGTTGTTCTTGTGAACCCTGCATGAGGGCGCAGTTGTGAGTCTGGGAAACACCCTCGGTGACGGAGTCGAGCGCTGTGTGGAGGGAGGAGAGGGCGAGAAAGAGGGACACAGATGGAGGTGGATGTGATAAGAATGCTTATAAGCTGAGACAATATGTGAAAATATTTGAGTATTTTTATTTCTTGCTCAACGACAGCTTAAGATATTTTCGCTGTTTCGTTATAATACTAAAGATCCGAAAGGGGCAAATATCGGTAAGTGAAAGATGTCAGTGTCTTTATTGAAGCGGTAGGATGCAAAGGCGACAGACGTATGGGTGAATTTAAGCAAGCTAGCCCGCCGTATGTTGAAAAGAAAGGCCAATATAGGTGGTGTGAATGAAAGAAGAGGGCTTCTCTCTTGGGTGGACATGTTTTGAGAGGTGTGGTGGAGGGATGAAGGCGGTGTTGTTATCGAGGCGGCAGCGGCTCTTCTATCGGCTCTTCATATGTGCTGTCGGGCTCCTCGCCATCACCTGGTTCGCTCAAATTCTTCATGTAACAGGTGCGTTTATTCATTAACACAAATCTTTCCTCTGCTAATAATGATATATATTTTGTTAAAGGTTTGGTTTGTGCGTATTTCCCGTCTGACCGTGGTGCATGGTGTGTGTACACACACAATTGAGTATTTTTCATTGTCGTGGAGATGTGGAACATTCATGATTCATTAACAAGTTTCTGTCATAATGTGTTTCTGTGATGCAATGTGGCTGTGAATCAACCATACATGCAGCTATAATGGTCTGGGACTGCCATAATCCACCCTAAATTAAAAACAAAATTTTCGAGAGGTTTTCAGAAATATGTAGACCTATTATTTTTGACATACATCAAGTGATGTCACAGTAAAACCCCAAAAGGAGCTGAGAGCAGCAGGGACTAACTGAACTGCAGGGGTGGCAGACCATGGCAGGCACATAATTACCTTTCTCTAAAGGGCATCATTGTGACAGCTGCTTCAGCCTGACATATTTCACAGTGACCTCTCCAGAATCTCTCGGGCATTGTTACCTGGACATCACACCTGTGTATTGGGCCTTCACTATTACTCATCTTCAGAGGTTGAAGGGTTGAATCAGCAAGGGTTTGGAAATTCTTCAGACATCAGAGAAGATCAGTCCAGCTGGGTTCTTTTAATTACGTTCCATTTTTAGAGGTACCAACTTTCTGTTGTAATTTAGGTGCTTATATGGAGCAGATAAAAGCTTTTAACAGCTCTTTTATTACAATTAAATGAATATGACAGAATATAATGGTATATGAACCATAAGTTTACATATGTATTAAAGGGATAATCCACCCCCAAATGAAAATTCTATCATAATTTACTCATCCTCTTGTTGTTTCGAACCTGGAACACAAATTAAGATATATTGGAAAATGTGTCAATGTTTCATTATTATTATTATTATTATTATTATTATTATTATTATTATTTACACAATGACAGTCAGTGGGGCCCAAAATTGTTTGGACCCCAACATTCTTCAAAATATTTTCTATTAGGTACCGTAGAATAAAGTAAGCCATACACGTTTTAAATGACATGAGGGTAAGTATATGACGACAGGATTTACTTTTTTGGGTGATCTGTATCATTTTAAGACTAGGGACTATTAGTTGATGCATAACATGTCCATGTGTTTTGGTCATCATTTCCTTTTATTTTTGTGCATTTTAAATCACCATTTTGCCATAACTGGTTACTGTGGTCTGACAAAAGTGATTAAAAATATTTACAAGTACTCACAATTAATTGAATCATAATTAAATGATCTGATAAAAGCTAGATAAATATAAAAGTTTGAGAGAAAGCTGTTTATTATTGAGAATATAGCATTTCACACCTCAGTATACACTTCCCTGTGAGTTGTATCAGAGGTGACATTTCCACACCCTGTCGAAAAGCACAAACAGATGCTGACATAGATGAGGGGGAATATGTATAATGTGACCTGCTTCTCTGTCGTAATTCTTCTGTTTTGCTTATAATTTGATATCTTCACAGTGCCTTTAACTTTTCCAGCTTTGTCTGTGTGAGTAATGAGTTCCTCTGGGAGGCTGAATCTGAATGTTAAGCAGCTCCTAAAAAGTGTCATTGGAATCTACAGCTGAATGAAAGAGTGTGATTTTTATTTTAGTAACTGAAGCTTAATTTTAATAATAGACTGTAACATTACCATGTCAATCACAATGCATGTTTAAACGTGGATCTATGGACATGTCAAAATCCAGAGAAACCATATAGCCTACTATTGATGAATCAGATGTAAACAGCTTAGCAATTGACAATTGACCATTGGTGATGACTTTAAAAAAGTTAACAGTAAACTCATAATTGAAAAAAAAAATTCTACTTATAAAAAAGTATTTTTTAAATATACAGGTTGCTGTTATGTGTAAATGCTCTCTTGAATCACTACTGTGCCATTGTCTTAATATTGTCTACATATTTTAATATGCAGGCATTTAGCCTATTGCAGTTATATTTGGAACCGATTAGTTTGCATATGTAAATGAGAACTATCTTTGTCATTTGGTTCTTGGTTAAACCACACCCTCTCTGGGCTCAAATCCAGTTCCACACCACTCATTAATCACTGCTTTTAGATCAGGTTTCCATGGAAACTTGAGAGGACGGGAGGAAGCATTCTGATTGCCTCAATCTTTTGCCTATTTTTAAATAAGTTTGAGTTTAAGTTAGATACAGCGTGTCCAAAAGCCTGAAAAAAATTATTAAATTAGAAAATGCAGAATACAAGCACTTTTGCATATTTGGTGTAACTAAAGAACTGTTGTTATGAATAAAATAAAAAAATGTTGTTATATATATATATATATATATATATATATATATATACACTCACCTAAAGGATTATTAGGAACACCTGTTCAATTTCTCATTAATGCAATTATCTAATCAACCAATCACATGGCAGTTGCTTCAATGCATTTAGGGGTGTGGTCCCGGTCAAGACAATCTCCTGAACTCCAAACTGAATGTCAGAATGGGAAAGAAAGGTGATTTAAGCAATTTTGAGCGTGGCATGGTTGTTGGTGCCAGACGGGCCGGTCTGAGTATTTCACAATCTGCTCAGTTACTGGGATTTTCACGCACAACCATTTCTAGAGTTTACAAAGAATGGTGTGAAAAGGGAAAAACATCCAGTATGCGGCAGTCCTGTGGGCGAAAATGCCTTGTTGATGCTAGAGGTCAGAGGAGAATGGGCCGACTGATTCAAGCTGATAGAAGAGCAACTTTGACTGAAATAACCACTCGTTACAACCGAGGTATGCAGCAAAGCATTTGTGAAGCCACAACACGCACAACCTTGAGGCGGATGGGCTACAACAGCAGAAGACCCCACCGGGTACCACTCATCTCCACTACAAATAGGAAAAAGAGGCTACAATTTGCACGAGCTCACCAAAATTGGACAGTTGAAGACTGGAAAAATGTTGCCTGGTCTGATGAGTCTCGATTTCTGTTGAGACATTCAGATGGTAGAGTCAGAATTTGGCGTAAACAGAATGAGAACATGGATCCATCATGCCTTGTTACCACTGTGCAGGCTGGTGGTGGTGGTGTAATGGTGTGGGGGATGTTTTCTTGGCACACTTTAGGCCCCTTAGTGCCAATTGGGCATCGTTTAAATGCCACGGCCTACCTGAGCATTGTTTCTGACCATGTCCATCCCTTTATGACCACCATGTACCCATCCTCTGATGGCTACTTCCAGCAGGATAATGCACCATGTCACAAAGCTCGAATCATTTCAAATTGGTTTCTTGAACATGACAATGAGTTCACTTTACTAAAATGGCCCCCACAGTCACCAGATCTCAACCCAATAGAGCATCTTTGGGATGTGGTGGAACGGGAGCTTCGTGCCCTGGATGTGCATCCCACAAATCTCCATCAACTGCAAGATGCTATCCTATCAATATGGGCCAACATTTCTAAAGAATGCTTTCAGCACCTTGTTGAATCAATGCCACGTAGAATTAAGGCAGTTCTGAAGGCGAAAGGGGGTCAAACACAGTATTAGTATGGTGTTCCTAATAATCCTTTAGGTGAGTGTATATATGCCTGTATATATTTATAATGTATAAATTGTCTTGAGAAGCTAAATTTGTGCCATAAAAAAAAAAAGAACATATTGGCTGTTAAACTGTATAAGTAAAAAAGGTAAAGGTATACGTATTGTGCATTTTTTACAGCCCATTCCAAAGAGGATTCAGACCTGATCTGGACCCGGCGTAAACTAACCCAGCAAATCATAGAGGAGAACCAGACATCAAGCACACCGAGAGCTGGTGAGTGAAAGTCTCTCTCTCTCTCTCTCTCTCTCTCTCTCTCTCTCTTTCTCTTTCTCTTTCTCTTTCTCTTTCTCTTTCTCTTTCTCTTTCTCTTTCTCTTTCTCTTTCTCTTTCTCTTTCTCTCTCTCTCTCTCTCTCTCTCTCTTTCTGTATTACATCCATCCATATCTTGCTATCTTTCCCCCTGCCTCATTCTGTGAAATGATGCAGACAGGTGCCCTCTTCATAGTCAAGCCCCCTTTGAGGCTTGTGTTACTAAGCAACAGAATCCCTAATTTCAGAACAGAGGATAGTCTGTTTTAAGCATTCAAAGTGTGCCACTTTAGAGAGATTCGTCATATGTCTTTTTTTTCCTTCAATCAGCTGCACAAATCACTCATTGACAGAGGTTTCTCTTTTTCCTTTCTTTTCTTTTTTACATCTCTCATTCTCCAAATCCCTCACTTTTTGATTTGTTGATCTCACCTTTAGAAATGAGAGATTTTGAGTGTTTTTTTTTTCACCAAATAAATGTTCAGTGCCTTACTTATTAAAGCTTTTGACAGTTCCGATGTCCCACAACCCTTAATGGATCCTAGCACAGGATTGCACCTTCTGGACCTTGCACCTTTACACATGATATAGTTGGTGTCATTAATTACATTTCTATCGTTTAAAGGGATAGTTCACCCTAAAATATATATTAAGCCATCATTTATCATCATCATGCTGTTCTTTCTTTTTCGGACCACAAAAGCATTTAAAAAAAAATGTCCCCCAGCATCAAGCTTAAAAAAAAAGTGTTCTGGGGGTATATTATAGGGTTTGGTGAAAAACAAACTGAAATTTAATGTATTATTTAACGAAAATCCTGACCTTGGCCATTGGTCTTCTTTGCATGGTACACATTCATGACACTCTATTAGTGACGCACTTCACTCCAAGCTGATCAATACAAAAACATGATATGAAATACAATCCATGTACTTTCTTCTCTGAGGTTCCATTGTGTTCGTCGTAATAAGAAGTTATCGCATTCATGACAACTGAGATATTTAACTTTTTTGGGATTTCTAGGTTGTATTACATTTAGCAATAATAATATATGATACGTGTCGCATGGGACCATTCTGTTATACTTGTTTTGCGTCTTTTTAAAAAAAAAAACTTAACGCTGGTGGCTATTCACTGCCATTATGTAGACAATGCGAGGGGAACATTTAAAAAATAAAAAATAAAAAAATCTTCTTTTGTGGTCTAAAAAAGATAGGGCATTAGAACAACACCAGGGTGAATAAATTATGAATTAATTTTCATTTTAGGTTGAACTATCCCTTTAAATGTGTTTCATTCACTGCATATAATTCACTTTAAAAACATAAAAATACACTGTTTTGCTAAAGATTATTTGCTTGCACTGTTCACACATCACAAATGGCTTATATGAATTGATTGAATTTTTGATGACATTTAATCTGTACATATTATTTTTGCTGATATATAATTAATTACTATTTAAGTTGTTTGCAAGGCTTATAAATATTTAAAAAGAACTAACTAAAGTATCAGCGGTAGTGTATGCTGAGCAGATCACTTTTGGAGGGCAAATGTAATAAAATGTAATGCTCTAAAAGGCCTTAAAATCATAATACCCCATTAATTATTTATAAATCCTTCTGATTTATGAAATTCAATAAGGGAGTCCTTGGTAAATTTAATCTTAAATGTAACTGAGCAGCTGTTTGTTCCAGCTATGCATTTCAATAACAGATTCAATAGCATTGCTCAGAAAAATCAAGACATATTCCCCATTAAATTTGGCATATTATCTAGTTAAATGGCACTTAAAATAATTGATATATGTAGCAAATTAGATGCAAAGTCTGTATGTTGTAAAAAACGTGAGAAGTTTAAAAACTGAAAAGCTGTGATACTTATTATTCTTAGCATTTAAAGGGGTGTCATTTCCTCCCTCGTCTTTATTTCATGGCTGTTTATTAGACAGCTGGCCTCTTTAAGGCAGTCAAAGCAAGAACAGTCTTCACGCTGATTGCATCTCAAGAAGCTGTGGGCTAAAGTATTACCAGTCCTCTGATTTAACTAGGCCCACTCTTCCTGGCCTCTCTGCACTATTACAGATTAGCGAAAAGGCTGGTCAGTTCAATGCCACTTAGTAACAATAGACAAAAGCTTCTTAATAACCTTAAGTTAAATGCAGCACATTCTCTTGATAAGGGCTGCAGTACATCAATGAAGTGAGAAAGCACAACACTAAATAGGTTAGTGTTTTCACAGATAAATCAAATTTTCTTTGCCTCCTTTTGATTTTCCCCCATCCAAAATATATACATCTGAATATGTGGTTAGATATTCTCTTATCAGTCACAATTTTTAGGGCAAAAAGAAACTCTTAGTAACCCAGAATACGGTTTGCCACTGTGCGCTGTCAGATGCAAAACCTTTATATGTGACCTTTAACACAAACGTTAACGTGCTAAATCTGATTAGCACCCATTTCAGTTCAGACCAGAGCTGTCAAGATTGTTTCATAGTGATTGAAGGGGTTTCAGAATATTGTTAGCCTTGCTTTATGGATTGCATAGTTTCTCTGTGCTATATTCCTAATGGTCTTTTAACCCCATCTCCATTCTCAAAAATGTTCACTTTTCCACCAAGCTATCCATGAATTTCCAGAGGACATCTTCACTAAGGGACAGAGGAGGCATGGGGCAGTTCTACTGCATGTGTTTTGTGTAAGTATGCCACAGTCCTGTGATGAATATACAGAGAATTGTGTGGTGCAATGATTGACCGTATCAGGCAAAGTACACTACTACTGTTTAATAGTCAATAAGTCAATAAGATTTTTTTTAAGACATTAATATTTTTATTCAGCAATGATGCATTACATTGATCAAATGTGACTGTGAAGACATTTATAATGTTACAAAAGATTTCTGTTTCAAGTAAATGCTGTTCCTTTGAATGTTCTATTAACTGTTTTCAACATTGCTAAGAAATGTTTCTTGAGCACTAAATCATCATACTAGAATGATTTTGAAGGATTATGTGACACTGAAGACTGGAGTAATGCTGAAAATTACATTAATATAAATTACATTTTAAAATATATTAAAATAGTGATAATGTTTTAAAATAAGAATTTCATATGTTAGCATTAGTTAAAGGGTTAGTCCACCCAAAAATGAAAATTCTGTCATTAATTACTCACCCTCATGTCATCCAAACCCGTAAAACCTTCGTTCATCTTCAGAACACAAATTAAGATATTTTTTATGAAATCCGAGAGCTCTCTGACCTCTCCATAAACAGCAATTTAGTTTTTGTTTGTTTTTTGCGTGCAAAAAGTATTCTCGTCGCTTCATAAAATTAAGGTTGAACCACTGGAGTCACATGGACGATTTTAACAATGTTTTTAATACCTTTCTGGACCTTGAAAGTGTTAATTACATTGCTGTCTATGGAGGGGTCAGAGAGCAATTTGTGTTCTGAAGATGAACGAAGGTCTTATGGGTTTGGAACGACATGAGGGTGAGTAATTAATGACAGAATTTTCATTTTTGGGTGGACTAACCCTTTAATTGCAGTAGTTAACATGAACTAACTATGAACAATACTTCTGCAGCATTTATTAATCTTAATGTTAATTTCAACATTTATTAATACATTTCTAAGATACAGTGTTGAATCTGTTAACGTTAGTTGATGCATGTGAACCAATTTTTATTAACTAACATTAACAAAGGTTAAAAAAAAAATACTGTAAAAATAGATTGCTCATTGTTAGTTCATGTTAGTTAATGCATTAACAAATGAGACCGTATTGTAAAGTGTTACCAAAATAGGAAACTTAAGACGTTTTAAATTGTCATAATATTTCACTGTTTTATTGTTTTTACTGTATTTTTAATCAAATAAATTCTGCCTTGGTGAGCATAAGACACTTCTTTCAAAAACATAAAAAAATATAACCGATATAACCTGTTCATTTCTTATTTTATTTTCATTTTTAAGCTAAGTTTTTAACTTAAGTTTTTTTAGTACAAGTTTTAAATTTCACTTGAATTTTAGTTTGACTTATAGTTTGTGATTTGATATGATAAACCTGTTTGTTTGCTATAATGATACACAGCAAAATTCAAAATAATGAAATAACTAAAAATGAAAGACTTCATGCAGTACAGTCTTTGATAGCACTGTTATTGGTCTGAGTGTTTGTCAAAGACTTTATAGATAGGAAGACCGTGCACTCCGATTACTTATGAATGGGAAAAAGTGCAACGCCCAATATGGCAAATAAGCCCCGCCTTGTAAATGAAAGAGCCAATCGTTGATTAGTAAAGTCATTGCATCACAGCAGCTGCTTTGGTTGCTATAGAAACACGCAGTGTTCTGAGACACACGTTTAGGATTGCGCATTAGCTTTGTCCAGGCTGAAAAATGCAGTTTTTTGTCATGATTCGAGCGTTAAGAAACAAAATTTCATTTGATTTCAGATTTCATTGGTGATTTCAAATATGAAATTTAATCGTAAGCGTGGCAAACAGTTTTGGAGAATTTGATGTTTCCCCATTCAAAGAGATAGAAGCTGCACTTGCATGCTCGAGATGCGTTTCGAAGATGGCCGCTGAGTGAATGACTTGTCTTAAAGGGACTTTGGTGTTTGTGAAGGTTAAGTAGTGGATCTCTGCTGACCTGTCTTCTGTGTGCTGTTGTGATCACAGGCAGTTTATATGTTCTATGCCCTTGCTATTGTCTGCGATGTCTACTTTGTCCCCTCTCTGGAAAAAATCTGTGAGGTGAGTGTAGTTTGTTACTACTGGCAGGAATCTCAATGTTCCTGGGAAATAGCAGACCATATTCTGAGTTGCAGTTTGTATTTTCAGAATCTGCACCTCAGTGAGGATGTTGCAGGTGCCACCTTCATGGCGGCAGGCAGCTCCGCACCTGAGCTTTTCACATCTTTGATTGGTCAGTATCAGTGAATGTTTTTTTGTAATGCGTTGTTACTGTAAATAAGTTGTCAGTACATAGTTGTCTCTTCATATCAGGTGTGTTCATCACCAAGGGAGACCTGGGGGTGGGAACTATTGTGGGATCAGCTGTCTTCAACATCCTGGTCATCATCGGAGTTTGTGGAATATTTTCTGGACAGGTAGTTTATGCTTATGTTATTATATTAAATATAAATATTCATTTTGTTTGTTTCGTGTGACTTTTCACCATTCCTTCTTTACAGACCATCATTCTGACCTGGTGGCCGCTCTTCCGTGACTCTATCTTCTACATCCTCTCTGTGTTGGCCTTGATTATGGTAAGCAGCACTATATTTGTCTGTCTGTATTTTGTAGTCACACTTAATTACTTAATTTACTTTTGTGTATTTCAGGTCATATATGATGAAAAAGTCATGTGGTAAGTGTGCTAAATTCATCATGAAGAAGGTGTAATAATCTTCATTGACATTTAAGTGAACCAGAGTTTATAGCATTATCATAAACATCACTGTTGTAGGTGGGAGACTATAATCCTCATATCAATGTATGGAGTTTACATCCTTATCATGAAGTGAGTATTTAACATTTTTACTTATCATATACAGTACCAGTCAAAATAGAATTTATAATAATTAAATAAAATATTATCTATTATATTATAGTAAATAAAAAAAATGTATTTATATAACTTATTTTCATACTTATATTTTTGGTCAGTGCATAATTTCCATATATAATATTATATAATATATAATATAAGTTTATATGTGTCCATTTCAAGGTTTAACAGTCAGATTTGGGGCTGGGTGGAGCAGAGGTTTGGTATCCCAGGTCAGCCGTGTTTGGTGAGCAGTCTGCGCAGAGATGTGTCGGTAGGAGAGGCAAGCCCCCACTGTGACACCTCTGTGATCCTCTTGAAGAAAGGTGTGTGTGTGGGTGGAGGGTGGAGCTGTGTGGATCATACTGAGTGGTTGTGCATTATAAAGTACCACGTCACTCTCTTTCAGGTCAGAATGCGGGTGGCCAGGACTCCCCGGTGGTGATGGTGGATGAGTTGATGAGTCTACACCCTCACCAGTTCTCTTTCTCAGAGGCAAGCCTCCGTGTCATGATCACGCCCCACTTCTCCCCCCGCACTCGCCTCAGCATGGCCGGACGCATGCTCATCACTGAGGTACTGGCTGGATGCTTGCTCGCTTTTTGCACGTCTGGATGGGACAACAGCTCCTCAGTTGCGCAACCAAGAATATAAACTATCAGGCTTATTTCATGTATGGATTAAAGGAAGCAATTAATGGAGTTCTCATTTATGTTTTTTTTTGTTGTTGTTGTTTATTTTTGTCTTAAAAGATAGCCGCAAAAATTATTTTGTCTTGTTTTCCAGTAAAGTTACTAGTGTGAAAAACAACATTTTATTAGATATTAACAGGGCTACTAACATTTGAGAGCAGTGGCGCTGGAGGAAAATTTATCATAAAGCTAATTTAATCATAAAATTACTATTGTTTTGCATTGTTTTGTTAATAAGTGCCGTTACTAATAATAGTACATTTGTTTATTGGAAATTTAACAGTGAAGCGCTGAGCTTGAATTTATATGCAACAGTAACAACAGTAATGTGCAAAAACCTAATTTTTATAAGGAAAATTTTAATATTCCACTCTTATTAAATGTACAATTGTTCTTCTATAGTATCATACTGAACTAAAAGGAGCACTCTTTACTTGTTTTCTGTGTAATCCAGTCACAATTTGAAGAAAAGTTTTAGTTTTTTATGAGACTTTGTGACTTCCTACTTTTTTTCCCATATATTAAGGAATGGAAATGTCTAATAAGTCAAATAAGTGCTCCTATGCCACCACCTACTGGTTATAGTGGTAATTTCATGTCTTTTTTTTTAAATAAAAGTGCTTTTTTTGCCATAAAGTGGCCTACACCTTTAAGCTTTTAGTTTTACAAATCATCACACTAAAAATAATATTAAAATTGGATACTATTTAGAGCTTTGAAGTGCTGGGAACAGTGTGAAACACTTGAAAAGTGCTTGAATTTCACTCTCAAAAGGTTGTACGAACCATGGAGTGTTACTACATTAAGTCCATGGTGAATGTTTATGATTTGTGGACTGAAACCAAACGCTTCCACTAGGTCTCGCAGTAGCGATGTTATTGATACTGTGGTGAATTCAAGCGCTTTCTCACTGGATCTCCTAGCGCTGTTTAGTAATGGTGTCACGTGACGAGCTCGAGCTGCGCTGCCTATTATTGCTCCGAGCTGATAAACGCTCCGAGCAGCTCAAACGAGTAGCGTGGTTCCGTTCGGTTTCGTTTCGTTTGCCGTTTGATGTTTGTCATATGTAACAGAAATGGCAGCTCTTATCAGTTGGGCACCGCGGTGGTCGCACCAGTGCGACCTCTAACCAAATTCAGTCGCACCAGCAGGGAAAAGGTCGCAGTTTGGAGCCCTGTATTAAGACTTGATTTAAGAATATACTACTGTTCAAAAGTTTGGGGTCAATAAGATTTTTTGGTAACTTTAGTATGGGGAACACATATTCACTATTGTCTATATGACTTTTGCCTTAATAAACTCCTAATTCACTGCTTATTAATAGTTAGTAAGGTAGTGGTTAAGTTTAGGTATTGGGTAGGATTTAGGGATGTAGAATATGGTCATGCAGAATAAGGCATTAATATGTGCTTTATAATTACTAATAAACAGCCAATATCCTAGTAATATGCATGCTAATAAGCAACTACTTAATAGCGATAATTGAACCCTAAAATAAAGTTTTACTGATTTAAAAAAAACAAAAAAAAAAAACAATTTTGATACAGTTTTCTTATGCATTTACTGTTTTCAATAAAAAACTTTTAGTAAAACAGTATTATTATGAAATATTAAAATTTAAAATAACGGTTTAATACTTTTAAAAATGTAATTTATTCCTGTGATGGCAAAGCTGAATTTTCAGCATCATTACTCCAGTCTTCAGTGTCACATGATCCTTCAGAAATCATTCTAATATGCTGATTTAGTGATCAAGTAACATTATTATTATTATCAGTGTTGAAATAATGCTGCTCAATATTTTTTTTGTAGAAACTGATATGGTTTTCCAGGATTTTTTGATGAATAGAAATTTCAAAAGAACACCATTTATTTGAAACAGATAAAAATAGATCAAATAGATCATTATAAATGTCTTTACTGTTACTTTTGATCAATCCAACTTTTTATGCATCTGCTGAATAAAATAATTACTTTTTTTATATCTTGAATTATTTTTCTCAACCCATTAGCATTTTTTTTTTCTTGTTTTAAGCATAAATCAAAAAAAGATTGAGGTTCAGGCTTAAAATCTGAAAATATTGCATTTGAGATAAGAAAAAACTTAATTCAATACATATTCTTATAAAGTCTTATTATCTTACACAATGTTTAATCTAAAATTATGATATCGCTTATGTTCTATTGGAAAACAAAATGTAAAAAATTGATTAAGAAAAAAATCTGTGATTCTGCTAAAATTCTTTAGAAAATAGATACAACTGAGACAATTGTTCACATTTAGTAAGAAATATGAAATTGTTTTTTTTTTTCTTCAGGAGAAAAAAATGAGAAGCAGAAGTTTCCATTTGAGCTCGTTTAATGTCATTGCTGTCTTGGAGAAATATTAAAGAGATCTCAATTATGGTTTCTCTTTCCTATGGGTCCTTTAATACGACCCTTCTGCTGTAACATCTGCAACAGGTATGATGGTGACTGATCCAGTCCTCAGAACGTCTGCTGTCATTTCCTGTGTACTCTTCAAATGTCAGCAATAGTATTTCTTTCTATAGGTTCAGGCATCCTCAGACACTACTCCTGATTTCCATTTTTGTTTAAACCCCTGGGAGATCTTATGTAACCACCATTTTGTTGTTTGTTTGGGCAAATGCTTTATTCCATCTACAGTTGTTTACATGACTTGCTTGTTGGCTTGACTCTTGCATGTCATCTTTAAGAGGCCCTGACAGGCTGCGCTTTACTTTGGTCTTGCTGTGTGTTCGGCAAGCTTGACTCTTAAACTCTGTCCTCACCATTTCTCACCTAACTGAATCTCATTCGGTTGAAGGGGTTCACATTGGGTCTCCCCTGCACAGTGTACATCTCTCACATCTTCTGCCTGTCTTCTACAGAGGCAGAGACTAATTCGAAACAGGAGCCCTGGAGACAGCAGTGGCAGCGGAGCAGGGGACATTGCCGGCCAAGATGGTCCAGGTATGGAGGGAGTTCCTTGGGGTTTGGAGAATGGAGGGGCCCTTGAGAGTGAAACGCAACCCCTGGAGGAACCCCGACAGAGGGGACGAGGAGAGGAGTTAGAACGAGTAACAGATATAGAGGACGCACAGCCTAAAGAGGAAGAGGAGGAGGAAGAAGAAGAGACAGATGAAGAACAACCCTTCAGACCTCTTACTGTGCCAGGTGAGTGAATATTAAGGATGAATTATAGATTTTTCTCAAACTATTCACAATCGATCCACAATTAACAAAAGTAACCTAGATGGGTAACACTTTATAATAACTCACGCTGTGAATCATTAGTTAAGCATTAGTAAATAGTTAATTCATCATTTTTAAAGCATTAAGATACATTAATAAACAGTTTATAAATGCAGCTGTAAATGCTTTGTTCTTGATTTATAAGCATATCTATAATGTCTTTAATAATTGTATTTTCATACTTTATTAATGATCAATTTATCATTTTTAAATTAAGGATTACATTATTTACAAACCAGTTATTTAGGAGTTGTCAGTGGTTCAAAAGATAATGTAGAAAGTGTAAGTAAATGATTATTAAACTATTTAAATCTCCTTTGTAAAAGCTTTACGAGGCATAAATAGTCCTCACTTTAGATGAGCTCACAGAAATAGTTAACTGACAACTACTAAATGTTTTATAACTACCTGAATTAATCATGAATTACAGTAGGAATACGTGTTAATAAAGCAGTAACTATTATTATGTCTAAATAATATGTATAAATGTACATTTAAATAGTTTATTAATCATTTACTTACACTTTCTACATGATCTTATGAACCACTGACAACTCCTAAATAACTGGTTTGTAAATAATGTAATACTTAATTTAGAAATGATAAATTTATCATTAATAAAGTATGAAAATACAATTATTAAAGACATTACAGATATGCTTATAACTCAAGAACAAAGCATTTACAGCTGCATTTATAAACTGTTTATTAATGTATATTAATGCTTTATAAATGATGAATTAACTATTTACTAATGCTAAACTAAAGATTCAAAGCGTGCAGTTATTATAAAGTGTTACCCATAAAGGTTACATTAACAACCAATGATCTGTATCATCTATATTTTTAATATATGAAATAAGCATTTTTGTGTAATCTTTATAGTACTCTGTGATGTTGCTGAAAAATTAGAGTCATCCAGAATCATTTTAGAATTTGATTATGACTCCTTGAATTGAATCATGAGGTGCATAAACACTCCCAACTCTAGTGGGTATGTTTATAAATGGTACCAAAACGTTATATATTAAACCATTATTCAGAATATTCAGAATAACAGGACAACACATTGAGTTTATTGTGGTTCATCTGTCTCCAATATTTTTTCCACATCCTGATTAGGCGAATGGTCCTCATTTTTAGCCCATTAAGGACCATAATCCATTAGTCTAAGAGTCATTTCCAGATAATGGGGACGTGCATTTTAGATTCGTGCACTAGTGTTATGATTATAGAAAAATGATGAGAGCTCTCAAATCTCTCGGGGCTGATGTGCCTTGCAATCAAATGAACTCCATCACTGCTGAACAATTGAACGTCACTGAAGATGACAGGGAGGGTTAAAATTGCAATTTGAAGAGCTCAAAAGGGATCCCTTTGAAATGTTTCAGTAAAAGAAAGGCAAAAAAGAGAGATCATTAATGTTTCATTCAAGTATCATTGTCTATATTGACAGTATTTGTCCTGTTGGTGACATTTGAATGTATTTGATACTCTCTTTGTCCTGTAGGTGGAGCTAAAGAGCCTAGTATGAAATCGTAATGATTTGAAGTATTTTTATCCACAGAAGGGCGCTGGGAGCAAGTGAAGTGGGTGTTTTCATGGCCCTTAGGCTGCCTGCTGTACTACACTGTTCCCAACTGTGTTTTGCCCCACTGGGAGCGCTGGTTCATGGTTACCTTTGCGGCCTCAACACTCTGGATTGCAGTGTTCTCCTACCTCATGGTGTGGATGGTGAGATCAGCCCTTCAGTGCTCAATGTCACTGCAAAAACACCACGTGGAAATGTTTGTTTATCTCAAAATATGTAGAATTTCTGTGTAACAAACAATATCTTTGTTTGCAGGTCACCATTATCAGTTTTACACTGGACATTCCAGATGTTGTCATGGGTATTACATTTCTAGCAGCAGGCACCAGTGTCCCAGACTGCATGGCTAGTCTCATAGTTGCCCGTCAAGGTACTAAGATTACCCCACTCTTCCTTTGCTTGACCACATATTCAGTGTTATTGATGAATGAATGGATGAATGAATGAATGAATGTGTCTGGTGCTGCAGGTATGGGAGACATGGCGGTATCCAACTCTATCGGCAGCAACATCTTTGACATTCTGCTGGGTCTTGGTTTCCCATGGGCTTTGCGCACTCTAGTGGTTGATTATGGGTCAATAGTGAGTTTGTATTTATTTTAATTAGGGATGGAACTAAATGGTCTACTAGTCTGTGATGCATTGTGATTCTTTCTCAAACAATTTTGGATGGATCCACAAAAACTTAAAGTTAAAATGTAATTATATAATAATAATAATAAAATAATAATAATAATTAATTAATAATAATGTATTAAATAAAATGTATATATTTAAAGCAAATAAATATTTTCAGACAACTTTTAAAAATCTTGGGACTCCTTCTGATCCATCCATAATTGTAACTTACTATTTAACTTACTATCCTTTCTATTTGTTTTAATTCGCTATATGAAACCGCATTTCTGTACTGTTATTTTTGTCTTATTTATATACTATTATAGTTTTTATTAATATTTTTATTAGCTTTTTTTATATTTGCAGTTTTCATTTTAATTTTAGTTTAGTAAGTTTTAGTTATTTTATGTGCCTTTGCCATTTTTATTAGTTTTTTTTTTTTTATAAAACTATTCAGGTTTTAGTTCACTTTTAGTTATTTATTTAATGCTTCATCGTAAACTTATTTCAGTTAGTTGCCCAGGTGTAATGTTTCTCAACTGGTTTGGCCATGGGACCCACATTTTCCCATGGTCATTAAGCCGCTACCCAATTTTTTTAGGAATTTGACCTAATTCCTAAAAAATTATTAAAAAAAGAAATTATATATATATACATATATGTGTGTGTGTGTGTGTGTAAAATTATAATAAATTTACTTTTAAAAACCAAGCAAAATTATTTCACAAAAATGGTTGACGCACACACACAGGTACCGTCCCACTTAACTTGCACATAAATTGTAGGAATGATGAATAAACAGTATAATGCAAGGCTATTAAATAGCAGTCCCTAACTAGTTTTTGTTAATACAATAAAGTTAGTAATTTGGTATGGGCCACCACAGTCATCAAAAATATAGAAAATAACATAAATTAAAAATAAAATGATATTTTCGTTCAACAATATATGGTAAATACACAATAATAACATAAACTGTTAATGAAACATAGAGAAACTGCTCCTGATGAATAGAGTGAACATCATACCTGCATACAAATCCTTCCCAGCTAACACACAACGTATTAGTTACGTAATTTATTGGTACTTTTTGGTCATTTCATGACTTACTAATTGTCAACTTTACTACATTGTATGCTTGTAATTTCTTTTGCTCTTTATATATAGTGAAGTGATATATATATATATATATATATATTTGCGAGTGCAATTGAAGAGTGTGTGCTATGAGCACAGTATAATATCTGACAGGACAGGAAAGTTAGTTTTTCTGAGGTGAGACTGAGACTTTTTATTTTGTAACAAGTTAGGAAAATAACGTTAGAATAATGACACTAACATATAGCCTGACAACATCTCATGATCTGACAGCAGATACTGAATCAGGACAACACGTTTTTCTCAGACACGCTTTACTTAAACTGCGTCTCATAAAAGAGTCAACCGTTTTCATGCACGTCTTTCAAAATAAAATTCTTGCATCAGAAAAACATTTAGAATTATAGCTGCAAGCAGCCATTAAGGGGCCAAGCACAAAGAAAGCTGCATGGGTGGGAGCATCAAACCAACTGCAACAACAAGCAATTAAAAGCATATTAAGATGATTTTAGGCAAAATGCCTGAAAAATCAAATACAATCACTAGTGAAGGGATTTAATGGTCTATCACTTTCGATCAATGGGTGGCGCTGTTATGAAACTGATGTGGTGTGGTCAGAGTGAAGTGACAATGACACATGCAAAGTTTGGTGTCAATACGTCAAAGCACTGCACAGATACAGCCTCAAAGAGTCCTTTTAGCATCATGCCTCAACTTTGTTGCTACAGTATACAAAAACGGTTTTGTCTATCGACACAAAATCCATAACTTTTTGTCAGCATCGTCTGAAGATGATACAATTCGATTTTGGTGAAAATCGGACAAACAGTCTAGGATAGTTCGAAAAAGTTTTTAAATAAAATCAAAATGGCGGACAGGAATATATGTTCTCGGCATGACCCATAGAATCTATTAAGACATTTCAAGACAGTTTCATTATAAAAGGCTAATTTATTCAAAAGTTATTAGCATTTTTGGAAATTTCATTATAACTGCCACAAAACTTTTTGAGTACTGTCAGGGCGTGGTGGCGAAGACACATACCAAGTTCCGTAATGAAACGCCAATGTGTTCGTAAAATAGCATTTTACGACAAAATTCAAAATGGCCGACACCCAAAATGGCTGATACGGGGAAATTATAATTTTGTTTCTAGCCCTTGCAGTTCAAAAGTTATTAGCACAAACATAAGTGAAACTTTGGACAGTTGGTGGCGCTAGAGGGATTGAGTTAGAGACTCCAAAATTGCCGTGGTTAATGTTCAGACTGTCCTCTATCAGTGTGCCAAATTTCACAACTTTGTACCATACGGTTCTATGGGCTGCCATACACTTCCAAAGCGGAAATGGAAGAAGAAGAAGAAGAAGAACGGCAACGATTACAATAGGTGCCTTCGCACCTTCTGTGCTTGGCCCCTAATTACGCAACCCACTCAAAGCGGTTTTGCGACCCACTTTTGGGTTGCGACCCGCAAGTTGAGAAACACTGGCCTAGGCAACTTATTTTCTAATTTTCGTTTATTTTAAGTTTGTTTCATTCAGTTCTTTTTATTAACAAAACATGTTTTTAATAGTTATAGTTTTAGTTAACAATAATAACCCTGTTTCTGTGTGCTGAATACAAGTGGAACCAAAAGTGTACAATATTTTGATTCTTACAGCATTTTCTCTTGGTCTTCCTCTAGGTCTTCATTAACAGTAAGGGGCTTGTGTACTCAGTGATTCTCCTTCTCGCTTCAGTTTTTCTTACTGTAAGTTCATCATTTGAGAATTTGAGAACTCTCGTCTCATATTTATGCATTTACTTATTTTGTAATGTTTGTCTCATGGCATGTGCATGGTCTGTGTTCTGTCTGTCTGTACAGGTACTGAGCGTGCACCTGAACCACTGGAGGCTGGACCGGAGGTTAGGCCTTGGGCTTATGTTCCTGTATGCCATCTTCCTGCTCTGCTCCATCTGCTTTGAGAAACTCTAGATCACACTATTTATGTTTTGCTTAGCTGTAGATCTAGTCATGGATAACCATATTTTAGCCCCAGTCACTGCCTTGATAGTAGCAGTTATTTCAGCCAGGATTTGAACCTTGACTCTGCTCTGGTAGGTTAAGAACAGTCAAGTTCTACACACGGCTTTAAGCCAATCACCCGCTAGACAGTGCTGCCAAACTCAAGGAGACTGTAATGCATACTGTACCTCTGAAACATTTCTACTTAACATACAGAGCTTCTTTAAGAGAACAAAAATCAGTTTCAATTACAAGATGTGATGAATTTATATAAAGCGGTGTTAAATGTTTACAGCACACAGAACTTCCTCTAACCTCGGCTTTTGCATATTTCTATTCTGAAATCTTATAATCAGTCAAGCATGGAACGAAGAAAAAATTGACATTGCAAAAGTGTTACTACTAAAAAGAGTTCTATTAACTCTTGTAACAGAGATACTCTCAATTTATTGCATTACTTTGCCATATTTATTTTTGACGTTAGCTCTGTAAAAATGTGGTTTAGGGTTTGAGCATTTTCTTGTTTCAGTATATTTAAGAGCAGTCTGTCATTTTTTGTGTTTTTCGTTAAAATAAGAAACTATTCTGGTATTTTGGAAGAGAGTTGTTATAGTATTACTGATTAACCAAAAACATCCCGTCTTTGGTAGGTGTTTACATACCAAACATGCATAGTTTTATATAAAGTGTCACTTAGAAGTGTCTGTTGCACATTTTGATATGTTGTAATGAAGTAGTTACTTTTGTGCCCCACTGCAACACTATGAACTATGAACGTGAGAAAGTAACAATCAAATAAATCTTTTACAATGTGTAACCATTATTCACAAATAACTGCTTTATACACAGACCTGTATAATTGAATGAATATATTTTCACACTATGTATGAATGACACTTCATTAAACAACAGACCTTAACTGGTCTTTGCACCAAATGAAAATGTTTGGAATTCAATATAGTTATAATAATATAATATAATATTATAAACAATATAATATTTTTTTATATATAATCCTGCATAATGCAGATAATGAATTATAATTAATATAATATATATTAACAATCAAAGGCTCCCACTGTTTGCTGAAATTGAAGCTGAAATTTTGGTTAATTCTGATACAGCAGTGTTTTAATTGTTTAATAAACCTTTCACTTTTTATTCTGATTAAACGTGCTTATGTTTCAGTTCTGTTGTATATTTAATTTGTATTTCTTAAAAAGTCCTGCTCCAGTAGTCAAAATTTTCTTGCTTGTGGTTTGCAGTTCTCTAGTACTAATGAGCAAAATTGTAAATTATTTAATTTCTCTTCTGAAATGTCCAAAAGATTTTCATCTTACCACTCACGATAAAAAGTGTGTTAATTAAATACATGTGAGAAATAAATATGACATGACAAGTTACAGCCTGACTGAGTAAACATCTTATGCCACTGTTTAAGGTTCAGTTGAACACTTTCCCTGTTTATTTTCATTTTAAAAGTCACATAATGAGGACATGGCTCATTATTACTATCTCACCATTTGTTACAGTTCTGTCTATATTATTAAAGATATTTGTATGTTGTTGAGTGCAATAAAACAAGGTCTGTGCAATACCCAAGATCATCATTTTAATGAGTCATTTGCATTCTTCCCCATATACTTATGAAAGTGTTACAAATAAAGTTTCATTTTCTTCTTAACCGTTTATTTATAAGCATTATGGGAACTAAATTTTTCAAAGTGTCATGGAAACAGTTTTAACAAAATGGATAAACATTTATCATAAGAACATTTATATCTTCCATCTGTGATCTAGCAGTGTGTGTTGGCTTCCACAAAAATATTAATATTAATTGATAATAATAAGAAATGTTTCTTGAGCATATTAGATTGTTTTCTGAAGGATCATGTGACACTGAAGACTGGAGTCATGATCCTGAAAATTCAGCTTTGCCATCACAGGAATAAATTACATTTTAAAATATAGTCAAATAGAAAACTGTTATTTTAAATTGTAATAATATTTCACAATATTACTGTTTTTAATGTATTTTTGATCAAATAAATCTTTTTCCAAAACAAAAAAAAATGTTTTGACCTCAAAATTTTGAATAGTGTATATTTCTTGACATTTATTAACATAACAAAAGAGCATAGCATTTTGTTCATAAGAATTTCAGTTAACTAAACCACATTTAGTTAATAAAAATAATATGTTTTTGAGGAAACATTCAAACTCAGCTACATAATATACGTATACTGATATAAGTCAAATCTTGCTTTTCAAAGTACATGCACACAAAAAAAATATGTTCTTCTTGTTTGTTTCTTTCTGTTTTTGGACACAAAGACGGTGGAAGATGAGAGATGTTACGGTTTAATACTTTCACCTGCAATTTCAGAAACTCAGGGACGACATAATCCATCACTGTGCTACGCTGTTTGTTCGTTTGGCACCAAACATTTGTGTTGTATTATATACCTTTCACTTTGATAAATACAGCAAAAGAGAAACCAATAGCAATGTCCCAGGACACACGTCATCTGGTGCGTAAGAGGGCTTCTTGAGTATTCATGGATTGCTTTGAATGTCTAACAAGGACTGATTGTGACAGTATCTAACTTTGATCTCACTGAGAACAGAATTATGTTTCGGCCCTACTTTATATCAAGAGTATTTAGCAACTATGTACTAACATTTAAATTAATCATTTGATACAATGCACTTGTTGTGTACATACATGTTTTTAACCTATAACTTTACCACCAAACCTGTCCCTAACCTTACCCATATCCCAACTCGATAGCAGAAAAAATGTTTTGCAATACATGAACACAATAATTACATTGTACCTAACAATTCATTATTTTTCATGTAAGTACATTGTAGTTAAAGACACCTAATATAAAGTGTGACCAATGGAACATCAGAGCAAATTACAGATAAAAAAATCATTCAAAATTTGTAAAATGCGTCATGCAATGCAAGGTATCAGACATAAAGAATCTGAGGCGGTCACTGATGGGTAGTGAAGAGTAAACATTTGTTAGGGTGTCTGTGCAAGCAGAGATAGGCTCTGTCTGAATTGACAGCACACCCTTAATTGTGTCTATGACGAGAGAACATCACGTCAAAACCATTAACACTGGGATGGGGTGACATGAGCAGTATTGATCCCTTCAGGATAGATGGCCTCGGAAGATATAAAACTGAAGATGCCGGCTGGGGCAAGGGCACTGAAGACTGAAGTCACCCGTGATCCTCTCAACATGTTGTCACTGGCACTGCTCTACATTCTGGCTGTGGTTTGCTCTGCGAGGAGAACTCATGCACTGCCTCTATATTCAGACACTGCACTGCCACAGCAGGAAGGTAAGATCAACTCTGTGCTTTTAATAAGTTGGCAAGCTCATGATGTTTGTTAAAGCCGAACATCAAGCTAAATGTATGATGAAACTCATGTGCAGTAACTGACTGTACATTTATGAGACATTAGGTTGATTGCTGAGTGCTTCATGTCTCTTCTGTTTCCAATGTAAATGTTAAAAAGGAAATAGTGAAATGCAGTATAGGGAAAATTTGATAAAGACCCATGAGTTTGATCTTATTATGATAATCCGAATCTTTCCACTACGACTTTTAAACATAGACATTTAACTTGGAAACAGAAGAGATATCTGTTTTTGGACAATTGAGGAAATTCAAACTAGAGATTTTATTTTTAAATGTAATTAAATTTTTCCCCCTTGTAATTTCATTTCTTTTTCAAATTAACAAAATCAAAATATGACATTTTGTTTGGCAGAACTGATTCAGAAACTGGTGGCAGAGGTTGAGGAGGGACAAAGTAATGATTTAACAGAGCAAAGGGACATCAAAACCGTGCTGCCTGTCCTGCTCCAGAGAGGTGAGACAGGGACTCTTGGGGACACTTGTTATTACTAAATATAATTTATAATGTTATTAGAAAGGATACCATTTTCACGTTTTCCTGCAGCCAAGTCATGTTTTTCTGTCTTTCTAGGTACGAAAGAAACTTTGCAGCAAGAGAAAATAAATAGCATGGTATGATCACACTCTTTGTAATGAATTTACAATTCTTTCTTTCTTTCTTTCTTTCTTTCTTGTGTGATAATGAATCAGTATGTCTGTGTCTTTAGGTGGATGACTTAAAAGCAGTTGTCATAAAACTAGCAGCAGCCGATAACCTGCGTTCTCAAGGCTATCTACGATCTGAGCAAAACTTGCCCAAAAACAATAAGAGAGGTGAGCCATCAAAGAATCAAAGCAGAGATTCCCATATGTAGTGCAGATTTTTTATTTAAATATATATATATATATATATATATAAAATGTTATATATATAGCCATTTATATAAAATTGGTGTTGGCGAGTAGCCTATATGACGGTGCCAATCACTGTTGGACGGTAATATTTTTATTTATTCTAACAATGCAATGTTGTAAGAACATGGAGGTAAACAAATGTGGACGACGCTCGGGACAGTTGACAGGCCAGTGCTGCATCGTCACAAGAGTTTAAGCCTTGGCAATTTAAATATTCAAGCGCAGGAAGACGCAAAAGGGAATTCAATTTATTAAGCCCAACAAAGCCCAAAAAATGTAACAACACGTCAATTCTATGCGGGCCGCAATCGCTGTGATTGGTCTGCCAGAACCCCTTCCTCTATCAGGGGTTATCATGCTCCCTCGACATGTGTAATTGCACACCGACGTGGTCAACGACGCAGAAGTATAAATGAGAATCGACATGCAGCCTACGGCGTAGAGGCTACGATGCAGGTCTGACGCAGAAGTATAAATCAGCCTTTACTCGCGTTTTGTGTCCAAAACCTGCACTCAGAAAGCTGCACGCAAATACTGAATTGAGCTCACTTTGTGAATTGCACTTGAACGGATAAATTCACACACAAAAAAAGTCAAAAATGCCTGTCTTGGCGAGTATCCTATAGTAAACTTAGGGACAGATTTACTAAACAGGGCAAATTAGCGTGAGAGCACAATTCAACAAAAAAATACAGATAGGAGTGGAAAGTTCAGCACGTGATCTACTGACGACGTGCAAATTAAAGAACACAGATGCAACCGGATACACCTTGCATGATTAATTTCTCTTCCCATAAATTTTGCGTCTGAAAGGGAAACTCCTACAAATGCATATGCAATAAGGTCAGCCACAAAAATAACCCTGTCCACACCTTTTCAGCAATAATTTTTCACTGCGTGTCTTTAGTAAATCCTGACAGTAGTTAACGCCAAAAGAGGGTTTGTACTGGTGCAAACTGTTATTAAATCTATAGTCGGTTATGGCTTAAGTGAACGTAAAAACAGTAGAGAAAAATGTGTAGTATCAGTGTATTGGATCCATTTTTTCTGCTGCTGTTTGTGTTTTTAATGTTAATCAAACAACAAAGGACAAAGAAAAAAACATTCACTGCTCTTGACTGAATAACTTGTGTAACTTTAATAAGGATTACACTGTAAAAAATTATTGTGATTTTAACGGTAAAAGACTGTAAATGCTACGGTGAAAAACAATTAATTGGTTAACAGAAAGTTTCCGTACTATATACGGTGAATAACTGTAATAGATCTAACCTTACATTTAATGTAATTTTACAGTAAAATACCGTTAAATGTACAGTTTTTGGCATTGAAAAAGAACAAGTCATTGTGTAATTTACAGTGAAAAAACGTAAATTGACATTCCCAGAATTTCCTGCGTGACACTTCACATTTGATGTATTTTCGTTGAAATAACTTTAATAATAATGTTTCTTCTAGTTTTTCTTAGTTTTTTTTAATCGGTTATGTAAATTAGGGTTTTGTGTTACATCTAATGTTGTTAAATTAATGTTAATTGCATTTTTAAAATTTCATGTGTGTAACCATGATGGTGTTTAGTGTTTGTGTGAATGACAGTGTGCACCTTCTATATATTAGTATTGTGCTCCTAAAAGCTGCTTGTGATGAGCTTTGATTCAGTTTGGTGGTTGTCAGTATATATCAAAGGTACATAACAGATATTAGTATTTCAATAGATTGGTAATTTAACATTATTTCTGTTAATGAAATACGTTTTTTACTGTAAATTTAACTTAAATCTGTAAAACCTAAAATGTTGCTACTGTATTTTTTATTGTAAATTTCTGGCAACCACAGCTGCCAGTTTTTTAAATTATACGGTTTTGAACTGTAAAATTGACACTAAACTAAGTACTGTCCCGTAAAACCTAAAATGTTGCTACCGTATTTTTTACGGTAAAGTTCTGGCAACCACAGCTGCCATTTTTTTACCGTAAATTTTACGGGGATTTTTTTTTACAGTGTAATTAATAAGGATGTTTAATTTATACAGTGATGACTGTCCAGTTTTATTTTACATTTGATTACTTTATTCAATGTTTCTACCTGAAAGCTAGCCTACTGTTACTTGTCTTTAATAATGTTTTGAATTTATATTAGTTAGGCTTTTAGTTTTAGCTGTGGTATTGAAATTGGAAAAGAGAATTGTGAATTTTTACTTGTAGGCCTACCTAAAATTTTGGTTTCATAACTGCCTGCAGTTTCATGGCTGGTAAAAAAAATATTAATGGCTGGTAAATTTACACCGGCCATTGGTAGCTTTGGCAAAAGTTAGTTTCAGGCCACACATTTTTTTCAGTGACAAAAAGCAATAAGAGATGAGATTTTAGACAATTTTAAAAATGTAATGCAGATTTTATTCATATAAAGAATATGTCAAGGATGACAATGGCTTATATATCCTTATTATATTACTAATCAAAGTTTTTGTCCTTCCCTTTACAGCCTGTTTTTGGAAATATTGTGTTACAAACTAGGAATTAATCGGCTGAGATGGACTGAGGACCAGCCTAACATCCCTTCATGTACAAACATGTACAACACCCCTAAAATGTATGCCTTTGTTATCCCCACATAAAATATCCATTCAGCTGCCCTTTGACATTGTGAATATTGTTTTATATTTATATATAAAGTAATCTAACATGAATATGAATGTATTTTTTATCATAAATGAAAACTGACCTAGAACTGCAAATGTAAAATAAATATAGTCTAGATAATACAGATCAGTTGTAATATTTGTTTTCGTTTCTGAATCCAGTCATCACCATCTTTTATCAAAGCTATGGATATGCTTTGACATTCGCACGAAAAGAGAAAGACAAACTAGTGATATGTATGATATTAATTTTATTTTAAGTAAAATCTGAAAGAAAGCAGTTTAATCTCTTTTTTAAACAATCATGATGTCTAACAATGGTGTTTGTGTAACTCGGTACATCCGTCACAATAACCCTTAATACAAAACAACCATTACTGACGCATGACATTTGTGTTTTCAACCCATTTTTACAGATGATTAAAAGATATACATTACATATAACCGAATATGCCTTAATGAATGTAAAATACATATATACATTATGCACAAAAACATTACATGCTGTTAAAAGCACAACTCGCCTATTGTGCTTAAGATCGTTTGCAAAAGATCCTATGACATCCTAGCCTCTTTGACAGTAGCAGTCACTCAAAAGTATTGCAGTAAATCTAATGGGCTCAACAGGCACAATGAAAGTGCATAAGCAAACTGTGTGTTTTGTGTTTGCTGTAATATATTCATAACTGTGAACTTCTACTAAGTATGTAGATGCCTTAAAACTTATAAACTGAAATGTTAAACTATTTACACTATTTAAACATTTACCCCCATTAAGCTGAAGTTCAGTTCCTCTTGGCCACACTCAGATAGGCTTTCTCAATTTCAATGTCAGCTGGACAGGTCTGGCTGAACTCCTCTCTCTCACATGCATTCTGCAGGTAACGCCACACCCCAGTGAACTGAGCAGGAATCTCAAAACTACAGTACTTCCTGGCAGCAACCTACAAAAAAAACCACATCATAATTGTGTATTTAACATTAAATAGCTTTATAGGCCTTTGTATGTGTGTGTGTCTGTAAACCACAGAGGCGTATCACCTTGATGACGTGCAGCTTTGGTAGCAAGTTGCAGTCTGCCAGTGTCAAGCGGTTGCCATCGAGGAACTTTCTTTTGGATACGCTGATGTTTTGATCTAGCTCATCCTGAAGTGGAGTGTTCAGATATTCATCCAGACGCTTGAACTCTTTCAATAAGGCTTTTTCATGGACTGAGGAATCATATAATAGAGAAAGAAATTATAGTGATATAGTACATTATAATACTGATTCCACAGTGTCTACATGCAGGAATATTCCGATATAAATCAGAAAATCATATTCTGTTGCTCTATTATGTAAGTTTCATAAATGCATTAATCTGATTAAGTAAATAGACCTATTTTGTTTCTAAAAAGCAGCTTGATACAACTACACTGATCATGATAGTGAAAATCTTAATAAAACTGCTTGTATCACTCTGCTTGTCTATAATGCGCAGTTCCAGTCAGTGGTGTGTATTTTCATGGACTCTTCCTGCAGGTTACATCGTTACACCAGTAGGTGGCGGCAAATTACTGTCTTTATGAGTCATTGAACCAAACCGATTTGCTCCAAAAAAGCTGATTAAAGCTGCCACAATATGTAATTTTTTCGCCGCAAGAGGTTGCTTATTCAAAATAAAAGCGTAGCTTGATGACGCCTTGATTTCACAGAGCTTTTATTATGCCGCAGATGAGTGCTTCCGCTTCTTCTGCTTCTACCGCTGTTTTATCATTAGATACATTTGAGTGTGTTGAAAGTTATGTTATAATGCTACTGCGGTAGTCTCAGCCTTAGACGTCATGCCCACGGACTGGCTGAATGTCTGATGCATATGGCACACTTATCTGGAAACACTTCAGGAGTTTCGAAGTCGTCATCTGATTGGTTGAATTCTACAGGATGTCCGCGAGATGTGTGTGTTGCGTCCGCCTGGCACAACATTCTTGAATGAATAAGTTATAGACGCATGCCGGTCTGTTATTGCAGGGACATCGACTTTACATTTTCATGCCCATGGTTGCGTTACATGTCAGTCAAACATACTCGTGCGTGGTCCTTAACCAATGAAAGCTGCGACAGAGTCCATACCTTCTGCCGTCAGTCTGAAGGTCTGGCTACGCGAGACTAACTCGGCGGCTACTATGAGACACTTGTTGCACACTGCAGTTGTCACGGTCGGGGATGGGTGAAAGGAGCGAGGACTCAAGTACAGGAAGAATTAAGGTTTTATTAATAATAAAATAAAAACAAACAAAACTACTCACGAGGGGGGAAAACCAAACTTGACTAAACTTAACTAAACACAAGGAGCAGGGAAACATGAAGCAAGACGGGTAACAATGACAGGTAACAGAAGACAACGATTCAGCAGTAAGCTAGATCGATATTAGGCATGGTAAAACATGGTACTCGCGGTAAATCAAGAAAACGAGATTTAAACAATAAGACTAACTGTGTTGAGCTATATAACAATGATTAGTTTTCTGTAGATGAATGTATCCAAACAGTTGCTCAACTGTCTAATAAAACCATAAAACACATAATATATTAAAGCGTCTTTGGTGTTTCTACAAAATAAATAAAAAATTGAGGGTAATTGATATCATTGACAGGCGACGCATGGACACGGTCCGTGTCCTGGTTAAAATTGCTTATTTCTCTGGATTATATATAACAAAATATATAACATTGTTCTAGTGGTTTTTGGATATTGTAATCCAAAAATCTTACATATTGTGCCTTTCATTTAGAAACTACACAAGCGACTCTCGTTATGAATGAGTCAATGCAATGCTTCTGCTTTTTGGAAGTATTTTCGCAATATCGTGTCTTGTAACTTAAAATTAATTTCTTGAACTCGAACTGTTGTATAAATGCAGTATCACACAATCATGCTGCTTCCGTGTTAATATATATTACATTTAAATATATAGGTCTTATAACTCACAAGCACTTTTTGGGCTGTTCTTGATAAACGCAGAAAACTTGGCAAAAATGTCAGCACCAACATCAAAAGACTCTTTGTAGCGGGGGCTGAGATGAGGATATCTGATAGGATAAGAGGGAAATATTTAGAGCCAGTAATCACACACCTAAAAGATAGACATCCAACATTCACATAATAATTCTGACACTCAAAAAACACTTAAGCTTATCCATGGTACATAATACATGTTAAATAGGTTGTATGTTTTTCCTTTTTAAAAATGTCACAAATATTCTGTCATATAGTATACACTGCTGTTTGGGGTTGGAAATAAAGCTCTTATGCTCACCAAGGCTGCATTTACAGTGGGGAGAACAAGTATTTGATACACTGCCGATTTTGCAGGTTTGCCCACTTACAAAGCGTGTAGAGGTCTGTAATTTTTATCATAGGTACTCTTCAACTGTGAGTGACGGAATCTAAAACAAAAATCCAGAAAATCACATCGTATGATTTTTAAGTAATTAATTTGCATTTTATTGCATGACATAAGTATTTGATACATCAGAAAAGCAGAACTTAATATTTGGTACAGAAACCTTTGTTTGCAATTACAGAGATCATACGTTTCCTGTAGTTCTTGACCAGGTTTGCACACACTGCAGCAGGGATTTTGGCCCACTCCTCCATACAGACCTTCTCCAGATCCTTCAGGTTTCGGGGCTGTCGCTGGGCAATACGGACTTTCAGCTCCCTCCAAAGATTTTCTATTGGGTTCAGGTCTGGAGACTGGCTAGGCCACTCCAGGACCTTGAGATGCTTCTTACGGAGCCACTCCTTAGTTGCCCTGGCTGTGTGTTTCGGGTCGTTGTCATGCTGGAAGACCCAGCCACGACCCATCTTCAATGCTCTTATCCATCCTCCCCTCAATACGGTGCAGTCGTCCTGTCCCCTTTGTAGAAAAGCATCCCCAAAGAATGATGTTTCCACCTCCATGCTTCATGGTTGGGATGGTGTTCTTGGGGTTGTACTCATCCTTCTTCTTCCTCCAAACACGGCGAGTGGAGTTTAGATCAAAAAGCTCTATTTTTGTCTCATCAGACCACATGACCTTCTCCCATTCCTCCTCTGGATCATCCAGATGATCATTGGCAAACTTCAGACGGGCCTGGACATGCGCTGGCTTGAGCAGGGGGACCTTGCGTGCGCTGCAGGATTTTAATCCATGACGGCGTAGTGTGTTACTAATGGTTTTCTGTGAGACTGTGGTCCCAGCTCTCTTCAGGTCATTGATCAGGTCCTGCCGTGTAGTTCGGTGCAGATCCCTCACCTTCCTCATGATCATTGATGCCCCACGAGGTGAGATCTTGCATGGTTCCCCAGACCGAGGGAGATTGACCGTCATCTTGAACTTCTTCCATTTTCTAATAATTGCGCCAACAGTTGTTGCCTTCTCACCAAGCTGCTTGCCTATTGTCCTGTAGCCCATCCCAGCCTTGTGCAGGTCTACAATTCTATCCCTGATGTCCTTACACAGCTCTCTGGTCTTGGCCATTGTGGAAAGCTTGGAGTTTGTTTGATTGAGTGTGTGGACAGGTGTCTTTATACAGGTAACGAGTTCAAACAGGTGCAGTTAATACAGGTAATGAGTGGAGAACAGGAGGGCTTCTTAAAGAAAAACTAACAGGTCTGTGAGAGCCGGAATTCTTACTGGTTGGTAGGTGATCAAATACTTATGTCATGCAATAAAATGCAAATTAATTATTTAAAAATCATACAATGTGATTTTCTGGATTTTTGTTTTAGATTCCGTCTCTCACAGTTGAAGTGTACCTATGATAAAAATTACAGACCTCTACATGCTTTGTAAGTAGGATAACCTGCAAAATCGGCAGTGTATCAAATACTTGTTCTCCCCACTGTAGAGTAAATATAAAGTCATATTTTTTAAATGTTATGTATTCCTGTGATGGCAAAACTGAATTCATCAGCCATTACTCCAGTCTTCATGATCCTTCAGAAATCATTCTAATATGCTGATTCACTGCTCAAGAAAATAGTCTTTGATATTGATAATTCATCACAGCCATATCAGTGTGTCAGATATTACTTAATGAGTTTAGCTATGCGACTTATGACAGAACAACTGGAATAATGTCTCATTGTGAAAGGTTTTTGTAGACAAGCACAATACCGAGGAGGGGCGAGTGTGGTCTCCAGGAACTCTTCGATCTTAATGAAGTCAGTCTTCAGCGTGCCATTGTACAGGAGGAAAGGAGGGTTGGTACCTGGTGCTAAATCCTTCAGCTCTTCTGGCTTCCTAAACAACACAGGGTGGAGCAGAGCAGAGGGAGTGTAAACCACAGGGTGTGGACATGGTCAATATGAAGTCACGTATTGTACAAAGAGTCTTTGAATGAGACCTAACATGATTAATGCTGCTTTAAAAAAGTATTAAACTCATTTAGCACTCAAAGCACACGGATATGGGAGTGGGAGCTAAATAGATGAAAGCTGTATTTGTTTTAGAAGAATTAGATGGGAACAGGGCAATGGGAAAGTTCACACTCCCTTCATCCTGTTTGTAGTACACCCGCTGTACTTTGACCGCCCCCTGTGTTATCAAATCCAGTCCATTAATTCCTCAGATTTCACTATTTGTCTACTGAATTCCATTCCATTTTATACTCCTATCCAGGGCCGGATTTACCTAATCTTGTGACATAGGCCCACTGTTGGTCAGAAACCTATGACCAATACGGCTAGGCTACTTTTCAGGAAATGGAAAAAAACACTGTTTTTTAAAAATAAATAAACAAAATAATGTTGTCAAAGGTGATATTGTGGCTTTATATATGATAATATAGCCTACTTACATGTCATTATATTATTAACATTTTACCAAAATCAAGCTCAAATCAAGTTTCCAAGTTTTTGCAGCGAATGTCCTGTTTTTTTCCGTCATTAACGGCTGCATCTGAGGCATTAAGTGCATCGCATTACGTTTTCATCAACTTACAGGTTATGAAGTTTATTGTAGCTGTAGCTATGTGTGCGCTTAGTTTTTCTGTCATTTGGCCAAAATCTTGTTTGGTAGGCTTATTGGCTATGACTCAACGGCAAAATGTTTTTTGAGTAAAGAAAACATTGTACTTATTCTAACAACCAGTACTTTATTTGTCTTTGCATTGCAAACAAAATACGTTCCACTAAAATGTGTGCGGCGGGGTGGAGTTATGAGGTTTTACCCACAGTTTGAGGAGCCAAAGGAGTTACGAGGTTTAGTCACAAGCTGTTTTTATACTTTTCATTGGTTAAATATTTGCAAACCCTGCAGACAGATGTAAAGGGTACAAATAGTAATTATTTATGAAAAAAGACGTGATGCTTACTTCCTCATGTCAACGGTGGTTACTGTGAACTTGACTCCTTTCAGCCAAAGAACCATGAAGAGTCTCTGGCAGAAGGGACAGTTCCCCACATTTTCTCCATCATGACCCGCCTTGAGACAAAAAAGAGAAATCCATGGTAAGTATCAAAGTTTCACAGACAAGACACTAGGTTATAGACAGAGAAACGCACATTATATATTTCCTTAACCCTCGTGTTCTGTTAAAACTGACTGTACTGTATGTTTTTTATGTTTGGGGTCCCAGAGACCCTGGCCTGTATATTAATAAAATATTAATAATACGTTTGAAATTTACCTTTATTTTCTTTCCATATGTTTTTCTGACTTAAAGAGATAGGTCACCCCCCAAAAAAGTCTGTTGTCATTTACTCACCCTCATGTTCCAAACGTGTATGAGTAAATGATGACAGAATGTTAATATTTTTGGGTGAACTACCCTTTTAATCAAAATCCAGCAGAGGCAGAAATTTAACCCATCTGTTATATCATATGATCACATTGAGGAAAATAAAGTGTGAAGGAACCTGATATTCTAATCACTATGTTTACATGCAGTGCTGTTTATTGCTAGAAAACTGGAAACAAAAGGCATTTGCGTTTATATGCAGTGTTACTACTCTGTAATATACTATAATATATATATATATATATATATATATATATTTGATAAAAATACAATAAAAGAAGAAACCATTCTAATATAATGACTTCAAGTTCAAAAGAACATCATTTAACATGTCTTTACTGACATGTAAGAATGTCTCTTATGCATTTACATGACAGAAATCCAGGTATTTTAAACTGTTTTCTCTTAATTCTGTACTAAAAAAAAAAAAAAAAAAAAAAAAGGGACATTATCCATTAAGTTTACATACATTTCCTTTAACCCTAAATCACAACGCAATGCTACGCATCATTCAAAATACACCCAAAACACCTGTGGAAAAATAAGTATGAAAAATTCCTTCTTATTAACACAGTATTGGGCTCTATTAATGGGCCATGACAGTAACCTAAGGAAACAAAGTTTGTGTTTACATGATGTTTCAGAATGCTGCTTTCTGCAAAAACCTGAATAAACATTTTCGTAAACAGCAATGTTTTTAAGATCCTCTCAGATCTCCAGCGGTCTATTATTATTATTAGTTTATTTTAAATAAATGTGTCCCTCCCTTCAAAAAGAATAGGACATAAATAGTCCATGTATTGTGTGGGTGTGGGAGCTTGATCCAAAGAAATGAGAGCTTGATCCAAAGAAAAGGAAAAGCAGGAATTGTCTAGTAGATAGAGATAACAGATCTGAACAATGCCTCTACTGCCCATAATGCCCATCTTTTAAAATAAGAATACAAAGAGCTGCACTATAAATAACTTCTGCAATAAATGGTGACCATCTACAAAGCTTTGATGATCTTTAGGATCTTAAGGTCACTGCACATCCATATCCTACTCATGTAGTTCATGAACTGTAGCTCAACTGGTAAAGCATAACATCGGCAATGTCAGAGTAATGGGATCTACAGGAAACGTAAGCGCGTTTACGGGTGTGACGACAGGGATCCAAGAGCTGTCAGTGTTTCAGTGTGTGTGCATGTGTGGTGATAAGATGATTCCAGTGATGTCTGAGTGTCTGTTCTGATAAACAGAAGCGTAAAGGCGAACAGTTGCATATCAAACATGCTATCCAGTCTACGGTACTGCATGTGTTAACTGAATTGACTGTATACATCCAAATCAACCTCTGATTCATGGTGCCAAATGGAGACCTTCCCTGACAAAAACCACTGATAGAGCACTGGAAGATCTTGGTTCATGGTGTCTTTGTAGAGTACTATTCAACAAAATACTTTTTTTTTTTTTTCGAAACAACTTTATTCTTTTCTCAGTCAGTAGAAGTAGAATATAGTCTCTTTTCCTGTCTATCAGAAAAAAACATACACTGGTATAACAGGTTGAAAATAAGAGGCAAACAGTACATAAACTACTACGACAGTTTGATCAAAAGTTAAAATACTTGAGTTTAACATCACTATTCCAACAGTGAGGATTACATAATGTTGAACTTGATCAATATTCAGATTAGGGGTTTAGTAGTTTATTTTAACTTACTGTTGTTGTTGTAATAATTTTTATTATAATTATATTTTAATTTTCTATTTCTGTTTTTATATTTAAATTATTTTTATATTTAATATTATTTGATCCTACTTTATTGGAATTAAAATCTTTAATTTGGAATAAGAGTATCTGACCAACTCAAACTTGTAAAAGTTGAACAACTGACCTTTATGAAGAGCTCAATTCGTGGTTCTTTATCTGAGTCTTGTCTGAGTGCCATTTTTTCCTGCAGGAAAAAAACTTTACTAAGTCCAGATGTCCTTGAAAAATATTCCACAAATCAACCGGAAGATCCCCAAAAGATTTGTACACAGCTGTAATGTGTGCAAGTGTTCTCAGATGAAAGTTAGTCAGACTCTTGCTGTCTCCTTTCTTCCTCCACCAACACACTTTAAAAGTCAGGAGGGAGGGAGGCTAGAGAGGATGGGCGTGACCCTAACTATATAACTGTGCTGCCAGGCTGTGTCAGAGAGCTCAAAAATAGCTTTTCATTTTATTCAGTACGTACTTACACTCAGGAGAAACGTCACAGTGCTATCTCAGACGTGAAACAGGGGCCACATTCCATTCATGGTGGTAACACTTCTACCTCTTACTAACTTTCCCCTCTCCCATATCTTCAATCACAATGTGCCCCTTTCAGCTGTGTAATGGAGAGGCTGTTTTACTATACATTAACAAATCCACTTATTTTAAATAAGATATTTAATTTCTCTCACATGTCAGACAACAGAGCGAAGCTACTTTCTCTTCTCTTTTTCAGTCTTTTTTTCTAGTGGCTGGAATGCTGACTCATTCTGTTCTTTCGTATTGTCTACACTTCTCTGGAATTTTTCTAACTTCCAGTAACCTCTCAAAACCGTCCAAAAACAAAACTTTTGATATCAGTTGAGGCACAGCAGAAATCAAATCGCAAGTGAGCTAAATCCCTTGGGGGACATTTGGGGATGTCCTCAATTGAAATAATTGGTAAATAATGTTTTTTTAAATCTAAAATACAGTTTTCTGGTAGGACTAGGGGCAGGGTGTGTGTTAGGGTTATTTATAGTGCATATAAAACATTAGAAGTCTATTGCTAAGATACACAGTTGTGTGTGTGTGTGTGGACAAATGAGGGTGCGGGTATGTGATCATCAAGGGATGGGTTCTCTTAAACAAATAGTTCCCCTCATTCCCTATATGCAGTCATGTTGAGTCAGAGGAAACAATTCCGTCATCTCATGGCTTCCCCTTATAATTGAGCATATTAGAACAACTTACAGCATAAAATTCATCTCTTACACCAACTTAGACTATAAAATGAATGCTGTACACCGGCGCTATAAAACAGATATTCTAATGACAGAATGTCATTCTTACAGAATTGTTTTCAACCCCTTAAGAGTTTCATTTCCTCATTCAGCACACATATGTTGTATTAAGGGGTTGCATCATTCTGGGGAATTTACACTAGTTTGAAACAATATTAACATAAAAAACATACACATCAATGCTACATGAAAAAAGAAACCAAAGAAAGCAAGGAGTTGCTTTGTTCTTTCCTCACAAAGACTTGGTTGTAGACACTTTTGAAGGGATAGTTCACCTAAAAATTATTATTTATTATATTTATTATATTATAATTATTATTGATATAATTATTATTTTTATTTAATATACATTATTTTTAGTAATATACATTAATATAGTTTACAAGTAAGGGCAATTTTAATGGTGGAGCTTGTCAGCCCATGGTCTCTATAAAACTTTCATTTTTTGGAAGAGAGCAGCTCAGACATTTAATTTACTTCATATCTTCTTTGGTCTTCCATAGAAGAAAGAAAAGGTTTTCAATGATAACAAAATGTTTATTTTGGGGTGAACTATCCCTTTAATTATAAAAGGCTGGTGATTATACTGTATATATACAAAGCAAGAGCCTGACATGGAAACTCCTAACAAACCCTGGAAATTAAGCGAGTTCCACTTCGGCTAGTACAGGAAATGAGCCATCAGCCATGCCAGTTTACCCAGTGTACTCCCTTCTCCAGGAGCCAACAGGATACTGGATACTGTGAGTAACAGAGCTGTGAGCTGTTTCAGTCCACGCTAGCTTCTCTTTCCTGTTAACATACTGCACCACTGCACAGAATATACCACCAAACAACAAATCACCATGGAGATGATGAGCTGTAACCATGCAAGACTGTAAGCCTCTAATCTGATGCCACTGCTGCATTCACTAAGCAAACATGGCAAAGGTCAGCACGTTATTGTGCAGAATTTGTCTCCATACATCAACACAGCTCTAATTTAAATCACAAAAATTCTTCTCAGGCACTAGACCGATCTCATATGTGGGGGTGGAACGTTCTTTAACTTGGGGAGGGTGATTGTATTGACAAAATGCTGAGAAAGCTACATGTTTTCTGACCTCTGCTCAATAGTCAGCACATGTTTAAATAACATACTGTCCTTATAGACATAGCAGACTGACACATAACTCATATTTACCAGCTATATATAGTGGGGAGAACAAGTATTTGATACACTGCCGATTTTGCAGGTTTTCCTACTTACAAAGCATGTAGAGGTCTGTAATTTTTATCATAGGTACACTTCAACTGTGAGAGATGGAATCTAAAACAAAAATCCAGAAAATCACATTGTATGATTTTTAAATAATTAATTTGCATTTTATTGCATGGCATAAGTATTTGATCACCTACCAACCAGTAAGAATTCCGGCTCTCACAGACCTGTTAGTTTTTCTTTAAGAAGCCCTCCTGTTCTCCACTCATTACCTGTATTAACTGCACCTGTTTGAACTCGTTACCTGTATAAAAGACACCTGTCCACACACTCAATCAAACAGACTCCAACCTCTCCACAATGGCCAAGACCAGAGAGCTGTGTAAGGACATCAGGGATAAAATTGTAGACCTGCACAAGGCTGGGATGGGCTACAGGACAATAGGCAAGCAGCTTGGTGAGAAGGCAACAACTGTTGGCGCAATTATTAGAAAATGGAAGAAGTTCAAGATGACGGTCAATCTCCCTTGGTCTGGGGCACCATGCAAGATCTCACCTCGTGGGGCATCAATGATCATGAGGAAGGTGAGGGATCAGCCCAGAACTACACGGCAGGACCTGGTCAATGACCTGAAGAGAGCTGGGACCACAGTCTCAAAGAAAACTATTAGTAACACACTACCCCGTCATGGACTAAAATCCTGCAGCGCATGCAAGGTCCCCCTGTTCAAGCCAGCGCATGTCCAGGCCCGTCTGAAGTTTGCCAATGACCATCTGGATGATCCAGAGGAGGAATGGGAGAAGGTCATGTGGTCTGATGAGACAAAAATAGAGCTATTTGGTCTAAACTCCACTCGCCGTGTTTGGAGGAAGAAGAAGGATGAGTACAACCCCAAGAACACCATCCCAACCGTGACGCATGGAGGTGAAAACATCATTCTTTGGGGATGCTTTTCTGCAAAGGGGACAGGACGACTGCACCGTATTGAGGGGAGGATGGATGGGGCCATGTATCGCAAGATCTTGGCCAACAACCTCCTTCCCTCAGTAAGAGCATTGAAGATGGGTCGTGGCTGGGTCTTCCAGCATGACAACGACCCGAAACACACAGCCAGGGCAACTAAGGGGTGGCTCCGGAAGAAGCATCTCAAGGTCCTGGAGTGGCCTAGCCAGTCTCCAGACCTGAACCTAATAGAAAATCTTTGGAGGGAGCTGAAAGTCCGTATTGCCCAGCGACAGCCCTGAAACCAGAAGGATCTGGAGAAGGTCTATATGGAGGAGTATCCCTGCTGCAGTGTGTGCAAACCTGGTCAAGAACTACAGGAAGCGTATGATCTCTGTAATTGCAAACAAAGGTTTCTGTACCAAATATTAAGTTCTGCTTTTCTGATGTATCAAATACTTATGTCATGCAGATTAATTACTTAAAAATCATACAATGTGATTTTCTGGATTTTTGTTTTAGATTCCGTCACTCACAGTTGAAGAGTACCTATGATAAAAATTACAGACTTCTACATGCTTTGTAAGTGGGCAAACCTGCAAAATCGGCAGTGTATCAAATATTTGTTCTCCCCACTGTATATAGTGGCAACAGAGTTGCTTCTCCTATAGTATTTCTGGAATAGAGAAAAATGTGATCACTAACCACTGACCTCTCTTTTCCTCAGACTGAGAGAGGAAGCACTTATCCTGAGATGATAGGCTATCTACAGGACATCCAGCAGCTGGGAACACACACACAGCTTGGAAAATCCTTCCTTTATCTCCCTAAAACAGAACCCCAAATGTTAATCATGAGGACCCAGTTCTGTCATTGTACATCAACGCAAGCAAGGGAAACAAAATCGTCAAGCTCAACAAAGATTATTTCTTGTTTTGAGGTTTTTTTTACTGACGAGAAATGGAGAGAAATCTTTACACAAAAAAAAAAAAACTCTTTACACAAAAAAATGCATGTCTTATTCAGTATTTATCTTGTTTTCCAGTAAAAAATATCTAAACATCCTTAAATCAAGATCAACACAAGAAAAAAAAATTGTACAGCTATTACCCCAGTCTCCAGAAATGTTTCTTATTATTATCAATGTTGAAAATAGTTGCGCTTCTTAATATTTTAGTGTAAAGCATGATACATACAGCATTTATTCGAAATTCAAAACTTTTGTTTATTAATACATTTAAGATGGATGTATTTGAACAATATATATGAAAACTATCAGGTAAATTAGTTTTAAAGATCAGATATTTTTTTTTACTTTAAACAAGACTAAAATACTGATTAAGAAAGTGATTTTTTTTCTGTACATTTGACTAGAAACTACATTTATTATCATCAGGGTGGCTACTTATTAAACAGAGGTGTGAACTTTGTCACCTCAAAAAGCCCTTTTGATAAATAAATGGAAAACAAGCATGGAAACTGTCTAAATAGTGCAATGAGACAAATGTGTGTCAGTGTCAGTGCTGTTGAAAGAACACTTGTTCTCCACTCAGCACAATGCCACCATTGACCCTTTTCTCCTGGTCAAAAGTCAGAGGGCAGTAAACAGCCAAACAACTTCTCCTAGTTAAAAACCACAGAGGTTCGTAATGTGCGTTGTGCACTATGTCTCTATGGAGCTCTTGTTGGTCCTGGTGTTTCCTCTCATTCGTCCTATCTGTCAACACAAGGCAAACCTCATCAGCTCCAGATTTCTCTGGTAAGTGTTTTTCTCTAATTTTGTGGCTATGATAGAGGAAATACAGCATGCTGTCTTGAAGCTAACCTCCCAAAGGAAAGAGAACATTCCGTATTTTGTCTTTTACACAGTCCTTGTCAACAATCTGTACAGCATCAGCTTAAGAGAGACGGGTGTCCCTTCCTCCTCCATTGTTTGAGCACAATCCATATAGGAAGGCAAAGCAACATTAACCCATTCTGAACCAAAGACAAACGTTTTGTGTTGAAACTATAGGTTAAAGAAGTGTATAATATGTTATACAGTGGGCAATAAACACTAGAAAATACACTCAAATACACTAATCCACAAATATAATGCCAACAGCAGTGTTTATATGTCATAGTTCTGTAAAAAGTCATAAACATGTATTCATGCATTTCATATTTTGATTACTTCAGGCATTTAAGTGACACATTGTTTCAATTGTTTATGACTGTGTTTCTGTGTCTCCCCCCTATAAAACATAATGGCTTCAAGAGTGATAATCAGCCAAGAATGGCTCATTGTGCTTATTTGTGAGTGTGTCTGTGCCTGGCACTGCATAACAGAGAGCTCTACAGATGCAGAATGGCCTAACCCAAGAGAGATAGAGAGAGGTACAGGCCAGACATTACCCTTGATCCAGTTCCTTCTCATTGAATACTCATGGATATGGTCCAATTGTATAAACATAACACGCTTGAAACCTGAACTGTATGGAAAAGTGGAGGATAAGAAAGAGAAAAATGCACCTAGGGAGGGAAATGTTCTACAGTGTCCCTCATTTATGTTCTCCACTTTATAAATTGTAAATCTCAAATCTGCAGTACAGTGAACAGGAAGACCTCTTTCAATTTCCTCTGACTGGCTGTTCCTGACCTCTGCTTCTCTCTTTCACTGCAGTTTTCTGATAAAGTTAATATTTGAAAGATACAAAATTCCTAAGAGAATTTTCAAAAGAAACTCTGTGCAATGAATCAATAGAAGCTTAACTTGAAATTTAAACAATTTTTAAACTATTGATAAAGTTGATTTATGATTGTCTATTGATCTTTTTTTAGAATCACCAAAAGAGTTTTATTTTTATTTTATAACAAACATGTGCTTAAACATTGAAATATATTAATAAAAAATATTGGCCTATCAATAAATTATTTTATTTTATTTACAATGTCCCTTCCCAAATCACTACAATTTATGATTAATAAAATTGTATTAATAACTGCATAGGCCCACCCAAGGGCAAAATGATTATTTTATTCATTAGTTTTCCTGTCCTGTGTTCTGACCGCACCAGTTAGAAATCTCTGTTATTGTATTACTGTATTTGTAAGATTAAAACAGCACTTGTATTAGAAACCTGAGAAGAGCTTTCTACATCATAATGTCAACCACACCTTGCAACTGCAAGATTATATAAGTGAGGGAGTTGGTTTGTCCATTGTCATATTGCTGGATTTGCACTATAAGCGTACAATTGTGGTCTACAATGCCATTGTGTAATGGGTTTTCTAAATGCATTTACAATGCCTTGTTTGTATGCTGAGCAGTGCCTTTACTCAGCAACGGTGATTCTCAACTGATGTTTTTAGCCCACTTAGTATATCAGTCTATTTTTCCCCTTAGATTACCTCCACAGGATCCTGAAGAACCACACTGCCCATGCCTGTGATGGAGAGACGCTGTCTATCAGATGCCCTACTAGAACATCTGTGGCTGTCCTCTCAGCATTTTATGGACGTCGTGTCCCGAGTCCATATCTATGCCCATACGCAAACCCAAACATAACAGAGGAAAACACTGACTGTATATCAACTACAGCCATTCAGGTATCATTAATCTGCATTTACTCATTCTTTAATTCTAAATCTCCTGTATAAAACTCATAATGATTGATGAATTTCAGTCAGAATGTGTTTTTTATGGTCAGAAAGTGATGTCTGAGTGCCAGGATCGACGGGAGTGTCAGATTCCTGTGGTGAGTCCTGTGTTTGGTCAAGATCCCTGCCCTGAAACCAGCAAATACATCATTGTCTCCTACAAGTGCAAACCTGGTGAGACACCTACTGTAGGCCTATATTGTGCTTCACTTTAGCGATATTGTAACCGAGCAGCACATCAATGATTTTTCTTCTTCACAGAGCATCATCGCTCGAGAACGGTGTGTGAGAATGAGCGGCTGAAGCTGGCCTGTAAGAATGACACGGTTCTGGCCATCTACTCAGCCACGTTTGGCCACCTGGAGCACGACAGTCTTGAGTGCCCTCAAGAGGCTAAAACCAAAACGGACATAGGTCTGAGAATAAAATAACACACTTCTCCCATCTAGTGGGAAGGTTTTGCTACAACAGCAGAGGCAGTAAAATATGTGTTCAAATTAATTTGATGAGATTTTGCTTAAAAGCCTGTTTCCTGTTAGAGTGCTTGTCTCCGTCAGCCTTGAGGAGGGTGTCAAGGAAGTGTCATGGCAGGACGAACTGCTCTGTGTTGGCTGATGCTCAGGGTTTTGGAGACCCCTGTTTCCCTGGCACCAGAAAGCAATTGCGAGTTTCCTTCACCTGCGGTGAGTTTCAAGAGGTTTAGAAAAACTACAATCACCTTATTCATTACTGTTGAAGCAGTCATAAAAAGACTTACTTTGTTCATGTGCATTTAAGTACCACGGTATCTACTGGAAGATGTTGGACGTGGAAACACAGATCCTTTCTTGCTCTCTGACTATACGCATGGTAAGAAAAAGAAGTTTATGGTGTAAGCTAAATTATATTCATTGCTAAGCTAATTTTCATTTTAATAAACCGTCTTGTATTAAAAAGATGATTTTAACACAATAACTGCGACTCATTCCATGTTGTGAGTATTGGAAATGAAAATATGACAGGAAAGATATACAACTGTGGTCAAAAGCTCACATGTACCTTGCAGAATCTGCAAAATGTTAATCATTTTAACAAAATAAGAGTTTTTTTGTAATTGATTCTTAAGTGTCGTTACCTGGATGATCCATGACTGTATTTTTGTTTTGTGATGGCTGTTCATGAGTCTCTTTTTCATCCAGTTAAACGGCCCAGTGTTTTTCAGAAAAAACATCCAGGTTCTGCACATTCTCTTGTTTTCCAGCATCTTCTGCATATTTGAATCCTTTCCAGGGACTGTATGATTTTGAGATCCATCTTTTCACACTAAGGACTCATAAACAACTATTGCAAAAGGTGTAAACTGAAAACACTGGTGCTAAAGAAGGCAACAAGATGCATTAACAGTCAAACGTAGATGTAAACTTTTGAATAGGGTCATTTTTATTTAATTCAGCAGTGTTGGGTGTAATGCATTACTAAGTAATTAATTACTTTTCCCTTGAAAAAGTAAAGTAAGGGATTACTCTTAATTTTTTTGTCATTAAATTACAGTTACTTCTGATGTAATTGCTTTAAATACTGTATAAACTATATAACAATTCTATATAAAACAATAGTGGATTTAACATCCAAAATTAACATCTAATGTTAATGTTAACCTTCTCCCTTTAAATATTTTGGCCAGTTCAAGAATAATCTATGCAATTTTATAGCCTATTATTTATTTGAACTAATTAAAAGAGCAGTTTCATGTCTGTCCTTGTATTGTTTAACTGGTCGAGGTTGATATAGGATTTAGAAAGTAATTCAATACTTTTTAGAGAGAGTAATTAGTACAGTAATCCAATTACATTATTGAAGATGTAATTAGTAGCTAGTAATAACTAACTTTATATAGAGTAACTTACCCAACACTGAAATTCAGCTATTATCTTGTCTTGTGGGCTATATATCTAAACATCTGTATGTGAAAGTGCATATTCAGGCATACTAAATAAAATAAAAAATATTAATTTTTATTATCCTTCTTATTTTGTTAAAATTATTAACATTTTGCTGATTTGTTCAAGGTGTATAATTTTGACCACAATATGACATACTGTCAGTCATTGGTTGTTGGCGGTCCTGCTGACTGCGGGATCCAATCCCCTCCTCTTCCCCCTTCACAGGAGGGTGGTATACTGGCCCTGGTGTGTCCAGACCACAAAACATTTTCACCAACTCTCTGGAAATCTTTTCCCAGATCCAGGGTATGTTAGATGTGTGGCCTGATCCCAGAATGTTCAGATGATTTGATGCCATTTTTATTTAGTATTTGCTTTTCTTTTTTTGTGATTTTTTAAAAATTTGTATTCGTTTTGCAAATGCAAACATAAATTTTACATGTACCAGTAACATGAATATAATACAAAAAACTAAATCAATGCAAAAACAATTAATCTTTCTTTGTGGTTTTCTAACATCAGCAGTCAGCAATGGCCTTCTCATATTAATTAATTTAATCTCTTCTCCTCTTCATTGTTTAATGTATTGTTTATTACATTTTAAATGTTAATTTAATTTCTTTTCTTCATCTTGGCCTCTCTTTTCCATTTCCCCAAGGTCTTCCGGAGACAGTGGCTTTATACTTTGTCTCTGGTATATGTGCTGGTCTGTTCTTCTTGCTGTGTTTGTTTGGTCTCAAATCCACCCTGATTAGAGATCTGAAAGACTTGGCGTCTGAGCTAGGAGATGAGCTAAAGTCCTCCCACAGGTCACAGGGAGGACTAATAGAGGATTTTGATGACGATGATGCCTCCTTGCGTACTTCTTTTCGCAACCTAACACGCTCTTATCGCACACCAGACGTGTTCAACCAAGAGATGATAATGACAGTGGTGATGGAGGACAGAAGGGATGAGGACAAACCTGAGATGCCAAATGGAGACATCTGGCCCCATATCAACTCCAGCCCTTATGCCATGCACAAAATCAAAACCTCCTCTGCCTGATACTGATGTTCTCTGCATATCTGATTGTTGACTGTTTTCTTTAATAAAACAAACACTAATTATACTGTTTAACATGAATGATATCCAAGATTAGATTGTCTGGATCTTAAATGTGTAACACATCCTTATCAAGCCCACCTGCTTGTGTTTTTATAGACTGTATTTATGTATACACTTTCATTTATGTATAATTCACTGTTTATAACTGGTTTATTAAACGAGTGGGGATGTAAGTCAGTCATCTGATTTCTTTGGCTGTTGTGCACATTGAAAATAAAATATATTAGCGTGCTTATCAAACACAGCCAACCAGGTGGATTTGGTTTGAAATTCTTTTATCTAAAACCTGGTTGTGTTGAAATAAAAGGCTACTGGGAAGTTGACAAATAAGCAGTAAAAAAATGCTCTTTTTTTTTTGTTGTAAAACATGACTTTTGAAGAAAAATGCATATTGTCTAATGCACATAAGTCTGATGTTTGAGAAAATATAAGGGGTCACTAACTTTGTCAATTCTTTCACAGTTTTTTGAACATTTTTACTGAAATGTCCTATGGTGTGACATAGCAACAATTAAGAATATGGTTTCGCACCATAGGACAACAAAACTTAACACTTTTATAGCAGTTCCAAAAAAGTTAAATATTTGAACAATTCTGAGACAAAATCTTACCATTTGGGGCTTCAGTAACATGACCTTGAAAATTGGTCCTTCAACTAATTAAACTTGTCAGTGGAATTGCCCGATTTAAAATCAGGATATTGTGTCACACCGGAGGACATGGTTTTCAGAGACAAAATGTAGGCCTATTAAGTTCCTATGCTTTTAGAAATTTATGGATGGAAAAAAAAAAAGATTGTCATTTACTAAAATAGACACTTGTAAAATTATGCCTGAGGTATATGCCTTATTAACATTTGTATGCTTTTCTTTTTAATGTATAAAAGTTGTAATTTACTGAACCATGCTTGAGACAGTCACACCATAGGACAATTTTGAGGTTTGCCTCAAAATTTTTAAAAAGACAAAGCTGTTTTTATATCAACAGGTCCATGTAAGACAGAAATGTTTAACCATTTACTGCATTTTAAATGATGACAATACTAATTATATTCATTTTTATCTTGTGTGATAGTGAAAATTGCATGTCACATCAACAGCCCTACTACACTTGCAAGTTGCAACACATTGTTTATCCTTCTAAAGAAAACATTATGCAACCTAAAGGACTATATCCTTTGATAGGCTATTTGAGATTCATAGTTAATGAAGCAACAACGCTCTGATTAAAATGAGGGCGTTTGACGAAGGCTCTGCAATGACAAATATTTAAACAGTGCAGTGAACTATACTGTTTACAGTGAATATGCGAAAAAGTTGAGTATATTTGACGTCCCTGAGCAGCGCATAACACACCCAGCGATGTTGCTGCGTCCGGGAGAACGCGGTGATGATGACCTCGAAACTCATTCGTGACCGGTGACGTCTTGCTACATATTTTGGTCAGCGTATACCCGAACATCACTTGAAATGTCATTGGTTTATTAACGCGACAACACAACCGTCATCAACCGTGACAACTCTCTCTGTTTAAGGCCAAATTTGATACACACGTACTCGATAAGCGTTGTTTTCTCCGGAGTTCAATGACTCCGCACCGGCTCACAAGCTGAATCGCACACTTTTATTTATCCTCTACGTTACCTCACTTCTTTTTGGAGGAGTGAGTGGACACTGATTTAACGGTGTTTGCTGTAAACCCGTTTTTACGGGTAAATTCTTCCCGAGCGAGCGAGCGATGTGTTACGACCACCCCCGGAGGGCACGCAGAGTTAGCATTTAGCATTGTCTGCACGCGCGGTGAGGGGTGGAGCCTGACATGAGAAAACACTCGCGCTGCTGAGTTTAGCCTGTTAGCTAGCCGCCTGACGGCTTTAATTTAACACACTTTACAACATTCACGATGGAGCATTCATTCGGGATTTCAGATAGCCAATGTTTGGCCGTATCCTTTATTTGGGAGCTCGGTTGTTCATTTTTGTTAAGAGCAATAGTAGTCTTTTTTAAAGTCATTTAGCCATGTCTTGTTAGCCTAGCTGTAATGGTAAAAATAACATTTATTTCCGTTTTGTCAATGTAATAAAGAGGCTTAACAGAATGCAAATGCTGTCATTTTTGTTGCTGTTTTCTCTCTGCTGTCAGACAGAAGTGTCGTTGTAAGCGTGTTGTTTATCCAGACATACTCTCTCTGCTCTTACATTCTTAGGAATAACTTGAACAGCATTGTGTGACATTGTCATGTCACTTGATATAAATGACATGTTGCAGCTGCATGCTATAACGAGAATAACGCTTTTGATGATTTGTACGCATCTTGAAGTATGTTCGGAATTGCCCATGTTTGTTTTTATTTCTTGCCCAATGAAGTTGTATAAAGTCCAACAAGTTCTTTGATTTTGTGAGGGAGGGAGAGGGAGCATGAGAGAGCCATGAATCGTCACACTTTCCACCCTTTTTCTCTGCCTCTGGCTATTCAATTGAATCCTTAACAGTGATTTTTTTCAGACGGTTAGAGGACACGAGCTCAGAAACGGACAGAAAGAACCAAGACTCCTGTCCCTGTTACAGTGTTCTGGACAGTTCAAGTGAGTAGACTCCGATCTCAGTTTTTCATTCCATTTTATTCACAGGGCTTTGCTTTTATGTGTAAATCAGGATTAGTTGCAACAGAAAATGTTAAAGCCTCAGAAAGTTGAGCAGCTGTCCAATCTCTGTTGGACTGAACTGCTCATTCTGGCAGGTGGCTCGTTGTTGCTGCCTGTCTGTCTGTGTGTGTTATTAGACTGATGATTGTGTGCTCGTTTTTAGCCTTTTTGACATGATTAGTAACCAAACCCACTAACGCAAGTCGTCTAATTGGTAGTTATCTAACCAGCATCTCTATCTTGAGAATGCAGCTGACTTTTAACAGGCTGCTATTTGTTTTTTAACAAGACATGACTCAATTCATGATTATGGATGCTTTTTACTGACTGTGATGAAGCATTCTCACAGTTATTACATATTATGTAAGATTTTTTGTATTTTCATTTTCTAAAAAAAAAAAATGTAATGTACATAACACTACATTTTGTTATATTAACTTGGCATTAAATTACACACACAAAAAAAAAAAAAAAAACCTAGTTAACAGCTGCAAGGGTGTTTCTAATACAATGGCTGTGGAAATGGCAGCCAGTGGCTGTAAATGTGACATCTTTCTGTCCTCTGACTACCATAATCAAACTGTCTTTATTTTTTCCTCTTTTGAAAAGACATGGAAACACTATAATCATGGTTCTTTATTTTGCTATTGGAGCAAATGGGAATGCAAAAATCATATTTGCTGTAGTGTCTGGTCCATTATATTTGAATCTATTTTGCTGGTTACTATAGATGTGAGAAGACTCTGTGAAAGATTGTGCAGTCAGATGGCGTTTAGTCAGTGTGTGTTAGAGCAGTGGTGGTGGATGCCAGCGTGCTGCCCATTATGCTGCATTCCACCTCGGTGTCCTAGAGCCTAATAAGCCTCACATGAGCACACAAACTCTTTAACTGCATTATAAGTGTACACACTCTGCTTTACTCAAAGCTCGGGAACTGACTGTAAAAAAGGTCACAATGTTATTTGTTGAATCCTTTTGTAATGAAAAGGATCTCCTAAAATAAGAACAAGGTACAGGCTTTTATTCACAAATAACCATTGATCAACGGACATACATAGAGCCCATCAAATATGGTCAACGGCAGCTCAACCATACTTGCGTAACACACAAGAACAATCCCCTGTGGTTCTTGTGTGTCAAGTAAGCATGTTTGAGCTTCCGTTTACCATATTTAATGAGCTCTATGTATGTGTGTGGATCAGTGTTTATATGTGAATAAATCTATTAATCTTATAAAGTGTTTGTCTCTTCGGTTAGTTCACCCAAAAATGAAAATTCTGTCGTTAATTACTCACACTCATGTTGTTCCAAACATGTAAGACTTTAGTTCATCTTTGGAACATGAATGAAGATCTCATTGATGAAATCTGAGAGCTTTCTGTCCCTCCATAGACAGCTACGCAACTACCACTTTGACGCTTAAAAAATTTTCATAAAGAGATCGTAAAACTAATCCATATGAATTGAGCGGTTTAGTCCAAAATTTTCTGAAGAGACACGATCACTTTATATGATGAACAGATTGAATTTAGGCTTTTTCACATATAAACATTCATCAACTCAAACATCAGTTGTGGTAAACCAACGGAAGCTCAAGCATGTTTGCCTGACGTGCAAGAACCAGTGAGGTTCGTCCTCGTGTTACGCAGCATGTTCGATCTTCTGCAAGAACCAGTGAGGTTCATTCTTGTGTTACATAGCATGTTTGAGCTTCAGCAAGAACCAATGAGGTTCATTCTTGTGTTACGCAGCAGGTTTGAGCTTCCACGAGAACCAATGAGGTTTGTTCTTGTGTGTCAAGCAGGTTCGGTTGAGCTTCTGTTTATGTTCACTGATTAATGTTTATATGTGAATAAAAGCCTAAATTCAATCTGTTCATCATATAAAGTGATCGAGTCTCTTCAGAAAATTTGGACTAAACCGCTCAATTCATATGGATACGTTTTAACCTGAACTGCTGGAGCATCTTTCTATGGAGCAATGAAGGTATAACAAGATAATAAAAGTATATTGCATGATGCTTCATTTAGCCTGACAGACCTTTGGGTGGATTTTTGAGCTACGTTGTCAATTGAACTTTTAATGTGGAAATGAGTGCCATGGTTTAACCTCAGAAACCATCATCACTACATTGGGCTATCATTTGTATTGATTGAATGTGAGATTGCTTAGTAAGTCTAGGCCAAATTTCCCTTGTTCATGAGTGCTGTGTTTCCTGGCAACAGCATCCATTACTGCAATCATTGTCTTCTGAGACTGAGAGAGGGGGATCACTGGCAGCACAGAGGGGTTCTAGTCTTGCCTCCATGTGTTTGCATGGCATACTCAGGCAGGGAAATCTGAAGGTTTTTCCAATAATCCACTGTAATTGAATTTCCTATGGAGTGGAATGGAAGCAAGACCATGTTGAGAGGAACCTGATGCCCTGGAGTTGGCACTGTTATTGTCAGAGAGTGAAATATGGTCTGCAATTAGCCCTCCAATATGCATTTAGCCCGCTGCATTTCTATAAGCTTCCCTCCACCCTCTGTATTCTGAAGCTTTATTTTTGATGAGATAAGATTATGCTGGGCCATAGTGGAAATATGAGAGATACACTACGGTTTAAAAGTTTGGGGTCAATATGAATTTTTCATGTTTTTGACAGAATTCTCTTTTGCTCACCAAGGCTGCATTTATTTGAGAACAAATACAGTAAAAACAGTGATATTGTGTAATATTCTTGCAATTTAAATAACTGTTTCTATTGTTGTATATTTGGAAATGTAATTCCTATAACGGCAAAGCTGAATTTTCAGCATCATTACTCCAGTCTTTAGTGACACATGATCCTTTAGAAATCATTCTAATATGCTGATTTGCTGTTCAAGAAACATTTCTTAGTATTATCAATGTTGAAAACATTGTCAATGTTGATGTTCTTGTTAGAAACTGATAGAATTTCAGAAGTTCACAAGAACAGCATTTATTTGAGGAAATCTTTTGTAACATTATAAATGTTTTTACTGCCACTTTCGATCAATTTAATGCATCCTTTAAAAAAATATTTCTTTAACAAAATAAATCTTACTTAGCGCAAATATTTTAACGGTAGTGTATCGTTCTCAGTGTACTGTATGCTGAACAGAAATGGTGTTACCACCCTGTTTTTGAGTTTTTTTCTTTAAAAAAAATAAATATATGTTGAAATCCCGGAACAATACGTGGAATTCTTATTAGATGGGTTATGTGCTCTTGTATGACTTTTCATGAATGAGTCTCTTGTTGTTAGGTTGGATATTTTGGCAAACCCTGAAGCAATTGTATTAAGCCCAGTGCCCCAGCTGTCCATCCCCATCAATAACCATTTTCAGATAGTTCGAGGTAAGTTTCTAATGACTATTTATAGTTTACAGAAGGACTTTGTAACAGTGTAAATACATTCGCTCTCTTTTCACTATAACATTTTTTTCCCTGTACAAACTCACCTTTGGTCTCTGTGAGTGAGGCATAGAAAATAAGCACTGTATTTGCATAATAAAATCTCTTGCCCATGATCAAATATTTGAAAACCATTTGTCACCATAGACAACAGGCTATGTTTTATATTTCCTGGTACAGTTCCCTGAAAACCTGTTTAATGGGTACCTCTCTCTTTCTTTCTTTAATTTTCCCTTTAGAGGCTGAAGAAGCGCTTCTCATTGACATCTCGATTAACTGTAAGTTTTTTAATTAGCCAGCATTTTAAATTATTTATTTGTTTTATATGATTCTTTGGTTTAAATTAAATTTTCACATTTTCTTCCTTGGCCAAGATTTTACGTAGTGTGTTGGAATGATTACATCAGCATAGGATACAATTTTAGTGCATAATTTCAAATAAATGTTACATAATTGTATCATATCTATCTGGCCATAAGCAGTGTATTGTAGCAGCATTCAGTTTAAGATTATTGCTAAGAAAAATGATTTTGATTAGGAGTAAAATGTTTGGATGTGAGAATGTGACACTCTTCCTCAACAGCGACGGTACGGATTCGTCTTCGAGGCGAGCGAATGCCAGAGCTTCTGCTGGAGCTGCAGGATGATGTGCACACTCAGTCTTTCTTACAGCATGTGACAAAGGCCAAACAGCAAGGTGATATACCTTATTTTCCCTGCACAGGATGCTTCCACAAACATCAAGCCACATTTCTTATTTATTAACTACTCTAATCATTTATTTACCAGGGTAACCAACACCCAGTTTTATAGGTTTGTCAGTAATGAATGCTTCCTGGAAGAATTTGACCTCAGTGTCAGGCAGAAAGTTTGACAGACATAATTCTTTGGTGTTGGTTTTAGTTTACATTGTTACAGCCACAATCGGGTCAAAGGTTAGACCACCTGCTGCATGATTTCTCTGATTTGTTACCACACTGCTTGTAATTCAACTATGTTTGTCCTTCAAACTCCTACCTTAGAGGTATAGGCTTCATTTCCTGACATCGTCCATTGGCTGATGTATCATTTATGACAGTGTGCCGAAGTTTACTTAAGGCTGGAATACACTACAGGACTTTTAAAATCTGAAAATCTGGGTATCATACACTTGCCAACTTTGTAAATGGCTACAGATAAAGACAGGACATCACACACTAAATGACTGATGATCACACACTACCAGACTTTAAAGTCTAAACACAACGAACATGCGCCTTGTTGCAAGGAAACGTGTGACAGGTGAAAACAAACATGGATGTGCAGGATTTGATTGCAGTAGTTGTAGCGACTTCTGAGTTGCAAAAAAAGAGGAAGAAACATCCAAGTGGATTAGGATGAGCTCTTGTGTGTAGACGCAGTCTAGCCTGCACAAATTGCGACAGAGGTTTGAGGCGAGTGTTAAGTCAGTTATAAGTCTTGTCATACATTACAATGTGTACTAAAATCGCCTCAAAATATCATGTTTGATATCCTCCGACTGTAACACACACAGTTTCTGCCAGTCTCATGTTAATCTTGAGTACCTATGGAGTAGTATTGCATCCTTCACATCTCCGAAGAGTCTTTAGTTTTATCATATTTATAAAAGACAGATACGCCGTACCAATTCTTTCCGAAAATAGCCGAACTCATGAAGGCGTGCAGTGGGCGGAGCTAAAGAGTCACTCACATGCGCACACACACACACCTTTGACGCACATATCCCTGAATAACTTTCGATTACGTTCGTGTTGTTGACATTATATACATTATATACACTTACATGCCGATTGCCAACAAAACAGACATTTGATGCAGTTTCACTCACCAACTGTGGTTTAGACTCATGACTAGGAGCAAACAAACCCACTTGCAGAACTCCGTTGCTGCTCCAGAAAAACAAACTGCATCCTTTCCTTAACGCTAGGTTATTTGTGAAGCTGAACAAGGTTATCTTTCCCTCACAACCAGAAACACCCTTCTTTAGTGACATTGTTGATTTCGTGGTCTAAATGACAGCGCTGCTGACGGCTCCCGTAACCCGAACGAAGCTCGTTGATGGGCGCACGCGTTCATCCGGGAGAAGTGCCCATATAAGGAATTCCACCCATTTTCACATCATACATGGCCATACTCGAAAAAAACTTTCCGAAACTTGTTCTGAAGGAGTGTATTTGGAACAGAAATACTCCGTCATACGTCCAACTCATTTTTAGTGTTGTTTAGCATGAGAATCCAACTCTTTAACAGTGTAAATAAGTCAGAATGCATGAAATAGCATCCCCCCCCCCTTTTAAATGCATATCTCACTGAGGTCACTTTGTGTAAGATACTCTGAATGTACAGATTTTGGGTCTTGCATCAAAGAGTTTATGCCCCCTGTACAGTGAAACTGTGTACCTGTACCTGTGTTTTAACTGTTAAATCTTATAAGTAGAGCTGCCTGTATTAAAATTGACAATATTAAACCTTTTTCAGCTTGTATCAAACAATCACGGCTAAATGTTTTGAATTTTATTTTAAAGCACCAATTCATAAATACATTAAACATCACTGTTAAATGGCCCACCTTTAGCTGAGAAGAGGAGTTCACTCCCCAGGAAGATGGAGCCTGTTGTACCTATTCCAGTCAAAGACTGCATTCCTGTTCCACCTCAAAGAGGAACCTCCAAATCCACCTCAAACAACATAAACAACAGTACTTTAGCAAAGCCCTCAAACACAGGTATGGAATAAAAAATGCCAGAACATAACAATTTCAACATTGGGTTACATGGCCAGATGCACCAAAGACCGTGAACTTTCTGTCACTGCTCTGTTCCTCTGTGTTTATAGACTCCGCCCTCTCACTTGCAACGGATTTTGGTTTTGAAGAAAATTTTAACCATTGTATAAAAGTGGAAGAGAAGAAGAATCAACAAAACCGTATAGTTGCACAACGAGAGCCGCCACCTCCACCAGTGCCCCCTCTTCCCCCTCGGAAAGGCACATACACACCATCGACTAATGTCACGGCAGGCCTGACTACTAAAGAAAGGCCACCATCTTTACTGAACGCCACACCTGTCAGAAATGAGTGAGTTCTACTGATTTTAAATGCAGAAGCCTGTACATTTTTAGCTTTGTTGAACTCGTGTTGTTTGTCGTGGCAGATTTCAGTCTGTAGACCGCTCCGTTTCCTGGTCTGACAGCCCGTCCAACTACACCATGAGACAGGCCATGATGAGCAGCCACTCAGGGTCAAGGGAAGGCCTGCTTAAGTATCGCCTCAGCAAGAAAGAGAAAGAATATGTGGACATTAAGAACTTTCGGTCAGTGTCACATGCCTGGAAACGTAATATCAATAATTTTGTTTTGACTGATGTTACCAGGTGTTTGAGTGAGTCACTGTATTTTACAGGTTCTTCATTGGCACTTGGAATGTGAACGGTCAGTCTCCTGACAGCAGTCTTGAGCCCTGGCTGTGCAGTGACCCAGACCCTCCAGATGTCTACGCACTGGGGTGAGTGGCAGAACAAGAGCCTCCCGTTCCAAAATAATGAATCTGCAACTGTTAGATCTGGAAATGCATATGGGGCCATGTTTGGGAATCCCCATTTATTTGCAGTTTTGTGACAAACATTAATGTATTTCACCCTTAACAGATTGTACATTATGCATTGTCCATTAATGGGTTTGATTAAGGTCATAGTGCTTTTTTCTTGTGTGTTTTGTCAGATTTCAGGAGCTGGATCTGAGCACAGAGGCATTTTTCTATATGGACTCATCCAAAGAACAGTTATGGGTTGATGCAGTAGAGAGAAGCCTCCACCCTAAAGCCAGATACATACGGGTGAGTGAACGACAGCTTATTTTTGCTATTCAACATTTAAAATGCAAAGAACAGTATTGTCATTCCTGTGGTACCCTGAAAGTAGCATTTGGGAGTCAACTGAAGAAAGTATGTGCAGCTCGCTTTCATTTTTTGTGGACTTTTTGTGAAGTTCTGCATGCTGTCTTCAGGTCCGTATCATTCGCCTAGTGGGAATGATGTTGGTGGTGTATGTCAACAAGGAGCACAAAGATCACATTAGAGAGGTGGCTTCTGAGTCTGTGGGAACTGGCCTCATGAATAAAATGGTATGCTTGCATTTGTTACAATAGGAAGTGGTTTGTCAAAACAGGAAGTCATTTTAGCCTATCTTTTGGCATAGAATGCATATCTTTTGTTGTATTTGTATTAGATATAGTGTAATCTTAGAGTGTTATTGATTACACAAATGACAGAAATGACCACAAATTGAATCATACTTCCCTTCTATCAATAGATCAGTGTCGGTGACCTGATAAGATTAACCTACTTTTATTACTCCATTACTATAGGGGAATAAAGGAGGAGTGGCTGTGCGTTTTGTGTTTCACAATACCAGCTTCTGCTTCGTAAACTCTCATTTGGCGGCTCATGTGGATGACTTTGAGCGGCGGAACCAGGACTACAAAGACATCTGTGCCCGCATGAGTTTCCACCTGCTGGAATACCCCCCTCTTAATATAGTCAAACATGAGTGAGTGTCACTGTCATCCAGTGTAGCCTTTTTTTGAACCCATGATTAGATAACTATATTTTTAAGCTAATATTGTGCCTATATTTAAATGCTTCAATGCTTATGATTTCTCCTCTAAGTGTGGTGATTTGGCTTGGAGATCTTAACTACAGACTATGTTTGCATGATACCGGGGAGGTAAAAAGGCTTATTGCTGATAATGAATTACGGAGGCTTCAGGAGTATGATCAGGTGAGCCTTGGGGATGATGGCTTTTTATTATAATGTTTTATCTTTTATTTTTTTTATATATATATATATATATATATATATATGTATATATATATATATGTATATGTATATATATATATATGTATATGTATATATATATATATGTATATATATATATATGTATATATATATGTATATATATATGTATGTATATATATATATATATCAGCCACTTCATTTAGGTACACTATTCAACTGCTTAACGCAGATATCTAATCAGCCAATCACATGGCAGCAACTCAATGCATTTAGGCATGTGAAGAAGAAAGGTTTTAATGCTGACAAATCTGCAGTAAACTCGTGATGCTATCATGTGAATATGGACCAAAATCTCTGAGGAATTTTTCCAGCATCTTGTTGAATCTATGCCATGAAGAATTAAGGCAGTTCTCAAGGCAAAAGGGGGTCCAACCTGGTACTAGCATGGTGTTTCCTAATAAAGTGGCCAGTTGTGATTAAATAATATTATTAGCATAACAATTTGAGTCAGAAGTTCTGAATTCATAGAAAAAGCATTTTGTATGTGTAATTTATATACATCTTTAAATTATAAATATGTAATGTTTATATGCATATAAATTACATTTATAAAATTCTGAAAGCATGTTTATTTTTCAAACTTTTCAGTCAAATTATGATGTTATTAATTTTATTTTATTAACATTTTTAATTGAAAAAAACAAGTATTTTCACTAGTGATCTCTTTTACTAATGCACCCCACTGTATTTATCTGGTTTTATGTTATTCTTTGTTGCTTCCTCTTTAGTTTTTTCTGTGTGTGTATATGGCAGCTCTTTAAGTGGTAGCCAAATATAGACTTCCATTTTTGATCTGAAAGCTCACTTGCATCTTCTGTTTCACTTTGCCAGCTGAACATCCAGAGAAAGACTAAACGTGCCTTCACTGATTTCATGGAAGGGGAGATTAATTTCATCCCAACTTACAAATATGATGCTAAATCAGATCGATGGGACTCAAGGTAAAGTTTTTGGAAATCAGAATGTCTTCCTTTATACATCATTGTTTGAAGATCACTTGCTGTTAAAATGCTCTTAAAGTAAAAAAAATGTCACGTCATGATTTAGTTTTGTCCTCTGGGGTGTGTTGACAGTGGGAAGTGTCGAGTCCCTGCCTGGTGCGACCGCATCCTCTGGAGAGGGAGCAATGTAAAGCAACTTCACTATCGCAGTCACATGGAGCTAAAGACCAGTGACCACAAACCCGTCAGCTCTGTCTTCAGTATTGGGGTGAGGTTAACTCCATTCATCATTCCAATAAAGGAGTTGAGAACATCACATTGATTTTATGTGTGTGCTGCAGGTGAAAATGGTGATAGAGCAGCGCTACAAGAAGGTGTTTGAAGAGATTGTGCGGGACATGGATAGAATGGAAAATGACTTCCTGCCCTCTTTGTCCCTAACTCGACGGGAGGTGAGTAATGAAAGGGAGACAGACACGTCAGTGTATTCTCTGACAAACTCTGCATCGATCCTCTGGCCTGCCTCCATTCTTTCTGAGATTCCACCATATATCAGTGGAGGATCAATAATGTTTGCACAATCTTAGCACTTCTCTGGACTGTGAGTGGATTATTGGCTAATCACATGTGCCATAATTGCTTTTAGACTAAATGCTCTGGGGCAGTGTCTTTAAAATAGAAAAGACTATAAAAATAAACTGATCAGCATCACCTGGAATCACTGCATCAGTGTACACTAACTGTATTTTGTAATACCCATACCATGCAAAAGTTGCGGACAGTGTGTGTGCGTATATGTGTATATATATATTTATAATTTTTTATTATAGATTTTTTTTAAAGACCCCTGGTGATAAAAATCAAGTTTTTAATGTTGTTTATACACCGATCAGGCATAACATTATGTGAATAAGTGAATAACACTAATTATCTCTTCATCACGGCACCTGTTAGTAGGTGGGACATATTAGGCAGCAAGTGAACATTTTGTCCTCAAAGTTAATGTGTTAAAAGCAGGAAAAATGGGCAAGCGTAAGGATTTGAGCGAGTTTGACAAGGGCCAAATTGTGATGGCTAGACGATTGGATCAGAGCATCTCCAAAACGGCAGCTCTTGTGGGGTGTTCCCGGTCTTCAGTGGTCAGTATCTATTAAAAGTTGTCCAAGGAAGGAACAGTGGTGAACCGGCGACAGGGTCATTGATGCACGTGGGGAGCGAAGGCTGGCCTGTGTGTTCCGATCAAACAGACGAGCTACTGTAACTCAAATTGCTCAAGAAGTTAATGCTGGTTCTGATAGAAAGGTGTCAGAATACACAGTGCATCACAGTTTGTTGCATATGGGGCTGCATAGCCGCAGACCAGTCAGGGTGCCCATGCTGCCCCGTCCACTCTTTCAGCAGGATAATGCGCCTTGCCACAAAGCAAAAATGGTTCAGGAATGGTTTTAGGAGCACAACAACGAGTTTGAAGTGTTGACTTGGCCTCCAAATTCCCCAGATCTCAATCCAATCGAGCATCTGTGGGATGTGCTGAACAAACAAGTCCAATCGATGGAGGCCCCACCTCGCAACTTATAGGACTTAAAGGTGCAGTGTGTGATTTTTAGCAGAATCTAGCGGTGAGGTTGTGAATTGGATACCCCCCTCCCTTTCGGGGCACATAGAGAAGCTACGGTGGCCGACACAGGACAAAAATGTCGTCATCGGAGAGAGCAGAGAGTGACTAGCTCTCTGTAGAGAAGTTTGTCCGTTTAGGGCTACTGTAGAAACATGACGGCGCAAAATGGCGATTTCACTGTAAGGGGACCCGCTGTGTATGGCGATAGAAATGGTTAATTCTAAGGTAATAAAAACATAACGTTACATTATGTAAGGTCTTTATACTCCACTGAAAACATAGTTATGTATATTATATTGCATTTCTGTCAATAGATCCTCATAAATACTACACACTGAACCTTTAAAGGATCTGCTGCTAATATCTTAGTGTCAGATACCACAGCACACCTTCAGGGGTCTAGTGGAGTCCAAGCCTTGACGTGTCAGGGCTGTTTTGGCAGCAAAAGGGAGACCAACACAATATTAGGATAGTCATAATGTTATGCCTGATCGGTGTATGTCTATGTGGTGTTTTTAATATGCTTTAAGACAAATTCATAATTCACAAATTCATAAGTCAACACCATTGCTCAGTATTTTCTCCTTAAAACTGCAATGAACCAAAGACGCAGTTTGAAATCACTCTTGTTCTCTGCGTCACAAATATGTTGTAACCGGCGGGCTTTAGCATATCATTAACTATGCTGCAAAGCAGGGCGGTCTCAAGAGAAGCCATGTCTATTTTTCTGTTGATATGAAAAACCGGGTACATTTTAGCAATATAGCGGGTGAATTATGTATAACATTGTATATTACAATGCTATGATGAAGTATATGCCTTTCTCCACTGATGTTCTAAGTTGTTCAATATGGTTTGTTTAACATTAGCAACACATTATTAGCTGTTTGATAACATAGTCAAGCAAAAGGCTAATCATATTAATTACCGTTATGTGTCCGACGTTGTAGAGAGCGATACGTAAAACGCATTACCATTCTGATACATCGACTCAGGGCTAGACAGCCCTGTATAATTCACTCTTCCACTTCTTCTGAATCAGTTTCTGGTTCAAACATATATGGCTGAATTAAACCAGTATTTCCACTTGCCATTGTGCAGCGTTTATTACAGTAAAGTTGACCGAGACTAGGTGTAGACCAAGGGTGTAGAGTTACATTAAAGCTATTTTAAGGCATGGAGAATTTTTTTCACTGGAAAAAAAGTTTATATATGCCATTTTGGTGATCAAAGATGAGTTTTAAGGGATAAAGTATTGACTACAGGTCGACTTTAATGGATGCATTAAATTTATCAAAGGTGACAGTAAAGACATTTATAATGTTACAAAAGACTGGAGTAATGTCTGCTGAAAATTCACTTTTGAATGGTAGTGTATGAGGCTGTAAACACACACACTACCATTCAAACACGTTTTCATGTTATCCCTGTTCTTTATTCCATAGTTCACCTTTGAGAATGTGAAGTTCCGTCAGCTGCAGCGTCAGAGTTTTCTGATCACTAATGATGGACAGGTTGCTTGCACCTTTGCCTTCATTCCCAAACTCAATGACTCTCAATACTGTAAGCACTGGCTACGTGCTGAGCCCAGCGAAGGGGTACTAGACCCTAGTGAGTATCTCATATGGCTTTTCAGCCCTGTTTTTTTTGTCATAAAGAATTACACATACTCTTTAATGTTTGATAATGTCTTCCTTTACTTCCTGTTCATCAAAATATAATTAGATTCTATGGTTGAAAAAAGCTGGCCTTTTTTGGCAGTCTGTAATTTCATGACAGGCATATTTTGATAATAAATATACCTAATTTGTATCCATATTGTTAATTCCCAAAGGACTACAGAATTTTACTTGGAAATGTTTGGCCAAAATAGTTTTAGAGGGAAGAAATCATTGACCGAAAAAACAGCACTTCTCCAATGAAGCGCTTTGAATATGTCAGAGTCTATTTGACTTTGTCAGTGTATATTAAAAACTTCAATTTTGGAAAAAAAAAATCATTTTAGTGCATCACAAATTTAAACAATTTTGATTTAAAATATAAGAGGGCATTTTCTATGAAGACAGTGAAATGTCATGTCAACTGCTCATATCAGGTAGAGAAGACACAAATATGATGTGTTATCTGAATTTGTTGATTCATGTACAGACTGCACCCAGCTTCCAGACTGTCAAATACTCAAATATTCCTGTTTTTTATTCAGATGAGACAATGGAGATCTTCCTGGAGGTGTATGTCAGTAAAGATTCAGTAACACTGCTAAACTCTGGTGAGGATAAAATCGAGGACATCCTGGTGCTTCATCTGGACCGGGGGAAAGACTACTTCATCACTGTCTCGGGAAACTATCTGCCCAGCTGTTTTGGCACATCTCTGGAGACTCTGTGTCGTATGAAGAAGCCCATCCGTGAGATCCCCATCACCAAACTCATCGATCTGGTGAGGCACAGGCCACAGCTGCAGTTGGTTAGATTGATTATTATCACAGGATGCATGGCTAAGTAAAGATAAGTGGCTGCCAATGGCAGACAGTGGCAAGGAATTTTGCCTCCAGATTTTAGATGAGGGAAGACTTTCAGTTTTGACATGATTCTGCTTTGAGGCTACAATGAGGAAGTCATGTACAGAGACAATGTTTTGATGGGAAACAGCTTGTTCAGTAGCAATCGGTCATCATGCAAACGGTGTGTGTTGTTCATCACTGTTCCATTCTCCATTATATTCTCAAAATATAATTAGTTTTTTCTTTTTTATTTAGCGAGTAGTCAATCATCTTCAGTAATTTTCTGTTTCTATCTCTCTTCTGTTCTCTGATCACCATTGGTAGCTGAAAGCTGCTTATTTGTAATTATGCAATACTGTCTCTGTCTTCTCACTGATTACGCAATGTTTCTCTATTGTCTCATCTCTCCTCCCTCCTTTACTCCTTTCTGCTCTGACCACTCATTTCCAACCAATCATTCTGGGTCTGCATGATTCTCAGGGAGAGGATAGCTGCATGGAAAAGGTAAAGTCCCTCTTCATGCACAGAAAAGACTCATTAGATCATGCAATAGGACAGCTGCTATTGGGGCCTACATGTGTGATTGAGGGTGACTTTGTCCTGTTTTAAATGTTTTTTTCCCAGTGTGACAATGTTTAGAAGTGCTTGCCCGTTCACACAGGTCAGCTTGCTGCAGTCACTCTGCAGGTTCAGGCTAATGAAAACCACTGAGGCTTGAATCTCTCAGCTTGTATTCTGCCCCTCCTTTCTCACTGCTCCCCAACTTACTGCTCACCAGCCAACAATATTAGATTAGTAGAGAGAGGAAGCAGCTCACAGCATGGTGAAACCAGCCTCACAAATCAGTGTAATTTCAACTGTCAACTGTTCTTCAGAGTTGTTTTTGCCTCTCATCTTGCCTCTGTGGCTCAGCATGAGTTGCATTCACACTAATTGCATGAGTCCCCTTATATTGTTTAGCAGTCTTGGGGCTGTCACTGGGGCTGTCTCCATGTAACTGTGTTCTGTGTGTGTATGAGAGAGAGAAATGTTATTTGTGGCCCCTTTTTAAAGATCACGTTGCTGAATTTATGTCTGTTATATTTTTAAAGTGCCCCTATTATGATTTTAAAGATTCCTAATTTTGTTTTGGAGGTCTCCTACAATAGTTTTACAATAGGTTTCGGCCTCTCTAAAACCCCTCCTTTCCGAGAGCCTACTCTGCTCTGATTGGTCAGATGGCCCAGTCTGTTGTGATTGGTCTACCACTTACAGCGTGTGTTGGAAACGAAATTTCCAACCATATTTGAATTTCAGCTCCAGAGGCTTATTCAGCGCTGGATAAACAGTAATGCAAACAGTAACGATGGCATCAGTTTTAGGCCCTGTCCCAAATGGAACCCCAAGCCGGGGGTGCCCAATCCTGTTCCTGGAGATCTACCTTCCTGCAAAGTTCAGCTCCAACCCTGCTCAAACACAACTGAAGCAGCAAATATCTTCAGGAGCACTTAACCCTTGTGCATCAGTTTAAAAAAGTTACACATAGGTCCATAGAGGACAAAAATGTCCATGTCAAAAAACTGTCATAATATATAATATTAACATATAATATTGGGAGCACAAACTTAAGTTTGGTCTCATTTTAAAGACGACCCTTTGCAGACTATTGTTGGAGTCAAAAAAGTTTAAAAAGTGAAACAAAAAAAAAGTTATAGAGGTTTAAGTTTATGAAAATGATTTATGAATAATATTTCATATAAAATATATATTTTATGAAACATGTTGAACTCTAAAACTGCTAGAAAACCAAAGGCATAAATCTAAAAAAAGTTGTTTCAAATTTGAGGTTGATATCTCAAAAAATGAGCTTTCAGTTTGGGAGCAGTGCCACATTTCCCCCATTAGGTGGCAGCAAAACTCCACTAATACACACACTGTTTGGATTTGTGATTTGCAGTTGAGTTTTTCTCTCAAATATTACAAGCACATGCACGCACACCCACACAATTTTTTTTATTACACACATACACACCACACTCTGATATCCATACCCACACAGTTATAGCTGTATAATTTATCCAATTGACTTTATAATATGCATAAACAGAAAACAGGAATAAAGTGAGTATTTGCTTTATAGGCCAAACCTGAGAAAATGGCACCATCTGGTAAAAAATAGTAAAAAATTAAGATTTTAAGAAAATTAAGATTGCATCATTTTATAGTTAAATTGCACTGGGATTAAACATTGCAGTTTTGATGGGTTTCAATGGGGACATTTTTGTCCAAACGATGCTAAGTGGAACTATTTTGTGTACCTAGTGCAAAATTGATATTTTTTTTTTTTTAAAGGAAATGGGGGTGAAATAGTAAAATTCCAATAAAAATACACACCTGTGCCAAAATGTATGTAGTTAGCATTAACACAGGCAAAATTATCAAAAAAAAAACTGAAAAAGGCACAAATGTCCATAAGGATGCACAAGGGTTAATAATTACAGACAGGTGTGTTGGGTCTGAACTATGCAGGTAGGTAGATCTCCAGGAACAAGATTGGCCACCCCTGCCCTAAGTCCACACTTTCGTAACATAATGCTGCTTTGACTGAAACCTAAAATGACAAATGGGACAAAAACATGCGATGCAGTGGAATGAGAAAAAAAAAAACCCACAAGGTCTCGAGACATGTTTTTTTAAAAGTTGAACTTCTTTTAACTTTACATGGCTTTCTAAATTTGTTGCTCTCTTGTGTGAGACGCGAGTGCAACAGTTAAAGATGTCCATCTAGCCCATGTTTAGATTGAAAACAATGGAAAGCAGCACAGAAAATTCTGTGTGAACAGCTTGGTTATGGTTTTGACGTAACCAAGATCTTCTCCGCATTGAGCTTCTCTATTTCTGCAATGTTGTGAATGAGCAACACAGCAGCTAACAAAAATATTAAAACGCAACGACTCCTACATCACATCTCGTGCGCCATTGATAAGGCTGCCTGATGCACACCTAAAATTCAAATGCATCGTTTTTGCAGTTGTAATGTGGATTTTTTTTTTTTTTGACAAATATTCAAATTTGTATTTGACAGCCCTAGCAGTCAATGAAGACCATAGGCTGGTATTATGCTAATTTGTTACAAACCTACTTTAGGTTAATTCAGGAAGTAAAACTGGAATTACTGACAACTTATTTCAGGCAGTTCAGAATCGATTCTTTCTTTTGGAAAACAATAACTCCATTTATTGTGGTTTGATCTGTAAAAGCTTGCAGACATTTTACAACAGCTAGATTACAGACTACATGAAAGGTAATATCCAAAAAAGCACAATAGGGGCACTTTAAACTAAACAAAGTGATCATGATAATAATGTTGGGATCATCTGTATTTTTAAAGGCACTTTCCACAAATAGGGTGCTATATAAGTGCTAAATAAGTGACATTGTTACAAAAGATTTCTATTTCAAATAAATTCTATCATTAAAGAATAGACAAAATTATTAAGCAGCACAACAGTTTGCAACATTTATAATAATAATACTTTTCTTGAGCACCAAATCAGCACATTAGAATGATTTTTGAAGGTTCATTTGACACTGAGTAATGACTTAAAAAATTAAGCTTTGCCATGACAGGAATAAATAACATTTTATTTAAAAAAAAAAAAAAAAAAAAAAAAAAATATATATATATATATATATATATATATATACACACACACACACACACACACTGATCAGGCATAAAATTATGACCACTGACAGGTGAAGTGAATAACACTGATTATCTCTTCATCATGGCACCTGTTAGTAGGTGGGATATATTAGGCAGCAAGTGAACATTTTGTCCTCAAAGTTGATGTGTTAAAAGCAGGAAAATTGGGCAAGTGTAAGGATTTGAGCGAGTTTGACAAGGGCCAAATTGTGATGGCTAGATGACTGGTTCAGAGCATCTCCAAAACTGCAGCTCTTGTGGGGTGTTCCCGGTCTTCAGTGGTCAGTATCTATCAAAAGTTGTCCAAGGAAGGAACAGTGGTGAACCGGCGACAGGGTCATGGGCGGCCAAGGCTCATTGATGCACGTGGGGAGCGAAGGCTGGCCTGTGTGTTCCGATCAAACAGACGAGCTACTGTAACTCAAATTGCTCAAGAAGTTAATGCTGGTTCTGATAGAAAGGTGTCAGAATACACAGTGCATCGTAGTTTTTTTTGCGTATGGGGCTGCATAGCCACAGACCAGTCAGGGTGCCCATGCTGACCCCTGTCCACCGCTGAAAGTGCCAACACTGGGCACGTGAGCATCAGAACTGGACCACGGAGCAATGAAAGAAGGTGGCCTGGTCTGTTGAATCATGTTTTCTTTTACATCACTTGGATGGCTGGGTATGTGTGCGTCGCTTTCCTGGGGAACACATGGCACCAGGATGCACTGTGGGAAGAAGGCAAGCCGGCGGAGGCAGTGTGATGCTTTGGGCAATGTTCTGCTGGGAGACCTTGGGTCCTGCCATCCATGTGGATGTTACTTTGACACGTACCACCTACCTGAGCATTGTTTCAGACCATGTACACCCTTTCATGGAAACAGTATTCCCTGGTGGCTGTGGCCTCTTTCAGCAGGATAATGCGCACTGCCACAAAGCACAAATGGTTCAGGAATGGTTTGGGGAGCACAACAACGAGTTTGACTTGGCCTCCAAATTCCCCAGATCTCAATCCAGTCGAGCATCTGGGGGATGTGCTGAACAAGTCCGATCCGTGGAGACCCCACAACTTATAGGACTTAAAGGATCTGCTGCTAACATCTTAGTGCCAGATACCACAGCACACCTTCATTTTGGCAGCAAAAGGGGGACCAACACAATATTAGGAATGTTGTCATAATGATATGCCTGATTGGTGTGTGTATATATACACATATATACACAGATCTATACACACACCCACACACTATATATATATATATATATATATATATATGTAAAACTTATTTTAAACTGTAATAACATTTCACAATATTACTGTTTTTACAGTTTTTTTTATCAAATAAATGCAGTCATGGTGAGCATACAATACTTCAAAGACATTAAATCATCTTGTAAATGGAATATAATTTGTTGGTGTTACTACTTTGCTGTGAGAATTTTAAGAAATATGTTTGTAGTTATTCTTTTGGTGAAAAATCATAATATATCATTTTAACTGTTGGTTACAGTTGAGACAGTCAAGACCTTTTTGGTAGACCAAAATCATCATTTTAGGGGCATACAGACCTGCCTTTCATGCTGTGTTAATTGTTACATAATAGTTTATCAGAAATATATAATAGTTTACAACAAAAAAAAGCATAATATCTAGTGCTTGACAAAAAAAGTAATGGGACACCAAAGTGTACTGTATTGTGTAAAGTGCTACAAGATATTTTATGGCTCTCTTCTTAAATTTAATACAGAATTAAATATAACTTTTAAGACAATTCTCAATTTTTTCAGGAGAAATCCCGGATGTATTCCTTGTTGGACAGTTCTGGAACAGAGGATAAACCTCTGAAGATTCCCAAAGAGGTCTGGTTGCTTGTTAATCACCTCTACACCAAGGCCTGCCAGCAGGTAAACAAAATAAAGCATGAATGCACCAATGATTAACTATAACATCTCAAATTACTAACTAGATTATTTTCTTTATAATAGGAGGACCTTTTTCAGACCCCTGGCCTGCAAGACGAGCTACAAAGTATTATTGACTGCTTGGACACCAGCATTCCTGAATCCATCCGTATCCTTTCCCACCAAAAAAAATAAATATGTTTATATATAGAAAGGGCAAGAGATTTTCCCGCAAGATAGATTACTATGTGATAGTCTGGCCAAACCTCTTTAAGGGCTCTCAGAGTTACTTAGCATAGAAATGCTAATGTCTGTCACTGCAGTGAATGAGTGGCTCCCTTTAAAACTGCTCTGACTGGCTGGACTCTCCCACACAATTCTTCCCTATGCTACTGAGAGACTGAGAATGTTCCCTCTGTCCTACTGTAATCGTCCTTGAAGACATCCCTAGAGACACGGTGTTCTTTCTTTTCTCTTCCTGTCTTTTCCTTTTTCTCACTGCCATATTTTCTCTTCCTGTGTCTAAAATGTGCATTCTCACTGTTCACCATGGTTCTCCTTGACTGCTGGTTAGCTGGCTGTAATCACTCAGTTGCCGAAGCACTATTGATCTTCTTGGAGGCTCTTCCTGAACCTGTGCTGTGTTATGAACTCTATCAGCGCTGTCTTGAATGCTCCCATGACAGCCGCCTCTGCAAACAGGTACATATTATATTGGTAGTGTCATGGCAACATATTTCATATGCTATTTGTGGTAGTGCTTGGTGTCTGTACATATTCTTGATTCAGTTTGTATTCACAAGCTCTTGATTTGATTCAGATTCATTGGGTATATTTCAGTCACAATGTCCATTTTGCTTATATGAAAGGAATTGTCTCTCTGCTATTGATGTAAATTAGACGGAACCGTCTAACTTAGTACATACAAAAAAAATAAAAAATGTATTTATAATAAACACAAAAATCAAAAAGTAAACTTTAAATTGCATTTCTTATTATATAAAACTGTTAATATAACACTGTGCAAAATTACTATAATATTATAAACTCATGAGCATATAAATTCCCATGAAAAAAACTCTGAATGGGTTTATATATGCACTGCCTAAGTTTAGGGTCAGTAAAATGTCGGTATTTTTTATTTGATCAAAAGTGACAGTAAAGGCATTTTATGTAATTTCTACTTCAAATAAAGTTTCTATTGAAAATAAATTCTATTGAATTGTATTTAAAATTCAGCTTTGCCATCACAAAAAATAAATTTTAAATTGTAATAAAATTTTACAGTATTATGTTTTATATCAAATAAATGCAGCCTTTTTGAGCAACAGAGGCAATTTTCTTAAACATTAAAAAATCCTACTGACCCCAAACTTTTAAACATTAGTGTATAGTGTGTGTATATATGTAGTAACCATCCAACCATATTACATAATACACAAGATTGTTCAAATGTTCAAAATTATTTTTACATTGGTCATGGAATTATATCTAAAATGCTCTTATGACAAGCATCCAAAATACATATCAAAATGTATTTTAAACCTAGAAATAAATTAAGAATTAATTGTTTGTTTTCCTCTAAACAACAGCTAATATCTCAGCTTCCACGAGCCCATCGTAATGTGTTCCGCTATCTGATGGCCTTTTTGAGAGAATTACTCAAACACTCTATTGACAACAACTTGAACGGCAACCTCCTAGGTGAGTCTGACCAAAGGCCCTTTCACACGGGAATGTGATGCAATGGGAGACATGCAAAAAGTGGCAAAATGCTTTCACTGCGGAGGCGGTGCTCGTGCTCCCAAAATCCTGCTTCTTCCACAAGCACGGCTCTTTGCATTTTATCTTTTTGCGAGCGCCAGCGCTGCCGTGTTGTCTTTTATTGAACAGATTATTAACAACTAATCATAGAACATTTCACTGAGCTCTTATCGGAGTGTTAAAAACAAGATGGAGAAGACGTTTTAAATGTAGTGGAATTCCCAGAGATGTATGACCAATCAAAATTCTCATACAGACATATACATTTTTTTAAAAATCCAGAGCACGAGTGCATGAGTTGTTTTGCCAGGTAAAAAGCTAACTGTGGCTGACATGAAAACAACAGTAAGCTAGTCATATTCCCGTGAAATGTTGGATAACAAATAACACAAACACAACATTTCCATTATGTTTTATTTAGTTTTTAGTAAATACAAATGTTACCTTGTCGATTGTAAATATGGCGTCGTTCGCCCTGAGACCGCAACGCGAGCACCGTCACAACTGCACAAAGCGATTCCACTATTAGAGAAAGCTGCAGCCACATGGCGATTCCACCACTTGCCATGTCCCGTGTGAAACGCCATTTATTCTATTGGCAGCAGATTGCAAACATTCAGGTGCATTACTGTTGTATCGTTTCTTGTACCTCTTGTCCAGCTACTCTCTTCGCAAGCCTCCTCATTCGGCCACCTCCCAACCTTGCTGGAAAACAGACACCACACGATCGTCAGAAAGCCAATGACTTTATACTGGGGTTCCTGATGGGAGGCGATGAAGACTGAGGAAGAGGACTGCAGAACGAGGTGTCAAGCCTCATCTCAGAGGTGTTCAGGTGGTTCTGAAGCAAAAAGACACTTGAGGTGTGTTTTTGACTGGTCTTCTGGGAGATATCTGGGCCACCCTGCACTAAGATGGCTAACTGCCTCCATGATGAAATTTTGGCACTGTTGGATAGTTATTTTTTGCACAGACATTGCCCATTGGTTATGTTACGCTGTTCTTCTGTTCCTGCTTCAGAGGAATCGGTGTCACTTTATCTCTGCTCCCTGAACGTGTTGCTCTGGGAGTATTAATAACTACACTTTAACCCTTACAAACCTCATCTTTTTGACTGTAGCATCCATAATCCTACGTGCAACCCCATTTTCTCTGGTTTTGACTCCTGGATCAGAGTGCTGTAATGCCAAATCCGATATTCCCGACCATATTTGACTGAATGTGACTTGTGGGCACTCAAAAGAATGACTTTGTTACACTAAAGGAAAGCCATGTAATGGAGATTGTATTGACTGCTGCTGCCAGTTTAAACGCTCCCTCAGAGCCCGGAGCACATTTTTCCGCCTGTCTCCGGCTTCCTTTTCTCCTTTGGAAATGACCTTCACAAATAAGTGTTTCTTAACAAGGTGACTTAGACAATCGACTACCTTTCAGAGCGGAGGAGAAGTCTGGACTATGATCTTTACTCACAGTTCTATCTGAATCATGATGAATCAGCCGACTTTGTCCGTTGTGGTGTGTACGTTATTTTTGTTTTCCAGTCTCATACATAGTTGTCCTCAGCATTGGGCATTTGGATGTCCTCCACAGATGAATCTGTTATCCTTCAGAAACACGGACTCTTCAGCCTCTTGTGATTGCACATCCACACCCATTATCCCTAGTTGTCTTCAACAATGGCAATGAGCGTCGGATGTGGTTATCTTTAATAGATCTGGACTCTGTGGCTGATACTTTTATTCTTTTGAGGTCTTATTCTTTTACAGATCTTCTCTGGATCCTGTTGTGCTACAAAGATGTTAATATTTTAACTAATGTGCTCACTGGGTCTTTTATTGTTCTGTCATGTCCTGTAATGAAGATGCAAACGTGGTCCTTCTATTTATATGTATGCTGTGTGTTATACTAACCCAGACTGGGATAATTTTGTGTACGTTTACAGTCTTTGTGTCCTTTGTTGGTTTTGTTTCATGTTACATTTAAACTTTATATTTCCATGTAGTGGCATACTGGCATATGTTTCTCTCTCTTGAACTCAAAGTGCATATTGGGATTCTGTTGAACTTATTTGTGAGTGCTGACTGATATTCTGCTGGTTTTTACTCCTTGCGCCAGTCAGTCTGGTTTTGTTGAACAGTGTGTAAAGAGGAAGTCTCCTCTGTTATACCCGCATTAATCATCACCCCAATGCTAAAATATTATTGTTACACAAACCACTAAAGCTGTTCGCGTGTGACATGTTGGCCCTCTCCATTAGCAATATTTCCTCAGAATCTTACAGGAAATGTTTTTGTGAGACTTGCAACTTGGAAAAAGAGCTGTAATCAGTTTCCGACCAACTCTGTGTCCTGCCTTCCTTTACTTTTAGACATAAATGTGCACAAAAATTGTTGCTTTAGGGGCAAAACAGCTTGTCACTGGGACAGTGCCTAAAGGGACAACTTTGTACCTTATCTACCCTTAAAAGGTGCATATTAGTACCGTAAAGTAGTAGTAATATGTATCTATCTTTAAGGTACTGCTGTGAACCTTTTAGGGCTAAATAAGGTACAAAAAAATGTCTTTTGGGCACTGCCCCAGTAACAAGCTGGTACAATTTTTGCACATTTTTTTTCTGGGAGTGTTGAAAACTCAAGTAGTGATGTTCTGTGAATGATATTGGCTGTGGCACGATGTCCTCCAATGATCCACTCTCAAATCTCTGTCTAAATCACTTCACATCCTCTGCCATGTTTACAAGTTCCTGTCTGTGTCTGAGCTTTCTGTTGGGTTTATTTTTTCTAATTTCTGCTTTGGAAAGGGCCACCGTGGAGCTCGGCTGAAATCACTTTTTTCCATTGCCAATAGATGTTGTTTTTGGGAGAACCTCATTGCAGGAGACTGAATCAGAGGACCAGAAATTCAGATGGCCATTATACAGATTTCTGGTGTTCTGTGATCACCATCCCATCTGTTTGTTTATTTTTGTGTCCTGTCTATTTCCATTCAGTTTTTGTAATGATCCTGGTACTTTGCACCTGGGTACTTGCACATACTTTGTTTTATTTGTGGGGAGGGCTGGGACATCTAATTTATTCAATAAAATAAAGACATTATGAACGTGTTATTGGGATTTCTGGCATTTATTTTTTGCAGTGCTTGCTAATGTCTATTACTATTGCTTAACCTAATTATTGGACTTTGTTCAAATAATGCTAAGTAATATTAGTGCAAGCTCTTCAGACCTGAACTGTCATTGCCCCATCTGCACTTGTGTAACTGCTTTCTGAAGGAGTGGCTTCCAATCATGTTGCAGTGGCTAAATTGTTTCTGTTCCATGTGAAAGGTTTATCTTCTGACACTGTTCCCCTAGTTAGACCACTTTGTGTTCAGTGAGAGATCCCACAAGCGCGTGTGACATTCTCAGCCCCGACGTCTATATAGACCCCCAGCTTGTGCGGTTGTCATCATCTTTTGCTTTCCTGCTACTGTCATGGCCCTGCTGAGAGTGTCCTCGTACCGTAAGCTGTTTGAGGAGGAGCAGTGGAGCCAGGCTGCAGGACACTGTGGATTCCAGGCCCGCTCTGCTGCCAGGTCAGTGCTTTTAGATCTGAAAGCCTTGCACGTATTGCTGGTAAATTTTAAATGAATGTGTAGTAATCAGCATAGAGTTGCTATTTTCGCATTTCAGATCATTCCTCCATATAAACTCATAGTTAAGACAGGATTTATAGAACAAGTTTACTGGCTAAACATCAACAAAATTAATATTATTGGCCAAGTTTAATTTTCACATTGCTTTGTTTCTTAAATAATGAATTTATGATTCACACCTCACACCTGGAGTAGTAGTTGTTGTTATTATTGTATGCTAAAGTTTTGGGTCAATAAGTCTTTTATGTTCATCGATGCTGCTTTTATTTGATAAAATTGATCCTTCAGAAATCATTATAATATGCTGATTTGCTCAAGAAACATTTCTTATTATCAATGTGGAAAGCAGTTGTGCTGCTTAATATTTTTGTGAAAGCCATGATACAATTTCTTCTTTCAAAGATTCTATAATGAGTAGCAAGTTCACAATAACAGCATTTATTTGAAATGTAAATTTTCATTTTAGTTTTTTTTTTTTTTTTTACTTTCTCACTTTTGACCAATTTAATGCAACATTTTTGAATAAAAAAATAAATTAAAAAAAATGATAAACACTTACTGACCCCCAACTTTTGAACTGTAGTATGTATATTATATACTGTATATTTGTTAGTTTCCTAAAATACTTAACACTGAAAAGTTTTCAAATGTTTTTTATTTACTTGTTTGATTATAATATTTATGCATTTAACCCATATTTAACTGTACCATATAATCACACTTGGAGTTCTGTGTGAGTAATTTGAATCATTAAAACAATGACTTCATTCTTTAAATTATAAGTACACTGTGTTATTAGTTAAGCTGTTTCGTGTATTTCCTCTTTTCCTTTAATATTGTTTGCTTATGTTTTGCTTAGAAAATAAACACGCCATTGCAGACATTGGAAAGCTTTCGATCTGTTTGACAGGGGTAGAGTTTCAGTGAGTGAATGTCCCGAGCTGGATTTTGCTGCAGCTAGTGCCCTAAACAAGGAGGGTGTGGCTCGATTTGTCCGTGAGCGCTCTGTCATCGCTGCCCTCAATGATCGCCTAGCTGGCCTCATCGATGTGGTGAGACATTAAAATGTTCTCTCATACACACCCAAGGTTCTGCTGGGTAACAACCAGCTGTGCTCATACTAAATCTAATGGTCTCCCTGTGTGTGGCCCAATTATCATATTTCCATGATGTTTAATGGGGTCAGTCATTTGCCTTAGGGTGTGAAGAAAATCATATTAAGGCCATGAAGATGCTGTCACAGTGTCCTCTACTGCATAGTGTAATATGATACAACATTTTGAGCATAAGCCATTACTCTTATATATTGCATGTCCTCTACTCTCGTAAGTTACCTTATGTGTGACTGTGGTAGGTTCGGTGTCTAGAGGAGGAGAATGAATCTCTGGAGGCTGAAATCATTGAGCTGGAAGAGAGGCTCGAGTCAGAGCAGATCACCACAACCACCGTCAGCATCAGCAGCCCTGCCGACTACAGCCTGGAGGCTGTGATAGAGAGGCTACGGAAAGAAAAGGTACCTCTTAGAAGTGGTGATGGATATTTATGCTTGACTTGATAACATTAAATTGATTTAAGTTGTGTGTGTTTTCTCCTCAAATGTCAGTTTCTTTAACACATGATCTATTCTGTTGATTCTTTCATTTCTGCTTACTGGTTGTTTCCCTCAGGAGGAGATTTTATGCAACACAGAGGAGCTGAAGGGTGAACTGCGGCGTCTGCAGATGAAATATGATCAGGTGGTTGAGCACAAGACTCTCATCCAGCAAGAGCGAGAAGATGTTTCTTTGGTAATGAAAAATGCCATGAAAACTGCAGATGTTATTTGATATGTGGTATATACAGGGCCCAAAAAGTATCTGGGCACTTCAGCCACATTTAAAGATAGATATTATAAACAAAATATAAATTTTACATTTTACATTAGCAATTTTGACAAACATATCCAATCCAGTTATTTTACTATTATTTATATAATATTATAGAATATTTATATACTATTGTAAAATATTTTGAATTAGCTTTTTATATTTTCAGTTTTTATTTTAGTTTATTTTTGAATTACTAGTTTTAGCAATAAACTTAACACTGATCCAATCAAAATATACAAAAACATTTTGTCTTAAATAAGAAAAGTTTGTCCTACGTTTTATGATTTCTCATGGTTTCTCATGTATAATATAAATGTCACATGCCTGGTTATATTTTTTGTTTTGTAATGTAATGAAATTCATACATTAAGTGTGGCTTAAGTGTATCCAAATATTTTTTGGATGGCACTGTGCAATATTAAACAGTAAGTAGTCATTTAACAGATAAGCAAAAAAGCAACAGTATAAAAAATTACACTTAAACAGAAACCTAATCACCACACCACCTCCCACAAGACTCAAATCTCTGCATTCATACACCAAAATATAGACTTTAACTTTTGTGAAATTCTACACTTTCTCCACCACTAGATGGCAGTGTTAGCCTGTGCTGTGGGTGGGGTGTTCTGACTCCAGTGGAGGTGTGTTAAAGTCCCTGGAGTGGCACAGCACAGCTGCTGCTCCCAGATCCGCTCTGGAGAGTCCTGATTACAGGCCCTGCTGACTCCCGGCCAGCGGCCACTCTGAAACCCGAGCTGCGTTCTGTAGAAACCACTCCGTCACCCCACAGATGTCAGAGCACATCTCCAGTAAAAGAGCAGATGTGGGAAAGCTTTCACCGTGCCTAATAATTCACTCATTCAGCCCCTCATATCTCCTAGATGCAACAGAGCAGGGCTTAGCGCTCAGGCTGGGCTGAGATGAGAAAGGAGGGTTGAAGAGAAAGAATAAAACAGGAAGAGAACCAAAGATGGAGCCACACATATAATATAGCTGCAGTTGTACAAGTAAAATATTTTAGAGACATGAGCATGACGTTCTATATGCAGTTTTGAATTTTCACTAGTTTGATTTCACTAAATGGCATTTTAAAGAAGCAGTGGTTATATGAAAAAATGGCATGAGAAAGTAGGATTTTAAGCACCAGCGCTGCATCTGGCTGGAATGTGTCCACCATAGTGAAGTTCTGCCCTTCGGTGGTATGGAATAGATGAACCATTGAAATGCTGTCTAGACTCTCGCCAGTACTGGGCTTGTGTTCACGCTGAGATAACGGGAACAACGGCCGCTGTGCCAATTCTGGGCTCCGGGGAAGCTTGTGTGTGTGTGTGTGTGTGTGTGTGTCTGTGTGTGTGTGCGTGCAGTGTGCGCTTCCTCTGCCGCCCAGATCCATCGTCACACTGCAGCATTCACATGCAAATGCTTTCATTCTGAGTAATTGAATTCATCGCCAATTAATCAGGCACTTAAGATACCCAGATGAGCCGAATAAAGTGGGGGACGTCAGGCTACGTATGTGGATCTCCTCTCCCCTGCATTGCAGTCTTTGCCAGGGCACAACCTGGTGGCACTGAGGATGCTCGTGATAGAAGATGTAGAGGGTAAGTGCTTTGTGTTTGAATTGACCTTTATTTCCGCTTCCCCACTCAGGAGGTGGATGTAATTACCACTGACTGCCTAGCCCTTCGAGAGCAAGTGGCCATCTATGAGGAGCAGCTGGCCGCCATGGAGAGGCAGCACGAAATGGTAAGGCCATGCAGATTGTGGCGTGAAAAACACTTTTTGTTACTTATTTGAAATCGGAACATTTTACCTTAGACCTCTGAATTTTGGCATGGTCTTGTGGGGGTTTAAGGTGTCTCCTCTGATTGTAAGGGGAACAGGTTTAGGGGAATGGAGACTGACAGGAAACAGAATGAAAGAATGTAGTATATGGGGAGTCTGCGGGTATGCAATGGCTGGAAACAGAGAAATATCCGTTGACCTCCCTCTGGGACGTACGGTATAACTCACAGTACAGGCGTATGAAATGAAAACAGAAGTTCTTCTTGTTTTATTAACTGCTATTATTATCTTGATACATCTGCCACTCTCTCATTATTCATATTGATGAGAACAAGCTGAGACTCAGACTCAATCTCCTTTTCATGAACACTTCATTGGGGCCAGATTAATGAACAGCTGCCCTATCTCGCACATGCGGATATTGTTACCTGAGTAGAAACCAAAAGCCATGATGTTGCGTTTGTTCGCAGAGGCTGGAGAAGCTGTGTGAGCCCAAGCCTCTGGATGAAGGTTCTCCTACTGTATCCCTGCAGTTCCCAACCTTTGATATCACGCCAACCATCATGGACATTAAGGAGTACTACAGCGAGCTGGCTGAGAGCTTCAAGGTAAATTACACACCACTAGTATATACTCCAGTGTTCTGTACAAGCTAAATTGACAGCTTTTGTGGCTTTAACACTACACTACTACACTGGGTTCAGTAAGACGTTTTTTTTAAAGAAATTAATTATTTTATTGGTTGCATTTTATTTTACAATACGTGTACTTGCGTGCACTTACAGTGTACTTCCCTAAGAAAATACTGGGTAATATGGCAACTACAGCGGTTTAGGTTTAGGGGTAGGTTCAGGGTTAGTACCTAGTTATTACCTAGTTATTGTAATTACTGTAATAAGTACATTATGTACATGGGGAACAGGACTGTAAAATAAAGTGCTACCCTTTTATTCTGCAAAGATGTATTAAATTGATTAAACGTGACAGTAAAAATATTTATAATATTACAATAGATTTCTATTTCCAATAAATGCTGTTCTTTTCTATTCATCAAAGAATCCTGAAAAATTGTATCATGGTTTCCACAAAAACATTAAGCAACACACATTGATAATAATAATCAGCAAATCAGCATATTAGAATTTCTGAAGGATCATGTGACACTGAAGACTGGAGTTATGATGCTGAAAATTCAGCTTTGTCATAAAATTAGATTTCAAAGAATATAAAACAGGTTAAATTGTAATAATATTTCACAATATAGCTGTTTTACTTTATTTTTGATCAAATAAAAGCAGCCTTGATGACCTCTTTCAAAAACATGAAAAATTCTTAAGACCCCAAACTTTTGAATGGTAGTTTATGTTGATTACCACAGAAAATAATAAAAAATATAAAAGAGTAATAGTTAGAGAAAGGCAGTTACAATAAAAGTAAATGAAACCAGCATTTAAGGTTAAATGTACTGTTAAAAAAAGTCTAAATTCTACATTTTTGCAGTGGGACTATTATTTTATTTTATGTCAGTTATTTTATAATTATTTTCTGTTGTAATCAACATTGTGCCACATGCTGTCAATTGAGTTTATATCAACTTGAAACATTCCTTTTGAAGGATCAGGTCCCCCACCATCCACCCACCCCTACACTCCCAGAATGCAGAAATGTAGCATAATGTTCATGCTGCTCTTTTCCATTTTATGAAAGTAAATGGGGATGGAAACTATCCAGCACTGAGAAGGAACAAAAACGTTCCATATTCCTTGTAAATAACGACAGAATTGTTTTTTTCGGTGAACTAACCTCTTAACACAACAGTGCTTGTTTTTTCCTTCCTCTTTCACACTTTACTTCAGGGGGCAGTTTTGTGGGACAGAGAGCTCTGTCCACATCTAGCACAGCGCTCTATTGTCCCCTCTGTGTCGTTTGAGGAGTGAGGGCTCTCTAAAGGTCATCCTATAGCACCAGTGCCCTCTGACCCTGTTTGCCCCAGGAGTGACTGCTCTTGACTGGGGTCGCGGTGGTAATCAGAGCTCTGGAGCCCTTCCCAGGCTCCTATGCAGAATGAATCTGGAGAGGAGAAGAGAGCACTTCTACACCAGGACACTGGAAAGCCTCTATAGGCTTAATAGTCTCTAGTGTGTTTGTGTATGGGTGTAAGATAAGCAGGCAAAGAACAACTCCTGCTAGTGTGCTAATACTCGTACATACGCAAAAACCATCACACACACAAACACATCCTTTACCACCATTCCCTGTTTTCATTTGGTCTGCTTTTCTATTCATTGCTCTCTCAGGTGGTCTCAGAACCCAAAACTGGTGCTTTGTTTCATTAGTGCCGCACAAGGTCCAATTGTCTCACTCACAATTGATATTGATTGGGATTTGGGGGGAACAGTAATTGGAGGCTGATTTTTGACTGGTTGCACCTGCTCACCTGATGGGCCTTCATTTGCTCTTCTTTCTTCTGGGAATAATCAGTGATCCATCTTCACTGCCTGCTCTCTATAGAACTCTGCTTCATGGGTGGTAACCCTTCTTTAGAGATGCAAGAAACCTGAATCTGTAAACCTTTCCTGCATTTTAGTTTGAGTCCAGAGCCTCAAGCGCTTCCACTATTGATGCTGCAGGAAAAGGGAAGGAGGAGCAGCTGGATAAGTTGACTGGAGGGAAAGTGAAGGACATTTCCAAAGAGACTGACGTGAATGTCCTCAAGAACTTGGTGAGTGAGTTTACTCTCAACGACACACTTGAGCGCTGACCCATCAAAAGACACTTCAGCACTACAGACAGCCACTAAAATGGTTGCAAATGAGACCTAAAACAAAACCTTTTCAACAATAATTTAAAATTTAGTCACCATTTGTGGCTGTCTATAAAATGTGTCCGGTTTAGTCAGATATCGACTCATTATTAAGGTGCACACCACTGTTTCTTGTAATAACAAACACTGTCTGAGTTACAAAGAAATGATTCTTATGAATCAGTACGAAATGTCTCACTCCTGAGTTAGTAGTTCAAATCAGACCCACTCAGTGAATCGATCAGATCAGTGACCGAGTTCACAAAAGACTCCCTCACTGAACTGCTAGTCATTTTACAATGATGATCAATTCTAAATGAACTGGGAACAATTTAAAAACTCTTAAATATTTCACTGAAAGTATCACTGGTGTTTCACAATGCCATGTCCTCAGTCAGACTGACAGCTGAGGAATAAAGTAAGAGAACTCCTGCTGCCCAGAGTGTTTATTCTGAGAGATAGGACCAGGAGGATGTGAGGAGTGTATCGTCTATAACAGTGTTTATCTCTCTCACTGTCTTCCATTATGAACAATACATTTCACAGTCTGCCAACACACTCTCTCCCCCAATCATAAACTTCATGAACTTCACACATTCCTGCAGTGCCTCGGGAGACAGCAAATCGTACTGAGCCGTAGTAATAAAATCTCACCTGTCAGCCTCCTTCACCGACAGGAAGAGAAACTTTAGGTTGAAAAAAAAAAAAGGCAGGGAAGAAAAAGTGATGGATGCATTAGCGTAAAGGGAAATCATTCAGGATTTATGTTTTAAATGATTAGGAGCCGCTTGCTGACTTAGTTTACATTCTGAAGAGCAAGAAAATCATTGGTCAGCCACATTTCACACCTTTACTTTTAAGATAACAAACGGTGGTTTGGTTCTAATTATTGTGGTTGTGGTCGTAGCCCCTCTCTTAAAATAAACTGACCGTCTCCAACCACACTGCTCACTCTCATAACACAGGATGCTGTTCGCTGATCAGTGATGGACAGTCTGCTCTGCTTCATCTTGCTTCCTCCCTTCATACTACATTCTCTTTATTTTTCTCTCCTCATTTCTCCCCAATCAGTTGTGTTTCCTACAGTAGCTTGTGTCAGAAAGCGTTGCAGGTAGGATAAGGAGTAGGAAGGCATCAATGCACATTTGAATCCAGTTTTATGTAATGTCATCTCTACTAAAATGCCTTCAAACAGTCAGTTTTTGAAAGCAGCATAAATGTCTCCTTCATAGTCTATATCATCTAATTCCTTGTGAGCAGTTCAGTGGTTGGTGGAAAGAATAATGACATCTGAACGAGCAGTTGATTTCATTTCTAGTGGAAAATATGCATTGTTGTCAAGAAATATTTAGTATGAAGCTCACTTTATTTTGTTGATTATAAGTTGACTATTTGAAGGATCATTGACAAATGAGTGTAAAAGGTAAAGAAAAGGACAAATCTTTTGAAATACTAATTTAAAACTTGTTTTAATTTCTTAGAAAAGCACTCTATGTATTCAAGTTAGTTTCATGTGGTTTGGAATTCTTTTATACCTTTTTTAAGAAAAAAAAATACATTTGATTCTAAAACGTCATGTGGTAAAACCATCAAGGAAATACATGTGAGTGTACACATCTTAATCAATATTTTCAAAAACATTTTTCAATATATTATAGAAAAGAAAGTAAGTATTATTTTATTTTAGCTTTTTACAAATATTTTGAAATAGTGCTGTCAATCGATTAAAAAAAAATTACTAAATAATCGCACATTTTTCTGTAATTAATCGCGATTAATCGCACCTAACATTAAAGTTTTTAATATATTTAGGTATTAATATAGTAATAAACATATAATTCTTTTTTTCCTTTTTTTTTTTTTTGGCACCACATGACATTTTACAACCTGAATGGTTCCTTATTATAAAAGGGTCAAATTATCTTTCATTTTAGAGCCTTATTGACCTTGACACATGAGTGACACATTCTATATGACATCAGGACATTTTTTTATTTTATGCCCCCAAAAATTATCAAAATGAATTTTAATTTAAAACTTAAAACATACTTGTGACAAAAGAGCTGCACTGAAGGCATTGTATATAAACTGCATGTTTAATGTATTTTTGAAAAAAACAATGGATCCAGACCAAAAGATCCCAAAAAAAAGTTGTAACTGACCCTGAAATCAGTTTCCTTAAAAAGCTGACTGTGATGTTACTGGCTGACTGGGCAGCGGGGCAGCTGTCTTCGGTTTCACCCTATCTCTCCTGCCATTAAGAATGGATACTAGTGATTCTGGTTGCTCTCTGAGACAGTTTGGCTAAACAAACTGTTGGTGGTGAAATCAGGTCTCGTTTAGCTGTATATTACAGCAGAGACACGGCTAGTTTTCTCTGGGGGGGGGCAACCAACCAGATCGCCTTACTCTCAGTCGAGACCCAAAGCAGAGTAACAACCATTTTCATCGGTTGACGTATCATCAGCTTGTTAATAACAGAGCTCGGAGCCTCCCAGGATCTACCTGAAAGAGAAACAGAGCGTGCAATCTCCATCCATCTCTGACAGCTGACTGTTTAACTTACCTGATTACAGTAATTACTCACAGCAGGGCAGCTCGTGCACAGAGGTGTGGCTGACAGTTCTCTGCGTTGTGTTTGTTGATAGGTGAATATGCAACGGGAAATGTCAACTGTTTTCAGACATGCTCTCACAATTACTAATTTAAGACTAAAATAGGCAGTAATTACAACATAATGTTTTGTTAAGCTCAGCTCTATGTTGTTATACATTGTGTATCTGCATCTTATTATGTTTATGCACAGTTTAAGTCTTTGGACATTCATTTTCCACATTGCAGTCATCAAAACTAAATAAATGCAATTATGGAAATTGCATAGTGACATAAAATGTCAAAACTATCTTATATTTTAGCTTCTTCAAATTAGCCGTCCTTTGTATAAATTACAGCTCTGCACACTGGGCAATCACACCAACTTCACATGGTGCCATCTAAGGTGCTTTATAAATAGTACTGAAGGACCTCTCATACATGCTGGACGCTTACTGGATGCTTTTCCTCTTTGGTGCAACATCTTGACTTTAAAGATCTGAAATACATATTCAGTCAGCTTTGCCCAAACCTTTGACTGGTGCTGTATGTAATTGTAGATTGCAGAGCTGCAGAAAGAGATGGCAGAGCTGGAGAAGCGTGGAGACGAGTTGGAGGCTGAAATAGAAGCCAAGAAAGCCAAATACCTGGAGGAGATAGAGGAGCTGGAGGTACAAGCACTCGCTGTTCTTATTTTTCTGCAGCAGCTTTCAGTATCTCACCACTGTGTTGTTTCTGTCCAGAATTACATTTGTCAGCTGGAGGAGGAAGAGGCTGATCTTCAGTTCCAGATAAAGGATCAAAGTGGGAACTATGAAGAACTGCTGAATCAGAAGATGAATCTAGACATAGAGATTGCTGCTTACAGGTGATATATGTTATCAGCACTATTGCTCATACTTTAACATGATACACTACCGTTGAATGGTTTGGGTTGGTAAGATTTTTTTTTTTATGTTTTAAAAGAAGTCTCTTTTAAAATAAGGCTCACCAAGGCTGCATTTATTTGATCAAAAATAGAAATATTGTGAAATATTATTACAATTTAAAATAACTGTTTTCTATTTGAATTCATTTTAAAATGTAATTTATTCCTGTGATGGCAAAGCTGAATTTTCAGCAGCCATTACTTTAGTCTTCAGTGTCACATGATCCTTCAGAAATCATTCTAATATGCTGATTATCAAAACTGAAAACAGTTAAAATTTTCGACAACAGATTATCAAAGCTTTATTTTTGTGAAAACGGTGATTCTAGTTCAAAAGAACAGCATTTATTTGAAATGGAAAACTTTTGTAACATTACAAATGTCTTTATAGTCATTTTTGAAAACTTTTTTTTTTTTTTTCTTACTTACCCCAAACTTTGGAATGGTAGTGTAAATCATGCAGCTTGTTGCAGAGAGTTGTGCTGTTACTTTTTTAAGTGATCAGACTTTACCCTGGCGGAAAAATCAGAGTATCATAAGCCGCATTTTCACCGAAATTGCCCTGAACAATTTGTCCCAGGTACTTTTTTCCCCCAGACCTGTTGCTGTCTGTGTTTCTATCTTGGTATAAAGTACCGTGAAGATTAGGCAAATTAGTTCGGTGACGTAGGACTGCGTGCGACTTTCCAGTTCCCGTTGGATTTCATCCTCATCATATAAGCTTAATAAAGCCTGAACCTTGTCATTGGTCCATCGGTTGTATTTAAAAAAAAAAAAAAAAAATACCATTGTTGATTTGAATAGCAAACAACTCTTACTGCACGCACCGCAACAGGATTTTAAAAATGGTGGTTGAAATCTAAATGCTGTGTGAACTCAACCAATCAGCATGTTCTGTGGCCAAGTCCCACCCCCGAAAGTTCCTGAACTTTGAAAAAGTACTACCTCGTAAGCAGGGACTTTCTGAGGGGGAAATTTTTACCCAGAACTTCATTTAGACCCTGATCCCTGCGGTCGAAACACACCAAGTACCACCCCAAAGTCCCTAGTTCCTGGCGAAAGTTCCTACGGTGGAAACGCGGCTATAGATATTTGAGGGTAGGCTCTTTTTGGAATGAATCAGTAAACAACAACTCAAAATGACCTTAGCAACTACATAGCAAAGCCCTGTCAATCAACCCTAGCATTGTGACAATTTTTAGTATAAGACAGTATTAGAATAAAATTGTAAATATGACAATAATGGAGGAAAGACAAAAAAATAAATATAGAAATAAAATAAAAATAAATCATAAACAATAAAATAAAAAAATTAAAAAAAAATAATCCCTCTCTTTTAAATGCATTTTTACAGATCATAAAGGATATATGTGTTGAATTATGTCATTGCTCTGCAGGGTAAATGACTGTGACACAATGAACGATTCCTGAGGCCAAGATGGGTCACAGGAAGCGCATCCCCTTACAGTCGCAGAAAGCATAAAGTAATTTCCTGCTTCCCTAAACGTGTCTTTTCATGGCATCACCGGATTGGGAATACTCCCAGTCTCCTCTGATGTTTGTGGCATGATGACGCATGCACAACATAACCTCAATCCCTTGAAATGCCCCTAAAATAGAGGTTCCTGGCTCTAGAGGGGGCAGGAAGCGGCCAAGTTGCAAACAAAGGCTCTTTAAATGGACAAAGAGAGCTGGTTTTGTCTTAGTCGACAGGCCATGCAGCTGATGTCACACCTCTGTGCCTTCTGCACATGTACATAATTTTTCTCAATATACTAGATTTATATTACTGCCGCTTTTTCTTCCTTGATGAATAAGAGATGAAGGCTTGGCTTGTATGCTCTTGCAGACTTTAGAGAGCTGTCTGCTCGACAAACCCCTAATGACACCGTGCTGCCATCTCCATTGCCATTTGGCTTGTGAAAAAACCCAAATGCATTTTTTGCCAGATGCCAGTTGTTGACGAGCATCTCTGCCACATTCAGCCTCATTATCAGTTTAAAACAGTACAGACTGCACATCATGCATCCCAGCATCTCTGCCGGCCTCTCGACAGACATTTCACCATGATATACAGTTGCTTAAGATTATCCTTAAATCAGGGCTACGTTGAACCCTGTGACACTAGCTATATTTCCATCCAAAGCTGCAAATTTAACAGTTTAAAATTTGGAATATTGCATAAAACATTTGTGAATAAAGCACTGTTTCCATCCCATCTGTTCAAGAGAACAAAATTGTCACTTCCTGGGAAATTGGCGCAAAATATCTAATAAAGTTGCTGCAATTGGAAAAGCCATTGTGGCTCTTTTTTCCAACATCATAAATGACTTGCGTCTTAAAACATGCAAACAAAACACAATAAACGCTGTCATGTTATCTTGCATTCAGATACCTGGTGTTTGGGAATGCAATCGTGTGAGACGCTTCTGAGAGGGAAATAAACCAAATTATTTTGATGACTGACTTTGGTTCAGGCATTTCAGAATTCAAACCAACATTTAAGATGCTGTGCAATGCGATTGTTCCACTGGTTAGTCCAGTTATGCAGTCGCATCCTCTGTTGAGGTAAAGTCACATGAGTTTTTTTTTTTGTTTTTTTTGTGCATCAAGGGATTTTTTCAGTAAATGTGTTTCCATTGCAGTTTATGCGTATGTTTTCTTATTGGACAAAAAAAATGATCTGCCTCAATTGAGCGTATAGCTGTTTTAATATATGCAGTATATCCATCCAGCTGTTTTTTTTGTATGCAATATCCCAAAATGTGCATAGAAATAGGTGGAAACAGCTACTAAGATATTTGGATTAGTTAGCAGTGAAATAGTTACCCTAACCTTTCATTAGTGCAGATGAAAAGGGGGGAAGCTCAAGCTAAAGGCAGATTGAGTTGATGTTTTTTTTGTTTTTGTTTTTTTTATTTTCCTGCTTCAGGGGTTTGGTTGAAGAAGAGGTGGAGAGACTGAGCTGCTTGTAAGATGCAAGAATGTGATGCTCTTCTCTGGACTGAAGCAGACACAAAGAAACACTAAAACCACATACAGTTCAACCCTTAACAATGAGTCTCACAAATCAAGAAAGTAAAGAAAACAGCTGTCAGACACACTTAACCTTCTGAGCAGATGTAAACCTTCACTGACAGATGAACTTCAGGGAGTATGTGCAAGCTCATTGATAACAGGTCATTGGCAGGTAACCCGGGGTCTTCAAGAAACACTGGATCTGTGCAGCAGTGGGAGTGTTGGGGGATTTTCAGCACAGGAATCTTCTACTTGCAGTTTCATAGTCTGTCACTGATAAACATACATGCACTATACTGTTAAAAAGTTTGGGGTCAGTAAGATTTATTTTAGAAAAGAAGGTAATACTTTTATTCATCAGGGATGCATTAAATTGATCAAAAGTGACAGTAAAAGCCATTTATAAAGTTACAAAACTTTTTTATTTAAAAAAAAATTCTGTTCTTTGAACATATAATCTTGTAAAATATTATTTTTCCACAAAAATATTTAGCGGCTTAACTCCTTTCAACATTGATGATGATTAAAAATGTTTCTTGAGCACCAAATCAGCATATTAGAATAATTTCTGAAGGATCATGTGACTGAGGACTGGAGTAATGACATATCACAGGAATAAATTGGATGTTAAAATATATTGAATGCAACGCAGTTATTTTAAATAGTTATAATATTGCATAATTCACTGTTTTTACTGTATATAATAAATAAATGCAGCCTTGGTGAGAAAAACATTAAAAGAAACTTACCAACCCCAAACTTTTGAATGGTAGTGTACGTTCACGTTTCATTCACACATTACAGTTTTATCACTCTGCAGATAAAGCCTGGTGAAACTCACTTTACCTTTATCCTTTCCTGTTCTGTCCAAAAGCTGTTTTAGATCTGTCAATAAGTACATTTACCTGCACTTTAAAAGTTAAATTTCAGTCAGACTACAGCAATAATTCGTCTTTTTAAAATGTTTTAGTCCCACTGAAATCTCGCCAGTCATGTTTTGTAATTCGGGCTAAGAGACCTAGATAATGTGATTTGTACTGTAGCTTGACTTCATTCAACATATACATTAACAATGTATTCAATACTTCAAATATTTAGTTACTTATTGTGTCGTGTACTTAGACAGATGAAGATTGTAGCTTAACTACACAAAAACGTTTGACTGGATAAAAACGTACATATTGACAGATAAATACTCAAATACTCATCAATACAAGTACTCATTTTCATTGGACATTTTGCTTGTCCCTTATCATCTGCAGCTAGTTTTTAATTGAACATACTGACTCTCTTCTGTGCAACAACTTACAGCGTTTAAATAAATCTTTGCCTTTAAAAATCATTCAGTCTTTTTTCTTCTGAACTCTAAGTTGAGTACATTTCACTTTTATGGGAGTATTTCTGCCGACATGGACTTGAAAGAGACCGCAATCGTCCTTCTGTCAGTCAAGTGCCGTATCGTTTCACCACCTTTGAAGTCTTGGAGTGGAGCGCTGTGGAGTTTTACCCAGCAAGCCCTTCAATCTTCATACTGACCCTCACTTGTAAGCGCCCTGTGCTATTAACCCAATCAGAGGCTTGTTATCTGTGCATTTAAAATGAAAAATGCAGCTAATAATGGATTAGATAAGATTATCCAGGACCCGTGAATTCCTGTTGAATTGAAGCCCATCCGTAAGGGCTGTGGTGCGGCTGAACTGACCTGTGCAGCCAAGCTGACTCCTTTAATTCTGTGGATATGAAACATGGGCAGCAGGAGAGGAAGTCACTCTGTCTTTGGGGCCCTTATTTTCACTGCTGAGGTACTTAGTCATTCTTGTTGCCCAAGGGCAGCAGATCACCCTGAACCTCCCCCTCTTTAAATACACTCACCCACCCCAAAGCCTTCTGGGTGCTTCTGATGAAGTATGGGACCCTGGGCCTGGTCTGCTGGGCTGTGGGGACTTTAGTTTGCTTCTGGCCTTTCCTGAGGTCTGACAATGGAAAAGGGGAGGGAAGGATCTGACATCAGCAGGAGGGGATCAAAAGGTCATGCAGGGACATTTGGCCTGGCATTTTCTTATTCGATGCACATTGTTTTGCATCTTTTTCCAGCTTGTGTCTGTCTCTAATGTGATGAATATTGTGTTCTCATTATTCGTTAATTTTGTTTACCGTGTGCTGATGTACCTCAAATTAAATTTGATCAATGAAACATTTCTTAAACACAGGCAATGCCTTTTTAAATCAATTTGCACTACATTGTTAATTTCCTAGGGATGGTGGGTGCGTCATTTACAATTTCATAATTTCATTTTTTTCCAATTTGAAAAACAACAACTTATCCAGGCTGAAAACAACTGATTAAAACAGAAACAACTGCTCTTTAAAACATTAACAGAATTATTTTGATGATAATGGCAGGGTTGGACATGATGTATTAGTAGGGGAGTTTTTACCCCTCCCAGTGGACCCTTACGGGAGGTTTGAGGGGCTATTAACCCCTTGTAGGCCAGCAGTGACATTGAGAGGTCAAAGGCCAGTCTTCCTTTTAGCTTTCAGACCTTGACAACTTGGCAGTAGGGGTCAGTCATCAAAGCTGAGGTTTGGGTCAGCGGTCAGTGACACCCCTGGCCTTTTAATCCTGATGCCCTTGATGAGAAGTGAAAATGGAGGCAGAGATAGAGGGAGAGACATCTATGAATAACAAAGATTAAAAACCAGCTCCTAATCTTCACTAATACTAATGCTTATGAAAGTTTACACACCTGAGTCTGGTTGGACAGTGTTATTGCTACCCAGAAGGCCAGCCTGTGTGTAAGGATGAATGCACTGATGTTAATAATAAGGTTTAAACTTAGAATAAGATGGTGAATCGCACCCGGGTCAGATAATTAAAAATTAATTCATTAAAAAATGAGAAATTATATTTTGCATAAACAAAATGAAGCCTTTTAGGGCCATAAAGATTCATTAATTTCATTGTGACATTACTTTAATGATAGTTAAGCACATTTTCTTCCCAAATTGTCTTTACCAGTGCATCCAGAATTTTAATTTTTTTTTTCTTTTGGTAGTTTTTGGTATAATTCAAAATATATTCGATGGTAGTTATCATTATTATCATTATTGTAATACAGTATTTTTTACAACAATTCTACCATGCTTTATTTATTAAATATATTTAAATATAGATAAATGCAATTGTATATCATTTTAAATATAAAAACACATTTTACATACACTGCCGTTTTTAAGTTTTTTTAATGATTTTAGAAGTCTCTTTTGCTCAGCAAGTCATTTTTTTGTATTAAAAAAAATATTTTTTTTATTTATTTTATTAAAAATACAAAAAACAGTTCTAATAAATATTATTAAAATGTAAAATAACTTTTCTATTTGAATATATTTTAAAATGTAATTCATTTCTGTGATGCAAAGCTGAATTTTCAGCATCATTACTCCAGTTTTCAGACATGATCCTTCAGAAATCATTCTAATATGCTGATTTGCTGCTCAAGAAACATTTATGATTATTATCAATGTTGAAAACAGTTGTGTAAAACATTTTTTTCAGGATTCTTTGATGAATAGGAGGTTCAAAAGAACAGCATTTTAAATAGAATCTTTTGTAACATTATACATGTCTTAAGTGTCCCTTTTGACCAATTTAATGCATCTTTGCTGAATAAATGTATTAATTTCTTTCCCCCAAAAAAAATTCTTACTGACCCAAAACTTTTGAACGGTAGTACAATGTTGCATAAGCTTTCTATTTTCTTTTGAACTTTCTATTAATCAAAGAATCCTAAAAAATATGTTTTACACAACTGTTTTCAACATTGATAATAATCATAAATGTTTCTTGAGCAGCAAATCAGCATATTAGAATGATTTCTGAAGGATCATGTGAGACTGAAGACTGGAGTAATGATGCTGAAAATTCAGCTTTACCATCACAGAAATAAATTACATTTTAAAATATATTCAAATAGAAAACAGTTATTTTATATTTTAATAATATTTCACAATATTACTGTTGTATTATTTTATTAATTATATATTATTATATATTATTGTATTTTTAATAAAATAAATGCAGCCTTGGTGAGCATAAGATACTTCTTCTAAAAACATTAAAAATCTTACAGATCAAAAACTTTTGAACGGAACTGTATACTTTTACAATTTATTGTTATTTAATATAAGAAAATAGTGTCATAATGCAAAAAAGGAGGAGGAAAAAAAAAAAGAAAAACCTGCAATAGTACTGAAATTTCTTTCACCCGGACATGTTTAGATTGACCCAGTCAAATAAAAAAGCAGTTTTCCACACATTACAGGGGAATTTCATATGAAGAATGGCGTCCAACCTTGCATAAAGTAGTCATTGACAATACCTTATGATATCTGAGCCAAACAGAACATGCTGTTTCAGTCATGAAAAATTGGATTAGGAATTTAAGGTAATGTTCACTAGAGAGCCTCTTGATAGACACACTTGGCTGTTTTATCCCAACCTGACCGACTGAACAAATAATCAAAGTCCCTTTGAAAGAGAAAACTCATTTTTAAGGTTCACGTATGCTGTGTCTGGAAACGAGACCAAGCATGTTATTACAGCAAATAAACAAAGACAGGGAGGGGGGAGAGTAAAGAAAGAAAATAATGACTGTGAAAATATACAAAAGTGAGAGTCAATTGAGAAAGTCTTTCCATAATAAGAACTGAACAAATAATAAATTACAGAGGTTGCTCTCAGCTACAGGGAATCGGCAAGATGTTGCCAGCCGAAGAAAAAGGGCGTCACTCTTTCACCTTCTCTACAAGAATCATAGAGCTGCATACATACTAACAGCGAGAACACCAAACACCATCATTCTAACGCAAGGTTGTCTTTATTTTTTCATATTCATTCTGATGATAATTAAAGTGCAAAAATCTTTTTGGTCTTTTTTGGTTCACATTTGATAAGAATCTCATCATCCATGAGGTAACTTTGGTCTGTTTTCTGTATATTTTCATGAAATTGTGACAAATTCAATTGGAGTGTCGACAGTTAATAATTTTGAAATCAGTAACTCTGTCCAGGTGCATCTTTCATCTGGCTAATGGATCAACATAGCAGGATAGATTTTAGAGCCTGACTTTGACAGGTTCTCAAGTGTAAATTTCATTATCACAACCATCTAAACAACTTTTTGTCAGTAAAGGCACGTTCACACCAAGAACAATAACTTTGTTAGCATCCATTCCAACGGACGATAACATCCTGTTTATTATAAGCAAGAGTTGCAGTTTTGTCATCTGCCGCTTTAAACACTTAAGCTCTTTAAAGTCGAGTGGATTCTGATTGGCTGTCAATGTTCATCAGCTGGAAAAAAAAATCATTCTGAAAGTGATTCCAACCATATTGTTCTTCAGTGTTGTTATTGTTGTGGTGTGGTGTTGACTTCCTTATTTTAATATACACTGAACAAAATTATAAATGCAACACTTTTGTTTTTGCCCCCATTTTTCATGAGCTGAACTCAAAGATCTAAGACTTTTTCTATGTACACAAAAGGCCTATTTCTCTCAAATATTGTTCACAAATCTGTCTAAATCTGTGTTAGTGAGCACTTCTCCTTTGCCGAGATAATCCATCCACCTCACAGTTGTGGCATATCAAGATGCTGATTAGACAGCATGATTATTGCACAGGTGTGCCTTAGGCTGGCCACAATAAAAGGCCACTCTAAAATGTACAGTTTTACTGTATTGGGGGGGTCCGGGGGGTCCGACCACCATTTGCCTCACGCAGTGCAACACATCTCCTTCGCATAGAGTGGATCAGGTTGTTGATTGTGGCCTGTGGAATGTTGGTCAAGTCCTCTTCAATGGCTGTGCGAAGTTGCTGGATATTGGCAGGAACTGGAACACGCTGTTGTATACGCCGATCCAGAGCATCCCAAACATGCTCAATGGGTGACATGTCCGGTGAGTATGCTGGCCATGCAAGAACTGGGATGTTTTCAGCTTCCAGGAATTGTTTACAGATCCTTGCAACATGGGGTCGTGCATTATCATGAGGTGATGGTCGTGGATGAATGGCACAACAATGGGCCTCAGGATCTCGTCACGGTATCTCTGTGCATTCAAAATGCCATCAATAAAATGCACCTGTGTTCGTTGTCCATTGACGTCACCCATTGAGCATGTTTGGGATGCTCTGGATCGGCATATACGTCAGCGTGTTCCAGTTCCTGCCAATATCCAGCAACTTCGCACAGCCATTGAAGAGGAGTGGACCAACATTCCACAGGCCACAATCAACAACCTGATCAACTCTATGCGAAGGAGATGTGTTGCACAGCGTGAGGCAAATGGTGGTCGCACCAGATATTGACTTTTTTTTTGGACCCCCCGCCAGTCCCCCCCCCCCCAATACAGTAAAACTAAACATTTTAGAGTGGCCCTTTATTGTGGCCAGCCTAAGGCACACCTGTGCAATAATCATGCTGTCTAATCAGCATCTTGATATGCCACAACTGTGAGGTGGATGGATTATCTCGGCAAAGGAGAAGTGCTCACTAACACAGATTTAGACAGATTTGTGAACAATATTTGAGAGAAATAGGCCTTTTGTGTACATAAAAAAAGTCTTAGATCTTTGAGTTCAGCTCATGAAAAATGGGGGCAAAAACAAAAGTGTTGCGTTTTTGTTCAGTGTAATTAGAATGATTATTAAAACATTATAGTTATTGTCCTTGGTGTGAATGGGATAGTTCACCCAAAAATGAAAATTCTGTCATCATTTACTCACCCTCAAGTTGTTCCAAACCTGTATGAATTTCTTTATTCTGCTGAACAGTTGATGGTCCTCACTGACTTTCATAGTATTTTTATTCCATACTATGGAAGTCAATGGGGCCCATCAACTGTTTGGTTACCGACATTCTTTAAAATATCTTCTTTTGTGTTCAGCAGAAGAAAGAGACTCATACAGGTTTGGAACAATTTGAGAGTGAGTAAATGATAACAGAATTTTCATTTTTGGATGAACTGTCCTTTTAAGGCCACAATAAGCAGGCTTAAGGTGCGGACACATCAACCAATGTTCTGTGAATTTTTGTGGGCGAAATCCAGTCATTTTAATATACTCGCAATTATGAATTTTGCGTGATGGAAAATTTCCCAACACAGATTTTGCAGTGGGTTTAAGTTAGAACAGAAAGCAGAAAGTTTTGACTTTTATGTGATCTGTGCTTCATACATTTCTACACTATTGACAATAGACAAATTTTTTTGCCCGCTTTTGCTAATGTGACTGCACCTTTATGCATCATAGACTCACTATAGATGTTTCCAGGCATGTTTACCCATAATGCTCTTTGTGTCATGCTTGAATATTTAGTTGTCCTTTTAACCCCAAACTATGCATTTCTAGGCTGGTCCCATCAATCCCATGTCTTATAATGAATATAAATACATACACAATATACATAAAACATTCTCATTCTGTGCTACGTAAAAATAAACTGTTTCTTGTAGCATCTGCTTTTATTATCACAGCAATAACTAGAATTTATTTGTAGTGAAAAGCAGGATATGAATCGTATAAATCCCTAAAAATGTTTGCGCTTGCATGCTTCTTTCTCCATCCTTCGTAGCCATTTCCTTTCTTTGGTCTTGCTGAGTTTGATACAGCATTAGCCTGGAGGTATGACTGCTGCTGGATCTTAAACAGACTCTGAAATGATTTTCCACTAGTTACTCATTCATCTTACTCCATATACTGGTCTGGTTCCTCTCAGAGCTGACAGGTCAAGCAGGTAACCAGGAGGTTGTACTGACTAGAGTGTTAGTATTCAGTTTGGCAGCTGAAGCTGGCATGAGTTGGCACGCCTCTACTCTTTTAGTAAATAATGTTATCTGACACATCTTGTATACTAAAGAGATTATGGCAGGGTCTATATCCCCTATTACCAGAGTAAAGCTGCAGGATAATGTTCCTAAAAAACTTCAACAACATATGGAGTTTATAGTGATTACCAACAGATGAAAAGATACTTACCCTCAAACTCTGAGGTTTATGCAATTACCATATGGTTTGTAAATATTCGATAAAAGGGTTTGATGAGGTCAAACCATTTGTTTTGGTGAAAACTGTGGTCACTGATCCTTAGTGGTAACTTGCTGTGAAGTGTTGTCAACTGGCAATATCCAAACTCCATTTGAAGACAAAACAATCTCACCTCGCCTTCGAACAACATCTGCTGGCCATTTGGGAGCCATTCCTGCAGTCGGTGCTGTTTAATATTCACAAAGTCTCTGGAATCCGGCTGGTGCGAAAAACAGGAGAACAACCTGGAGGAACACCCAGATGCTTGGAGAAACGAGGGGGTTAAACAGGAATTTTTGAACTCTGGTAATTTGGACGGGTGGTAACTGCAATGGTGCTCGGCCCTCTTGGGGGGCCCAGAGGCGAGGCCAGACCGGAGGGTTAGCCACACAGGAAGTTTACACAGCAGCATGCCAAATCAAAATCTATTTAATCATCAAACCGAACGAATAGGAGCTGTCCGCCAGACACAGCTCAGCAGCTGCCTCAGATGAAGACAAATGTGCTGCGGAGCTGCTGGAGCAAAAGGCAAATGCGCTCCATGAAACGCATAACATAGGTGCGCGTTTCACAGAGACATTCGCCAAGCCCTTTGGTGGCGCGTTAATACAGTTGAAGCGCTTTTGAATGTGTTTAATTATTTGCATGTGAATTGCATTTGAAAAGAGATATTATTTTGCCATTTTGTTAAAGTCATGGAGTTGATTCACGGCATGCTTTATGTGAATTACTTGCATGTGGAATTGTGACATAAACAATGTTAATTGCCGTTTTTAAACTGCACAAACACTTCCCATATGTTTTACTGTAAGCCAAATACATTGACCTTGTTAAATGCACTTGAGTAGTGCAGTTTGACTTGAATACGAGACTATTTAATGATTGATGGCCATAATGATGCGAGTTGAATTCCAAGCAATAGAAGCTCATTGTTTCATTTCCACATAGGATGAATATAATTTGTTTACGCATATGGATGTCTCTCAGGAGCGTTTGTTTTCTTTGTACGCTGTGTTTGGTTTTCTCATGAATCTGATATCCAAGTTTAAGAATGCATGTCTCTCAAGAGACAGCAAGTAAAGAAAGGTAACCTAAATAATGCAACCAGTCTGATATGTATAGACTTCAAGACATTTCATATGCATGAGAACATCATCTCTTTGTCAACAGCTCCAGTAGTAATCATCAGGATGGTATTAGGCTTCTGGGTGGTATTGAAGCTGAAAAAAAAATCCCTTTTTGGTCCTCAGCCAGTGATCATTGGTTATCCTGCAGAGAAGAGAAGCGCTTGTGTATGTTTGAGACTGATGCTATAATGGTTGTCTAAACCTGAGGGTGGTGAAGATCATTAAACACCTCCTCAGTCTCTCTCTAAAGGACATCTCTCGTCATGGCAACTACATAAACATCACACACTTTCTCCCAGGGTAAATGTGGAAAAAACATGCAAGGGTGCTACTTCTGAAGTCCACTAGGGACTTGGACTCTTTATAGAGTGCACAGAGAAATATGGAGTTATGCAGAGCCAGGTAGGACATTTATAGGACATGATATTTCCTAGTTAGAAAAGAAAATAGACTCCACCGATTGTTAATAACTTTAAAAAGCATCATTGAGTTTCTGGGAGAGCATGTAAAGAGTATTTAGGCTTCATGGTTTCATACTTTTGCAGACGTTGTTCAGCTGTGAGAACTAATGTGCATTTGGGGCCGCTAAAACAGCTCTCAAAACCAGGTCTGTGGGGAAGCTATCTTAAAAGCTACAAGCTAATGATAATTTCAAGTAATTCAAAGCTACTGTTTTGAAAAGTTAGATAGCTTTTTTGTTTTTTGTGTTTGTGTGAACCGGAAGTTGCAACCAACTTTATTTTGACAGTGTCATTTTTTATTTTTATAGGGCAATGGTTTTTATAATTAAAGGGATAGTTCACCCAAAACTGAAAATCACCCCATGATGTACTCACCCTCAAGCCATCCTAGGTGTATATGACATTCTTCATTCAGACGAATACAATCAGAGTTATATTAAACGTTGAACTGCGAGAGGCGTTACACTTTCTTCGTAAGTTGAATACGGAAGGCGGTCTGAAGCTAGATATTTTACTTTATAAAGTTTTAAATATGGATATTTTTCTTACTCAAACCCATCAGTTCGCTGTATTCCTCCAGTAAATCATGGGCTAATTTTCATTTTTGGGTGAACTATCCCTTTAAGGCCTAACTGTCTAAAAATTTATAATTTAATAACATCTGTATTTTTGCTTTTAATGCATTAACAGTCTCTAAACTAGGTCGACAATGGGGTAAATCATTTTTGTGAATCTGTTCATTCCAATTAATCGTTTGACCCAATAGCATGAACCGATTCACTAGAATGAATCGGATTTTCCAACTCTACAAATGAGAGGACCGTTTAGATTAGAATAAACAGATTGACTTGGATGAATCGGACTTTTCAACGCTATAAATATTCGAGATGACAGTTTAGGATGAACAGATTCACTAGAATGAATCAAACGTCCCCAGGTATCCGGGAGGAGCGTTGGGATGAACCGATTCAAAGGAATGAATCGGACTTTTTGCTGTATACTGTATGAAGGAGAGAACTGGTGAGCACTGACAGCACGTGTGTTTATTTCGAAAGCGATGTAGCGTTTGACCGCGCAGCTCGTTCGATAACTAGTTACTGCAAATACACTACGCTGTTATGAAAATAACCGAGATACCGAAACAGCAGGTAAGTCAGTTGCGTTACGTAACAACCCTGGCCAAATATTACAATTTGGGTCAACAAGTCCTATCTTGCTTCTCAAGATTTTTTTTTACCAGGCCTACTAAATTTGTTGCTGTTTTTGTCTTTACTATTTCATTTTGTTTATATACAATGTGTCATCCACTGTTTGTTTAGCAGATTGTTGCCCACTTGTACAAGTTTAGAATCGATTTTTATCATCGCTGTTGCAATTGCACTCAGGGTACGGTTCATCATGTTGACTAGAAGAAATGGACTGTGTCAAATGGGCCTCATTTAATGTTGAAAATCTCCAGCTAGGCAAAGCAGTAAATTATTTTGCAGCAGATGTTGTCTGGCTGCTTAAGATTGACTTGTTTGTTTGTCAAAGATGTCTTGACTGTCTGAGTTCGCTGAGACGCTCTGTTGGTTCATGTTCGGGGCTACGGCCAGTAGTCAGGGGAGCTGGGGTCACTGCATCACTCCGCCAGACTGTAGTCATGGCAACAACCACAGTGGTAATCATGGCTGATCATGCTTCTATAAACTCCACTGCCTATCGGTGATGAATCAGATGCCAGCTGTTTGTTATCACAACAAAATAAGTACCGTAATAATTACTCAAACATGTGGTAGTGGTTTGAAGATTCACTTGCTTTGTGTGGACCCTTCCTGAGATTACAACACAAACATCACATTAAACTGTTTACAGAGAGCTAACTTTTTTGTTGTTTACTTATAGCTTAGCCAAGACTCTTATCCAGGCAAATAAATCTGGATTGTAATTATATGCCTCAAGTAGCTTTAAAGTGCCCCTATTATGGTTTTTCGATTATTCCCTCTCATGCAGTGTGTAATATCTGTTTGTGAATGTAAACGTCCTGCAAAGTTGTAAAGTCGAAAGTGCACGATAAGTAAAGTTATTGTCTTCCAAAAGAAAGAATTGACTCTGAATGCCTATACGAGTCATTTGTAATTCGAATCCCACTGCGTTACGGTTCTACGTCACTAGAAAATACATTTGCAAATCGATGTCATTGTTACTGTCTTTATAGTGTGTACAATCGCTGAGCTTTAGGAAGAATCCGGAAGGAGCTGAAGAAAAAATATGGTGATGGGCGTTTAGCTTCTAAAACACACGCGGTAGACCAATCACAACAGACTGGGCCATTTGGCCAATCAGAGCAGAGTAAGTTGTGGAAAGGAGGGATTTAGAGAGACTGATTCATTCGTAGAGTCGTTTCGTTTGAGAGTCATTGAAAAATGTGGTGATGTGCAATGTATATTATGAAAAATGCAACTGTTTTTTTTTTTTTACCTTTGATGCATGTAAACCTGTTGTAAAATTATGAGCATTTAAAATAGCATAATAGGGGCACTTTATTAACGAAAATTGGCACTATTTTGAGGGCAAGAGTGGATCTACACTATACCGTTCAAAAGATTAGGGTTAAAAGTGACAGTAAAGATGTTACAAAATAATGTTACAAAAGATCTATTTATTGAAATAAATGCTGTTATTTTGAATTTTGGATTAATCAAAGAATTGCAAAAAATGTATCATGGTTTCAAAAAAATATTAAGCTGCACAACTTTTTTTCAACATTGATAATAATAAGAAATGTTTCTTGAGCAGCAAATCAGGATATTAGAATGATTTCTGAAGGATCATGTGGCACTGAAGACCACAGCTTTGCCATCACAGGAATACATTTAATGTTAAAATATATTGAAATAGAACACAGTTATTTTAAATTGTAATAATATTTGACAATATTAATTATTTTACTGTACTTTTGATTGAAATGCAGCCTTGGTGAGCAGAAGAGACTTCTTTTAAAAACATTACAAAATATTACTTACCACCGGAAAAACGCATGATCGGTAGTGTAGGAAGGATAAATTGTTTTTCTGATTGTCATTACAGTATGAAGACATTTGCTGCGTCCAAAATCGAATACTTCCCTGCTATACAGTATATGAAAAACAGTACGCCAAAAGAGTAGATGTCCGAATACATAGTATTTGAAAAACAGTAGCCGAAAAGTCCCCAGATGATCTACTACTTCCACCGAGATTGTGAAGTGCGCATTCGATGGACACTTTACTATCCCATGAGGCCACGGGAGAGAATTTAGGAATAGAAGTGAAGCGACGCAACTGATGCTGGTTGGTCATGTGACAGTAACAACATGGCAGATGTAGTATGTCCGAATTTCATTCATACTACCCACATTCATACTATATTGAGCGCACTTTTTTTTAACGGTAGTGAAGTAAATTAAAATTCAAATGTAGTACCTACTCAGACAGTACGCAATTTTGGACGCAGAAATAATCTTTTTTCACATTATTTAACATGACTGCAAAGATTAGGCCTATACACACTTTAAGATTATACACCCTGGGTGTATCTTTCAATTATCATTGAAACAATAATGTTTTTTTTTTATTTTTTATTATGTTCTGAATTCATTAAATGTTTTTATTTTTTATAAAATAGTCCCTTATCAGTGCAAAGTCATCACAAAAGGATAAGAAATTAAAGAATTTATGCTGACATTGTTTTCTAACTTTTTTTTAAGAGGCATATTTAGTTGTCTAGCATAAATATGGATTTATTGCCTTAAGGACAGCAGTAGTGACCTGTAGCGGTCAGGGCTGCGTAGGGCTGGATGATTAATAGAAAAGTAATCGAAACCTCTAACCAACGTAATTTTCCCATGTCGGTTATTTCGTTTTTTTAATCCAGTTAATAGCCTACTTTCCCGGTGTGTAGTTACGTGACTCCGCCCTGTCCAGTCACAAGTGTAGTTTGCAGGCACACGGAAAGATTTATGAGCAGTTATCTTTGTATCTGGATGCTCAGAATTACTAGGGCAATTGCATGTTTTATTTTACGGGTAAGTTAATTGCCGCACACAGAGAGCGCGTGCAAGCCCCTAAGCGAGATCACTTTCGCTTGCGTCCTCACGAAAGTTTGTCAATTAAATGCGTTTAAAGGCTTGCCAGTTTGAACATTCAAGTGATTTTACACAATGCAAGAACAACAATATGGACAACATCTCAGTTCAGTGCTCACGAGCTTTTTTCTGCGAGACAGAGAGCCGAGCCGCGTCGTGTCTCTGACAATGCGCAATTCCTGAAACCGATCACTTTTATGGGGTCAAATTTCCGGCAAAAGTAATGCGGTCATGGATCTAAAAATAATACATACACAAAATAATATTACACAAAATGAAAAAAAAGAATGCAAATAGTATTATTATAAGCGTGAATCAAAACATTTAAAGCGCATTTAAAAAATAACGAGCATGAATCAAAATTTTAAACACATTAAAAATTATATTGCACAAAACTTAAACTTATTTAATGTGTTCTTAAAAATTATGTTTTCCTTGTTTTTATTACTCTGTATTTTGTGCTCTCTTACATTTTCTGCTCATATTTTATTATTTATTTACATTTTGCTGTTTTTCTCTTCACTCTTCTTTCAATGTTCTGTGCTTGTTTTTCCAAATCTTGCAGTTCGAGTTTCATGTAAATTAGGGCAGGCTTAAGCGTCACTATTGGTCCACTAGTTCTAGATTGACAGCTCCTCCTCTAGCAAATCAATCGAAAAGGGGAGTTGACATCACTCCAGTGCGACTCAGGGCTTGAAGGACTTTCAAGCTGTAAAGCTATCTGAACTATGGACATACAAATAAATTTTTTGTTATAGTTATCTTTTTAATGTGCACTCTTGTTATGATTGTTAATCTTTATGTTCGTAATATATGGTATTTGGTGTTAAAAAATATTACTTGGCTCATGATGATAATATGCTAAGGCTACTGTAAGTGAAAAACCCTGCAGTTTTGACAAGTTACATTTCCTAGTTAAAAGTTAAAATCTGCCCATGCCCTGTCTGAAGACTTTAGGACTTTGACCTGTCACTGCTATGCACACCTGACGATCGGTAAATGTGCCATCCTCAAATATTTTCCAGGTGGATTTGATTTATTTACTACATATTACATTTATTTATTACATAGCTACATAATTGCATAATACTGTAAGATTATTTTTTTAAATATAGCTTAAATTTTGAATACAGCAACATGAAAATTATATAAAAACGAAATTATATAGCAGGGATAGGCAACATCAGTCCAGGGCCACGTTCAAGCTCAAACTGGTGCGCAACGTTTTGCTACGGTTTCCAGGTTGAACGACATGGGCTGCGCTACACTCCACTTTTAGACACGCACTTGCGAAGTTCCCTGAGCACTTTCCCTCGGGGGAATCCCTGCCGCTATTTTGAAGTGCGTTCCACTTCGTGAAGTGGATGAAGGAAGTTTATATGGACAGACCCCGAGTCTACTTCATATATACACTTAAAGCAGCTTCATATACAACAATGCAACACAGTTGTGACGTCTAATTTACCACCACCACAAACAGCTCTATGATATATGAATTAGTTTTAAAAACATTTAAAACAACCCAAACACACCTATATACATATAGAACGCTGCATTAAACAATTTCGTAAGGGAAAAAAAATTAAAATAGTGGATTCCAAGTGATCAAGGGCTTAGGACGTTCCAATTCAGCCCATTGCAAAGATTCCGCCAGTACTGGCACTCATGCAACGTAAGCAATGACGCACATCCGAGTGAACGAGACGGAGAGAAGTTAGCGAGTGAAGGGCATAATAAAAACAAACTGGAAAGCAGCACTGTAACTGTTACCTGGAAACGGTGTGCAACGGAGTTTGAGATACATTTTCTCTTGTTTGGTGGGTGTGTCAAAAATGTCAGCCCAATCAGCAGCAACATGTATATAAACCATGTGTGGTATTAAAGAGACAGCTCGCACAATGGGTCCAAGTAAAGTCCTTTACAAGGCCCCGTTTACACTGCATGGTTCAAGTGACCCAATTCCGATTTTTCCCTCTCATGTGGCACAGATCGGATATGACGTGAACGTGTAAGCAGGAAAAAAACGTATGAATTCCGATATCCTCAGATCGGATTAAGGCCTCACTCATATGTGGTAATAAATCCGATATGATTCGGATACATGCATTTGCGTCTGCCATGTAAGCGGTCAAATCGGATATTCCCCAGTAAATGCGAGTCGTACGTCATTGAAAAAGGGACGGAGACGAATGACGTCAACTCAGGTGGACACGAACTGCGATCACATGACACTAATGGCGCGATGGAAGACGAGAGCAATGTTTTGCTGACCTTTAAAGATAGTGTGGAAAGCAAAACATTGAATAATCATTTCGTCTGCATCCATTGCATATTGCTTCCTTTTCCGGGTCAGAACGTCTTGGGCTGTTTCGCCAGTGTATAGTGTAAATGCAAATATCGGATACGGGTCGCTTTTAAAAGATGATGTAAGCGGGTCGTCAAAAAAAATCGGATATAGTCACCAAATCGGAATTGTGCATCAAGACCTGCAGTGTAAATGCGGCCCAAATGTGTCCGCTGCAGCTCGGTATACGCAACAATTAAAGATATTAGAAGACATGTTTGTCTTTTCATCCTGAAATGCGAGGGAAATGTTGGATCATTTCAATAATTAGGAACCATAGTTTCCACAAATCTCTTCACTCTATTGGGATGTTCTCTTTTATTCTGGACGGCAAGGGCAGTGACTGTAACATTGAGCGTATTTTGCAGTATTAAACAGGTATTTATACTGATTTCATCAGGCTCTGAAAATTCTTCAAAAAGAACACAAAGAATGGCCTTCTCAGCTGCCATAGTTGCAACTCTTGCGTCATCAGAACAGGGTGTTCAACGCACCACCGTGCAACATTTTGTTGGGGCTGAACGCAGCCCTGGAGTGCTGCTGTCCTGCAGAGTTTAGCTCCAACCCCGAGAAAAAAACTAAACAAAACAAAAAAACGCCTGCCTGTAGTAATAATCATGAAGACATCGAATAGCTGGTTCAGGTGTGTTTGATTAGGGTTTGAGCTAAACTCCATGTTATAGATTAAATATGATAGTAAAATGGCGTTACTGTCTTGAAGTTACTGTCTTTACGAGCAAGTCATTCATTCAAACATCTCAATCAAATCAAGAATTTATTAAGGAAACACTGCTGTGTTTTGCTCAGATGCAACGCTGTTATGCTGGGCAAATAGTCACTCAAAATTAACATTGCTGTATTGATTTATACAACAGCTCAATAAACATTCACAATCACTCTGGGGAAAACACTCTTGCTCGTGTGATATTGCTGAACTGTATAGGCTAATTTTATAATCTACACAATTTTATAAGCTACAAAAAATAATTCATAAAACCAACACCCTTGTCAATGACATACTGTACATGGAAGACAAAAGCTACAAATCAGGAAAACAGTACATGACGAAATATGCAGACAGTTTGCAATTACGAGCAATATACAATGACCTAAACAACTGTGATGGCATATCTTTAACTGTAATTCACAAGCAAATGCTGTATATTAGTGAGGCCTTCTCAGCTGCCATAGTTGCAACTCTTGCGTCATCAGAACAGGGTGTGAGTGCACATTTTAGAGTGGCCTTTTATTGTGGCCAGCCTAAGGCACACCTGTGCAATAATCATGCTGTCTAATCAGCATCTTGATTTGCCACAACTGTGAGGTGGATGGATTATCTCGGCAAAGGAGAAGTGCTCACTAACACAGATTTAGACAGATTTGTGAACAATATTTGAGAGAAATAGGCCTTTTGTGTACATAGAAAAAGTCTTAGATCTTTGAGTTCAGCTCATGAAAAATGGGGGCAAAAACAAAAGTGTTGTGTTTATAATTTTGTTCAGTGTATGTGTTTTAAGGCCTGCCCGTTTGAACATTGAAGCGATTTTAGACCATCGGATGTGTTTTATTATATTGAACTAATGCGTTGATATATTTCGGCAAACGAACACTCATACAGACAGTAGCTCACACATCACGTGAAGATCTCGCGCACTACATTCAGGGACGCAGAAACTCTTTGTCAATGCTGTCCTGTGATTCATTACTAAAGTAACTTAGAAACTCAAACATACCAAATTCAAACCTAGCATAGATTTTTAACTTTTGAAATAACTACAACTCACAGCTTCACAATTAGCCTAATAGAGAGATGGTATGACTAATTCACACATGCAACTGCTCTTTCATTAATGCGTTCAAATAAATGTAATGGTACTGTGCTAATTTATCTGTATTTGATTTACAACAAACAGAAATCTGTAAGAAATGTTACGACCCATAGACAATAACTGCTGAAAGTGTTTCCTTTAATTATTTTAAAATCACAAAGAAATGCTTTTTCATTAGAAAAAAATATCCCACCTTTAATAGTTGAGCATATTTACAGTAAAAACCTTGTCAGTGAACTATGAGGGCAAAAAAAAAAAAGAGCAAAATATTAATTCATTAATTGTAATCGAGGTAAAATGTTCAATTAATCGAGATTTTGATTTTAGGTCATATCGTCCAGCCCTAGGGCTGCGTTTCCCAAATTCATCGTAAGCCTAAGTTGATCGTAGAGTCCATTGGTGGCAGTTGGTCTACAATAAATTTAGGCTTACGATGCTTCTGGGAAACGCAGCCCAGATTAGTTAGTACAATATTTTTTAAATTGCTGAGTTGGTACCAAAAGTGTGAAAATCGAGATTACCAATTTGTGAAAATAGTGAAAATATTGCTCTGATAGTAAAGTTTTAACACTTGTGCACTCCCACTTGACATGACTTTTGGAACTTAGGGCATCCTCTACATTTCAGTACAACCCTTATTATTTTTCCTTATTATGGTGCTGTCTATTGCATGCTGTAATCCACACAGCTGGCTCTTCAGACCAGGACGAGTGGTGGAGGCACCACTCTGCCATTCTTTTCTTTATACTTCCCTTGTCTCTGTTTTACAGGCTGTCTCGAACAGACCCAGACCCTGCCTGCCATCACAACACACTCCAAAAGAGCAGAAAGGAAGGTCTTCGGGTTCATGTTTAATAAACAATCCAGTGAAAAATAATTAGCTGATAAGGCGCATGCTTTGATTCACCGTGGAGGTGAAGTTTTACATATCTTCTCTAAGCTCAGCTGCGTTTTTAATATACATGCTGAATATTTAATACATTTACAACCTAAAGGAACTGTGATGAAATGCAGATTTATTCCTCAAGGATAGTTGAGGGAAGGACAGTGCACATGTATTTGCATATCTGTCAGCATCACTGCACATCTTGACTTCCTCGTGCCATTCTGCGTACGCATGGCACGATATAGGTCTGTAATCAACCAGACAACAGGTTTGCTCCAGATGTGCTGAGATTTACTCTGTGGTGGTGCTTTCTCTATGTGGTATAGACTGTGCCAAGAAAGCCTTTCTGGTTGTTGAGGGGCTCAGCTGGCTGTGCTAAAAGATAAGAAAAAGAGAACAGAAAGCTTGCTCGATCCATTTCTCTCTCCCAGAGGAGCTGACCTGCATTAAGACATCAGGAAGAGTTGAGCAGTTAATAGGATGGATACAGGCAAACATCCTCAGAAGCTTGTTAAAGAGAGGAGCGTTGGCAGCGATTTAGAAAATCAGCTATTATCGTTTAATGGGGTTCATCAAATCCGAGTTGGCAAATTATAGCAGTCTGGCCCCCTCCCAAAAACCATCTCTTTTGCTCCGTGACATCTCCATCTCAGTATACTAATGCGTTTATAAGCTGTGTAGTGTTCACAAAAGCAGTCAGTGTGAGCCTTATCGCATGAATGAAGCATCCCCAGCCAAGATTTTCCAGCAATTACATCAGAACCAACTCCAGCTCTGAGAGGTAAAGGATCATATAGCCAGTGCCGTTTGTGCTTTAATGTGCCTCTCCCCAAAAACAGGTCTGTTTCTCATTGAGCTCAGTTTGTTGTAGTGTTTCATGTACGACGTATGTAATGTGCTACAGCAAAGATTGTTTCTGCGTTCCTTGAACTTGCAGCATTCCCTGATGCTTCTGTTGTCCTTTATGTTTGACATAGCGCTATCTTACAGTGATTTCCACAGCCAGTATCATTTCATGATGACCCCCAAACTTCAAAGCTTTATTGTCATATACAGAATAGTACAGTCTACCAAGTACAGTGAAATTCCTACTTGGTTGTGTGAATAAGACAACATATGTATAACAGCAACAGATTCTCTGAATAGCACACAATGATGACACATCTTGCATATCCACACCCCCCCCCCCCCCCCCCCCCCAAAAATAGAAGTAAACACATACGTGCTAGATGGATATTGCTCCATGAACATAGTTGCAGTGCGTGCTTTAAAATAACAAGGATTTTGAGGATCAGCTGGAAAAAATGCTCTGAAAGTGATTCCCTAGTTAATCTTCCTCTGTCTCGTTGTTATCTTTATAGTTGTGGTGTGGACTCTGCTATTCTATTAGAGTTAGAAGGAGTTTATGTTAAATATTTATAAAATATTTCACTGCATGGTAGGGGTGTGCACGAATAGTCGAATATTCGATCTATAAATAATATTCGAAAAATAAAAATACTATTCGAATTTTACTATGTTGCTTTGCTGGCCGTAAATGCAGTGAATCCATGATAAATCCCTCTAAAACTCGCAGTTATAACTAAATCCACTGGCTGGCGCTGTGGAGCGGGTTAATAAGTTGATTGTATTTGATCACATGTCGTCGTCTGCCTCGCGATGTTTGGAATTACTTAGATGAAAGAGAGTTACTTTTGATAAAATGAATTAATGAAACTGAGTTATCATATTATCACGACCACAATGAGAAATCACATGAAATCCAAACACCAGGCGAATGAGGAAAGACAGCTGTCCATCACTGCATTCACGAGTGCAGGTAAGCACAGATGTTCACCGAGTGAGAGCGAGATAATGTATATGATAGCAAAACAACAGCTTAACATCTACCATACTAACTATTAATAAGCAGTAATTAGGAGTTTATTGAGGAAAAAGTTGTAGTTAATAGTTAGTTAACAGAAAGAATTGGACACTAATCTAAAGTGTGACCGAAGTTTTTGGTCATCTATATTCAACTTTTCAACTACAGTACATGTCTCCATGTACATAAAGTGTCAGATGACCATTTTTACTCCGTAAGCTGTTGTGTTACTTATGTTTTCTCTATTGAATATCCAAATTTTGTGTCGTTTTGCCATCTGTTCACATGATTGCTAAATGCATTTTAGCTGAAATTGATTAATTGACAATCATTATTAATCGATCACTGATCAATGAAGCTCTAAAGGAAGAGTATCATAGCACCACTTTACGCATTTGCCTCTTTTGTTGAGTTGATTTTAATATTATGGGCTCAAATAAGAGATCACTTCAAAGGGTCATTTGAAAAGTTATGGCCAATTCCTGTTGCACACACAGCCCTGTTTTTTGGGTGGTGTGGTATAGTCTCAGGGCCAGTCACTGGAAGAGTTAGGGTTCCTGGGTTCCTGGTTTGATTCAAGTTCACAATTTAAGTGCCTTAAGAGCACAAAACAGTCACCACTGTGCCTTTTAGCAGGGTACTTGACTCCAGGTTTCTCCTGGGATTATCTCTGTTGAGTATATGGTCTCGTCCTATGATTACATTATATGAAAGTTGTGGAAATAGAATCCATCCGCCCATTAATTTTTCTTTTTTAGCATGAAATTACTCCTTGTGTCAGGTGGTTTATGTAATCTTGACAAAAAAAGGGAAAAAAATGTAAGAGAAGGGTTCAATGCATTGTCAAGTTACTCCAACTCAATCTCCCCATCTTTAGTTAAGCTGCACTTCTGATTATGGTAAACTTCACTAGGTTCAGACAAAACAGCCTTTATTCTTCTCTGTGAGCAGTAGGAAGATTAATTTCCCACTTGAAAGATTAGTTGAATACCTTGAGGGTAGTGACTTGTGCTGCTGTCTGTCTGTCTAAGCGGTGGCTGTGCCGTTAACGTCTGCCTGTTTGCTCTTTAGCCGCAAACCACAGCCCTGCCTCAGGGCCTGATATTCCCTTCAAGATGTGGCGTCCCCCTACAGATAATTGCTCTCCTTAGCAGATAATAATTTTGCACTTGTTCTGAGATAAGCTGGAAAATGCGTCTCTGCGCTTTTTGGAGGAACCACGCTGTGGTGCCCCTAAATGAAGTTCATCAGTGGTCTTTCCTGGATCAGGATGTTTTATTGTTAGCTATCTGACAATCTTTCTGGTGCACCACACTGATAACCTTCTCTCTGGGGTGGCTCCCTCCTAATCTGTTTCCTTTGGGCCCTCGTGAGACTTATGCCTGGGTGTAAAATCACATTGAGGGCTAGTTAACATTTAGAAGAGCTCAAGCATATGCTGACGTTTAAAATGTTGCCATAATGAATTTATGTGCAGGCCAAGGTAACTGTAAATGTTTCAATAAAAGTTTCTGAAGCACAAGTCCTTGCTCCATTTTACAATGTCACAGGATCCCCATGGGGTGAGTCTTGTTTACTGCTTGAAATGCAATCATAAAGACTGAGGTAGAGCTTCCAATCTTCCCCACTCCCAAAACAATCTCAATCCTCCCTCTAAACCAGTGCTTCAAAACCAGAGACCACTGGAGATATACACCAAAAGCGTCAACATAAGCCCATGAATTAATTTATTTGATTAACATCATGGTAATATGCTTCTAATATTGCAATTTTATAAATGTTGAAAACAGTTGTGCTGCTTAAGGGGTTAGTTCACCCAAAAATAAAAATTCTGTCATTAATTACTCACCCTCATGTCGTTCCAAACCCATAAGACCTTCGCTCATTTTTGGAACATAAATTAAGATATTTTTGATGAAATCTGAGAGGTTTCTGAACCACACATAGACAGCAACACTATTCAGATAGTAAACACAGTGCAGCGCTTCCAGGTTCTACGTCAGAATGCCGGCTCATTATTGGCTAGCTCCTGCATCAGCATAACACGCATGCGTGATGCTCTCATGAACAGCGTCGGCCAATAATACACCGACGTTCTGACGTAGAACCTGGAAGCACTGCACTGTGTTTACTGCGTGAATAGTGTAGGACAATGACATTGAAGAGAAGAGATTGTTGAATAAAATCATAATTTTTGTTTTGTTTCTTTGTTTTTTGCACATAAAAAGTTTTCTCGTTGCCTCATAACATTAATGTTGAACCACTGTAGTCACATGGACTATTTTAACGATGTCTTTACTACCTTTCTGGCCCTTGAAAGTTGTAATGACATTGCTGCCTATGTGTGGTTCAGAAACCTCTCAGATTTCATAAAAATATCTTAATATGTGTTCTGAAGATGAACAAAGGTCTTGGGGTGTGGAACAATATCAGTGTGAGTAATTAATGACAGAAATTTTTTTTGGGGTGAACTAACCCTTTAATATTTTTGTGGAAATTGTGATTTTTTTTTTTTTTACAGGATTATTTGATTAATAGAAAGTTCAAAGGAGCAGCATTTAATTTAATAAACTGAATGCATCCTTGCTGGATAAAATATTAATTTCTTTCATTATATAATTATTTTATTTTTATTTATTGTATATTGTTGAGAAGTGATTAGGTTTAGGTTAGGGATGGAGTTATAGGCTCAAATATCTATATAATAGTAAAATGTAACTAGCCTATACAAATATATTTATAATGTAAATGAAACCGATTCATAAAGATTTTTAGGTGTAGATGCTGTCAAAACATCCATTTTGTACTTTTCAGCATGTATCCAAATGTACAAAAACATACTACTACCTATGAATACTAATGAGATCAAACTGAAGCCGCTCCCTGTGTTTAATCCTGGGCGATGGTTTTTGGATCAGTGGTGAGGCAAATAAGTCCAGGATGTGTTCCACCCCTCTTCTCTCCCTCTCACCTTCTCCTTTACTGGTCCATCAGAGTAGGTCCTCCCCAGGGGGCTCTTTGAGCAAATCACAAGAATTCGGCACCCTGATTAGAGCAGTAACTGAAAGTCAAGCCTCTGACTACCTTCTCAAAATGACACGGACGCTCCTACACCACTCTCTGGTGGCTCGCCACAACCCCATTCACCCACAACCTTCAACATTTGTGCTGCTTTTGTTGTTTTTGTCAATGTCAATGATCCATCCCCTCCGCTGGACGGCCACTGTTAACACAGCTGAGGTGCATTAGGCCTGTGTTGTTCTTGCTCCTTACCTGGCTCCAGGCTCTGTTTGCAGTCCCCTGTGTTTTCCTTCCACTTCAGTGCAGCCGCAGACCCCGCGCAGGAGTCCAAGTGGCAGCTCTCGCAGGCTGTAATGCGTTTAATTGCCCGTGATGTTGTTCTTTCTGCAGTTTTGACGTTTGGAATGGCAGTGATTTGACAACGTGCTGTCAGATCCACTATGTATCAGTGTGGCTGATTAATTAGAAGTGACTAGAGTTGGAAGCCAGAAAACACCCACCGATATTACCGCTGGTGATACTTTCAGACAGCTGACGGTAGTAAGAAGGCTTTTATGGCGTGGCAGAAGAGACTGGAGGCTTGTTGCCAGGGCCGCTCCAGATGTTACTGCTGTGTCTTGGCTTGAAGTTAAAGTTGTAACATCTTAGCTTTTATTTTTCCGTTACCTCAACAGTTATTGATCATTTAGAACACCCCGTGATAACTAAGCGTCTAACAGACTTTACGTCTTCATGGGTCCAGGGTTGTCAACTCAATCCATAAGTTAGCTTTAATGGGAATCTGTGACACCTTTTATTGCAGTAAGAGTGAGCAGACTCCTTGCTGATCCCTGAGCAGTCTGGGGTACATAACTGCCTCCTGGAGTCAACTCCCTAGATCTGCACTGTAACTCTAGAGCTTCATTGTCACGCTCCATATCACCTCACTGACCCCCGGCCCAATTATACAGCTGACCCAGGTTTGATGACATAACCTCTCCGGATCGGGGTGCGATCACCTCGTGGGGTACCCTACTGCCTGTCAGGCCATGTCAGCTCACCGTTCTAAGCAGACACTTCCCAGAGCTGATCCCAATGGACGGAACGGCAATGAGGGGCTGCAGACCAACCATTTTTTTCTGGTTGATTTTTCTTTTTTTTTTCTCCCTCAGTTTCAGTTTCCAGTCAAATAAGCAGTTTTAATTAATGTTCTAGGGTTAATTTTCTGTTCTTTTATTGAATAAACATATGAAAGCCCATTTTCACCACATAAGAAAAAAAAATGCTTTGGTAAATCATAATTATGAGGCAAAAAGTTTAAAATGTTGAGATAATAATTCATAATTATGAGATAAAAATAACTAATATCATAATTATGTCATAATTTTAGAAAGTCATAATTATTATTGACACTTTTATGTAATAATTTGATTTACCAAAGCATGTTTAAGTTTCTGTTGTTCTTTTTCTTGCAAAATGTTTTTGTTCATACAATGAAAGTCAATGCGGTCTAAAACTACAATGGACCCCACTGACTTTCATTATATTGACAAAAAACACAAACATTTTTCTTTTTTAAAATATCTTCTTTGGTGTTCCACAGAAGAAAGTCATACATATGGAATCACATATGGAAAGTTGAAACCCATTTCAACACATAAGAAAAAATAATAATAATGCTGTATCTCATAGTTTCAACTTTTTATGACATTATTATGATTTACCAAAGCACAGTTTTTGTTTCTGTTGTTCTTTTCATTGAAAAGTTTCAAGAAAGTTTTAGTCCATACTTTGAAAGTCAGTGGAAAAACAACATTAGACCCCTTTGACTTTATTGTATGGATAAAAAACAAAAAACATTGTTAACACTTTATAATATGTATACTAAAGACAAGTTCTTACAAATCATTTGCAAACTATTAGTTTATGGTTAATTCATAGTTAATGCATCGTAGTCTCTACATTGTTAATATATTAATAGACTATACAAATATTGAGTTCTTCATTCATTGTCACTGTAATTAACGCAACTTTTATTGTTTAATTAGCTCATATGTAAGGAGTTAGATACATTTTTTTTTTTAATGATTTGTTAACAACTTACTAACTGTAAATAGTTCTCACTTTAGATTAGGTCACAGAAAATGGGAAAATGCTTTAAACCAACCTATATTAGACATTAACTGCATTAGTATTAAGTGTTCCTTATATTGTTTTATGGGTAATACTTTAATAAGTATACAGTAATAAAGTGTGTGTCTTTAATGTATTTCTGTTTGCAAACATTTTAAAGGGGTCATGAACTGGCTCTTTTTATTTTTTTATACTGTTGTCTGAGGTCAACTTATGACGTTCGCGTGGTTTTTACATTCAAAAACGTCATAATGAATAAGTAATAGGCTATTTTCTACCCTGGTTTTGAGCCTCTCTCATGGAACGCTCGGTTTTTATGGGCGTGCCGCATTTAAGACTTGGAAGTAAACGCCCACTGCTATGATTGGATAAGCTTTGCATATTACAATGAGCTTCGGCTCCCTCGTGAGTACACGTGAGGAATTGTTTTGAAAGCGTGTGGGAAAACGGCAACCGGAATGATTCGCCAACAGGGCTCGCAAAATGTCTTTATCAAACAAACACAATGATTTATCTCTCATCCACCCGCAATTAATTGGAATGTTATTTTTTTATTACTTGGCCCGCCCGATCGGTGGATATACCCGCGAACCGTGCATCACTAACACGCACACACACACACAAGCCTCACTGCAGAGTCAGACAAATCAGCATGATCAAAACTTCCGCGATTGTATTTTTCCTTCAAATATCAAGTCAAGAGAGTGAACAACTCACATCAAGAAAGGAATGTTATTTCACTATTTAAGATAGCCCATTGGGCAGGCCGGTGATACGTTTTGGTAGCCCGTCTGGAAAACATTGCCCCGGGACGTTGGGCTTTGCAAACCCTGGCCCATAACGTTACATGTCCGAGTCTGATCCCGAATCGCAGCACAATGAGCCAACAACACCTCAAATAAAGGATTCTCCAGCCTGTGACAGCGTGCTAAGTTATGTTCAGTTAGACACGTACACATAATCAATAGATATCAAACGATCTGTAACAATGCAATACTATCACATATAAAAAACATTTTTTACTCACATAAGTGTGTTGCTTCATTCATTCATGTAATCTCATCCTGTCTGCAAATCCAGTCTCTTGTTTACAAACGAATCCGTGGTGAAATGAAGGAACAAACGTGCAATGTCTTACCCACGTGAGCTGGATATTCATTAAAAATAAAGTTCATCCATGCATTCATAATATTGGAATCCGAATGAAGCTTATGCAGCATGTTTATTGCTTGGCAGTTCGATCCGGTTTAGCTCCACGTAGGCCTATGTTATTTATCTATAACATGCCATGCACAAATCGGTGGGCGGGGCAACAGAATCAGGCGTTCTTCTTCTTCGGTTAAGGCGGTGTTTCACCACACTCTGACGTCACAGCTTGGCACATTCTGAGATCGAGCGTTTGCTGGGCCTGGTGTCAATAAAAGCTTTTCTTTGACTAACAAGGAAGTTTTCAGCTCCGAAACTTACAGGATATTCTTATATCACAATGAACTTTTATATATCAAAGGCTGAATGAAAAGTTGATTTCTCAATTTATGACCCCTAAGGAACACTGAATATGAATGCAATTAATGTCTAATAAACTCTTTTTTTCTTTTTGTATTTTTATGTCTTATTTCAACTTAAATTATGAAAATGATTATGAATGACTAATATGTTTAGTAGCATTTTTATAAAAAGAACAAACTCACACTTGTTTCTTAAAATAAGATTTTTAATATTACTTATTATCATAAAGATATATTTACACACTTTACAGAAATAGAAAATAAAAACACAAAGCTACGCATGAAAGGAAAAAAATAAAATAAGTACTCCAAGAGCTAAAGCTTATCTTTTATAAATTAGAAACCAAAAGTTCAAATATGTACACAGTATTTCAACCATTTCTGATACACTTGTTTAATTCATTTATTTATTCATTTGTTTTTGCCCAGTTCAACATCAAAACAGAGACAGGGACTGTACATTTGGCCAGGTGAGTTTGATGAGCACACACCTCCAACAGGAATAAAAGGGGAGGAATAATACCTTGCCGTTACGCTGCTTTTCACGTGGCCCACTAATACTGTTGAAATGCCAGGCCTGACTACAGATTTTGAAATGGATGAGTGTGCTGAACAAACAGGCCGTGTGTATGGATTCATGTTTTGGATAGAGGTTAGAGCTCTTTATGGGTGTGAAGTCTTGTTTGAAGCAACAGAATAATCAGATCATTCTTGGAATCCCAACCAGTTGGTGGACATTTGTGAAATGTTGGGATTGGATTTCAGTTAGTTGATCTGGCCATCACATTTTACATGCACCGTGACAAGCTAATTGAAAACAAGCAGCCAAATGGGTCTTTTCTCTTTCTGTGTCAAATATGAAAGCAGTGCAGTGTGCCCTAATGAATGTCTTGGTAAAACCAATGTAATAAATCAAAATGGTAAAGAGGAGTTTTGTATTGTATTCGTGGCTTTTATCCTTTCTCTCTAAGGAACTCTTTAGACCTCATTTCACTTTCCACAGCTCTTCAACATACAAATACCTTCTGGATACCTTTCTTCCATGCAAACGTCTGTACTCAAACAAAAGACCTCTGAATGATCATGTGGAACGTGCGTACAAGTGCATAGGACTAACGACGAAGCCAAATTGGGCAGAAACACATGATAGAGTAGGAATGAGTTTCTAATGTGAGCTCTTTAAAGAAAAACAAAACATTTATACAAAATGATTTGTGCTCTGTAAGTATAATGCGTGTGTTTGCCATTTCAGTTTTGAGTCTGGACGTGCTTGTACTCTTGGTGCCCCAAGCTCCATTAACCTGATGTGCTGATGGGGACGATGGACCGAGTTCGACGGCAGAGGAGGGTGAGAAAGCTTTTTTGTGTCAATGACATATTGTGCAGCAGGCTACTTTTTCTACACTTTTTTTTTTACAACCTTACACACAAAAATAAAATACAGCTTTCCACACTCTATCGAAAAGTAAGCTTTGGACAACCAGCTAGACAAGAATCAGTCAATTTAATTGTCACAAGACACTGGAAAACCATTACATGCCAAAAGACTTGTTTTCAGGATTTCATTTTCCAGCAGCATAATGGAATTGCAAAAGTGCAGCCTTGCATGTCCGAACAGAGAACTGTTGGAGGAAAGCCAGGTGATTGATAGGGGTCTCTGCTATAGCAAGCTTTGGATTTTGTCATATTTGTCTTTGGATGTTTGATGAAACAGAAAACCATCACCATCGGTGGGAAGGGGGATCGGGTCGGTTGTCGTAAGTAGCAGTGACGGGCTAGTTTTTCAAGATTCAAGGCTTGAACTGAACTGAAACACTGCTCGATAGCCCTCCCTGGAGGGGCAGCTCAGCTCCGGTGCGGACGGTGAAGATACATTCATGAACAACAGTGTGGATACAGGCATTACTCTGCACCTCTAACAGACTCTTCAGACGGAGTGTACGGCAACTCAGACACCCAAACTTAGATCTTCTCTGCGTTCTGACCTACTGATTCATGAAGCAGAGCTCTCGGGAGCACTATACTTCTGAGAAAGCGTTAATGAAATCCACATCTCTGTCTGAGAGTGTATAAAATAATCATGGCGTGACAGGAATTATTAGTATTCACAGTGCCCTAAGATTCGATACATTTTTAATCGAGGTGAGCTCGGCTGGGTGTTTTACTGCTGTGGTTTTTAGGCACTCTCTTATGAAGATCTGATTTTGCCGCGAGACAGTGTTTGTGGATATACACGGCGGCTCTCTGTTTCCAAATCCACAGACAAACGGGAAATCGGGGGAGGGACTCAAATGCTAATTTGCAATAACTTGCTGTGTTGTCTAATTAATGAGTGTAGCTAACAGTATCATAAAAGCCTCTAATCTCAGCCTCATAATTTGTGTCTTACTGAAAGTTATGAAGGTTTGACGATGCCCAAGCCAAGGATTGCTCCTATTTATAGATTATTACATCATAAATCAGTCAAATGCTAAGGTAGTGTGGTCATTCTATGCCAGTTTGACTTGTGAGCTCTATCAGACTTGAAAGAGATTTTAGTGATTCCAATCTAAAACCAATTAGCAGTGGGGTTTAATAACCGTCACAGCCGTCTGTGCTAAAGAGGCTCAAACTCAAAAGGCAACTGCTCCCACTGGGGAGAGAACAATAATGGCTTGTAAAAACGTAGTCTGGATATGTAGCTACAGTGGCGGATACATAAGCATGAAGCTAAATGGTGCAGATACAAATAATGTATTTTTCTTAAATAAATGCATGTAATATAGACCATACAGGCTTCTGTCACAGCACCCTGAGAAATGAATTGAAATATAACAAAAATAACACCAAAAGAATGAGAACTAAACAAGAAATCACTTCCAGTATGATGTCAAATAAAGGCATGGAGTTCTGTCAGTCAAAGAATCCGGTCAAGGGGACAATCTCAGCCTAAATCATCAGATCTGTATGGAATTTCAAACCATGCTACCATTGCCTTTACATTGGATGTTCAAACAAATGGCAAAATGCTTACATGTGGGTAGATGTTATGCTTCCCCCAAGATAAGAGGTAACATGTTTACTTTTCTTCTCCTGGCAGGACTGTGGAGTAGATTTGCTATTTGGCACTTCATTAAAAGGAGAGATGGTCCACCGTATGAAGCAGATCACCCTGGCCAGTTAACAGTCATGTATCTCTGCTGTAAAGCAGCGTGTGTCATGAGGGAGGAGAAGAGGGCTCGGTACCGATGATCTCACGCTCATGGAAGTGGAGTGTGATTTTGATAATGAGACACCGTGGCTTTATCCTTAAGCTTCGGATGGCTGACAACTCTTAGGCTCATTGGTAGGATGAAGTGTAATGACCATTGGGCAGCACAATGAGATGTAATCAAGCTGGTTAACATGGATGTTCCAAAGAAATATATTCATTCAACATTTTAGAGGTAATTATAAAATCAGTAATTATAACTGAACCAGCACTGAATGCATTTACATGCACAATCTGTGTTCTGGAGGTGCACGTGTGTTAATATTTTGGCGATTTAAACAGTTTATCTCATTTAACATGGTTTCTTGCATTGTCAGGTTTCTAGAAACTTTTTTTGTGAGTGGTTTGTCAAGTAAATGCACTCATTGATGCTATTATTAATGTGTTTTTTTTTTTGTAGGCAGATGATAAAATTGTGCAAAATGTAAAACAGTGAATGTTGCTGACCTGGCCATAATGGGCCTGAGCATTTAGTTGTGCCTTATTTTAGTTTCCCTATCACTTTCTCCCTCATAAACACCGTTTATAAGCCAAGAGTTGCCAACATGTAGCAATGGGACAAAGCGCTGTGGTCACCTTCACGCTGGAGAGAATGGGACTAGCACACTTCGGAGAAGAAACTGATGCTTTTCGGACTATAACGGTTTGGACCAGGCTCCCCACTGCTCACACATCATGCAAAGTGTGGCCATGAAAGGGCTTTAGAAAGCAAATGAGGAAAACCACAGGAGGAGAGAGACAGACAGAGAGAGACAGAATCTGATAGCTCGGGCTCAATACCCCCCACCCCCGTTGCTGGCCCACAATTCTTCGTAGAGCTGAGGGTGAGTGGCTTGTCCTGGTTTTTTGTGGACAGAAGAAGAGTTGCTTGAAGAACCAGCAGGTGCTATGGACATCACTCTTCAGACTGGGCTAGCAAAGGCCCCTTGTTGCAAGCCCCCCAAGGCAAAGGAAGAGCATAGAAATCAGAACCAAGGGGGAGGGCACTCTAAGCTGTGCCTGTGGACAAAAGAAAAGAGACATGATACAATGCAGGGTTTTTCTATACTTTTACTAATTGGCACAGGTAGCTGGTACCGAACGTAACAGGCAAGAAAAGAACGGATAGAGCAAGTCATCAAAGTTTTAAATATTGTGTACAAAGTTACAAAGGTTACTCAAAAAACATCAAACTAATTCTTTCAGTATGCAGTATGGATCATCAAGAAAGACATGCATACAGGATTGGAATGGCATGAGGGTTAGTGATGACAGAATTTGTGTTTAGGTGAACTATCTACAAGATACGTTGTTTTAGGAAAATTGGTGAAGGCAGCTGCATAACGCATTGGAACGAAAAAAAAAAACTCAGATGGCAGATGAGACGAGTGAAAGGTTTCATTCTGTATTCAGAGGTATTGATAGTTTTACTCAATATTTTATTTATTTTTTAGCTTATTGAAGGGATAGACGTCATTACTCACCTTCCTGTCATTCCAAACCTGTATGCATTTCTTTCTTCTGCAGAACACAAAAGAAGATATTTTGAATATTGAAGAAATTCAAACAGGTTGGGAATGACATGAGGGTGAGTAAATGATGACAGAATGTTTATTTTTGGTTGGACCATCCCTTTAAGAGTCAAGTCTGTCACTTATGAGGTTCCATGATTAGGATTCTGCCTTTATAAATTAATCTAATTCATGCATCTGGAGATTTTGTTCCTATTTTTCACTTTGAGCAAGGAATCTGTGTAAATCAGTGAGGTCATCTTTTAGTGTTTTGTTCATGACGTCGCAATGATTTCAGATAGTTGTAGCTGTCAATGAGCTTTATTCTTCCAGTACAACAGTGCCCATTGAGCGATAAGAACCATCTTTTTACTTTCTGTGTTACACCTGCATAATTCTGTGTTTGAGTCATATACAGTGCAGCACGGGTGATTCTTATCTGAACCATGTTTTGTTTGTGACTCATCACGTTTGTGATGCTCTATGACATAATGCCGATTGTCAGAAAATACCAACAACAGTGAGCTGTGTGCACTTTAAAAGAGAAACTTTGTGTCAGGCAGTTGTTTTCTTATCCAGTGTGCCCCTTGGTACTTTAATGAGACTATGAGATTTTCAATTTCTACCTCTCTGCAGTGCCTTTGTGCTAGGAAGTCTTTGAAGAGGAGGTCTCTCAACATGTGTTGTTCCTCTTATATGTTGTGGCATCTGGATCTTGTAACGGGTTGTTCATTCTTGTGTTGCTTGTGTTCTCTGACCACAACCAGTTCTCATAATATTCAGCCGAGCTTTTAACCTCCTTTTCCGTTTACTTCCTAGAGCATTCACAATCAAGAAGCCCCATCCAATGTGTTGTTTAGTTAGACTGGTTGGTCTTAAGGGAATATTTAGGGTTTCAGGTAAATTAAGCTCAATCAACAGCTCTTGTGGCATAATGTTGATTTACCACAAAATGTATTTGTAACTTTTCCCTCTAACAAAAAAAGGAGTAAATCTGTAAATGCTAAAATACTTGGTTAAATGTTTCACTAGTGCAGCCACAAGATAAAACAATATGATTTCAGTGTGAAAAAAGAAATTGTTTACTAACCATTTCCAGTTATATCCAATTTTATAACTTTGTTGCTGGGACAACATAGTGCCTAAAGTTGTAAAACAATTATAGAATGATGAGAATAACTTAATAGGTAAAATACACAAGTTTTAACAGAAAAATTAATACAAGTGCTCTTATGACTTTTTCCCTTTTATTTATTTTGTGGTAATCAACATTGTCATGTTGTTGATTGAATCAACATTGAAATGCTGTTGATTGAGCTTAACTTTGAACTGTGAATATTCCTTTAATGAGAATGTCAAGTTTTGTTTATAGTTTTATTATCAACACTTGTTCGTACAAGTCAGTCTAAGTCATCCCATTGGTGTTAAGTTCTCAATTCAAGCAATGACTTCCATCTCTGACATCCTTCTCATCTGAAAGCATGGTGGTGCTGCATAATGAAAAAAGAAGAAAAAAGCCTTTCAAGTGCCTCCACTGTGGCCTTATTCGGTGGTTCTCTGTCTGTTATCAGCCCTTGAGGAGAGTTAATTGCCCCGGTCAGTCTGTGCCCCGTTTTAGCCATAGATGATGAAGTGTGAGGCTACATTTCTCACACTGCACAAAATGTGAGATGTTGTACACAAGCCAGATGCAGGTCAAACACTTTAGTGGGAGTCCCATCTGGGCCATGGACTGATTTACTGTACTGTGTCATACAGTAATTATCACAACATGTTCTCTTTAGCGATAAAATGTCTGTCAAGGAAATGAATATAAATGTAAATGTATCACATTGTGGATATAATGAACTGTGAGAGGATTAGGAGAAGAATTTTGGGGTTTGGTACCGCAGGCTTGATTGGCACATTAGTCGCCTCAAATGAACTGGTTCACCAAAGCGGGCCCAAAGGAATGTGGGTGAATGTGCTAAAAGACGTGAACTTTGAACCCTAGTACGGCATGAAGGGAGCTAAAGAAGGAACCGAATGAAAGAGAAATCTTCGTCTTGTTTGGGGTTGAAGTGCTGTTTGTGGACTCTACATTGTGAGTCACTGAGCCGTTCCATTTAATGGAGCTACACAACTTCCTGCAGTTCCCTTCATTGTGCTGCCGGTATTCTGGGGATCAAAACAAGTATTGACTGCCCAAATCATTCAAAGAATATGTGCATTTTTTTGGTTGGGATGGGAGTACATACATAGACCTTGCTGTTTGTTTCCACCTATGGGGACATTAAGATTTTTTCTATGTGCTTTGTCTTAGATTGATGAAGCAAATGAATAGTAATTGTTTACCAAGTTGAAAATTTGCTATAGAGGATTTGAGGGTTTGGGATTTCTCACTTTTTATTGCCTTCATGTCAGCTTTTAAAGACGATTAACTGTGCCATAAAGAGCTGACTTGTTCTTCTCCATAGACTCTTATATGGTCTTATATGAGGTTAATTTATGGCTCTGCAGGCTTGTATTATGAGCTCCTGTGGGGTCATTGTATCCTGTTAAGTCATCTTACTCTGCCGTTAGAATATGTTTTAAAAAAAGCTGTGAATGAGTCCTTGAATATCTCTCTGCCATCCACTGAATTTTTTTTAATAAAACCACAGTTTCTGGAAAAACTGTTGGTCAGCATTTCAGGTCGAAGCCTATAAGTAATAAAACATAACCGTGCTGATAAGATCTGCCAGATACAGTTCTCTTTTATTTATTACCGTTGTAACTTGAATGTTTCCTTAATAAAGGCCACATTAAAATATATGCTTTTGTGCTACATCACTGAAAATTTCATGGAGACAATGTTTGTAAGAAGAGAAAAACTTTTATTAAACATAAAAAAAATGTTGCCTGAGGAATTGTTTATCTAGACGTTAAGTTAAATATCCTTTTATGTGGAAAAACTAGCTGAAGCGGTTCAGACGAGATTCTGGAGTATTATCTTTGGATAGGGAATTTAATTGGCATTATCAGGATAACGTAAACATGTTGACTCAGATATAATACAACATTTATATTGTATTATATTCCACTCTGTATGGGTTTGTAGATCTTCTGGAAAAGATTGGGACCACAGAAGCTGGCAGTCTAAAGTCCGGTAATCTCATAAAGACATGCAGTTTTTCTGTGCCAGCAGTAATCTATAATTCATGAAAAAATTGAAGGAGCGAGCAGGTTTCTGTCAATCACAGTCTCCCTTTCTTTATGTTATTCTCCTGCATTCCCAACCTTCCTCAGTATGCACTCGACGATTGAGACAGGTGCTTTCCTCAAGGCCTATCCAGAACTGCTCCATTTATAGATGAAAATTAGATTGTTTTTTTCCTCCCCCCTTTTATTGGTAACTCAAATTCTGTTCTGCTCTTATTGTTGCTTTCAGGCTATTGCATTGGTACAGTAATGTCAAACTGACCTTGCTCTAAAATGGCATGGGTCCCTTATGGGAGAGACGGGGTCGAGGGCGTCTCCTCCTCCAGCCAGAGGGTCTTTGGCTCCGGCCGGCTCGAGCGGTATTCTGCCGTAAAGGAGTCCTCATGCTGCCCACCTCCTCCAGCTCTTTGCTATGCTCGGTGGAGGCCATTGGACCTGCGGACAAAAAAGGTGTATGTGAATTCTGAAACCCAACATAAAATAATGATAAAATGGATGATGCACTTGTCTATTTTTAAAGCATCTTGGTCACTTTGATAAAACTGAATTGCAAAAAACAATGTTTCCGAACAAAAATAATGTCTCCAAACAACATTTTTTCCAATGGTTGGATAAAGACTTAGTCCCACTCCAAAATCACAACAAAATCATTTTAACTTAAAAATGACGTTTCACCTTTAGGAAACTTTATTAACATAGTTTATTGCTGCACAAAAACTACCAAAAAGTCCCTCAGCACAGTCACGGACACTGTTTACATGCAAATCTTTAAACTTCTCACTTCATGTGAGGAGTATCTGTCTCAATAACACTGGGCAGACGCTTGTCCTGAATACATATTTGTCTGTGCGTCTATGTGCACTACACTGCTCGCTTGTGAGTGTGCTCAGATGTTTCTAGTCATCTCTCAATAAGTGCGAGTAGATCCTTTAAGCCCGTCTCATATCCACAGCTTGATCCACATCAGTGCGTCTCTAACCTCTCACCTCTTTAGAAAAATCAAACAAGTCCTCCGGAGAGAGCAAACATTCTGGGAGGTTTTGGGGAGACCTTGATCTGTGCAGCACTATCTGATGTCAGTGATCTCCCATTCAAGCCCTGAATTGGCTTTCTAAGGGTGTTTTGTTTGAGTTCATCATAGGGATTGGATGTCTTTCCATGGAAAGTTCCCAGTCTTCCTAATGACAGAAGCTAGAATCAATGAGACCCGTCTTTTCCTACATTATTGAAGGGGATGAATGGGAAAACGTGCTTGGTCAATCATCAGTTATGTTTCCCGTTTCAGGCCACTGCTCTCCAATCCTTCATTCCATACTATACACATACCATACTATCCTCTTTCCGCTGAAGCGCATGAAGATAATTCATCCCGTTCTTCCAAATTCATCTCCCTTTTATGCATACGTCTTTCTTCCTTAACCTTTTTTGTCTATGTTTGTCTTTAACTCCAACACATTAAAAAAAAACGCTGTCAGAAATGTCTTAAAGGAATCTTTCAGTGAGAGCTCAACAAATGCCTATCCTACAGAGTAAACAGAGAATCCCATTAACCTTTTCCCAGCAAGAACTTGAATGAGATTATTCTTGTTGGGTCAAGACATTCCTAACATCTCCCTGGGGAGTGACAGACAACCTATATTAAGACAACAGTGGGTTTTTTTTTTTTTTTTTTTTTGAAGATATCATAACACAAGCAATTCTTGTGAATTAAACTAAAAAGTCTCATTAAAAATGAGCTGAAGTTTAGACATTCTAGACATATTCTTTGTTTTGGAACATGGTAGCTCGTTTCTAGCTGTCTGAGCTGGTCATTACCTGGTAAAAGCTGATAGACCAACTTCGACCAGCTGGTAGACCATCTTGAATGAGAAACAAACCAGCTTGGAGAAGATAGAAACCTGCTTAGACCAGCTAGAAACCAGCAAACATGTTCCAAAACACATCTACCAGCTTAAAATGGATTTTACAGCAGGAAAACACAAATTAGTAACTAATAGCTAACAGTGAAAAAACAGGGTAACATGGAAAAACAGATATGCTCTGACTGGAATGTATTTATTTTCAGTGACAGAGACAGTTTTTTTTTTTTTTTCTTTACAGAGAGCATCAAGCAGCTAATGGCATACAATTTGAGTTGGTAATCATACAGCCTTGAAATGACTTAAATCTTTGATGGTTAGTACATGTAGTGACTGGACGACGTGAGGCTAAACACGTTGCCTGTAAGTCTGCTTATGAGTTAAATATCCTCAAACTATATTTTTAAATTCCTGACAACTCAAATTACATCTACAAACTAATCGCCTTTAGCTGACACATTACACATTCACAGCGGACTAATTCGGCAAACAGTGGACTAATTCATTTGCCCCACAGAAAGACTTCATTGCATATTTCAACATCTCATGGAATAAGGAAACCACACTAAAACTCATCTATCCACCAGGCCTGCTAATCCGAGCATTAACCTTCTGTTATTTCTCCAGAAATGAATGAAGCAAGTTTACACATTCTGTCTGCATTCAAGTAATTTCTTTCTAATCTGAGGGGTTTAACATGTAAAAAGGCTCTGTGATCAGAAATTCCCCCCACCCGATTGGTCCTTTAAAACACTCAGGGTCAGCTGTGAGAAACAGGCCAGAAGTCTTTTTGCTTTTTCAGTACCATAATCACTCAACCCAACATATTGTTCATGATGGCATGCGGAATAGTCTTGAAATGTCTCTGAGGGGGCAAAAACACAATGTTTTTCGTCCGGGCAGGCAGAAGTGGCTGTAATTACACCTGGCTGAGCTGAACGCAGCACATCACCGCAGCTCTACTATCAGTGTCTGTCATAAACCTCTCCATAATGACACAATTTAGATGTTTCCTGCCATCACCATCTGACAGGCAGCGTTTGCTGCCCGCTTAGCTTTGAGGGGAGCAAATCGCTCAGAAAATTGTCATCCCAGGCCAGAAACAAGAAGAATGCTGCTAAAAATAATCTCTGGTTGTGATAAGAACAGCGTTTATGAATTAACTCAAGACATGCATTAGACTGATAAAGAGGGAGGTCTATTTTAAGCACTCAGAATCACTCCATTGTCTGTTTTACGACTCTTGGCTTCTTCTCAATCTGCATAGCTCCTTGTGTGACTCTGCGGGTCGTATCCATGCTTCGTGGCGAATACAAAGTGACAGGAGCAATAACCGTGAATTTACTATAATAGACGGCATATGCTGATGGGATCTTCCTCTAACTTGCTGCTTGTTTACCAGACCCACTCAGGGAAAACGCTCTAGCCCCTTTATTGCATTAGATCTGATGGCACTGATAGTGGGCCTCCTTCTCACCAACATAATTTCTTCCAGGTTCACCACCTAATGACAAGCAAGTCAGGAAGTAATATTCCAATAGATGCTTCTCACGATACCAGCAGTCTTATCTGAAGACATCTAACTCTTAAAGTGATAGTTCATCCAAAAATGAAAGTTCTGTAATCATTTACTCATCCTTGTTGTTCCATATTTGTATGACTTAATTTTTTTCTGTGGAACACAAGAAAGACCTGTGTCTCAGTGTTTTTTTTTTTGTCCACACAATGAAAGTCATTGAGGTCCAGTGTTGATTTGGACCCCATTGACGCTCATTGTATGGATATAAACAGTTTCTCTGAATATGGCACATAATTATATCATGTTATACATATCGCGGCAGTTTGGAAATTAAATGTCTGATGTGTGGTGCTAAAAGGTTAATGCTCTATCACATTTTAAAAAATAATGTGCCACTTACACTAAACTCTGCCCTAAACCTTCAATAACTGACAGTCTGAGCAAAAGCAAATGTGAGATAAACACATTTGCTAAAGTAACCGTGATATTTACTTTGATCTCTTTTATCAAGTGTTGTGACTTGTACCCAAGTGCAATGCAGTACAAGGTGAGCTACCGAGCAAGTTTGCTTCATCAGAAAAGCCATAGAGCTTGTTATGTGATGTAGATGTCAAAATGTATTAGTTTACAAATCATGCGCAATGGTAAAAGTGCTAGGAAGGTCATAACATATATTGTACAGTGATGAACCACACCCACACACAAAAAAATCTTTATTAATCGATAATCTGCCTCTGTAATCATAATATGTGTGAAAAGGAATACAAGTTGTTGCCGTTTTACTGCCACTAGTGCTGGAAACTGCAGTGAATTGTATAGTTATGTTTTTGAAGTTTTAGGCAAAGGCACTTTGTTTAATGAGCCTATGTTGAAATTTTAGTTTTGGGAGCCGTTTGATCGATTTTAATTTAATAAAGTGAGAATTCTGGCAACACTGAAATGCTGAAGTCACCACATCTTGCTCTCACAGAGATGGTGGGATGACAGGAAGTTTCCAGATTGGTCAGCTTTCCTCAAGGCTAATGATAAATAGCCAGATCGTTGCCATCTCATCCTCTAGTACCACACTCCTTAGGTTCATCCATTATGTTGACTTTTTAACACGACTGCCTCGCCGTGCCTCGCCTCCGCTGGACACCTTGTGTCTGATAGTGTGTCCCTGTAAATCCCAGGGCTGCCTCTTAGCCGAGAGAGTTATCCATCACCCAGCACTTTCCTGACAGGGAGAGAGAGGCCCAGGGTAGGCAACGTTTATAAAGGGCCGAGCACAATCTGATGAATGGTTTACCGAATTTCTCTGACTGGCCTAAATTTACAATACACTCCCTGTACAAACACACAACATAAAAAATAAAGAGCCGTGACTTCCAATAGATATAAAGTTGAGGCTAGTCTGAAGACCTTTAAACTCAGGGCACCAGATGGATCTAATCTTTTACTCACTACTCCAGGAAGTGAGAGATTAGATCTACTTACACGCAAAGCAGAACCAGGTGAGGAGAGGGCAACACTTATTTATGGCCGGTTGTACTACATGCATTATCTCTGCTTATACATTTGCCCTAGCACCTCCACCCCCACCCATCTTAAATCAACCAAATTCAACAACCAATCAATGTGTAATATAATTGCTCTGTCTGTGCAAATTAAAACTGTCTTGCTTGGTTAGTTTGTTTGCGCAACGTTGCGCAAGTATTGATTTGTTTGTCATTGTTTACAGAATATTCTGCTTGACTACCCTTGTCTATTTATTGTGGAGACATGGATGCAGCGGTGGGCATGATGAGAAGACATCCAGCCTCTCACTCTCCCCACAGCTTGAGACTGCAGTCATAACAGCTCTTGTAAGGGCGTCTCCACAAACATGCATAATGGATACTGGCAACACAGCCACATCATAAGTCAATGGTGACACAAAGTGTTATGGAGGTTTGTGTATTTTCTCATTTTTGTTTTTAATAGCATCCTGAAGCTAATAAGGTTTTGTGTGTGGCTCTATCTAAAGAATTAGAGCATGTCTAAACAGATCTTGTTTATACTGTAAGTCAAATGTAAAAAGTTAACAGGCCTTTAGATGACACTGAGTGTGCTTACATGCATCTTACACTTAATAAGCAGACAATGTGTAAGGTCATGTATGAACTGTGATTTATATAGGTATTGCTAGATAAATTGTGGGTTTTTGCATAAACAGTGAAACGTACATTATTAACATATTGACAGTGGCTAAAACACATTTTCACGAATAAATGAAGATGTAAAAACGTTTAATGATTTTTTAGGTTCATAGAATATTGAATTCATGGAAGTAATAAGTAGATTTTATTGTTTTTAATCAATGTAATATGATATCCAAAATATATTTTTTTAAATAAAAAATGTAAAATGTATCTGTACAAATGTATTTATAATATAAAGTATTCATAAAGATTTTAAGCTGTGTATATGCAAATACATTTAGAGTAGTTTTAGATATATATGTGACCCTGGACCACAAAACCAGTCAATTGAGATTTATACATCATAAATATCATAAATAAGCTTTCCATTGATGTATGGTTTGTTAGGATAGGACGATATTTGGCCGAGATACAACTATTTGAAAATCTGGAATCTGAGGGTGCAAAAAAATCTAAATATTGAGAAAATGTTGATATATTTACAGTAGGAAATTTACAAAATATCTTAATGGAACATGATCTTTACTTAATATCCTTATGATTTTTGGCATAAAAGAAAAATATGTATGTATATGTATCTTATGTATTGACCCATACAATGTATTGTTGGCTATTACCCGTTTTGTGGTCCAGGGTCACATGTGCAAACATGACGTACAAATACCTATAAATACTAATGAGATCAGGCTGGTCAGATTTTTTTTCTTTCCGGGAGCCCAATTAGCCTCTCTGTTCTGTGTCCTGGTGGCTTACATCTTGTATGCATATCTGTTTATGTTTCAACCTTAAAACCAGAAAAAAAACCTGATGATTTTAAGTTTTCTTCCATCATCTGTTTTTTTATAATAAGCTCATTTCTGATAGTTATCATCATTTTGATGTACATGTAAACACACTCATTGATGCTCGGTTGCACATTAATCATTTTAGCTTGTGTATGAAATTCCATGCTTCCATCGTTTATGCTGTGTGTGAGGCCAAATAATTTCCAAAAGCATTTTGTGAATGAATGTGCATGTGCGTGACTGTTGGTGCTTTGTTTTGCCTTGCATATGTGCGAGAAGAGGCGTGGAGTCCCATGGGGGTGTAACCATAGCTGACGGTGTGTGACGTCAGAGGCGTGATCCCCAGTGTCTCAGAGGACATTCATTCAATGAAATAAGAAAGAGAGCTCCACACTTAACTGCTTTTTCTCCGACATACACGCAGGCATGCCAATTTGATGCCCGCTAAGACTATCCTTTAGCTAGTCACACTTGATCATGAGCATTATGCCTAGAATGAGACACGTTAATTAGCATGAAACCCCAGTATGAATCACTTGCCTAGCTCATAAATAAGACCCTGTTACACTAAATTTCCTAACAGTGTGTGCTATTATGTCCCTAAATATACTACTTCTGATACGGAAATGATGTTAAAGAAGCCAGTAAGACTCCCCGAGCGGCGTCTGAAATCAGCTGCCTGGCCTTTTGAAACCTGGAGTCGCGGCGCTTTTTATCGCATGCCTACCAGTAGTGCAGGGCCTTGGCATAAACCGGTACCAGTCTCTAACATGCTCTCAAACCACGTTTCCATGGCAGCCGCTGTGAAAGGCACTCTCTGAGGAGCAAGAGAATGACATTGTCAGCTGGAATGGATCAGGTTTCCCAGTTTACAAATTTCAGCACAGGTCCATTATTAGGTGGAGGTAGGCAGTAAGATTGCTTAACCCTTTCCCAGGCCAGTCGTTGTATTTCATCACAACGGAGGCTGTTTGATATTCAGCATTGTGCTGCTGTGATAGCACGCGGCTTGCAGGAGAAAATGAAGGCGTGCATTGTGTTCTGCAACTCCGCAGAGGAACAAAATCACATGAAGTTCACAGACTTTCCCAAACCTCCACTTTGAGCTCCATTACTGAAAATAAGAGCAGCGCTCTGATAAAAGTGGCTGAAGCTTCTTGTCACCGCTCTTTTCTCTGATCGTTTCTGACACCCTCAGATGGTGTGCAGCCTTGCAAGCAAACTACACATGACCCAAATTAGCACTAAGCTATAATAATGTGGTTAGAAATGGCCCGGTTCCGAATGATCAGAGAGCTGCAGGTTCAAAGCGCTACGGCTGCTGCCTTGACTGCTAATGATGTGTTGAGAGAAAGAGAAAAGATGGAAAAAAAAGGCTGATTAAGACTTGCACAAGCTCTTGCACCAGCACTTCAGACTGGTAGGGGTGAATCACTGGGTAGAGGTTACTGCAGGTTGGACCTTTAAGTACAAGAAAATCAAGAGAGCCGATCATGCAAAGCATCTTAAGTGCGATTTCTTCTGAATTGGCTTCCAGGGTAAAACAGCATGCCGTCTCAAAGAGGATTTACCTCTGAGACGGGCAGCAGCGGCGATCGAGACCCGAATATTCTCGTCAGCAGTGATGGGTTCAAACTCAGCATGTTGGTAATCGTCAAGAAAGTGCTAGCTCTTTAGCGACGGGATGCTCTGGCAGTCTATTTCCAAGGGCTCTCTAATCTGTAATGAACCACATCCACCCCTTATTATTGTGCTGTCAGCTGTGAGCCCGCATGCATACTGTCTTTAAAGTGGACTAGTGGTGGTATAGCTTCAATTCTCCTGCTTTGGGCCCAGTGCCTAGCTATTGAAAGGAGTGTCAACCAGTTTCCAGCTGAGATCACACTAAACAATCAGTCATGAAAAGACACATATGTGTCATATGGATGAGAACGGACTGATGGTGCATGATTAACAGCTCAGATGTGAATGGCTGCTTGTGTTGTGTGATGGAGTGTTTTTGTTTTAGAAAATTTGCCCTGGTTCTCACAGTAACGTTGTGGTTCAAGTTACAGGCCATATTTAATTACTGACAGTTCATTTACCTTTTTTGTTTATGTATGTTGGTATATTAACCACAGTGTTTAACTAGAATAAGATTAAATGTAAAGCTTCACAATCTTTGAGTAAACTCTCTGTCTGAATTGTATATGTATTTACAGAATCCGGTTCCAATTTCTGCATGCTAGTTTAACAAACAAGACTTATTCATACAACATGATGTTTTTCTTTTAGTATGTGTTTTGTCTCTTGTGGGATATAAGACATGATATCAACTATCATGCATATACCTCATTTGTTCTAAACTGAAAGATGGGAATTTATATAGCATGGTAAGATTTGCTTTGACACATAATATCTTTCAGTTTTGAATTGTTCCTTCTGGACATTTTAAAAACAATTTCCTATCCTTTACAACAAATTGGATGACATTCAATATATTTATCAGAATTGTTTTTAGCTTCATTAGCAATACATGCACAGAGGTGTTACATTTAATGTGCTACATTTAATGCGCAATGCTCTCTATTAAAGAGATCAGAGAATACTTTGAGGCTTGAGTTTGCATTGGCGGTATAAGATTTAGTACAATAAAATTGAAGGCATAACACATATCCTGTACCTTGAGGCTTGGAATTATGGGTAGTCCCAGTGGGGGAATCAGTAAAGTGTTCCAAAAACTCTTGAACACTTCTCATAAACAATCCAGCCAGTTTCTCACATCCATACTGCTCAGAGCAATCAGAACCCCGGCTCTGTGTTTCTGAACAGATTTAGTGAAGTACCCAGAGCAGAAGCCTTAAATCAGACTAATGGTTTGATGTGATATACTTCTGAAATAATCTGGGAAAGCACACGATAGAAGTACAAACAACAATGTGTTATTTTTCTGCCTTTAACTGCGAACAAAACCAGGCCTGTGTGCTACAAATGTGTTTTTCATTCCTTGCTCTTCAAATTGAGCATGAAAATAATTAAAGCACATTTATTCCCCGACTTGAAATATTTATACAGCATTTTGCCTTGCTGTTCATAAAAATGTCCACTCTGATCGTATCTGATCAGCAACCACAATAAACGTAATGCTTAATATTTGAAAAGGGAGCTATAAATCAGGTTAATAACGGGCCCCTGTGGACGCAGCAAGGCGTTCGGTATATCTGGCTTTAATTAAAAAGTTGGGGAAAGAGAGGGAGATTTTGGGGGTGTCGAGGGATATGTTTTCTGATGTTTAGAGGAAGGGGCCTAGCTAATGGTTTGTGAGCTTGCTTGTGGGTACAGGAGGCATGTAGCTAGCCAGATGCAGACGCGTGATTCTGAGAGAGAGTACAGTGAGCAAGCATCCATTTGAAGCAATTTTGGCACCGGGCCCTTATTCCCCACATTTGTCCACCTGCAAGTTCAGGAAGACCACCAGCTGTGAAGTTTTAAAGACCTTTTAATATTTTAGCGGCTGTGTTCCTCACCACATCAGAAGCCTGTTCAGTCGCTTTTTTCTTTTCTTTCTCCTCCCACAGCACTCTTCAGGATTTCTCCTCTGCATCTGTTTAATTCTGATGGTGGAGGTGATCTGATATATTCAGGGTGCTCTGAATTGCATTGTGCTGGCCTATAGCAATCACATGTGTCAAGACATCCACCGTAATGCCACTGGGGAGCTTTTCTCAAAGGTTACCCTATGTCTTTACCACATTAGTTATAATAGAGCTCAGAAAATGTACTCTGTTTTATAAAGGGCACTGTTTTATTGGTTCTGCTCTGCCAGAAAAATAACCACTTCCACAGCTCCGAGCAGATATTTATGAAGTATTTATAAAATGGTGCAACAAGTTGGCAAAGACTGCAAATGACCCTTTGCTTGATCTGTTTGAATGGGCATTATGTAGGTAAAAAGTCAGTATGTACATTACTATAAAATAGTAATTGTTCAGGGAATAGATCACCGTCATGCCATTCCAAACTTGTTTGATTTTCTTTCTTTCATGAAAGACTTACGTTTATGCATTTGGCTGCATTCCCTGGGAATCAAACCCATGACATTGGCATTGCTAGCACCATACTCAGCTGTTTCAAAGTTACATGAATGCTTCAAAAGCAGAAGTTTGCTATAAGCTCCAAAAAAAGCACTATGGGGTATCGAAAATGGTCCATATGGCTTGTCAATTATACAAGTTTACTAATGCCATATAAAAAAAAAATAATTTAATACATTTAATATTCACGGATAATCTTTTCCACCACAACTCATTCATGTTTATACATACATGGTGCATTTGCACATATTGAACATAACCAAATATTCCAATTGCAAAAATGAATTTGTGTGAGTAACATAAAATTTTAGTCTTTTTTCATACTGAGGTATATAAAGGTCTCAGAACTCATGAAATGCAGCGTACAAGTCATATGGATTACTATTATGATGATTTTATGGAGTTTTGTATTCATTTTCGTAGTTTGACAGCCTTGTCACTTTCATTGCATGGGGAAAAAAACACTACCTAACATTTTCATTCGTAGTCATAATCGGAAGAAAGTCATATGAGTTGGGAATGACAGGAGGGTGAGTAAATGATGACAGTATTTCATATTTTCATACTGGTACATTACATTGAACTCTTCTTTATAGTTTATTTGCATATCTCTAACAAATGACACTGCAGCCCTTACAGTGAAACCGTAGATAGAGGATATCCAGATTACTCATAAAATAGATCTGAGTCACTGACCCTCTGTATGTGTGTGTGAGCATGTGCACGTACTGTATGTGTGTGCATATGCATGTTTGTGAAAGAGAGAGAAACCCGGCCAAATATTCATCATGCCTCAAAGCACCGCTGAATGATTCTTCATATTCCTGTCATGACCTTACTGTAGTGCTCATCTCCTTCATGCTGCTTTGACACTATTATCATGTTATCGCTGGACATCTGGAAAAGTTCGTCTGTTTGTGTTCTCTCCATGGCCCCTATAATCAAGTGCGTAACCGCAAACACCTTCTTCACATTAAGTGAACTTATGGAATTATGATTTAATGCTTCCTGCATGCTTTTAGCACAGGGCCTCTGGTGTTATTTCACAAAATATCCTGCTCTTACCCCTCGTTTCTTCTAAAAAGAAACATTGTGTGGCTGAAGACTTCCTAATGAGCTTTATATTTGTTTTGCTGGGGTCTCACACCGACCCAGGACACGCACAGTGAGCGACAAGCCCACGCAAGATCACCAATGCTACTTCAAAGTTTAATAGCGTTGTTGACAGCTCGCATGAAATCACCCTTTTCAAAAGAGCTGATTTCAAACAGATAATGCCCGAGATCTGATCTCCACACCCTCACCTGGACGAAGAGGACAAACCAAGCAGCTAAAATTACACCATCTCAGGACTTCTCTGCATGTATGTGTGTGTGTGTGTTTGCTCTCGAGACTGTATTTTTGAAAGGACTTATCCCGCGCTTCCATGACTTTGAAAGACGAGGCGTCGATACCGGACTCGGACTGACAACCCAGAGTGCCTGAACTGTTTCCACAATATGAAGTGTTTACATACCAGACTTGAGAGTGGAAGACAGATTGCTTTCAGGATGAATTATGAATGGCTCAATGCGCTCAAGATTTGCCCATTCTAGAGGGAAAGCCCATTACAAGACAAGCAGATTGAGGTATGCGCAGACGAGATTAGCAGGGCCGCAGCCGTTCTGCTGGGTGACACTCAATGCCTGCGGTAGCAAAGCCGCTGTCGCCTGTTGCACCGTGACTTCTCTGCGTCCCCACCCTCTTTCAACCTCCGAGGAAGCAGTGCGCAGATCACCCCCATTGCATGGTTGAGACGAATGGCAATTTCCAGCAAACTCCCAGTGTACTGGAAAAGCGTTTGTCTGAAGATGAAAGGCTTCACACCCGCTGCCTACACACCGAGCCGGCTTCCAACACCTTCCCGCGACAGCGCGCAGCTCCGGCTCCCCGCGGCTCCCTCACCCCCATCTCATGATGGAGATAATACTACTAATAGCGCAAACAAGGCAGTCTGACCCGGATCACACGTTAGTAGCCTGTCCTTCCTAGGATCAGGATCAGGCTCCACACACATGCAGGGAGAGTGAAAAATGACACTGACCATAGTGCAAGGTAATTGCTTCCCATTTACTCGTGCAGAGACCAAAATAGCAGCATCTCTCTAACAAACGTGTGGAAACGCAGGGTTTAAGGGGCCGTTTGATATAGCAAGTAGCCACTACCCAGCACCCTTCAAAATGCACACACTCTCAAACACACATGCTTCCCAGCAGTTAGACTTTAGAGGGATGTGAGTGTTTACACAAGGGCCACAGTTGTTTTTAACACAAGACTGTTACCTGCATCACATCTGCAGGGTGGCCACCGGTCACCTGACTCAAGCTCACAGATTTGAGACTTGCGTGACATCTTTGATAAAGGGTTTTATTGTAGAAGTAGATGAAAAATAACATTGTGTTTGAGTAAGAATTACATAACAGCACAATAGCAGATTGTTTTTGGAATAAATCAAATGGAGGTTAGGCACAAGAACTCTGATCTATGTAGCTTCAGCCCAGAGAGACTGAGAATCCATCCATGATGTGGCACAGCCCAAAAGACATGGATCAAATCCACCTTTAAACATCTACGGGATCCCTAAGTGCCAAAAGCATATCAGCGTTTTGCTTGTGAAATCCAAATTATACAAGCATCTGCTGTTTTTAACACCTCATTACATGCACCACAATACCGTATAGACAAACACCTTACATTTACGACATCCAGGAGTACATAATCCTAGAAAGCCAAGCGTTACATGACACCAGGAAGAATCATCATCATCATCTCCGTTATTTTCCTAAATATGTCATGGTAAAGTCGGCAAGTAATCCACCAATGGCACAATTAACTTCATTAAATGGGTACAATAACAAGCCAAACCTCTGCAGTGCAGTACAGCGCGCAGCCAGGTGCCGTTTTCCTCCTCTCCCCAGCCCCAGAAGGCTAACCATGCTGGGTAACTGATCAACTACAGCTGCCCATTCCTGTTCCCAAGCCCAAGGCTAACAGCAGAGAGAAAAAGATAAACACTGGGAGGCAACAGCCGTCACGCTCCGTACTTACCAGCACTGGCTGAACACAGCAGAGAAACCACCAGCACAATCACCAGCGTCAAGATCTTCACATTCATTTCTGCTCTCCCCTCCGTTTCCCTGCCAGTCGCTAGCTGATATACTGTAGTGGTGTGTGTGTGGATGGGAGGGAGAGGAGAGTGGGTGAGCGAGAGCGAGAGAGAAAGGGAGAGAGACTGTTTGCTCTTCAGTGCGCGCGTGTGTCTGTGTGTGTGTGCGCGGCTGTGTGCGTGTGTGGCTGTGAATGTGTTTGTATATCTGTGTGCAAGTGTGTGACAGCGCCGCTGAGATTGAGGGCAGGTTTCTGTCGGAGTTATCCCGCGGTAATGTGCACGTTTCCCTTTTGTGAATTGGAAGTCCAGTAGAATGAGTATGAAGAGAGTCTGTTTGTATCAGGGCTGATTGGCTTGAATTAGGAGCCCAAGTCCCTCATGTTGCTTATGTATCCTTGACTCTGGGGGTCACGGAAAAGGGGGCTTCCTCCCCCTTGGTATTAACCCTCCCACTAAGAGAGAGAGAGAGAGGGAGGAAGAGGGTGGCTTTATGATATTAGTCAAACAGATACCCTTCTCAGAATTGTTTAAGTTGTGCGTGTCCGGAAACAACATCACATGAAGGAAAGATGGTTTTCTTCTCTTAAACATCTCCTCATATATAGGTAGATGAGTTGAACAGACCAACACAGTTCCCTTTCATAACCTGGGTGGCGCTTTTTCTGTCCATTTTGTGTGTGCCAGAGGAAGACTTATCAGGACCTCTGTTGTTTTGTTTGATTTGCTGATTCTGAGTCATTTGTTTTGCTCTGTGTATAGATTTCCATTCTCTGCAAGAACAAAAGGTCTGATGAAAATCTGAGCAGAGGTACATTGAGTACTGCATGAATTTTCTGTCATCCAATAAACAGGAAGGGTTTCATTTCTCATGCTGAATGGTGAGTGATATGAAAAAGCGTTGAAGCAGTAAAACGTTTAGTTTATATATGTTTTTTTTCCATAAATAATATAGATGTAAACTTGATATGTATTGTAATTTTATCCCATTTCTTTTGATGTTTTTTGCTTTAAATATGTTTTCATTTGTATTTACAACCTTTGGTACCATTAATCTAGCACAATTTAAACTGTTTGTGACCCACCCTCTTCATTTTCAATGCCTAAATGAGCGTTCCCATAATCCAGTCACTAAGAGAATTAAATACAAGTGTAGCTAGAGGCCAAGAGACTGAGGCAGTTGAGGACGGATGAACGTATTATGTGCTGTAATGTTGTTAGTATTGTTCTAATCAAGATGCCTACCATATGGTTTTGTTACAAAAATATCTTCTCATTACAGTACTCTAGCTCAGTGTTCGTTATGCATCATTCTTTGTCTTTCAAGACTAAATATAATGATTCAAAATACTTTGTGTGAAAAATATTTTGATCAAACAATTAATACCACTGTTAAATGGCATTTTCTCTTCCAAGGGACTAAAATAAAATGAATATTAAACAAATGAAGTGGCTGCTCGAGGCACTGAGCATTCACAACCTGAATTTTGCTCATTTAAATTCTGATTTCTGGGACCATGTGGCATTGTTTTCTGTGGTCATCTGTCCCAGGCAAGCACGTCCGTAGCACCCTCTTCAGAACTAACAACAGGAGCATCGTCCATTTTAGCATGGTCCACTTGAAGCCTTCACTCTTTGTGAAGTAATCCTCTCGTCTGGTACTGTCCAATGCAAAGTCTGAAGGTGCTTATCCTCCACAGACCTAATTTTAGCTAGGGGATAATTTGTTGAAGAACACTGTCCAGCTTTTATGTATGGCTGGTATCTGCTAAAACATGCCTGAATCGATTAGTTATTTTCATGAGAGGAATAATACAACAGTTAACACACAGCAAACATAAATTTATATTAATTTACAGAATGCAACCAAACTGTAATTTCCAGTAAAGGATGAATGGCATGTTGTAATGCTCTCAAGAAAGATACATAAGAGTATTTTTGACAAATTACTTTTAGTCCTCTTTGGGTGTAAGTACCTTGCATATGGGCATATAAGTTTCTGCTTCTTCTGATTTTAAATTCAGAGCTGAAAATTTTTCCTTATCCGTTGTTATTAGACATGTTCATACCTGATGCACCTGGCATATCTGACCTCACGGACTTGGATGTTTACAGGAAGCGCTTTAAGAGTAAAGGAATGCCATGCATTTCACGTGCCAATCCCATTCATCACCCGAAACCCTTCCTGATTTACCGTTTTATTAATAGTGAAGAATGTCTGTCCTCCCAGTCCTCACTGCAAGTTAAACTTAATTCAATCTGGGTCATAGAAAACAAAGTAGACACCCACTCATGTTTAGTGATATCTATCAATATGGAAAAATCAACAGGTGTTTTTTCATCCGAAGCTATAAACAGCAACTTATCTCATAAAATGTTTACTTTATTATTTGCCTCCATTCATGATTAATGTTCTTCCTGTTTGTTATCCGCCTCTTAATTGTTTCTGTGTTTAGTCCAGGCATCAAACACAGTACCTGAATAAATGCGGGCGGATGTTTGTTAGTGCTGTTGAGTGATCTAGTTTAAAATAGTCAGGCTTCTGAAGCATGCCAACATATAGTGAGTATTGTTTTTAAGGCCTGTAAACATTGAAAGCCAAGAACTAGTTAAATGATATGGTAGTTGATGCCATTAATGCCCACTGTAATGCTTAGCTAATTTTGGCAGCAACAATAAGGCTTAATTGGTGAAATATTGAAGAATACACACATTTTCCTTATCACACTTCAGGTCAGTGGATTAAACTTTCATCCCATAATCATGTCTCCAGCCATGTCTTTTCAGTTGAGACAACCATGCCATTTCTACCACTCTTGTACTGTTGGTAACTGGTTGATTTTGTTCCAGTAATTTTTTTGCTTATGTGCGATTTTGTTTTTTTGTTTAGTTTTTTTTTCCGGGAGCCTTGAGTTGCTTTCGTGGAAATGTATTGCAGAGGATTTGTGGCCATGCAGACAGTTGTTAATTTCTAGCTCATTATTTACCCTGGACCAGCTAATTATCCCCAGTGAACACTGGCTCTAGTGTTGCGTGACTCAGTAGCAGCTGTCTCCATAATCCAGGTTATCCGGCCCATCAGCGAGAGAGTGCTAACTTGGCTAACATGGGATGACAGTTTAGGGTCACTGTCAATTCAATAGAGCAGGTTTCAAATGCTTTTCACATCATAGACAATATAAGGAATCCAAAAATCCCAGGTATTTTCACCTTTGCATAGACACTGAGTTGCATTATGTCAATCTGTAATATTCTATTTTAATAGTACAGATCAACTTTTTATTTTATTTTAGGTAACACTTTATTTTAAAGTGTCCTTGTTACACATGTAGTTACTATACACTGTAAACCCGAAGCTGGCAAAGCTCAAAAATTGTTTGTAGATTTGTATTTTGTAATCATACATTTTAATTGCTCTAAACTTGAAATATTTGAGTAAGCTAATTCATACATTTAACTCAAAAAATATCATGTAATCCCAAATTTTTAGTAGTGGGAACTTGACTAACTTTAACTAGCTAATTCAATAAATGCCACTTTGTTAATTGGTTACACAATGCTTTGGTAGCATTAGCATAGCATAGCACTTGCTGAATGAGGACAGCAATATAATAAATTTAACATATACAGTGCATCCGGAAAATATTTACAGCGCTTCACTTTTTCCACATTTTGTTATGTTACAGCCTTATTCCAAAATGGATTAAATTCATTATTTTCCTCAAAATTCTACAAACAATACCCTATAATGACAACGTGAAAGAAGTTTGTTTGAAATCTTTGCAAATTTATTAAAAATAAAAATGAAAAAAATTCCATTTACATAAGTATCCACAAAAATGTAAAAGTGAAGCACTGTGAATACTTTTCCGGATGCACTGTATCTGTTCTCAAACTAAGCTCATGCTCCACTCATCACCATGATGGTAACCCTAAAAAAAAAAAAAACAACATAACAGAAACTCTTCTAAACTAGCACAAAACAAAACATTAAACACTACTAAATCTCCCACTTAACGTTAATCTTGCACAAAAAAAACATAATATAACACTTAATTTTGGCATTTACTGTCCCTTTTGAGTGTCATGGCAAAGCATGCTGGGAAATATAAAAATCCCAATTAGTCTAAATTAAAAGAAACAAGTTCATAAAACTCAAAGCAATGAAACAATTTAGATTACTTAAAATGTGTCAGTTTTGAGAACTCAAAAGAAAAAGAAAGTTCTAAATACTTATAAAAGTTAATTTGAACTAATTTGTTTAATTTGAGTTTGCTCTACTCAAACCAATTAATTATTTTGAGCGTTAGGGTTTACAGTGTAGTAATAACTATACATTTTTGCATAATTTCATGAAATTAACCCTACAACAAACCTAATCCTAACCATAACCCTATAGTAATTACTTGTAGTTAATTAATATTACTCAGTACTTAAATGTAACAAGGACACATTAAAGGTGCACTGTGTAAATTTTAGCGGCATCTAGCGGTGAGATTGTGAATCGCAAACGCCCACCACTCACCCCTCCCTTTTCGAAGCATGTAAAGAAGCTACGGTGGCCGACACAGGACAAAAATGTCGTCGTCTGAGACAGCAGGGAGTAGCTAGCGCTCTGTAGCGCAGTTTGTCCATTTAGGGCTACTGTAGAAACATGACGGTGCAAAATGGCGATTTCACTGTAAGGGGACCCGCAGTGTATGTAGATAGAAATGGCTCATTCTAAGGTAATAAAAACATAACGGTTCATTATGTAAGGTCTTTATACACCACTGAAAACATAGTTATGTATATTATATTGAATTTCTGTTAGTAGAGCCTCATAAATACTACACACTGCACCTTTACAATAAATTGTAATATGTTATTTTTCACCTTTGCATGGACACTGAGTTACATTGTGTTGATCTGTACAATTTTATAGTATCAACATTTGATCAATATTTTAATTTGCTTCATTTTATTATTTTCATCATTGCGTGCATAGAGTTGTAATGTGTTGATCTGTACTATTTTATTTTAATATCTCAGATCTACATTTATTTTATTTTATTGCTTTTGTACAGACAGTACATAATGCAGTAGAGTGACATGTTACAGGAAAAACTATGGTCTTTGTGCATAATCAATGAGCTGTCTTGTGTTTAAACAAAGAGATGTCTTCATACAGTCTTAAGCCCGCATACTCCTTGTCATAGATTTACTCCAGAAACCTTAAAAAAACAAACTCACAACAGCTTTGACAGTACAGCCAGTATCTAATCAGAGATGCGCATCTCTGGGATAGTTTCACAGGTGCCAGATAATGCAAGCGCTGATTTAGAAGTCACCCGGCTGTCTCTGTCTCAAAGGCTCTGATGAATACATCTCGGGGATCCTTTATAGCCACGTGCTTAGTGGACTTTTGTGTTCTCTGGAGATACATGCCAACTTTTCTCATGGTCTTTTGGACTTCTAATGGTGCTGTTGTTCTTCTATATGCACTCCTTCCAGAGCCTTCCTTCCTTTAGCAGTGTTTTTTTCCTCTCTGCTTTCTCCCCTGTCTTTATCATGTAAGAAAAAAACTGATCTAAAAGAAGAGATATGCTGTTCATCCAGATCCGGAGTTCATTTATTGTAGCAGTAAGATGAAAAGAAGTCAAAACAAATTGAGAGCTCGTAGAGAAAGCCATAGCAGAGTGCGTTCCCTTTTCCTCCCTGATGATATTCTGCTTATCGGAATTTTGATCAGTTCACACCGTCGCACGCAGTTTAGAAACGGCCGGCTTGGTTTGAATGGATGGTGGTTGTAAGTTCTCGGAGTTGGAAAGTAGAGTGTCAGGCTGGCTGTGGGACTGATGCAAGCTGAGAGATAAGAGACTGATTTCAGGAAGAGCGGCACGCGGGCATTTGGTGTTCCTGAACGGGACTTTGAAGTCGGACAATGCCCACTCTTCCACAATCTCTAATGATCTTCATCTTCATGAATGATCTGCAAATGACCACACAATCCTTTCTTGAAAATTTCTCCTGTTTACAGTTTCCACTGCCAGGCTAACCTTAGATCCTGTTAATGTGCAATAACTGATATTCCAGGTGTTATGTGCTTCGTGTTTAGTCTGGAATGTGTCCGAAAATGTGAGGTTACAGTCAGGGGACGCAAAACATAACAACTGTTGCACAGGAGTTGTTAAACGACAAAGGAAAGTGCTAATTATGCAAAACAGAGTGTTACAGCACATTGAAGATTTTTATCTTCCAATCCTTGTCCTGTCCTCATTAGTTGTCTGTGTTCTTAATTTCATCATTAACATCAGTTAAACGTCTGCCGTTCTCTCCTCTGTGTATTGCGGCGGCAGTCTGCCAGCACAGGGGACTTTTGCAGGAAAATTACAGTCATTTTCATGAAGAGGTCATTATTTGCTCTAATGCAATCAGGCCAAGGTGAACAAAAGACAAGGAGAGGAGTCAATAAAGAAATGGATGTATCAAGTGCAGTTCCAGGGTCATCTGCCATAAAAGCAGCAGCGTGTTTTTACCCTACATTCGCCATGGCCACGCTGATGGATTACTCTTTCACTCACTGCCCTCAAAGTCATTGTCAGAAGCTCAGTTTTTTATTTTTCTGGAGGTGACGCATGGTTTTAGAAATGAAGGGAAGAATGTGAGGTGTGGAAATGCAGTGGATGCCTACTTTTGGCTTTGAGTGAATAGGAAATAAGAAGCCTCCATTAAAGCTATGGCGGAGTGGCAGTGTTGTGAACCCTGTCTTTGTTTCTTATATCTGTGAAATTCACCTTTGATGCACTGACACCTTCCCTGTTATGAATTCTCTTTGCTCTGTCTGTGAAGAATAGCATAACAATTCACACTTCACTTTGTAAAGTTGCCTTAGTGCGCAGAGCCATAAATATCATTTATTTTGTGTCACGCATAAAGTCAAAAGCAATAGTTCTTGAGGTGCTTTTACCCCAGCTGCGTATTGTTATCAGCTGGAACGGGCAAAAAAAGGCTAATGACCCGTACTACTTAATGACCAGCTCAGAGGCCGCCGAATCCATATCATAAATCGTTCCTGTGGGTCGTGCCTCGGTTTCCACCTGTGGGGCGGGGGGGTTGAGTAGGAGTGCAAGTTTGGGTCATTTTTCAACATGTGATCAGGGACTTATTAGCGGCGGTTTTGTTCTGCTTTCATAGCGACGGAGAACATATGATATTAAATCTCTTTCCTATTGTACAGGGTTCTAATTAGCTAGGTCATTCAAGTTCTTATATGACGAAACATGGAAATTAAATAATAATTTTCATTGTAATGTATCCCTGGTGTCCCGTTCCCGTGTTTAGCTAACATATAACAGCTTATATGGAATTTCGAAATAGTTTTTGTCAGATTTAAGGGACAAAGATAAAGGTTAAAATAAAAGGAGCAAAATGGTTTAGAAAGAAACAGAGAAAAGGAACAGGATCTAGCGGTGGATGTGTTGTCCTTTGTGTGTTTGGCATGTTGGCAGCACTTGATAAATGGACTGTTCTGGAGGAATCCATTCACCCTTCACAGTGCCACTGACCCTTCTCTGTTACATAGCAACTAGACCTTCAGTGGAGGATTCAGTATAGTCCGCATAGCTCAAACCTAGAGTAATATGTTTAAAACTTTCATTATGTCTTTTGACATGCGCTTTTGTGTGTGTGTGTGTGTGTGTGTGTGTGTGTGTGTGTGTGTGTGTGTGTGTGTGGTTTGCAGGATAGCATTTGTTTGTTTGTTTGCTATATCCACCAAACTTTTAATTTATCCTTTTTTCTCATGTTCAGGTTGAATTCATGCAATAGTCAGAAGAATTGTTTTTTGTTTTGTTTTTGAGTGATACCTGTGATTCGAAGGGTGAGACTTAAATGGTTTGCTTCACATTGTGTAGATTTTTCAATTTCACACAAGTCAGCACACAACTCAAGGCTGCTGACCAACATTTCAAAATAGTGCTGAGAAATCTTTCATCTGTCTTGTGCTCAAACACTTTTTGTTATCTGTGATTTTCTATCTTGAGTACTTTTCACAGCTGTTTTACCACAGACTCCTGAAGGATAAATTAAATGGAACAATTTTTATGATGTGCACTCATAAAAAAATGCATGAAATGGCTTTTTACATGCATTTAACCTTATATATATTTAAACGTAATTTATTAATTTGATGGCAAAACTGAATTTTCAGCAGCCATGACTCTAGTCTAGTAGGTTTGATTTTAACATTGGTGGGGACCAAAAACAGCCCCCCCCCCCTTTATTTATAGATATGGTAGCCAACACTTTAACACATTAAAGAGAGTTTTTTTATGTCAATATGTTAAATAGACAATAATTACACAATTTTGATTATGTAAACCATTTCAATTTAGCTTTCTGTACTTCACGATAAATTCTGTAATGTTATAAGTTAAAGGTAACTAATGAAGACAGTTTAGAAGTGGGGGGCTTGTTAATGTCACTTTACATCAATTTATTTTAATATTAAAAATGAATTGGACCGATGATGATTGAAAGAAATCAATTTTGATCAATTTAATACATCCTTTCTGAATAAAAATATTAAATTATTTTAAAAACAATTCACTGAACCAAACTTATTCACTCTGATGTCTGAACTCTGGAATCAAGAGATGTTTAATGTATTGTATTTCCCCTATCAAGAAGTGATTTCAGATGTGAAGAATAAAAGATTTTGGAAATTAATAAACATTTCCGTTACAATAACATGCACTAATAAAAAAAGACATTTATTAAGAGATTAAATAGAGTCAGTTTTAATTTCATGTTAGCCTTCACATTTGAGTCTGCATTTGTAAGAGATTGAGGGGAGTAGTGTTTAGCTCACTCTAATTCGGGACAACATTTTAATGTGGTCACATTAAACATGATTATGCATCTCTGACCAAAACTATGAATTCAGGCCCCCACACCCACTGAGCCCTTTGTATTGTAATTGTTAGTACTGATGTAAGGGAACGCCTAAGATCCTTCAGATTAATGACATGCACATGGACACTCATATGCAAGGGTGTGACCGAAATGAATATGTTAATATTTCTTATGAAGTGTGTGTGTGAATATTTTCTGTTGGTGTTTGTGCTGTCTGATAATCACCCTGCATTGGATTTCAGACATAAGGGTCATGTCTCATTCAGCCCCAGGCCAAGATGACCCGTTCTCCTCTGATTCAGCATATTGCAAAAGTGGCACTCCGCCATCGGCTTACCTGATCATAATTTACAGTTTGTCCACTCGTAGCCTGCAAATGAACTTCAGTGTTTGGATCAGTTTGGATTAATGAGCTGTTCCTAACTGTCCCAGTCCGGCCCAAATGGCGTAGAAGATTTGAGCTAGGGACAGAAAAGCAGGCAAGTTTAAGTAAGGGATATGCACTGGATGAATCATCATGTCAGTCAGCCATGGGCTGATTGATTATGTCCTAAGGCTTTCCTGAGGCACCGTGGACCTGGACACCAACCCTACTGACAGCCAGGCCTGACCCAGAAGCGTCTGACCGAAGGAAAGCATGACGTTACAGAGCATATTCTACACTATACACTACAGGACAGTAGTGAGTGCTGAGTGGCTCAAAAATAGGAGCACATTCCCAACACTGATCATCACATTAAGAGCTGCCAAAACAGTCTGAGCCAACAGGAGGTACTAGCAGCGTATCATCATCTTGGCCTGGCTATGAGTGCCAAATATGTCATGTAAAGCTACTCAGATCTCAGCGATTAGAGGGAGGCTACAGGTTTTAAATGTGGGAGGTATAAGACACTCACAGCATAAGGGCGAAGCTGTCTATCTGGGAGATGTTACTGGTATTAGCTGCAGGAGATCTTTTCAGTTACAAAACAACAAAAGTACACTGTGTACACCCCCTTCAAATTAATGCTTTTGGCTATTGCAGCTACACTTAAAAATGAAAGTTGCATAAAGTCAAGCATACAACCATGCACACATTTTTAGTAAAGTGAAGTGTACCTTTTCTTTTTTGGCAAATACTCATAAGTCTGACTTGTGTGATGCAGCCTGGAATCATAATCACACCATGTTCAATCATTTGACCAGAAGAGACCTCCACCACCACCCCAACCACCAACTGAGCCTGGTTTCTCCCAGGGTTTTTTTTTTTCTCCTTTTCTGTTACCTGATGGATTTTGGGTTCCTTGCCATTGTCGCCTTTGGCTTGCTTAATTGGGGTTTAAAAGACACTTGATATTCAGAATCATCAATATTATTCATTTGACTTCATCAACACTATCGGATGAGAACAAAACTTAAACTGAATTGAGCTGGATGATGACACTATTGTCTTCGATTGAGCTGCTTTTTTGCTGAATTGAATTTGTTTCATAATTGATGAATTTTCAACTGACACTATTATTAAACTGAATTGAATGAACATTGGACAAAATAACAACACTATTGTTTTATGTAAAGCTGCTTATAACTCTTTACAAAGTTATTGAAATGAACTGAATCAACACTGAGCTGACTTGAGCTGAATAATTACACTATTGGCTTTTTAGAGCTGCTTTACAGCAGAATTTGAATTTGTTTCATATTTGTTCAAGTTTGTGTCATTGATTCTGTTATTTTCCTGTTTATTACTGTGAAGCTGCTTTGAAGCAATCTGTGTTGTGTATAAAGTGCTATATAAATAAAGGTAACTTGACATTATAATGTGAGGTCCATGCTTTCTGGGTCTGGTGTGGAAGAATTTGGCTGGCCTTCACAAATCCCAGACCTGAACTCCAGTGAACACCTCTGGGATGAATTGGCCCACTAACTCTGAGCCAGGCCTCACCACCCAACATGGGTCGTGGGTCTGAATGTGAGTAAATCCCTCAAGCCATTTTCAACTCTAGTGGAAAACATTCCCAAGAGTTAGAGCTATTATAAGAGTAAAAGGATCCTTGATGAGCGATTCGGGTACCTTCAATGGACTGGCAAAAAGTGATTTTTATTCTGTTGTACATGAGGATATCGTGTTTATTTTAGATGTCAAGAATGGACTAGGAAACTTTCCTCTGAGGTTGATTAGAGATGGCACAAATATATGAAATATATTGACGAGACCTCTCCCAGTCTAGCTAACAGTTGGTCAATTGAATTATTTGAGAGAGATCAATTTATATGTGATGAAAAATTATATCCATGTATCAGCACATCTTTTGCACCTCATATACTACCCTCACGTAACAGGATAAATAAACCTACATATAATTTCACACAGTAAATTATAATGTTTATGAATATTTATTTTAATGTGTACCTTGCTTGAGTCTGAGTCCTCTCAAAACTTTTCCCTCTTCTTGTGAACTTCTTATGCAGTTTTTTCCTTCCCATGAACACTTTGAAGAAAAAGTCTAATTTCAGACAGGTTCGTTTTACTTGCTTTTTTTAGAAAAAGGGTGTTAAATTATGTTTTTGGTTTTCTCCATTGTGCAGATGAGCAGAGTGACAGAAAAAAATGAATAGGGTCTGTCTCTGTATACGCACACATACATGCATAAGAAGTATTACAACACAGAACAGATTTGAACTGGCCTGTTTCTCATGAGTGATGGTGGAGATGATCTTCAGCCATATCTCTTGCATTTTCTCTTGCAATATTCTGTCACTCTGCTCATCTGCACAATGGAGAAAACCAAAAACATAATTTAACACCCTTTTTCTAAAAAAAGCAAGTAAAATGAACCTGTCTGAAATTAGACTTTTTCTTCAAGGTGTTCATGGGAAGGAAAAAACTGCATAAGAAGTTCACAAGAAGAGGGAAAAATTAAGAAGTTCATATTTATAATGATGTGACGTAATATATGAGTAAATTATTCTCTCATCATTTACTCACCCTCATGATGTTCTAAATATATATGACGTAATTTCTTCTGCAGAACGTCTCGGGTTACGACTGTAACCCTTGTTCCCTGAGAAGGGAACGAGACACTGCGTCTAGCGCATCTGAAGCATGAATAAAATCAAATTCCAATCCTGATTGGTGTTGCGTCATGACGTAGTATGTGACGGCATACACGGAAGCTACAAAGGGACGCCGGCACATAGTACACACAGCTCTTCGCGATGAAGCAAGCGCTCCAGGTGTGACGAGGTGTGGCGGCGAGACGCAGTGTCTCGTTCCCTTCTCAGGGAGCAAGGGTTACAGTCGTAACCCGAGACGTTCCCTTTCGAGGGAACTCGCACTGCGTCTAACGACACTTTAAGGAACGAGTACCCACTATGCTCACGCCTGCCCTAGTGTGAAGCTGGAGACCAGGCACACTTAGGACTCAAGCACTCTCGCGCCAGGTGTCGCAGGGAGTTGCAGACTATAGAATCTGATAAAGGTGTGCAGGGTGGCCCACCCGGCCTGCCTCGTAGATCTCCTGAAGCGAGACTCCAGAAAGGAGGGCCACCGAGGACGCCATGCTTCTGGTGGAATGTGCCCTCACAGCCACAGGTGAAGGCAAATTGCGCACCTGATAAGCCATGGCTATAGCCTGGACAATCCAATTGCTGATTGTCTGTTTTGACGCAGGCAGCCCTTTCTTGGGTGAGCCAAAGCACACCAACAACTGGTCTGACTTTCTCCACTGCGAAGACTTCTCCAAATAATCCTCAATGCCCTAACCGGGCAGAGCAGGTAAAGTCTTCCTTCTTCCGCCGACACATATGGTGGAGGATGGAAGGCCTGAAGAACCACTGACCGTGCCACACTCGATGGCACCTTGGGCACATAGCCCGGCCTTGGATGTAGGATGGCCTTTACTCCGCCCGGGGCAAACTCCAGGCAGGTTGGCGTTATCGCCAAGGCCTGGAGGTCCCCCACTCTCCTCAGAGAAGTGATAGCAAGGAGAAAGGCCACCTTAAGGGTCAGGTTCTTTGCCTCAGCTGACTCAAGCGGTTCGAAGGGAGAACGAGTCCGAAGGGAGACAGCCCTTCGAGAAGCACTGCCAGATCCCAGGTAGGGACTCTGGAGCGAGTTGCAGGCCTCATCCTCCGAGTTTCACGGAGGAAACGTACAACCAGATGGTGCTTCCCCAGGGGCCCATTACTTACAGGAGAGTGGAAAGCCGTAATGGCACCCACGTACACCTTAAGTGTGGACGGGGTAAGACCAGCAGAGAAACGATCTTGGAGGAACTCCAGCACTGAAGCCACGGGGCAGTTAACTGGGTCCACCTCACGCTCTCTACACCAAGTGGAAAACACATTCCACTTCAGGCTGTACAATCTCCTTGTGGAAGGAGCCCTGGAGCTGAGTAAGGTCTCGACTACACCTGCCGATAGGCCAGCCTCTACGTACCGGGCCCCCTCAAGGGCCAGATCCAGAGATTCCACAGCTCTGGCCAGGGGTGAAATATTGTGCCCCCTGCCTGAGACAGCAGGTCCCTCCTGAGACAGCAGGTCCCTCCTCAGAGGGATCTGCCATGGAGGACCTGCCAGCAGTGTTATGATGTCTGAGAACCAAACTCGGGTCGGCCAACGGCGTGCTACTAGAAGTAGACTGATCCCTTCTCGGCGGACCCGCTCCAAGACTCCCGGGAGCAGAGCGATCGGGGGAAATGCATACAGACGCAGCCTCGGCCTCGTCTGCACCATGGCATCCAACCCCAGCGGGGCTGGATGCGTGAGAGAAAACCACAGTGGGACGTCTCTCGAGACGCGAATAGATCCACTTCCACTAGGCCGAACTGCTCACATATGGCCTTCACCACCTCGGGGTGAAGTCGCCACTCCCCGGGCCTCAGCCCCTGCCTCGACAGGACGTCTGTTCCCTGATTTTGGTCCCCGGGGACATACATCGCTCTGAGAGACGACAGTTTCCCCTGGGACCACAGGAGGATCTGGTGTGCCAGTCTGCATAGAGGGCACGACCTCAGACCCCCTTGATGATTTAGATACGAAACTACCGACATATTGTCTGTTCGTATCAGGACATGGTGGTCGCGGAGGTCCAGGAAAAAGCTCCTCAGAGCTTTGTAGACCGCCAGCATTTCCAGGGAATTTATGTGCGTCCCCAAAGTGTCGTTAAACGCAGTGCTAGTTCCCTCGAAAGGGAAGCCAAAATAATATTTTTTGAAGAATGTTGGGAACCAAACAACATTGGAGCCCATTGACTTCCATTGAATAAAAATAAAAAAAACACCAAGATATTTCTCAAAATATCTTTTTATGTTCCACAGATGAAAGTCATAGAGGTTTGAAATAACATGAGGGTGAGTAAATGATGACAGAAATTTCATAATTGGGTGAATTATCCCTTTAATTTTGATCAGCAATCATTTGTAAACCTTTGGCGGCCAAGCGAAACAAACAGGCAAAAAAGTACTATATCCAGAATAGCTTTTTTGAGAGCAATGTTCCTGAGATAGTAAATTAGATCCCATATGCAAGTGCTTAGGGGTAGAAAAGGAGAGAAAAATAGTGTTGGCCATCTGTGTGCTATTTAGATTGATCCCAGCAGCCATGGCTGTTTAATTCAAAAACTGTCAGGGAGTGTCATTAGGTGCGACCATTTTCAGGCTTCAGATTTCATTAGCCACAGGAAGGCCCACATTACCCTCAGGATTAATGTCAAGCCTCTTGATACAGCTCTGAAGCTGTGGAGTGCTTAGAGGAACATCTCTGACCTTTTTGCGTAAATACACTGTGATTCATTAAAGATTATGTAGACCACGCAAAAACTCTTAAACAGTTGAAGAGTTATACACTTTTGGCCTGTAAAGTTATCCTTGCTGCTCTGGGAAAAGAAAATTGGTTCCTGAAGCCTATTATTTTTATTTATTTTTTTTCAAATAAAAGTGCAATGTTGTGTGAACCTCAATGTTCTTCAAAATATCTTTTTTTGTGTTCCACAGAAGAATGTCATACAGGTTTGGGTGAACTATCCCTTTTAAAAAATCCAAAACAACCTGCATACTTTTTTTTCCTCCATCCGAAGTATCTTTGTTGTTTTCTCATTCAAAATTGCATCATGAGCTAAAACTGCAACAGCCTGTGTGATAGTGTCTTTGGCCTTCCTTCCTTTTTTCTGCTGAAGCCTCTTTCTTGCAGTTATCAGGAGGAAGGAGCAGTTGTTACGTCAAGGCCAAAGCCAACAGAGAGTATGATAACTCAGTGAGGATGAGAGGAGTCATCACTTTTCCTGTTTTAATTAGTAACATTAGTTCCTCAACTGGCAATCATGTCATCTGCTTCCTTCCAGGCGTTGATTATAAAGTGAGGACTGCGTCACACAGACCACTCGGGTAAGATATGGTGTGTTTTTAAGGCGAAATACTGTTTTTTTTGCTCCCACTTTCGAGTGAAAGATATTCCACAGAACCCGGAATATGATAAATTCAGAAGTGCAATATTCTGACAGCTGCAATAATGAAATACAATTTTCACACGGGCCCAATTGAGACACAATCAAGCCCTTGCTCTCTAACCCAGGCTCAACATGTTGATGTTTCTAGAAGCTTGCTGAATTATAAACCTGCTTCCACTCATGGGGTTTTGATTTTACCTGATTCAGGAGGTTGTTAAATGTGCACGATCATGGAGTCATTTATCACACGCTCACTGTGCACCGGTCAAAGTCCCAGTATACAGTTCCAGGTGCACTTGTACTGCACACAAATCAGGGAATGGTCGCAACTACATGTGATTCAGAGCAGTCTGGATGTCATAAAGAATATGCATCATACCCCCATTTTAAGGTCAAACATATGCAAGGTCTGAAAAGGTCTGTTTTGCCTTCTGCTCCACTGTAGATGTGTGCATTAACCTTACCCAGGATCTTCAAGAGTATGACCAATATATATGTCCAGAATGCTTTTAAAGGGAGAAGACCTTTTGAACTGTGAATTTACATCTTTTTTAGTCATTTAAAACTTCAGAAGACTGCTTGACAGGTTTTAAACAGAACTCAAGACAAAGCTGAAAAAAGCTCTCTATGTTCAGGTACTGACTCAAATGTCAGTGCATAAAGTGTTCAAATTGTGCATATCTATTTCTTTAGTGTAGCGTATCACATTTGTAAAGAATTTAACTGTTCTAGTCTCAATACCTCTTAACAATCCCAGTTCCTTAACAGTTATTCTTTTAAAACTTGTAAGGAACAAACATTAGGAAAAAGGAAATGCAAAATAAATATACTACATAAAAAAAATATCTGTAAGCTGTATGTTTGATACACTAAAAAGAAGAATCAGTTTATAGACCTTATTCAGAGCAGAGCCATGACAGGTATGAAAGCGAGGCTATGAGGGAGAGACTTACTGTGTTTTCAATGGCATCCACTGTAAAAAGCTGTTTGAAGCTCCTAGATCACTTATAATTTTCCACAGCTCATGTTGTCATGTTTTTTTATCTACTGAAATTTCTTGGGAGTGTTTCGTCAGCAGAACAATCCAAACACACATTAAATAGCAGTACAACCCACTAAAGAGATCCCTATCCCTCACAGCCTCACTTTCATTCCTGTTAAAAATCAAATATGACGCTGATGTGAATAAGGTCTATAGAGTCATTTGCTGCGTCCGAAATCACATACTGTATAGTACATACTACATTTTGTTTGAAACTTCCAACCATAAAAAGTATGTTCTATATAGTATGATTGTGTGTTGTATGAATGACATTCGGACATACTACATTCGCTATGTTGTCACTGTCATGTGACCTATGGTGTCAGTCATGTTACTTCACTGTCATTCACAAATTCTCTCCTTTGGCCTCATGGGATAGTAAAGTCTCCAGTGGATGCGTACTTTAGAATTTTGATGGAAGTAGTAGTTTATCCTACAAAGTAGGTACTTTCATCTACTGTTTCATGAATACTACGATTTCTGACATACTACTCATCTCACATAGATGACACAGGGATTCAATCAGGAATTGGGCAACACTAGTTATGCTGTATGTTTGACTCACCAAAAAAATAACCAGCTCTTAAGAGTCATTCATTCAGGAACCGGTTCTTATTAAGAAAGGTGAAGGTATCTTTATTTTCATGTGATGAAATCTCCAGTCATGCCAGTAACCTAATGAAAGCATAGAGAGGGTCGCCTCATGCATATTAAGATCATATCACCAGCATAATAGTACTCATCCACCTTCTCTCAATACAAACACTGACTTTTATTAATCTGAGTGAAGTTCTATGAGCATCTCTGCCCACGAATGAATTACCCACATGCTCCTTGAATCCTGTGTATTGGTATTATCAGTTTGTCATAGGTCACGCTTCCTGATGCTATTTTGAGATGCTGTCAACAAGTGTTGTTCTACATCCTGTGGTGGAAAAAGTCTGATGATGACTATAGTTAACGCTGAGCAGCTTATTGAGTTTCCCCCAGGAAACCTCCCCCGTGAATCACTAAAAGCTGTGCTGAAGGCAGTCACTGTGGAGACTTCAATTACTGGCGTGTCCCAGTCGGCTGATTTCTAACTGTGGCCAGCAAATTAGAAAAAGGTGGAGGGAGGCAGAGAGAGAGTCTGAAAACCGTAAAAATCATTTGGAGAAGGATGGTTTGAAATTTGGATACAGAGGAACGACAGTATACTAAAGGAGACCAGTCACAAGAGTTTCACGAAGTTAAATGGTTAGAAGCAGAGGTAACCTTTTGTTCACATGTTGGCTACAGGCCAGACGTCTGCACCATAGGATTCAGTTCATAATCCTGCATATGACTGATTTATGGCTCACATTATCAACTGTTGACTCCAAATGAGTCTTTTTCCTTTGTGGAGACAGGTCTGTGAAAATGCAGACAAAAATGTCTTACATGTTTTCTAATTTAGGGCAGCACACTTCATCATCAGTGTAATTGTTTGGTTTTTAAAGATGATTAGGGAGGGTTCATTGCGGCAGTAGGTTATTAGACCTTCACTGTACGTGCAGCAGTCAGGCCAGAATGGGCTTGTTCACAGACGTGTAGAAGATCATGTGTTCAATTCTAACTGTGAAGAAGAAATGGGTATTTAGAAATTACTGTTCACTACTGTTCAAAAGTTTGGGGTCATTAGGATTTTATTTTAAGTTATTTTGAAAAAAAAAAAACTTAAGTAGCACAACTGATTTTAACAGTGTAAATAATAAGAAATGTTTCTTGAGCACCAAATCAGCATATAAAAATAATTTATAAAGGATCATGTGACTGAAGAATAGTGTGATGATGCTGAAAATTCAGCTTTGCCATCACGGGAATATATTTTATTTTAAAATATATTCACATAGAGAACAGTTATTTTATATTGTTATAATATTTCACAATATTTCTGTTTTTACTGTATTTATTTTTGATCAAATAAATATCTTGATGAGCATAAAAGACTTTTGACCCCCAAATGTTTGAACGGCTGTGTATATATTGCATGTTTCCTAAACATTATATTTATTTTTGTCTTCCACAGAAGAAAGAAAGTCACTCAGGTTTGGAATGACATATTGGTGAGTGGATGATGACAGAATGTTTAATTTTTAGGTGAACTGTTCCTTTAAGATGTGTGTGTGAGGGACAGCTGTTGGAGTCATCACTGCTTATGAAGATGATTTGCAGGGGTTTCAGCTTTTATTAGTTTTAAATAAAGCCTAAAGCCTGCACTCCAAATCAAATCATTTTCCATAATCTGGTTAAATTAATGTAATTGATGGTTATCAAATTTGTTCAATATGCCATGTTTTATCCTTTTGTGATTTTTATTTTTGACTGATCTGCTCTTCATATAGGCACTTATGGCTGATTAGTTTGAGAATACCACTTATTTTGATGTAGTCTCAAGTAAAACGGCACATCTATTTATAGTGAGTGTCATAGTTTGTGCTATTCAGGGTACAGTTTTTTTTTATTTTTAACATCTTTTAACACCTCCACAGATTTTAATTTTCCCCAGTGCCCATGCTGAGACATGAGAGCACTATTTACCTTTAGATGACTGTATAGGCCAGAATATGTGGTGTTTCTTTGTCAGTGTCTTCTTACAACACACTAGAACGATTGACTTAATCCTAGTAGATTTGTTTTTAGTGTATCTTTCACTGTCAGTTGTGGAAACATGAAGTAGACAGCTACACATGGCTGCCACTGTGAACCCACAACAATTTTTGGGTAAAATGTTGTAGTGACTAGCAGTGGCATGTTAGCCCATTGATGGCCAGCAGTTACTTACCTGCACTAGGAGAATGTGAGGTTTTCCCAGCACAAGGTAATCAGTACTTCCAACCCTTTTCAAAGCACTTGTCAGTCTGACCCTAACGATCAGCCCGGTGCAGTCGTACATCTGGTGCAGATGTAGCAGTCTCTCTCTCACTGGATCGGGGGAGCTGGATGTCTGCCAAGCAGTGAATGTGCTTCCTGGTGTCTGTGGCCAATAGAGAGAGTAAACACACACAGGTACTAGAACTTGAGCCAAAAGCCATCAGCACCCCAACTGCAAGAGGCCAGGCCTCAGTGATGTGGGTGATCACTTCAAACAGGATCTAAAGAATGTTTAAAACACGTGGCATTCAATCACAGGCGTTTGTGACCAGGTGCAGAGAGGTGTGCAATATTACAGCGCAATGCCAAAACGCTGATTAAACCTATGGAACATGTCAAAGATCATGAGCATAATGTATAAGACAGATTTGCAAATCAAAGTCAACTGAGTTCAAGCTCATGTCACCTTTGAAATGTTTTTTCCCCCACTGAGTTACATTGCACTGCAGTGAGGTATTTCTTTAACGTCACTCAGGTGTAGAGTAATGCAATATAGGCCTGGTTTTACAAACAGGGCTTATATTAAGCCAGGCTGTCTGGTTCACTATCTTTGTAGGGACTCTCCATAGACGTAATGGTTTTTATACTGTACAAACTATATATTCTATCCCCTTACACTAACCCTACTCCTAAACCTACCCATCACACAAAACCTTCTGCATTTTTACATTTTCAAAAAAACTCAAGTCTGTATGATTTATAAGCTTGTTTCCTCATAGGGACCTCAATTTAGAGTCCCCATGAGTCAGTGTCCATTCAGGTTAAAGTCCCCACCAGGATAGAAAAACATCATGTACACACACACACACACACACATATATATATATATATAATTACAGGTTAAGTGGCATAACAGTTAAACAACTTAAAATTGAAAGAATTGGCTTGAATTTGAAAGCATATATGCTATTGGATAAATCTACATCTAAAATCTGAACTCTACATAATATGATACTTTTAAATTGCCATGTATTCTTTGGTAAAACTCATTTATTTTACATATTTGATCAAACTCTATATTTAAAACAACAAAATATAAAACTATATTATTATTATTTATTTTTTTAATATAGAATTTGGTTTATACCAGAGGATACATACATACAATAATACAACTTAATTGTTTTTTTTAATTGCTTAAAACAAGGTTTAAAGAGTTTTTTTTTTTTTTTTTCACTCAGAAAAAAAAAAATGTAATATACAAGTTAAATGAAATTTTTACTTCTACACTTTGATTCATGTAATTCTTTCATTGACCTTCCTCTTTTCTTCATCCTTCCTTTATGACAAAACTGCCTGAAGATATGTGACATTTTGTCCTTTTACCCTGGCAGACATCACAGAGAAGACAGATGTGATGGCTGTTTCAGAAGATCAGAGAGTGAGAAGCCCAAAACGCTGCTCTGCAAGCTCCAAAGCCCAACGGGGAGCTCCTCATATGTCTACATGAAAAGCCAAACTGGCTGGTGAGCGTTGGTCTTTGTGATTCAGTTTGATTCTGAGATTCTGAGACGCCCCATGCCTGCAAAAGATCAAATCATTTCCTCCCAACCAGATTAGACATGTTACCAGGGGGTATGAAACATGCTCACAAGCTTATATTAAAATGCCTTCATCCTCTCTGACAAGCCTCTTTGAATGGAAGAACAGTAAAGAATTTGCTGATTTGCTTCCTTTTAGGAAAGTAAATATGTTTGTATGCTATTTTAGGCCACTTCTGGTAGGCTAAACTTGATGCAGTGAAGAACAGATCTTCTCAGATGTTGTATGATGGTCATTGTATTAGTTTGAGAGAGGATTACTGCTTAAATCTGTTTGAGTATGTGCCCCTTTAATCTAGCTGAGAAGAGCAAATGGAGTTTATCTAAAGACATCCTGACCATTGATCCCTCTTAGATGGCTAATTGCCTAAATCTGATTGGTGTGAACATGCTGCGTGCCATTAATCTGAGACGGGCTCATCCTGGCCTAAATGGTGAGGCCTGGTTCAACCTTCATTCACTTAACACATTTTGTGTAGCTAACCAGATACAAACCAAAGCCTTGTTGAAACATCACAGCATATGAGACTCATCTGTCCTGTCGGTTTCTCTGACCTACCCTTCTTAATCTCATGATGGCTCTGAGGATAATGGGGGTATTTGCTGGAGATACAGACAGACAGATAGCGGGCACTGTCGCAGGCTAACGCTAGCCAGCAAAGTTAATGCTCGGGGCGGGTTCCTCCGCATTTGCCTGCCATCTGTCGTTCAGGCAGAAGTCCAGCAGTACGACAGGGCGTCCACCTGGGAAGGTAGTTGCATGCACCATCCTTCTCTATATGTCTGTAGGTACTCACCACTGCCCCCTAGTAAGACCTTAATGAATTTGGAGCAGGGATGTGCAAGTCTACATATTTTCATATCTGATGAGTTCACAAAGTCAGGTCACATTTATTTATATAGCGCTTTATACATTACAGATTTTTTCAAAGCAGCTTCACCATAATAAACAAGAAAATAACAGTGGTAACGTTGCAAAATTCAGCATTTATGGAACAAATTAAATTTTAAAAATCTTAAAAGGCAATCGTGTCATTATTTAGCTTAAGTTGGTTCAATGATGATTCAAATCTGTTTCTATAACAGTGTCGATGTGGCAAAAGACGCAAGTCCGTAAAAAGATGCATAAAGCACAACAAAATTGAACAGAGCAGCCTTGAGATTTTGGAATAGGGCCACAGTGTTCACCATGCGCAGGAATTTCACAGCAATGGTGGAACGCTGGTTTGTTTTGTTGTGGTTAACTCTTGTAGGTTTTATGACATGTTTACAAGTGTTGGTTGGTACAAATCTTTGGTTTTGTTGTGTTTGGCATCAGAAAAAAAGGAACCGTCCATAATATGCTTCTGTGGTTTTTGACTTAAAAGCTTTATTGCAAAATATCGCCAGCACGTAGCCTGCCACAAGTATGTGAGCATTTTTGCATTTGATTTATGGACAATAAGTGTGGGAAGGGCCCCAATTCGTACTCTATAAAGAACCTACATATTGTGAAAAATATACATTAAAAAAAAACTTATCAGCCTCACTAATCGGTTGGTTAGTCAACCATTCTGACCCATCCCTAATTGGAATAGAACTCATTTGGACAAAAGAACGGACTTAAAGTAATAGTTTACCCAAAAATGAATGTTCTGTAATCATTTACTCATCCTTATGTCATTCCAAACCTGTATGACTTTCATCTGCGAAACACAAAAGAAGATATTTTAATGAATGTTGGGAACCAAACCATTGACTTTCATTATATGGACAGAAGCACTGACGCATTTCCACCGTTTCTGAAGAGTGCGCATGTGCATACGTGCTCTACGTAAGAACGAGCCTATGATTGAATCTAGAAATAAAGCAAAATAACTGAGAAAAATGAGAATTACTCCTCAGATGCCATGTCTGTAATTTATAGCAAAAAATCTAGCATGAATTCAATCTCAAACTAATTAAATAAAATAAGTTAATACTCCACCACCTGCGTGACATCATTAACCAAAGTGGTTGAACGACAGATTTGCGACAATACGGTTTCAGAAAACAGTCGTGACTAGCTAGTTGATTTCTTCAACGATGCATCGTACTATGGTAGTTAAGCAGTGAGTTACGTCGTTGTACGAGAAACGCACCCCTGGTTTCTTCAGAAACTTCTTTAAAAATGTCAAAAACATAGCATGAATATTTAACAGTTTGGATCTCTTAGTGAAATGTAGTGAAGTTGTGTGATGGGCAAAGGTTTTTGCTATCTAGTTGAATTTTATAGATCTGCTCTTAATGTCCTGTCAACACCCAGCCTTTCTCTCTGATGATAGGACATGGGATTGATTGGCTATGTAGACCTCTACCGCTGTCAGTTGCTCAACAGTGTATATAATATTAGCACATAACATGCAAACATCAGAAGAATATTATGAGAGTCAATGGGGTCCCTTAACGCAGCCTCAATACAAGCTCACCAAAGTTTCTCTTGGATCTGTCACCTTGTAGAGATGAGGAGGGGGGAACATCATAAATCACTTTGTCAGGCACAGTGTCTTTAGCCTGAGGTCTCCCCTCAGCCACCATCACTTTGTAAGTTGCTGTTTTCCTCCAGGAGGCTGCTAGTGTGTTTCTGAAAGCATTGCATGTTCCCTACAGATGATCTTGCGTGGGAAGCTGACTCAGGGCTTGGGCACAAAGCACGCTGTCAAAAACCCTCCATGAACTGGATGGTAATGTCTTCATGCCTGAGCATGTGTTAACGTATTAGACCTGCTTCATGGGTTTAGATGCAGTATGTACACATTTTAATGCTATTATAGAATATATTTTTTGGAAAAGAGACATTTAAATCATGCAAAGCATGACACACTGTTTGTTTTACTGCAGTTTAGTTTACATCACTTTACAGCCTAAACAATAGCAGCCATGGTGTAAGTGTTAGCATGCATAACTGCGATTACTCTTAAGTCAACATTGCTCTGTCGTGTCGTCTCTGGGGACGGGTTCTTTGATTTGGATCAGGTGCTGTTGGCCAGAGCTGCATTGCAATATCATTTAAATAGGGCTATAAATTAATTAAAACGTTTACCAGTAATTGAATTAATTACATGAATTGCCAGTTAATTTTAAAGTATTTTTAAAAAAAAATTAAAAACACGTGCGTGAGTCCCTGCTCCAGTGGTTGAAATTTTTCTACATTTATGTACAGTTTGTGGGGCATGATTAATTGATAGTGAATGAATTATAATCGCAATATAATCATTAAAAATAATCATTAATCATAAATAATAACTTTTTAAAAAGCATAAATAAAAAATACATTGATAAATTGTTATATTTTCTTATTCTTTTTTATAATATTTATAAATCATAATTAATTTATTTGTTAAGATTTATTAAAGGGAGCATGGTTGATTTTATTATCAATAAATTGCTAATATTAGAAATTATAATTAATATTTTTTAGTTATTTTCTAAAGGTGTTTTTTTACTTGTTACATTCTGTAAATATTAAATACATATTAAAATATTAAAAAAAAAATATGAATAAGTACATATTTATTCATGTTTAACATGTTAAATTGAAAGCCTTACTTTTGGAAATGATTAATACATACATGCAACTTTTTGCAAATGTCTCTGTCTCAGTCTGACCTAGAGCCGGACTTTTAGGTGATGAGAAAATGCAGCTGGTCTCAAGTCTGGGGCTCCTGGATCATTTTCTCTACATACATTTTTAAGAAAGTTGGTGTTGATTGACAGGTAAACTTTCTGCCCCTTTTCAGTCAGGGTTCAATGCGGATGTCTGGTTAATGAGGTTGACTTCAAGGATTATAATCAGAGGGGGGATATTACTGACCATATGTGTCAGCGCAGATGAGCGAACCTCCCAGGTTCGTGGTGTCAAAAGGATATTTTTTTGTTTCCTCGCAGTTCTTATTTACCATAGAGCTATACAGATCATGTCACAGCCCCCCAGGGGTGACTTAAACAGCCTAACGTCTATGACAGATAAGTTATGCTAAACAGATTATTCATGTTTGCAAGACCTTAGAGGCACAGCATGGCCCTTCTGGAGAACCAGATCATCATATCTTTGCTTTCAGCATCCGTGGCAAGGCCAGAAAATTTATTGTAATAGGTTCATAAAGGGCTTAACTCAACTAACGAATCTAAGGTGCATCTCTCCACTGGGATGATTAACGGAATAATTTACTCAAAAATGGCATTTCAACCCATATAACTTTAATAGTTTATGGGTGAACTGTTCCTTTAAATGGCCATTTTTGTGCTCTGATTTCATTTGTCTGTTGGTATGCTCACCTATTGCTCTTCGGACAAAACATTTGATGAGAAAACCAGAGAGAAAAAGAGAGATGGGGTAAAAACAGAAATGTGAAAAGGAAAAAATAAAAAGGCGCCCTCAGAAGCGCACTGTGACATATGGAAGCTATCACAGGGCTATGCTCCCATCTGTGTCCACAGCCGCGGCTCGCTGGCACCCAAAAGCCACTGCGCAGGATGGGAGTAATCCATGGAAGAGGATCCATGGGATTGTGATGGGACTCAAAGTTCCCTGGAGAAAGAGATTTAACCAGGAAGAGGGGAAGAAGTAGATGGATTATAATGGTGTAGGGTGAAGTGCAGATGTTCAGTGCTATTTACAGAAAACAGGTGCCCAGGCAAGGTCTTGCTTTTTGTTTGTCATGAATACTCCTCTTGTGATGTTAGTGCCAAATATTGTGTTTGGAAATGTTGCAACACAAAGTCTGTTGGCGCTGTGTGTGTACAGTGCAATTGAATTGACTGTCTGTTTTAAAAAAAGTCCCATATAAATTTCAGCCCTTATGTTTAAGTAAAGGAACGATCCTAAAGGCATGAATTAAAACTACACAAATAAGACCAGAATCCACGTAATTTAAGATTCCAATGGCAAACTTTGGGGAATGCTTTATTCCTGCAGGTTTAATCATAGTCTAACATTGCATTTCACCTCTCTACCATATTTTGTTTCTTTGTTGTTAAGAAATGAAAAATGACTAGCGAAACAGGGAACATCCTGTTTAACGCAACATAAGTTTGAGAATTCTGTGCGCTGTATTTCTAAATGCTCTTGAAGGCTCCGGTTAAGTGTTTGGTTCATGTGCGGTTTTGCTGTACTTGTCTGGTGCTTCATGAGTCATTGGGATGTCGAGTGCCCCCCTGTCTCAACCTCTTTTCCTGCCCTGTTACTCACTGGACCACTTCAAGTTTTCTCGGAGTGAAAAATTTATTGCAGGTTGGTACATTTTTTATGGCTCCATTTCAGTGGACCTCTGATGGCGTACTGCGATCTGTATCAATCCGGCGGCGACCAGCCCTCAACATTCTCACAAGCAGTCCCGTGAGGCCATCTGACGCACACCTCTGAAAAAGTTACACAGAGTGAGTGCTGTCCTGTCTGATAAATCCCTGTGGACCAGACCTAAGTGATTTACTGCATGTCAAGAGTTGGGCTTTTCTGGAACCAATGGCCAAACCAGACAAGTGGAAGTTTGTCGTTCCAAACACACTACACGCTACCAATGATCTGTAAAAGCGAATTTATTCTGATCTGTTTTTGGCTTCCTTTCGGATGACCTCCCACGTGAACCTCTTTTCAGTCTTACTCAGGACAGCAGAACATTTGCCTCTGTCCATGATGTAGGGGAGACCATGGGTGGCTATAACACTTTTTGCTTTGACATCTGTAACTGTAGATATTTTTCATGCTATTTTTCTCAGACTTTTTACAATTTTCCCACGTTTGTCTTCTAAAGTTAAAGTTATTTTGGAATCTACAACTCTACCCTCTAAACTGTGCATTTAGTCTCAAGTACAAAAACTGCTGTTGTTATAACCTATAGTACCCCATAATACTATTAGAAAACATGGAGATGCATTTATTTTAATAAACAAATTACATTGTTCAGAATAATTTTTATATCAACCCCCATCAAGCATTTTTTAAACTCCACCCAATTCTATTTTAAGTAACAAAAAGTAAACATTTTATTCTAAAATAGCAAATGAGTTGGGAAAATTATTGTACAAATACATAAAACAGGAACCATTAAAAACATAATAGAAAGTGTATGTTAGTGTTTTTATTTTATTTTATTTTTTGTGTTTTTAAGCATTTAGAGGAAAGTTTTTGAGTAAATGTTATATAGGCCAATAAAATAAAACAAGAGACTGCTGATTCATTTGACACCATTCTGTCGTTTAACATTCATTAACTGAAACATAAACCACATGCAGAATGTTTTTTTTTCTTCTATTTATTTAAGATTTTTTTCTCTATAAATCCTTCATATTTGTACACAGAGATTTCTGTTGTCAAATCAGGAGGATGGTGGTTGTGTACAATACTTTTAAGAAATTTGGATTCAGTAAGATCTTTTTTAAAGAAATGAATACATTTATTCAGAAAGGTTGATTCATTAAATTGATCAAAAGTGACCGTAAAAATATTTGCAATGTTACAATAGATTTCTATTACAAATAAATGCTGTTGCTTTGAACTTTCTATTCATCAAAGAATCCTGAAAAAAAAAATTAGCACCACAACTTTTTCAACAATGATAATAATAAATGTTTTTTGAGTAGCAAATCAGTATATCAGAATGATTTCTGAAGGATCATGTGACACTGAAGACGAGTAATGATGCTGAAAATCATTAGGCTTTGCCATCATAGGAGTAAATATTGTTTAATATATATATTTATATATTTTTGTGTTTTCGACCTTCCCCAATCTTCCCCCCTCTTTGTTGGGGTGTGTATTTGACCTGAGCTCGTAGACCTCCCCTAAGGCTACACTGCTTGGGCCCCTGTGTTAACACCTCTCAGTGCTGGACACACCTGTCATTGATTAGCGTGAGTGTGTAACCAATGCGGTATGCCTTCCCTCATAAAACAATACATCCAATTTCAGCTTTGCTACGAGCTGACCCAATGTATACAGTTATTTTAAACATAAGTACCACCATACCAAATTGTAATTTTCCTCCCTGAAGCCACGGAAATTCTATTGGCTGTAATGCAGCTTGTTGTGTGTATGAGTGCATGTGTATGTGCTTATAGAGGCCACACTAATGTGGCTCATATAACATGCAGCATGATGATGGTAAACCTTCTTTTCCATGCACTATATTTGTTGTTGCAGCTCTGTCTGTGCCCGTATCCCTCAACTACAGCGCTTTGCAAAAAAGAACAGCTGCTCCTCTTCGCACCATGCTTTCAATGTATGCACCAGTCCCCGGCCCGCAAAGTAGATCCCCATGTCAAAACCTCAGGAAGACGCCGGTCCCACAGGAACCGGGCTGACCACCGCCATCTGCACTTGACGAGCTTGTCAGCCGCATGCAGCAGGCCACCTTCTTTTCTTATCATCAGGAAGTTTTCAGCTGGGAGGTATTTCTGTTTGTTTTGCAAATGTATTTGTTTCCGCTAATGCAAACAATTAGGTGACATCCTATGACAGAATGAGCACTGGTCCGGCTGCAGATGCACATGTTGCATGGAACTCTACAGTAATGGGCTCATCAATCAACGCAGTCTGTTGAAACACTGTGACAACATGGCAGAGGCTTCACCAGTCCCTAAGGTGACCATGCTCATGGTTGACATTTTGGACAATAAACAGGATGCTAATAGGTCATTTTTTTATTAGAATATTATTGGAATTTAGTACATTTTAAAATGTGATTTATTCTTGTGATGGCAAAGCTGAATTTACTCCAGTCTTCAGTGTCACATGATCCTTCAGAAATCATTCTAATATGCTGATTTGGTGCTCAAGGTTTCCACAATTTTTTTCACATAGAGAAGCTACGGTGGCCGACACAGGACAAAGATGCCGTCGTCTGAGACGACAGAGAGTAGCTAGCACTAGCTAGTAGAGCAGTTTGTCCGTTTAGGGCTACTGTAGAAACATGGCAGTGCAAAATGGCGACCTCACTGTAAGGGGACCCGCAGTGTATGTAGATAGAAATGGCTCATTCTAAGGTAATAAAAACATAACGGTTCATTATGTAAGGTCTTTATACACCACTGAAAACATAGTTATGTATATTATATTGCATTTCTGTCAGTAGATCCTCATAAATATTACACACTGCACCTTTAACAATGCATCAAACTCCAAAAGTTCAGTTCCTTTTGGACTGAGTGAAAAGTTGGCTGCCCACTATAGTGTTTGTTATTGTTAATCAGCACCTTGTGGTCCAAAGTCCGATATTCAAACCATGCTGTTTTTCCTGGAGTTTACCCTGTCTTCCAGCAATACTTTTTCAAACTCCTGGCCAAAAAACACACAGGTGCTCCATTAATAATTTTTTTTTTTTTTCAGTTAACAGTAGAAAGAACGGTGTTCATGTGGTGTTTACCTCCTGTGGCATAAAGCTTTGATTTGAATTAGTTTGCTGTTTCCCACTCAGAATCAACCCATTCAATACATTTACAGAAATACATTGTAAATCTGGAATGGCTTTTCTGCTGTCATCACAGTCATTTATGCATGCTGTGGGCTTATTTGTTTGGCCCAGTGTCATATGCCTTCTGAGAAAGCATTTATGCGGAGAAAGAACCAATTATGTGTAATTTCTGCTTTTAAGCCCATCTCCCATAATCACCATGGTGATATTTTAAATGTGATTAAACACACAGGAGTACTTCCATGTGCACAAATGTTCCTTCATCTTCACAGAACTGGAACAGCCAGGGGTGCGTTTCTCGTACAACGACGTAACTCACTGCTTAACTACCATAGTACGATGCATCGTTGAATAAATCAACTAGCTAGTCACGACTGTTTTCTGAAACCGTATTGTCGCAAATCTGTCGTTCAACCACTTTGGTTAATGATGTCACGCAGGTGGTGGAGTATTAACTTATTTTAATGAATTCGTTTGAGATCAAATTCATGCTAGATTTTTTGCTATAAATTATAGACATGGCATCTGAGGACTAATTCTTATTTTTCTCAGTTATTTTGCTTTATTTCTAGATTCAATCATAGGCTCGTTCTTATGTAGAGCACGTATGCACATGCGCACTCTTCAAAAACGGTGCTTTAAATCTCTTGACAAACTAAAGACGTAAATGACATTTGTATGTATTCGAAATAAAAGATATAAATTGCACTGAATGTCAGCTTGCTTATTTTGCTCAAGATTAGGATTTATTAAGTCCACATGTCATGCAAACAAGAAACTCTACTTCTAACCACAGGTCGAGAGCTGTCGTTCCAAACACACAACTTTGCGATGCTGTTTGAGAATGTTCGTTGGAACTATGGTTTCGGGAAACACCGACTCGTTGAACTATGTTGATAACGACGGAACTTGCGACCATAGTTGGCTAACGATGCTTTTGGGAAACGCACCCCAGATTAGCTATTTTATATATTTATTCAAAGACAGCTGGATGGAGCACAACAGAATAGAAGAGAAGCAGTCTTGAGATACATTTTATAACTACTTTTAACTTGACACATGGTCTAAAATCTGTAGCACTCATGGCGTGAGATGGTATAAAACAGCGACACACAGGGCCGTAACCACCATAGACATTGAGGAGGACAAGTTCCCCCCCATAATTAGAAATTACCAAATTGTTATTAGGATAATAAAAAGGTTTAAAGTTAAATTTTTAGTCTGGTCTGCCTCAGCAGTCCAACAGCGCTCATCAGTGTCAAAATGATTGATATGGCCAATCAAATCGAAGAAAGCGGGGCTTATTGTTCACAGAAGCAGAGCGTTAATTCCAGCGCGAGCGTCAGTTTAACGTGGAAAAGAGTGAGGTAAGCTGTAAATAGCGAAACATTTAAGGTCAACTGTTTTGCGATAGAAATGTTAAACAACCGACAGTAACATCCAGGGATGCAAACTATTCGACTTTTTTCCCCCTCCAAAATGAATTGAAAATATGCATTTATGTGACTCATGTAATTCCTAACTGAGTGAGACAAGACAAGAAACGTTTTACGTTTTCAACATAAAAGTATGTGTGCAAATTTAAATGCAAATTAATGCAAATATTATTTTCAAATGGTTCAAAATGGTTATTTCCCAACTAGAATTAGATCTAAAATTTCCTTCACTGTTCTATTTCTTTATGCTTTATAAACAAAATTGGTCATCAAAGACATCCATCTAGATGAGTACATAGACCAACAATTAAAAAATATAGCACACAGAACGACAGATATGATATAGAACTATAAATTAAACAAAATGAATCACCTAAAATGTTCTAAAGCCACCTCAATGCTTTCTATATAATATAATGTCTTTGAATTATCTTTTTTTTATCAGCAAATATCCAAGTTTAAATGTGGTTCTTTTGATTAAATGAATTTAATGTAATTAAATAACAAAGAGCTTTTAAAAAATTAAAGACGTTAGGATGTTTTATGAATATTTATTTATAAATATAACACATAACTTATGAATATTGACATACTGTATATGCATATATAGTATGTGTGTTTTATACTGTATATATATATACACACACAGAGACTGTTTATGTGTAAATCAGTCATTTATTCTGTCATTCTCCTCACCTACATTGTTCTTTTCTTCTTTTTTTCTGTGTGTTTCTCAAGGACACCACCATAAGAGGTCTCTTAGACTAATACAGTTATCTGTTTATCTGAAGCAGATGAAAAACTTCCTCTGAATGAATATACACAATATCTTGGCACACCAGTCAGGATCCAGCACAGAGGAACCTATCTTTAAAAACATCACAGGCATGTAAGTATGCATCCTCCTGAATTCCAGTCCCTTTGTTTTCAGATGTAAGGGAAGAGCAGTAATGAGTCTTCTGTTGACTTGACATCCTTGGAAAGTCCGCCTGGGCCGCACACCTGCTGTCCATCCAGACCTGTGGAATCTCTGTATGGATACAGAGGATGCAAGATCTGGAAAGTATGCAGGCGGCCGAAGACCCTTAAGGCAGCACAGCGTGCGTCGAGGAAATGGCCAGGAATGTCAATGCAGCCATTCCTTCCATATCCTCCGTCGCAGCATTGTTTGAATGGCTGTGCCGTTAATCATCAATATAAACACCTGTAAACTTAATATAATTCACCGGGCCTTTTGTTGAGGGTTTTCCCCTTGTTTTGACGGGACGCTCAAAGCAGGAGATCATGAGGCCCTTCTCTTCCATATTAACCGGAGTGTAACACTCGTGGGTGGTTTTGGTTTATGTATTAACTCATTGCGGTCAGCTGACAGTTTGCTGTGAAGGGTAGTGTCACCGGGTGCACTGGCAACTTGACAAGTGCCCCATCTGACAGAGGCCAGACTGAATGTCCTTGACAGTAGCATAGCGCTGCCAGGAGTGCTTCAGTGGCAGCAGAATGCATAATTGGTGACACGATGAGCAAAGAGGACACTTGATAGAAGTCCTGGGCTGGAGAGAGAAAGGCACACTGGCAGCCTTTACAATCTCAAAGATGTCTGATCAGCACATGGTTGATTGAAACTTTGTTTATTTTTGGTTTCTTGGTTCAAAGGACAGTCTGTAATCGCTGTCAGTTGTAGACCATTTATGTGTAACCTTTTTAAAGGATTAGTTTAAAAAAGAATCCAGAAATATATTCACTGATTAACCCACCCTTTTAGTGGACTGTTGGAACAGTTCACAAATCATACCAACCACTGTTATGATGTTGTAGTCTGTCCTTTTTGAAGCTTCTTGGAATGTTGGAATGCTTCTTGGGATTTTAAGAATGACATTATCATGACAGAATTTTTCAATTTGGTATGAATTGTCCTTTTAAACTACAATACATTCAAATATATTATTAAGAGTTCAGACATAGAATGAAATGGTCTTGGGAAAAAAACAACACTCTATATGGCAGTTCATAAAAATTTTGTTATGTTTTGGTGAAAAAATTGCAAATTTGTTACTAATCATTGGTACAATCGCATTTATACATGAAGACTTAAGATGCAAAAGCCTCTAAGTCCGTCTAATGTTTTTCTTTAAAAATAGGATTTTTGTCAGGCTCTTATGTATAGGTTTCTACCTAAGTACCGGTACTTCTGAATGGGCTGAGGCTGGGATTTAGCGGGTTTGAAGTGAAAGTATTTGATGAACGTATACTATGTGCAGAGAGCATTCACTCAGTATCGTTATCTCATTTTTGACCGAGGTGGTTTTTTTAGAGGCTTTTGCATTGGAACTCTTCACATTTTCATATGATCATACAGGGGTGAAAACTTTTGAACAGGATGAAAATGTCCACATTTTTTTTTTATTTTGTTTAAATATAATTTTTTTTTCATTTAGTACTGCCCTTCGGAAGCAACGGAAGATACTTACATGTTTCCCGGAAGACAAATTAAGTACAATTTACCTTGATCTTCAAATTCAAAAAGTTTTCACCCCCCGACTCTTAATGCGTCGTGTTTCCTTCTGGAGCATCAGTGAATGTTTGAACCTTTTTTAATAGTTGTGTTTGAGTCCCTCAATTGTCCTCAGTGTGAAAAGATGGATCTCAAAATGATACAGTCATTTCTGGGAAGGGTTCAAATATGCAAAAGATGCTGGAAAACTGAATAATTTGCAGGACCTGGAGGATTTTTCTGAAGAACATTGGGCAGTTTAACTGCTCAAGACAAACAAGAGACTCATGAACAACCATCACAAAACAAAAAAACAGGCGTGGATCATCCAGGGAACGACACACAGTATTGAGAATCAGTGGTTCATAAACTTTTGAACGGGTCATTTTTATAAATTAAGCAATTTTTTTGTCTTGTGGACTAAATGTAAACATCTTTTATGTAAAATATCTTATTCAGGACAGTACTAAATAAAAAAAATAACATGCATTTTGTATGAAAGCATTTTTGTATGAAATTATTAACATTTTCACAGATTCTGCAAGCGGACATCACCGACGAATTGGGATCACTTCTGGGAGCCCCTATCAGCTTCGAGTGTATAGAGAACGGGCCAATGGCCATTGGCGTGCGAGATTTGCATCTCACGCTCCGCCCCGCATCGCGGGTATAAAGCGGAAGCGGATGCCGCGCACATTTGTTTTTCACTGAGGAGCCGAACTAGTGACTCGGCCGCTGCAGTGATGGTACAGCAACTGTGGCGACGGGACGTACGTCTCCGTTCCCTCCTTCAGGGAACGAGGGTTACATACGTAACCGAGACGTTCCCTTTCAGTCGGTCACGTTCGACGTACGTCGGACGTCACCGACGAATTGGGATCCCTATGGAAAACGCCACAGTTACTACCACTTCCAGCGCCCAGCGAAAGCCCCTCAGACCCCCGTCTGTTCGGGGCGGGGAACTCACGCAGGGAGAGTCACTGCTGCTGTTCTCAAGACCCACTCAGCAGAGTATTGGATAACGCTGGGAAAGCGTGCCCCAGGGGGGCCGCTGCGGAAGCCACATGCTACCCGTAGGGAGGTATCATGTGGAATATAAACCGTGGGTATAAATATATGGCCGTGGGCAGTACAACATACGGAAGTCCCAGGGGTGGCCCCGGCCAATGCAGGCGGGAGACTACACCGCACAGAGACGGCAGAGTGGGCTCTGCCAAGGGAAAGACACGGGCTCGCCGTAGGGAGCCGTACCGTGGAAGAATACACATATGGGACCGCCGTAGGGGTCACAACATATGGATACCCAGCCTAACACAAGTTCCACCAATGCATACGAGTGTTAGACCTGGCGTCGGACGCTCCGCCACGTCTGACTGCCGCGGGTTGCGGAGGACTCAACAGGGTTCGCCGTTCTGGGGAACTCGACTGGAGCATATCAGCGCACATATCCGGTCCCTGAGGAGGGGAATGGCGCAGCAAGCCGACACTAGAACGGGCCCTTCGGTGTTACTGGCTATTTGGAGCGAGCACACGGGAAGAAACCGGCTCTACACGGAGGCTGTAGAATCTAGCGAACGTGTTAGGTGTCGCCCAGCCCGCAGCTCTACATATATCTGTCAGCGAGGCGCCGTGCGCCAACGCCCAGGAAGAGGCCACACTCCTGGTGGAGTGGGCCCTCAACCCAAGCGGGCAGGGCACGCCTTGGGTTTCATACGCCAAGGCGATGGCATCCACTATCCAGTGAGCCATCCTCTGCTTGGAGACAGCCTTTCCCTTCTGCTGGCCTCCGTAACAGATGAAGAGCTGTTCTGAGGTCCTGAAGCTTTGCGTTCTGTCCACGTAAGTCCGCAGAGCGCGAACGGGACAGAGAAAAGCCAGGGCTGGGTCTGCCTCCTCCGAAGGCAGCGCTTGCAGGTTCACCACCTGGTCCCGAAAGGGAGTGGTGGGAACCTTGGGCACATATCCAGGCCGGGGTCTCAGGATTACATGAGAGTTACCCGCCCCGAATTCCAGGCACGATTCGTCGACCGAAAATGCCTGCAGGTCCCCTACCCTCTTGATGGAAGCCAATGCAGTCAGGAGTACTGTCTTCCAAGACAGGATTTTTAACTCTGCTGACTGCAAAGGCTCAAAGGGAGCCCTCTGCAATGCGGTTAGCACCAGAGATAAGTCCCAAGAGGGTATAGAGTGAGGGCGAGGCGGATTTAATCTCCTCGCCCCCCTCAGGAACCTGACGACCAGATCGTGCTTTCCTAGGGACTTACCATCAACCATGCTGTGATTTGCGGCGATAGCGGCAACATACACTTTGAGGGTGGAGGGAGACAGCCTTCGCTCCAACCCTTCTTGCAGGAAGGAAAGCACAGAGCCGATCGAACATCTTCGGGGGGTCTTCTCGTCGAAAAGAACACCACTCGACGAACAGGTTCCACTTCAACGCGTAGAGGCGCCTCGTAGAGGGGGCTCTGGCGGAAGTGATGGTGTCTACCACAGTCTGTGGTAGGCCACCTAGAACCTCCGCGTCCCGTCCAGGGACCAGACATGGAGTTTCCAGAGGTCCGGACGCGGGTGCCACAGGGTGCCCCGTCTCTGAGTCAGGAGGTCCTTCCTCAGAGGAATGGGCCAAGGAGGTGCTGTCGCGAGGAGCACTAGTTCCGGGAACCAGGTCCGGTTGAGCCAGTATGGCGCAACTAACAAGACCTGCTCCTCGTCCTCCCTGACCTTGCACAGTGTCTGCGCAAGAAGGCTCACTGGGGGAAACGCATATTTGCGTAGGCCCCGGGGCCAGCTGTGTGCCAGCGCATCCGAGCCGAGGGTCCCCTCGGTCAGGGAATAGAACAACTGGCAGTGAGACGTGTCCGGGGCGGCAAACAGGTCTACCTGTGCGGTCCCGAAGCGACTCCAGATCAGCTGGACCACCTGGGGATGGAGTCTCCACTCTCCTGGGAGCACTTGCTGTCGTGAGAGCTCGTCGGCTGCACGATTGAGCAGGCCCGGAATATGAGTGGCACGAAGCGACCTCAGATGCTTCTGACTCCAGAGGAGGAGATGGCGGGCGAGTTGTGACATGCGGCGGGAGCGTAGACCACCCTGTTTGTTGATGTACGCAACGGCCGCAGTGTTGTCCGTTCGGACCAGAACGTGCTTGCCTCGTAGCGGCCCTTTGAGGCGGCCCAGCGCAAGACGAACTGCTAACAACTCGAGGCAATTGATATGCCATTGCAGTTGAGGCCCTGTCCACAGACCCGAAACTGCAAGCCCGTTGTACGTGGCCCCCCAGCCAGTGGATGAGGCATCCGTGGAGGCAACAGCATGCCTGGACACTTGTTCTAGGGGAACTCCTGCCCGTAGAAACGAAGGGTCCAACCACGGACTGAAGGTTTGGTGACACTTCGGTGTTGCTGAGACACGGAACGAGCCGCTGTTTGTGTTACTGAAACACAAACGCCTAACCCGAAGGCCAGTGGCGGAACAGAAGTCAAACGAGAACATAAAATTCTCTCCCGGCCCTCCAGCGGGAGAAGGAGCGGTGCTGTCACCACCTCCTGAAGAGCTGTCTCCTCCATCTCTGGGTGGCCCGTCTCAGGGTCTCTTATGACGGCGCTTGCCACCTGGCTTGGCAGCGGCCTGAGCGGGCTGGTGGACAACGCCGTTGCCCTGGTGGAGGCTGCTGCTGGGCTGGGGCGGGAGCGGGGGCGGGGGCGGCGGCGGGCGGCCGCCCTCGGCGACGAGCAGGCGGAGGAGCTGCGGCCGGCGGCTGGGCAGCAGCTGACCGCCGGGGCAGGATGTGTTTGATGGCCTCCGTCTGCTTCTGGACGGCCGAGAACTGCTGGGCAAAGCTCTCGACCGCGTCGCCGAACAACCCAACCTGGGAAATGGGGGAGTCCAGGAACCGATACTTATCAGTTTCCCTCATATCGGCCAGGTTGAGCCAGAGATGTCGCTCCTGGACCACAAGAGTGGACATCGCCTGACCAATGGAACGGGCGGTGACTTTCGTCGCCCGGAGGGCGAGGTCCGTCGCCGTCCGGAGCTCCCGGAGGAGCTCTGGGTCAGGTCTACCCTCGTGCATGTCCATGAGTGCCTGGGCCTGGTGCACCTGGAGCAACGCCATGGCATGCAAGGCGGACGCAGCCTGTCCACAAGCCTTGTAAGCCTTCCCAGTTAGACTGGAGGAGAACTTATAGGCCTTGGATGGGTGGCGTGGGTCTCCACGCCAGGTGGAAGCGGACGCCGGACACAGTTGCATCGCAACAGCCTGTTCCACCGGCGGGATCCCCACGTACCCCTTGGCTGGCCCGCCATCGAGAGTAGTGAGGAGGGAGGAGCCACTCGGCCGGTTTCTGGCAGAAAAAGGTGCCGTCCACGACCTCGTGAGCTCCTCATGCACTTCCGGGAAGAAAGGCACTGGGGCGGGACGCTGAGAACCAGCGCGAGCCGCCCCGAGAAACCAATCATCCAGCCTAGAAGGCTCGGGACACGGTGGAGGGTTCCACACGAGCCCGACCTTTTCGGCGGCCCGGGAAAGCATAGCCGTCAGCTCGGGGTCCGTCTCGGGCAACGCCACTCTCCCAGAGGGAGGCAACGCAGCCGAGTCTTCATCCTCCGAGGACTGAAACTCCCCCTCCGATGCAGCGATCGACATCCTATCGTCTGCTGGAGCTCCAAAGGTCACCGCTGGACCACCCCGAGAGGGGCCAGCGACTTCCTCCGGAAGCTCAACCGGCTGCGGCACTACAGAAGGTTTAGGGGCCCACGGAGGCTGGCTCGGCGGGTGTGCCCTAAACGTGATCCTCAGGTCACCCTGGCTATTCGCCGAAGTAGGTCTATCCTGCTGGGCAGGGATAGCACTAGATCGGGGCATAGGTAAGTGGACTCCACCCTCCTGAAGGTAGGCGAGTCTCGACCTTAACGCCGAGATAGTCATGTTCCCGCAATGGGAACACGAGCTATCCACAAACGCTGCCTCAGCATGTTGAATACCCAGACATGTAAGGCAGCGATTGTGACCGTCAGCTGGTGACAGGGAACGACCGCATCCAGAAACGCACGGGTGGAATGACATCTTGAAAAAGACGCAGTGTCACACCCGTGTTGCTCTTTTAGAAGAAGCTCTTTTAACGTGCCGAAGCACCCAGGAACAACCGCGGCAAACACAGGGGATAGTGCAGCCTGTGTTTGCACTCACCGTGGAACGCCCCCACCGAACCAACCGGGATGCTATAAGAACAGCAGTTGTTTCACCGATCTCGGTGAGCTCGTGGTTGTTACTGCACGTGCCTTCTCCCCAGCACAAAAGCCTCTTCTCTCGCTCTCTCTCTTTCTCTCTGCTGACGCAGGAACAGTCTTCCATGAAGCTTGTTTGGCTCCGAAGTGAATGACAAATGTGCGCGGCATCCGCTTCCGCTTTATACCCGCGATGCGGGGCGGAGCGCGAGATGCAAATCTCGCACGCCAATGGCCATTGGCCCGTTCTCTATACACTCGAAGCTGATTGGGGCTCCCAGAAGTGATCCCAATTCGTCGGTGACGTCCGACGTACGTCGAACGTGACCGACTGAAAGGGAACTTCAAATTTTGATTCGTCTGACCACAGAACAGTTTTCCACTTTGCCACAGTCCATTTTAAATGAGCCTTGGCCCAGAGAAAACGCCTGCGCTTCTGGATCATGTTTAGATAAGGCTTCTTTTTTGACCTATAGAGTTTTAGCCGGCAACGGCGAATGGCACGGTGGATTGTGTTCACCGACAATGTTTTCTGGAAGTATTCCTGAGCCCATGTTGTGATTTCCATTACAGTAGCATTCCTGTATGTGATGCAGTGCCGTCTAAGGGCCCGAAAATCACAGGCATCCAGTATGGTTTTCCGGCCTTGACCCTTACGCACAGAGATTGTTCCAGATTCTCTGAATCTTTGGATGATATTATGCACTGTAGATGATGATAACTTCAAACTCTTTGCAATTTTTCTCTGAGAAACTCCTTTCTGATATTGCTTCACTATTTTTCACCGCAGCATTGGGGGAATTGGTGATCCTCTGCCCATCTTGACTTCTGAGAGACACTGCCACTCTGAGAGGCTCTTTTTATACCCAATCATGTTGCCAATTGACCTAATAAGTTGCAAATTGGTCCTCCAGCTGTTCCTTATATGTACATTTAACTTTTCTGGCCTCTTATTGCTACCTGTCCCAACTTTTTTGGAATGTGTAGCTCTCATGAAATCCAAAATGAGCCAGTATTTGGCATGACATTTCAAAATGTCTCACTTTCAACATTTGATATGTTATCTATATTCTATTGTGAATAAAATATAAGTTTATGAGATTTGTAAATTATTGCATTCCTTTTTTATTCACAATTTGTACAGTGTCCCAACTTTTTTGGAATCGGGTTTGTACTTTTTCTTACAACTGTTTATATATTATAATTATTTTATTTGTTTTATTATTTTTGAAGTTTTTTTTTTTAAACTAGATAGTGAAGGACAAGCAACCATTAGTTGGGCAGCATACATGGAAACTTTTTTAATACAGTTTTAAAAAGCATCCCAACCCAGGTGGGATTACTGCCTATTTCCCATACTTCCATTTGTGTTACCTCATAGATTTGAATGAGGAGGTGTGTGCAAACTTATGTCTGGTAGTGTAAACTATGTTGCGAAATTGTTCTCACATATTTTTTCCTCTTGTAACACATTCTTTTTCTTGTGTTCTTCTTGTGAGCCTTTCTGTTCAGGCTTCAAACTCCACAATTTTATGTTTTGAGAGCAGAAGAACATATTTTTTCTTCTCATGAATTCCTGTGTTAACATTCGACATTTCATTAAGTACTTTTTCTTCTATTAATTTGTGTTTTGAATCTGATGTGATTATGAGAAAGAGACTGTATGTGGCTCCCATGAGAAAGAGATGAAACATGCATCAATTCAGTGACAGTCCAAAACTCATCTTTTTGATAAAGGGCTCCATTATCCTTCATAAGTCCAGCTGCAGGATTTTCATGTCATAAACACAGTGGAGTCATTGCAGTTAGCTTCAGTGCACGGCTGAGAAAAAAAGACACGCTTCACAAGAACTTATGGGTTGACTTTTTTTTTAGCCTAAAACATGCGTATTCTGAGCACTCATGATTGTTAATGATATACAATCTTTGTAAACCACTTCTGTCAGTGTGTCAGTTTAAGTTAAAGAACGTCTTTGCTAATCTAAGCACCAGACATCTCTCCCAGCCATTATACCTTGAAGCTTTAGCCAAAAGATCAAGGGGAACTTTTAAGGTCATTTTCCCTCATTTGTTTTGTTTCAGGGCTTATTTCTTCTATTCTGATAAAAATCTTTCTTTACAAGTTATAAAATAACAGCAATATGAGTTAAAATTTAAAAATGAACATGAATTTCAGGTTTAAATAATATCCTAGATTTTTTTTTATTTAATGTGACTTGTAGATCCCACTGTTATTTTAATGATATGGATGGCTTATACTAGGGTTGCAATGAATTTGCTATTACTTATTTTAATTGTGTTGTGCTTTTCATAATCTGTGCATATCATGAAGGACTGTGTCCATTAATGACGCCCAGTTTTGCTTCATTTTACTTATGTCATTCTTATGCTCTTATTCTGTACCAGTTGCTGTATAGTAATTATGGACTTACAGATGAGCAAAATCCTATGGGTTTGTCATGTTGTAGTGAAATTCTCATTCAGTCTGACCAAAAGTATTGACTGAATGTACTGTTTTGTCAGTTTACAGAATAGAAGCAGAGGCCTGTTTGTTTGAGTGCAGGTCAATATTCTCGCAGTGCACACATCCCTAACTTTAGTCATGATTACTGAGGTGAGATCCATCTTTGTCTTCAGAATGCAGCTGAAGGTTATGGCCAGGGTTGCCAAGTTTGCGAATTTTCAGTGAAATTGAAATTGACTGTTTAAAGGTGCAGTGTGTAATAGTTATGAGGATCTATAGACAGAAATGCAATATCATATACATAACTATGTTTTCAGTGGTGTATAAAGACCTTACATAACAAACCGTTATGTTTTTATTACCTTAAAATGAGCCATTTTAACCAATGACCGAACCAATGACTGCAGGTCCCCTTACAGTGAAGTCACCATTTTGCGCCGTCATGTTTCTACAGTAGCCCTAAACGGACAAACTGCTCTACTGAGTGCTAGCTACTCTCTGCTGTCTCTTTGTCCTGTGTCGGCCACCGTAGCTTCTCTATGTGCTTCGGAAGGGAGGGGAGAGTGGTGGGCGGTTGCATTTTGCGGTTGCACCTTTAAATGGTACTGTACGTTTGATGTCGGTAAGTTTTTGAAATAAGTCTTATGCTCACCAAGGCTGCATTTATTTGATCAAAAATAAGTAATATTGAGAAATGTTAATACAATTTAAAATGAAAATGTACTTTATTCCTGTGTTGATGCAAAGCTGAATTTTCAGCATCATTACTCCAGTTTTCAGTGTCACATGATCCTTCAGAAATCATTCTAATATGCTGATTTGCTGCAGAATAATTTTTTTTTATTATTATCAATGTTGTAAAAACAGTTGTGCTGCTTCATATTTTTGAGTAAACAGTGGTACTTTTTTCCAGGATTTTTTGATGAAAAGAACAACATTTATTTGAAATCTTTTGTATATCATTATAAATGTCTTTACTGTCACTTTTAATCAATTTAATGCATCCTTGCTGAATAAAATTATTAATTTCTTTAAAACAAAAATCACACTGACCTGAGACTTTTGAAAGGTACTGTATATACATTCTGAATTTTAAGGGTTTTGAACACCAGCAACAGGCAAACTTCTGCAAGTAAATTACATTTTTTTATGGAAAAATACAATCCAACTGTTTGATGAATGCACTGAATATACATAGAAACTGTCTGTCAGAATTTAAGCAGATCTAAAGTAAAGAATGCATTTGTTTAAAACCTGCTCTATGTATCTCATATTGCATAGTTACATTAATTTGTAAAACATCAGGCTTGATTTTTTTTTTTTAAAGGCTACTGAGACTGTATTGACTATAATATGCAATAGGCCTACATAATAAATGATCTGGAAAAGCTTTATAGGGTTCGGGCTGCGTTTTACTTTGGTTGTGTTGATCATTGGGCTTTTTCAGACAGACTTGGCAACCCTGGTTATGTGTGCAGGCCACAGGAGGAGGTGCTGAAAGGTTAGATGTACAATCAGGAAATTCTCTGTGATGGCTTCAGCTCCCTCAGTGGGTGTCTATATTCCCATGTCGGAGCTTTCCTTTTCCTTTTTCATTCACACGGCACCCAGCGATCCCCATGACTTATGAGAGCTCGGCTTTGTTTAGCTTTGCTTTTCTCTTGTTTTGCTTGTCTTTAAGAGACTGCAGGTTGACATAATGAATCATCTAGCAGAGAGAGGAGGTCAGGCATCAGAGGGACACTTATGTTGACCGCTCATCTGCTTTGACCATTTGCCCAGTGGTGGGAGACTTATGGAGAACTGCTCCCCTCTGAGTAACCACAATGTTCTCAAGATGATAGAGCAGGTCAGAACGTATATACCTCAGCCTCATGCAAACTAATAAACATACTTGTTCAGAACTAAACATGATGTGATGGATGCAGCATGAGCATCTGTCTGGGAGCTGAAGGGGTTCAATCAACTTTAATCAGCACGCTTCAGCCTCTCCAAGAAACACAGTTGGGGCAATTCAGCCATCTCGCTACGGCCCATTTGCACCACAGTTTACTTTAACCTAGCAAGTTCTGAGGAGCCCTCAAGGCCACAAAAGCTAAAAGTAAACACGCCGCACACGGAATGTGTTTACCAATCTGCCAATGACCTTTTAATACGTGTTTCAAATGTGTTTTTGAGGATTTTAATCTGAAATCGACGTTGCATATGCGCGTTTGCTTATCAGATTGTTGAATTAAAGGCTAGAGGAAGGGAGTGCACTTTTAATGTCTTTAAATGTTAAATGAGCAAGTGAAAACTGATAGGTGAAGTGTACGAGTGCCAGGAATATAATGGCCTAAAAATAGAGTTTGTCACCAGATGAGTGGAAAGAAAGTGTTAGAGGGGTCAGAACTAGCAGTCTGGCCGTGTGTTTGAAGTGTGTGTGTGTGTGTGTGTGCGTGCCAGCGGCTGTGCTTCTTTTTTCTCCGGGTCAACAGGGATGCACACTCAGGGTTTGACAGGATGTCAGGCCGATCCTTCTGCCTTCATGTCCATCTATCTGTTGAATTCTCTCTCTTTTGTCTGTTTCTTTCTTTCTTACTCTTATTCGCTCTGTCCCAGTGGAGAGCAAAATCAATGTGTCCCTGTCTGTCAGTATGATATTGCCTCGCAGGCCTCAATTTTCCAACAAAATGAATGCAGTGGATGTGTTTTGATATTGATGTACCACCCAATATAAAAGCTGCAACATGATTTCGCTTGAAAAAGTAGATGAATCGCCAGTTGTACATTTCAGGGACATTTTATTGTCTTTTTTATTCTGTGAAAACCAAATGTACAGCATTTATTAAACTTAGGTTAATTTTAATGTACAAACCCGATTCCAAAAAAGTTGGGACACTGTACAAATTGCGAATAAAAAAGGAATGCAATAATTTACAAATCTCATAAACTTATATTTTATTCACAATAGAATATAGATAACATATCAAATGTTGAAAGTGAGACATTTTGAAATGTCATGCCAAATACTGGCTCATTTTGGATTTCATGAGAGCTACACATTCCAAAAACGTTGGGACAGGTAGCAATAAGAGGCCGGAAAAGTTAAATGTACATATAAGGAACAGCTGGAGGACCAATTTGCAACTTATTAGGTCAATTGGCAACATGATTGGGTATAAAAAGAGCCTCTCAGAGTGGCAGTGTCTCTCAGAAGTCAAGATGGGCAGAGGATCACCAATTCCCCCAATGCTGCGGTGAAAAATAGTGGAGCAATATCAGAAAGGAGTTTCTCAGAGAAAAATTGCAAAGAGTTTGAAGTTATCATCATCTACAGTGCATAATATCATCCAAAGATTCAGAGAATCTGGAACAATCTCTGTGCATAAGGGTCAAGTCCGGAAAACCATACTGGATGCCCGTGATCTTCCGGCCCTTAGACGGCACTGCATCACATACAGGAATGCTACTGTAATGGAAATCACAACATGGGCTCAGGAATACTTCCAGAAAACATTGTCGGTGAACACAATCCACCGTGCCATTCGCCGTTGCCGGCTAAAACTCTATAGGTCAAAAAAGAAGCCATATCTAAACATGATCCAGAAGCGCAGGCGTTTTCTCTGGGCCAAGGCTCATTTAAAATGGACTGTGGCAAAGTGGAAAACTGTGCTGTGGTCAGACGAATCAAAATTTGAAGTTCTTTTTGGAAAACTGGGACGCCATGTCATCCGGACTAAAGAGGACAAGGACAACCCAAGTTGTCATCAGCGCTCAGTTCAGAAGCCTGCATCTCTGATGGTATGGGGTTGCATGAGTGCGTGTGGCATGGGCAGCTTACACATCTGGAAAGGCACCATTAATGCTGAAAGGTATATCCAAGTTCTAGAACAACATATGCTCCCATCCAGACGTCGTCTCTTTCAGGGAAGACCTTGCATTTTCCAACATGACAATGCCAGACCACATACTGCATCAATTACAACATCATTGCTGCGTAGAAGGATCCAGGTACTGAAATGGCCAGCCTGCAGTCCAGATCTTTCACCCATAGAAAACATTTGGTGCATCATAAAGAGGAAGATGCGACAAAGAAGACCTAAGACAGTTGAGCATCTAGAAGCCTGTATTAGACAAGAATGGGACAACATTCCTATTCCTAACCTTGAGCAACTTGTCTCCTCAGTCCCCAGACGTTTGCAGACTGTTATAAAAAGAGGGGATGCCACACAGTGGTAAACATGGCCTTGTCCCAACTTTTTTGAGATGTGTTGATGCCATAAAATTTAAAATCAACTTATTTTTCCCTTAAAATTATACATTTTCTCAGTTTAAACATTTGATATGTCATCTATGTTGTATTCTGAATAAAATATTGAAATTTGAAACTTCCACATCATTGCATTCTGTTTTTATTCACAATTTGTACAGTGTCCCAACTTTTTTGGAATCGGGTTTGTATAATTAATACACTATTGTTTATTATTTGTTCATGATACATTAAAGTTCATTTATACAATGTAAAAAAAAAAATTGTATTTGAACAAAACTGTTAAAAAAAAGGTCAGTAATGAATTTATGAATGCTTTTATTCAACAAGGACACATTAAATTGATCAAAAGTCACAGTAAAGACTTTTGTGCATTGTTACAAATTATTTCTATTTGTAATACATTGTTCTTTTTAACAGATCAACCGTCTTCAACATTGGTAATAATAAGAAATATTATTTTGAGCAGCAAATCAGTATATTAGAATGATTTCTGAAGGATCATGTGACACTGAAGGGATGATGCTGAAAATTCAGCTTTGTCATCACAGGAATACATTTCATTTCAAAATATATTAAAATAGAAAACAATTAAAATTGTAATAATATTTCACAATATTACTGTTTTACTGTATTTTTGATCAAATAAATGCAGCCTTGGTGACCTCTTTCAAAAACATGAAAAATTCTGAAGACCCCAAACTTTTGAATGTTAGTTTATGTTGATTACCGTTATATTTCAAAAACATAAAATAAGACTTTTTTCAAAAACATAACAAACAGTATTGTACATTGTTAACATTTCAAGTAACATTTTACTTCTGTAAAGGTATTCGCATTCATTCTTGTTATTTCATGTTAGCTATTGCATTAACAAATATTAACATAAAGAATTGTGAAGTGTTACCAAAATATTTTATAAGTCTCTGAGCTTATTGAAATAATCTGTCATGTCTCAGTACAGAAATATTTCTACTTTTTCCCAGTAGTATGAGTAAAATCTAATTCTGAAGAAATGACAACTTACTGTCGCAATAATACAATATTGTGAAATTTTAATGGATGTTTTTCATCTAGTGTTCACACATACAAAATAGTAATCAGCCAGTCTCACAGTCTTGACTGGGCCGTTCCTGGGGTCTTGTACCATTATGTCCAGTCTATGTCCCGCTGGGACAGTCTCAAAAGTCCCTCAATGGAATTTAGAGAGGGGGAAAAATCACTTTGTCTTTCAGCAGTGGACTTTTTTCTGCATGTGCCGTCTGTTAGTAGAAGTCTCAGGCCATTATTCCCAAAGCTTACAAAGGTCGGGTTAGGCTGCAAGCAAATCCCTCTTCAAGCTAATTATTGTTCTCTGAATACGTGGATCAGACTATGTGCTGTCGCTGTGCTGGGTTCAATGCAGACTATTGATTTTAATTATTTCTATAAGAGAAATATTTCACAGTGAAAATTTCCTCACATGGTGTGTTGTGTCTCAATAAAACCCAGTTAACTGTGAATCAAAGGGACACCTTCACCTTATTGTTAGTCATGCTAACATGCTTAGTCCCTTATATGCAGTCACTTGCAGAATATGCAGTCACTTATCCAAGATTAGGCTTTAGGGAAAGAAGGAGGAATTTTAAAATATCCTGCCTTAATCAAGCTATAGGGTCCATTTGGCCAGCTGAGAACCTCTTTATGGTGTGTGTGTGGTTCAGGTAAACCCTATGTTATGGGGAAAAAAATGTCCCCACAAGGACAAGGATTTCGGATATTGCAATCTTTGTGGGGACATTTTTTCCCCATAACATAGGGTTTACCTGAACCACACACATACCGTATAGAGGTTCTCAGCTGGCCAAATGGACCTAATAGCTTAATTAAGGCAGGATATTTTAAAATTCATAAAAGGACATTTTTTGGTCCGCATTTTTTGAAAAACAGCTTGTGCTGCAAAATCATACTAAGTGATGTTTTTTGAAAATCAAAAAATGCAGAATGTTTTCTGTGATGGGTAGGTCTAGGGGTAGGGTAAGGTGATGAATATACAGTTTGTACATACAGTATAAAAAGTGTGTGTGTGTGTGTGTGTGTGTGTGTGTGTGTGTGTGTGTGTGTGTGTGTGTGTGTGTGTGTGTGTGTGTTTGTGTGTGTGTGTGTGTTTGAGCTGTTGGTCTGATTACGGTCACCATGAAGCATTGCAGAATTCCCCAGCTGAGAGTATAGCAACATCCTCTGTGATTCAACTGGAAAATGTCCAATAGCAAATTAAGAGGCAATTAATTACAGTATCATTTAACAAACAGAGACGCAAACATACACAAATGAGCCAAGAGACAGGATGCCAAAGAGAGGGGAAGCTTGAGCCGGCCGATAGGAAGCGAGGACAGTAGCGGTTGGAGTGCGGCCCTGTCCCTGAAACCAGCATGCACTCAGACCTCCCTTCCTCCTTGTATTTTCCTGTTTACCAACCTGCTCGCTCGCTTGTTTGGATGTTTTCCTTCAGTCCCCCGAGTCGATATCTTCCTGTGGCGCACGGGCACTCACCTGACTTAATCGCTCAGGTCTGGCTGCCGGACGTCATTAAAAGGCTCAGAATATCGACTCCGGGAAGTCTGATGGAGTCTGGTGCGCGGTGCATTGTTTGGAAAATGCCTCGGATTTTGCCTTTGTCATATTTTAGAGTCAAATCTTGCTCCATTCATTCCATCTTCCCTTCATTTTGACTCTGTGTAACTGAAAGAGGCTGTGATTTTCCACCAATTCCGTAAAGGAATTAATGCCACTTGAAAGTGCTGAAGAAATGTATTTATTTTTGCAACTGACCTGAACCTTATAATACAATGCCTTTGAATGAAGGTTTAATTTAACTGTCAGACATAAGTGTGAACTAATGAGTGCAAGCAAGAATGTGAAGCATTGAACAATTGCATTTGGATGCCAAAATGACTGCTGTTGTACCTCTCAAAGTGATGGCATGTCCGTTCTTTGTCTCCTGCATACAGTCTGAATATCATTTAGATTAGTCTTTCCTCCCATCTTATCACCGGTGACCTCATGACCCCCATGTCTGGAGGAGCTCTCAGATGCAGTGTGATATGAACAAGGTCACACAGGTCTCTGGCCAATAAGGCCATCTGTTAGATGTGATGCGTGTCTTCAAATCAGCCCAGTCTGTTTGGTTATGGAGACTGTGGCTGCGTCCGAAATCGCATACTCTCTTGAGTAGATACTTATTTTGAATAAGTAATTACTCCACAACCGCTAAAAAGTATATTCTATATAGTATAAATGTGTGTAGTATGAATGTAATCTGGACATAGTACATTCGCCATGTTACCCTTATCACATGACCTACCAGCGTCAGTTGCGTCACGTCACCGCCATTCACAAAAATTTTGATTAATGCAGAGCTTGAAAACATTAAATGCATCCTGCATTGGCAAAAGAGATTGTAAGTTATGTTTTAGACTTAAAGATAATTTTTTTCAGGATTCTTGGGCTACATTCACACTGTCAGTCCAAATGCAATTATTTGTGTATCCGATTGGAATCTGATCTAATATTATTGATGTCCACATTATGTATCACAACTGTTCAGATCCGATTTGTGTGTCCATGCCGCTCATACGTTTTCTGAAATATCTGCATTGGTTTCCATGGCAATGACGTTGCATTTGGTAGGCATACGCCAACAACTGCAACCTCAACATGGAGGGGTTTGCAATGGAGATGTTATCTTATTTACAACACGACAATGTGTAGCCGCCACGCTGGACTACTGCGTCTTCTGAGGCAGCGGCAGAAAAGAAGGAGGCTGGTATGTGTGGCTTTAATAGGGGAATAAATAGGGAAGGAAATGAGGAGGGTAATAAAGGAGTACAGGTGGGATAAATAAGCCAGTATTCAGATAACAAGAAGGGCGGGGTTAAGACCAGGGGTCTTAAAAAGTGGTACCACTTGATGGGGGCGGGGTTGACAACAGAACTGTTTATGTTTCATGTAGAAAAAAAACTCCCAAAGGTGTTCTATCAGGTTGAGGTCAGGACTCTGTGCAGGCCAGTCAAGTTCCTCCACACCAAACTCGCTCATCTATGTCTTTATGGACCTTGCTTTGTGCACTGGTGCGCAGTCATGTTGGAACAGAAAGGGGCTATCCCCAAACTGTTCCCATAAAGTTGGGAGCATGAAATTGTCCAAAATGTCTTGGTATGCTGAAGCATTAAGAGTTCCTTTCACTGGAATTAAGGGGCCAAGCCCAACCCCAGAAAAACAACCCCACACCATAATCCCCCCTCCACCAAACTTTACACTTGGCACAATGCAGTCAGGCAAGTACCGTTCTCCTGGCAACCGCCAAACCCAGACTCATCCATCAGATTGCCAGACAGAGAAGCATGATTCGTCACTCCAGAGAACGTCTCCACTGCTCTAGAGTCCAGTGGCGGCATGCTTTACACCACTTCATCCGACTCTCTACGCACTGTTCTTGAGCTAATCTGAAGGCCACACAAAGTTTGGAGGTCTGTAGCTATTGACTCTGCAGAAAGTTGGCGACTTCTGCGCACTGTGCGCCTCAGCATGCTCTGACCCCGCTCTGTGATTTTACTTGGCCTACCACTTCGTGGCTGAGTTGCTGTTGTTCCCAGTTGCTTCCACTTTGTTATAGTACTACTAACAGTTGACCGTGGAATATTTAGTAGTGAGGAAATTTCACGAATGGACTTATTGCACAGGTGGCAACCACGGTACCACACTTGAATTCACTGAGCTCCTGAGAGCGACCCATTCTTTTACAAATGTTTGTAGTAGCAGTCTGCATGCCTAGGTGCTTGATTTTATATGCCTGTGGCCATGGAAGTGATTGGAACACCTGAATTCAATGATTTGGAGGGGTGTACCAATACTTTTGGCAATATAGTGTACATTATTAACACATTTTTACTGTCGCTATTCAAGAATATTAGGACTATAAGTCATGCATCAATTCAGTCTTCCTTGTATTTTGTAGCTTATAGAAACAAACCAATTTAAAGCATATAAGCACCGACAAAGCAAGGCAAACTGCACCTTTTTGTGAACCAGGCTGAAGTCCTGCAAACCTAACGTTCTCCATTACCTAGCGTACACCGAGTTTGGTCGAATGACAGTAAAAGTAATTTTAACAGAAGACTAAAAATTATTTTTTTTGTAAAATTTTGGATGGATTCCCCCAACCACCTGCACGTGAAAAATCAATGGTTCTGCACAAATCGCCTAGTGCCAGGCAGAGACATATAGCTTCAAAACTAAGAAATTCAACAACTTTGGGGCACTATTCATTTTGTTCCTACAATATTCTAAGATTAAAGTAAACTTTATAGTTACCTACGCAATGTGTAGAATATGATATCAATAAAACACGGCATCAAATTATAGGCTATTTGAAAGGATTAATGCCGCTTCCATAGACATCAGTGTATACTTTAGAAACTATGAATGTTTTTTCCTAGTACTTATCTGTATTTAAATGTCAGACAGAAACATAAAATAAACATTATATGTTTGAAAACACTGAACAGTTATGATATATGCCGAGCACATCTGTCTCTGGCTCAATGCTAGCCAAAGTGCGAATGCAGATTTGAATTTAGCAGTTGATGACGTGACGCACTGAATGTTCTAATCACACCGGTGTGATTGTACACTTCAAAAGCTTAATTATCAAATGTAAAATATTATTTTTGGTTTTCTGGAAGCTGCATTCAAATCCATTTGGCTCAAAAATATGATGGGGCACGTGCCCCCTAGGTTTGAATGGGCATGACTCTGTTTAAGACAATAGACAGTAGAGCACATGGCACATAGAAACAAACATGACAAGCCATGCGTTCACACCAAACATGACAAAGACAAGAGCACATGGCCAGTGAACCCAATCACAAGCCATGTGCTCAAACAAAACATGGCACGAACACGCAGCCAATGAAAAACGTGAACCGTGTGCTACACAGAACACAACACAACAACAACTGACCACTGAACACAAAGACCACTTGAGAAAAACACCCAAGAATGAACACTTAACACGTGTGCTCACAACAAAAGACAAAACATGGAGCATGAATGTCCAAACCCGGCACCGAACCGAAACCAAACTAGACAGGCGTGCCGGGATCCGAACACCATGCTCCGCACATGAAACAAAGCACGCGGACGAGAGATCGCATGGCTTGAGCACACAAAGACAAGACGATACGTGAGTGTTTTAAGGGCTCTGCCACGAAACCAAAAATAAACCAGACCGAAGTGACAGAACCCTGACACTTTACTTTCACTTTTCAATGCATTCTTTTTAAATCCTTTTAAAAAACTAAAACATAGTACTGACCCCAAACTTTGGAACTGTAGTATTATGTATATGTAATAATTTGAGGGGCTGCCCTGGCTTAATGCACAGCAGGTTACTGTCATTAACAGTCTTGTAAGTATAGCTTCTGCTTGACCTTGTTCCTCTTGTGGTTAAAGGGCATAATAAATGTCTTGAAAGTGTTTATCTGTGCATGTCTTAAAAGTTTCATTTAGCTTCATTGTAGGTTAATATTCAGTGATGCACCTCGTGTCCTGGTAACCACACTGACCGCATTCATAAACATAATGAGTGCAGTTTCCTCCTCCTGGTAAACACTCAGACCCTGTGACAGGTCACCGCCCACTCTTCTCTCAGAGCATCGGAATGTGTCACTCTGGGTGCCGGACACATAAAGAGACTCACTTTTCATGTGGCCTAAGCATCTACTGCAGGGCAAAATGGGAAAGATGCCCAAAATTCAGACAGTTCACTAGATTTGGCCATCGAGATGCACGTTTGTTGATCTGAACTATGCCCATTTAGGACTGTGGGAAGGAGACGTCGGATAATTCTCATACCAGACTGAATATATGACTGCAGTAAAGAGAGGAGAATTTTCTCATTCTGTGGTCAACCAGCTATTTCTGTTCATCAGTGAACAACGAGTATCTGCTTTTTTCTCTATTGTTTCTTTCAAATAACACACTGTAATGACATGATTGTCCAGCTGCTTCTCATTCTCTGTATATATCGTGAGGGCCTTCTGAGGGAAAATCTGAATTTAAGCATAACAAAGGTTGTGTGGTTCTTTGTGTTCTTGACACACTTGTTTTAGTCTCTTTCTGTGTGTGAAGAACAGAGGGCTTGTGGGGTTGTCCTGCGAATCTGGAAGGATATTCTTTGTCATAGTGCTTTCTGGTATCACCAAAAGCGACTCTTGACCCATAAATATTTAACAGAGCGGACTTTAATAGAAACTTCACTTTCACCTCTCACTCTGCAAAAGACCCTCGGCTGGATTTTGTTTTCAGCACCCCTCACCCTCTCTCTCTCTCTCTCTCTCTCTCTCTCTCTCTCACACACATAAATATTTATAAGGGTGTGAAGGGAGAGAAGTTTTATTAGGGCATGTGTGATTTAATGTGATGGACCAATCACAGGAAGAGAATAAATTGCACTTCCACTACAAAGTATATAAAAATACCCAGCAAACCTAAAATCATTAAAGACAGTTGGCACATTCCACATACCATTATTTTGGCATTAGAAGCAAAAATTATATGTTTTTGTTGTGAGAACTATACGATATATTTGATAAACATAAAGAAAAAGATATGTCTGTGTCCACCTTTGAAATAGGGATTTTGGCCTGTCAGAGGTCTTGACTTTCTCCTCTGTATTCAAAATCATACAATGTCATAATTTTGATCTATACAATTAACAGGATTTTAATTACTAACTCCATTTTAACGACCAACAACAAACTCTGTTATGCATGATTTTCTCCCTATTGCAAAAACGTTATTTTAAAATTGTGACACCTATTAGAAATGTTCTTATTTTTTATACAAATTGTAGTGTTGACCACATTTATTGAGCTCAATCTTTAACCCTGTTATGCATTCTTTTTTTATTTGATACATTTTGTCTATTTTTGTTAGCTTTCTTAAACAGGGTTGTGAAAATTAATTGAAAGAAGAAAAAAAAGACTGGTACAATGTTTAATTTGATCTCTTGAGGTTAAAGATTGACATTTTCCTTATCGCTTATGTCCCTCCTTTCACTGACTTGTTTTTATTTTTGTTTAACTTGTTTTTGGCTCTACTTTATACCCAATTCGTAGACAGTGCCTACATTTGTTTAAACAGAATACAAACTCCATATTCTCTTTCTTTTGAGGAGCACTGAGCTCAGCGCTCTCTGTTATTCAGAACTAGAGCACTTCCACATACCTTCATTAATTCTGAGGAGTAGACGCACAGTGGGGTCTCTTCCTCTGGTGCGAGCAGCATGGGGTGTGTTTGAGTAAGTGTGGAGTGTGAGACTGTGTTTGTGTGTGTGTGTGTGTGTGTTAATACAGCTCTACTCCTGCACCCCGGAGACCACCCGCTGATTATGTAAAACTCCTCCGCCTCTGAGCGTCTAAGCACAGCCAAGAGGGAAGTTCAACATCCATCTCTTCTGACCCTGTCTGACCTGTCTAATCCTGCCGTTTCTCAGGTTCTGATTACACAGATCAGGGACCAGCACCGGGATCGAACACCAACCCCAAACATCAGTCACGCCGACTGACATCTGACAGCTCCCATGGCCTGCTGGAACCTTCTCCATTCTTGCCCCGCCCCGATACATCCACTTCAAAGTCTCTCAATCTATCTGAGGTTATCTTATTTATCCGGCCGTTGAACTCCCAGGAATATCAGTTAGATTAATGGGCTGATCTCATGACGGAATAAATGTGATTTGCTTAATTGAATTCTAATATGTCAGTAAGCATAGCGTGTATAATTTGCTCGACGTGTCAATGAGATCACTCCATATGGTTTGATCGCGCACTGCCGATGACATGCATCCGGGTTCGTGATCCATTCCATGTGTTGGCTTCGCGTTCCTGTCTTCTTTCAGCACAATCTGGTGTACTGCAGCCCATGTATGATGATATTAACTGTCATTACTTCCTTTTATAGCTTTGAAAACTGTATACTGCATGCTACAGTGTATTATACAAAAACATTCAGAAAGCATTTTATTTGCAGTGACGAAATATTTCCTCACAATGTTTGGCATTGGATGTTAAAAGCTAACTTCAAACGTGCTCCAAACTTTGCAAAAACTTCCACCTGCTTTTAATCTGCACACTTAGCAAAGTTTGCAGCAATTACCATTTAGAAAGAGAAATTTCTGCTTGTCCATGCCAAAAACACAGTAATCGATCTAATCTAAAGGGAAATCGTTGTATTCACAGTCTGTGACTTTGGGACCTAAAATTGTCTGTGTTGACAGAAGGGGCTCTGTAGTGCAATGGGTTCTGTTTCCTCGGCTCAGAGACCCTTGGACTGAAGTTGAGGTACAGACTGCGATACGTGACCCAGCTCACAACCTTCTAAGGCATCACATGTGCTACTCCTGAAGGATTTCCTCTGCACACTTCTCATTGTTTCTCATTCTTTTCCTCTATCTCTCTTTCTCTCCTTCTCTTTTGACACTGCGTTACATATTTCAAGTGGCAAAAACATGCTGTGTGTCCTTGGTCTCTACTACTAGTGTTGATGTCTATGATTTATGTACCAGCACCTCCAGGCATTTGACAGTAACTACTGTAGTCACATCATAGATAATAATTGACTGAGCGAGACTTACAGTGAGAAGGTGAGGAACATGGTCAGCATCATAGAAAACAATGTGAAGAGCAGTACAGTGTCAAAAGATATTTACACTTTCTGACAAAAATATGGTGTTCTAATGGTTGCTAGGGTGTAATGGGCTGTTGCTATGTGGTTTCTTACTGATCCAATTCAAAAGAGCCCACCATCAGGTCTCTACCTGGTTTAAAAAACAAGGTTTTTTAAATTTTAAACCAGCCTAAGGTGGTTCACTGGAGCTGATTTAGTTAGTTTAGCTTTGCAGCCAGGTGATCTTCCAGGCAAAATTTTTTTTAAAACCAGCCAACAGACCAGCCTGGTTAAAAAAAACAAAAAAAAAAACAATGTTTTTGTTGCTTTACTTTGTTATTTCGTTTATTTGTTTTGTTTCTTTGCTTTGTTTTGATGCTTTATTGTATTTTGTTTCTTTGTTTTGTTTTGTTTTGCTGCTTAGCTTTATTGTGTTGTGTTTTGTTTTGTTCTGTTTTGTTTTTTTTATTTTGTTTTGCTTTGCTGCTTAGCTTTATTGTGTTTTGTTTCATATTCTTTCATTGTATCATATTCTTGTCCTTAGATATGATTCGGTCCCTTCTTCAATGTAAGTCTATGGCATTTTTGTGCTTATTTTATTATCCACCAGGCAAACAAATTGTATGTCTGATCAAAAGTAATATCATACCTCACCTCAACAATCCACTAAATGTAACAGCATAGATTCTTTAGTTGTAATGGATTTACCCTTGCAGTACCTGACACACATGTCATATGACTGTGCTGTGTGACCTGAGTCACAGATTACAGTGCACACAGTGGGAAATGCAGTGTGTGACTGCACTGAGCTGCTCTCAGCACTGATCTGAGATCAGTGATCTATGGATGTGAGTGCAAGGCCGTCTGGGCTCTGCTGCACTGTGTCAGTGGAGGTATTGCTTGTGGCTCCCCGTGCTGCTCCACATTACCAGGGAACGGTTGCCAGGGCTACCATTTATTAATATCTATCTATAACTTTGAGCACTGTGCTCATTTGAGCAAATAATGAAGACAGCCACTGGTTCCAGGGGAGGTTCGCTGGCATATGAGCATGCAGATCTGCATACTTACAGGAGTCTGTCTGTGTTTACGAGCTTGTGAATAAGGGTCCAATTTAATAAAATATTGCATAAAGTATGTGCAATCGCATGTTTGCCTTTGTGTTTATGTAAAAAAACAAAAACAATCGCAAAGTATCAACCAGGCAAATAAAATCAACAAAAATCTCTTGTAAAAGTACTGAGAAGCATGTAGGCCTGTAATTCATGTGGCCTTAGCTTCTTATTAAAAGCATTCTATTTGCTTTTTATTTATTTTTTTCTAATCTTTCCAGTCTTACACTGCTTGGATTAATTTGATCAGCCATGTAACCTGTTCATATCGCTGTAATTTATCCCCAGTTGCACCACAACATAAAACAAGAATGTAGTTTTTAGGATATTTTGAATATTCATGTTCCTACTCTGAGTTATCTATTTTTTAGGGTTCAATATAATTGCAAATAATATTATCAATGGCATTTATGCTGTATAATATTTCCCCCATATCAAATTGGAACCGCTAGAGCCAGCAAAAAAAAACGAATGGAGCAACTCTGCCCCCTGCTGGTTCATGAGTTACACGTAAATTTGACGAAGATATAGATCTGGATGTATATTGTGTAACAAATAGTGTCTGTCTTTATAATCATGTGTAAATTTACTTACAAGACATCCCTGATAATGGAGCTCTGAATTGTTGGACTTATGGTTTTATCTTCATCAATGATTGTGTGTTTTTTGTGTTAATAAAAGTATTAACTGTATTAACTTGTGTTAATAAAAATTAGTAACTGCCTTTTGCTGGGTTTTATTGTTTGTCATAGCATTTTATGCTGTTATTGATGTGTGATGTCACTGGACAAGGAAATCTTTTTTTGTCTTTATAGTGTTTTTATCTTTTGATTAAAGATTATGAAGTCAAACTAATTATTTAAAATGCACAGATTAATCATTTGAAATAGCAATGTTCACTTTGTCAATTTTGATGTAATGTTGACCTTGGTGTCATGTGGAGGAATTTTCTGAACACTTGCATGTAGACATTTTGCATTAATAATCTGCTTATAAGAATACAACATCTCAGTAAGGAGTAAATCTCCTCCTAACCTGCAAATGACACTGTTGCTATGCAGTAATGAGTCTAGTGGCAGAGGAACGGCCAGACATGCAGCTCAGCTGTTCACTGGCATCTGACTGCGGCACAGTTTTTCTCTGTCTAGACAATGCAGCATTATTTGATTTATCTGAGTTTGTTTATTAGACATTAAAAACAAAGCTTTTTTACTGTTGGGGGGTGTGAGATCAAAAAGTAAAGCTTTTTTTTAATAAAAATGCACCACAAAGCATACAGTGGACTCAGGAATGACATTTAAAGGGGTTGTAAACTTAAAATTCAAATGATGTCATTTTAAATCTGTAGAATGTTCTGTGGTAAACACAACAGGAGATGACTGGCAGAATTATTACACTGCTCTTTTCTGTACACAGAAAGTAAAATGCTAAAAAATGGATGTTATCCAAATTGTCTGAATTCATGTCATACCTTTGTTGTGAGCAACAGACCTACATTTCAGTTGTTATTTGGAGAAAATCATCCCTTCCACTGCAGCTCTTGTGTATATTCAAATATGGCATGTCAAGACATGTCGGACCAGGTCTAACACAGTGGTTCTCAGCAAACTTCCGAGGGGAACACTGAGTTAGTTAAAATCATTTTATGTATATATTAAAAATTCTCTGGAATCACAAAATAAATCATGCTTAAATTATTAACAATTTAATTCATTTAATATTGTAATTGTATTGATTCAAACCGGGGTCTCTGGTGTGGGAGGCGGACGCGCTAACAAGAATGCTAAAGGCAGCAGCCTCTAGAGCGCCTCTGAGGCCATGGGAGTGAGGTTTACATGCACAGTTCTTATTGACCTACGTTACACTCACCCCCTAAACCTCACTCCCATCCGGGTCATGGCACCAAATGTAACTGGTCCTACTCGACCCGCTCCAAGCTGGATTCGAACCGGGGTCTCTGACGTGGGAGGCAGACGCGCTAACAAGGAGGCTGAAGATAGCAGTCTCTAGTGTGCCTTTGAGGCCAGGGGAATGAGGTTTACACACACAGCTCTTACTGGCCTGTGTTACACTCTTCCAAGACTGAGCGGCCAGGGGAGTGTGGTTTACACACACAGCTCTAATTGGCCTACCTAACATATGGACTACTTTTATGGTTATCATCCCCATTCACTTTCATTATATAGAAAAGTGCAATCTGAACATTCAGCCAACCTTCTACTTTTATGTTCCACTGAAGAAAAAAAGACATTGAACGATGAGTGTGAGTAAATTGTTACATAATTTAAATGTTTGGGTGACTTATCACTTTAAGTGTACACACAATAAAACATTTTATTCCTGGTATTGAAGGTCTAAATGATGTTGTTAGCTTGCAGTGAGACAGCAGAAGAGAGCAGTAAAGTGGGGTTCATGCTAGACTACAGTATGTGACGGGAGACATTGGCTATAATTTATATGTGACCTGCAATTACTTCTCCATGCCTGGGTAAATGCACTGCACATTAAAGAAGGGCATAGAGAGAAGAGACACCATGCTTTTATTACTGTAGTAAAGATTAAAGTCGCAGCCAAAGTTCCTCCCCTCAGCTATTGCACATGGCTCTGGTTAGGACACCTCTGAGTCAAGATAATGCATGTAGTTTCAGATAGGACATACACACACGCGCATGGACTCACAAGACAGAAACACTCGTGCCCTGCTGTCACACTCTGTGTGTGGACTTGCTTGGAGCAGATGGTCTAAAATGAGCTTCTCAGGCTGGATACTGGCTGTGTGTCTTGTGGTTCTTGGAGGTAAAAAAAAAAATGTGTGTATGTGATGGTGTGGTGTAAGAATGCGACAATCATGCACTGTATGAGTAAGGCTTCATTAAGGCAACATTTCAGTTCACCATCTGTTGTTGTGTCATGTGTGTTGGTTTATTCATGGAAATACATGTGCATGTCATTAGCCTGAAAATGAATTCTGCAGTAAAATGTCATTTGTTTGCTCATTCTAACCATAAAACAAATCTGTTTACATATGATTATGTAAGGGACTGTGCATTAAATGTTCCTTCCTTCAGTGAATGGTGATATATATGGTGTGTTTACTATATCTAACTTTTTTACATTTTGTTTTATGACATTTTATGCGTGTTTGTGAGTTTTAATGCAGCTTATGCTTTTACTATTGACACGTGAAAACATTGTCATCTTGAATTATAAAGGTATATGTTTAACCCTCATTGCTGCCCTTTGATCAGCACATGTGCTTACAGTGAGTTTAAAACAGTTACTCTGTTGTCCTGCATGTGTTTCTTCTCATGTGTCATCACAGGAGGCAGACATGTGGTGCGGGCCGAAGAAGGGCCTGGCAGCGAGAGGAACTGTTCAGCAATTCCACCGGTACTCTATCCCACACATATCCTAACTCTGTCCATGTTTTCCACACAACTGATTCAGCCCACTGCTAGGACTCATCTTTAGTTCAGAGAGAAGTAGGAAGAGAAAATAATCTGGCCTCTCAGAGAGGAGATCTTCTCCTCTGATAAGAAATGTTTTTAGGTCATGCACACCCTAAATCTGATCTCTGAAGTGTGTGTGTGTTTTCTGTGAACTTTTACTCTTGTTCTTATCCATTGTCTGAGTAAATGCATTCAATTTGTGATATTTAACATTGTTGAGGATAACATTTTTACATTTCATTGACGGATACAGTAAATAATTTTGATGCAATATATTTAAATGATTAATTCCTTTTGTTCCAGTATTTGCCACCAACAGCTGTAAACACAACTCTGAGGCTTCGTGACTTGAGAGAGTCCATGATCCCCTTGAACATCTCTGCCTACATCATCCCTGCCACAGATGCTCATCTGGTACTTAACCGCTAAACAGTGTCAGAAATTAACTTTCATATAAAGGGTTAATATTGGCCCCCTTGAAATTTATTCTTTCTTTTTTCCTAACCATTTAAAAACACAAAACATGCTATGCACTGATGTCAAATAAATGCCAATGTCAAAATAAAAAAAAAAACTATTTTAACAGTTATAATCAAATGCAATTTTAATTTTTAAAATCAAGAACTATGCATTCATATGAACTATACATTCAACACTCTGAAAAATCTACAGGTCTTACGTCTACAGAATAGAATATGAAATTTATCAAATGTTAACAATTTTTTTAGATGAAACATTTTTTGCCACCACATTTTAAAAACATTGGGCCTTTTTGTCACTTCTGTAGCCATTTTCATAAATGTTTGACCTCATCACGTCTTCCTATTTTCGTCATTCTCAGACATTAACTCTGTGACAGTAACTGACTGTGATTTTATTGGTAGAGCGAGTACATCGCCCCCAGAGATGCAAGACTGGCCTGGATGTCTGGCTTCACTGGCTCTGCAGGTGTTTCACAGCCAACCAATCATAATATTGCTGTATCACTATGCATCATTCTCAGTCACATTATGTTTGGGACCTTAACAAATGCCTCACTCATGTATTCCATTATATCTGACAAGAGTCTGTTTCTAATTCCTAGGCACAGCAGTAATTACTCAAAACAAGGCTGTTTTGTGGACCGATAGCCGCTACTGGATTCAAGCAGAGAGACAAATGGACTGTAACTGGGAGCTAGTGCGAGATGGTGAGGAGCAAATTATGAGAGTGAAGTTAATATTTTAAACTTGTCTAAATGACGTTAAACATGTGGAAGTATGAATGCCTTTTCTAGCACATATTCCAGTTAATATGTATTGAAAAAGAAATATATTATATTGATTACTGTGTAGAATTGTTTTATTTTTCCTCTGATTCTTCCATATTAACTGATCTGAGTGTTTAACACTTTCCTGGTCTAACTGCTGGTTCACAGGCTCCATTCGCAGCATTACCAACTGGCTAATCCTAGAGATCCCTGAGGGAGATCAGGTGGGCTTTGACCCATTCCTCTTCTCTGTAGGTGAGCAAACACAGCTAATACATTTCTTAAAATAAGATGAGCTGAATTGTGTGATGTTTTCTGTTAAAATGTTGCTGGGGGTTTTTTTTCGTATTTTCGTATTTAATGTGTGGAAATAATGTAACGAGGAGAGCAAGGAAGGCAGGCAGAGACAAAGTTCTAAGAGCAGGTATTTTAATAACAAAACAAAACTAGATACCAGGGAAAACAAATGGCAGGAATACAAGGACCAACTGACAAACTAATACAGCAAACAATGGGGCTTATATACACAGGGAAAACTAGATTAACAAGACATGGGTGCAAACAGAAACAGGAAACTAAATCAAACTAAACATAAAAGTTTGGCAACACATTTATTTCAATAGTGAAGTTTAGACACTTTACTAACTATAAGTAACTTTGCAACTACATGTCATCTACCAATCATTAGTAGAGTGTCTGCTTAATATCTGCTAAAACTTTATATGGATGGTCCCCCAACATACATTCTACTGATTATAAGTAATTTTGGTTACGCTTTATTTTAGAGTATGTGTGCTTACTCAATTGTGCTTACTCAAGAAAGTACTGGTAATATAAGGTAACTACATTTGGTAAGGTTAGGTTTAGGGGTAGGTTCAGGGTTAGTACCTAGTTAATTACCTATTAATTGCTACATAAGTACATAGTATGTACATGTGGAACAGGACTGTAAAATAAAGTGCTACCATAATTTTTCAAGTACATGCCAACTTATTCTAGTAATAATCTTATTCTACTACTAACCCTAACCTAACAGTCTACTAATACTCTAATGTTAGTTAGTTAGTTAGCTGACATGTAGTTGCAAAATAATGAGAGTGAGTTGACATGTAGCTGCAAAGTTACTTATGTCTAAAGACTATTGAAATAGTGTAAACACACGTTGTTGTTGTTTTTTTAACAAAATAGTATTTTTATTTAGCAAGGTTGTATTAAATTGATCAAAAGAGACAGTAAATACATGTATATGGTTACATAAAAATCTATTTCAAATAAATGCTGTTCTTTGGAACTTTCTATTCATCAAGTGATCCTGACAAAAATGAATCATGGTTTCCACAAAAGATATTAAGCAGCTTTTTTAACATAGATAATAATAATAAATGTTTCTTGATCACCAAATCAGCATATTAGAATGATTTCTGAAAAATCACACATTTTAAAATCTGTTCAAATAGAAAACAAATATAATAAATGTAATAATATTTCACTTACTGGTTTTACTGTATTTTTGATCAAATAAATGCAACCTTTGTAAGCATAAGAGACTTTTAAGAAAACTAATCTTACCAATCCCAAACTTTTGAATGATAGTGTATATAAAATGTCTTAAAATGATGATGTGATAAGTATGTGAGATAAGTAAAAAATCTAGACATCTAGTAACCAAAATGATCATCAAAATCAGTCCTGAATCATTCGGTCACTATTCTTTGTTGCTGCAGACACATTTGGCATCTACAACACCAACCTGGCTCCAGCGGGCCGGATCCTGAAGTCTATTCCTGATAACCTGGTGGATAAAATATGGACAGATCAACCTCCTCTGCCTCCTGACAACCCCATGCGCTTACCTGACAGTGTCATTGGTGTGTGCATGTCTTATCAGCATCACTTGACAGATAAGTGCCAAGCGAACAGGGCAGAGGACCATAAGATCATGACAAACAGAGCAATAAAGCTCTTATTTAATCTTTAATGACTAGTGATATAACTTACGGCAGTGCCAGTAGACAGAGGGGATATTCTAGCTCATTCTGGTGTGAAGAGAAAGTCAGTGAAGCTTGATTAAAGGAATAGTTCACCTAAAAATCACTTCATGTTGGTCCAAACCTGCATGACTTTTTTCTTCTGTGGGACATAAAATGAGAAATTCTGTGCTTGTTGCATTTGTTCATAAAAGAGGCTTTCAAACTTCAAAGAAGATACAAGTATTCCAAGTATATTACAAGTATATTAGTTTAGCATTAGCATTTTATTCCAAGTCTTCTGAATTTATATGATAGCTTTGTGTGAGAAACAGATCAAAATGATTTAGTCCCAACAGGAAGACTATCAGATAACATAAATTAAAAATTAGTCAATGTGGTGAAGTTGAGAACCTACGGAGCCCCCAAAGGGACATGGAAAAAATATGAGATGAGACGCAAAGTTTCTCTGGGAACACAAACGTTTTTGCGAGGGAACCCAAAGGTTTTACAACCAAACTCAAAGTTTCTCAGGGGAAAGCAAAACATTTGCGAGAGAACGCAACATCTCCTCAACATCTCATATTTTTTCCATCAGCATGTCCCTTTTAGGGTCTCCGTAAGAACCTAATCAGTCTGATTCATGAATGAATCATTTAAACCCAGAATTATTAAGAATTTTAAGTGGATAAGCTAAATCATTGTAAAGATTTGACTAATGTTTCATTTTTCATTTTCATAGCGATTCATGATTCATTCAATCATTTTTGTGTGCACTGTTTGTTTAAGGTTTTGATGTAGTTGAAAATGACATTGAGCATGTGTGTGTTTGTTCTTTTGTTCAGAGAGGACCTGGCCAATGAAAGTAGAGCAGATACGAGCCCAAATAAGTAACAATCCATACAAGCCCACCGCTGTGCTGCTTTCAGCTTTGGATGAGACTGCATGTAAGCACAACACAAAGCCAAATGCAGGAGATTATCTCTGAATCGTTCTGTAAAACTCTTGTCGGGCCAAAGCAATTCAGTTTGCATCTCTATTTTCAGGGCTGTTTAATCTACGCGGCAACGACATCCCTTTTAATCCATTCTTCTATTCATACACTCTGCTGTCAATGGATGAGATATGGCAAGTTCCTCTGTTTCATATTAACAGCACTATAATTAGTTGGTGTACAGTTTCTAACTAACCTCCTTTGCCAGGCTCTTTGTGCACAATGAACGAATATCAGAAGAGTTGAAGGTGTACCTGAATGCTTCGTGCTACCAGGCCTATTGTGTGCAGCTGCTTGAGTACAGCTCTGTGCGTACATACCTGTGGTCCTATCTACAGAAACCCAACGTGAGGGTGTGGGTGGGTACAGAGTACACCAACCAAGCCCTGTATGAGCTCATCACTCCTGAGGTAAGACCTAGATCCAAAATATAGACTGCTGGTATGTGCATGTCAGCTTAGATGCTCAAACAGCATGTAAATAAGGAGTCTCAAACTATCTGCAGGCTGAATATGGCTGAGATGGTTCAATACACAGCCCCTAAAGTGTTATTATTAATAATCGATTTTCACTTTCTGCATTTGGTTTGGCCTTTAATGTGATCATGTAATTCTGCTCAAGAAGTTTTAAACAGTAGTCTGTTATATTTTTCCCATATGGCTTTTAAAAGCCTAAAACATAAATGTAAATATGTAGCTGTAATCTTGGAGACGACAAACAAGCCTGTGTGCTCGCATCTATCAAAAAATTTAGTTATGCATCTACGTCAGGCATGTGTGACAGTGTGACAAATTTAGATTGCTATAATCAGTGGAGCTTTCTATTTTTGATACGCTGCACAGCTATTTCAGCCACTTTATTTTGCCCTTCCAAGTCTGACTGAAATATTATTTTATCAGTAGATATGTAAATAAATATATATTGTGACCGTTAGATCAGAGGAAACAAACAATGTTAAAAGTTTAGTTGCAAATCCTTCCTGATGTGCAAGGAAAATTTCAGATCTCAAGAAATACTATCCCAGACATCATTAGTCCTTTAAACATGCAGAGCAGTGTGGTAGATATTAGATATAAGTTGCTCCACTGGTTTTGAAGGTTTATAGGCCTTATGTATGGATGTATGGATGTATGTATGGATGTATGGATGTATGGATGTATGTATGGATAGATGTATGTATGGATAGATGTATGTATGGATAGATGTATGTATGTATGGATGGATGGATGGATGGATGGATGGATGGATGGATAGATGCATTCTGTAGATGCATGGATGGATGAATGGATGAATGGATGAATGGATGGATTCTGTAGATGATGGATGGGTGGGTGGTTTATGTACAAACCCGATTCCAAAAAAGTTGGGACACTGTACAAATTGTGAATAAAAAAGGAATGCAATAATTTACAAATCTCATAAACTTATATTTTATTCACAATAGAATATAGATAACATATCAAATGTTGAAAGTGAGACATTTTGAAATGTCATGCCAAATATTGGCTCATTTTGGATTTCATGAGAGCTACACATGCCAAAAAAGTTGGGACAGGTAGCAATAAGAGCCCGGAAAAGTTAAATGTACATATAAGGAACAGCTGGAGGACCAATTTGCAACTTATTAGGTCAATTGGCAACATGATTGGGTATAAAAAGAGCCTCTCAGAGTGGCAGTGTCTCTCAGAAGTCAAGATGGGCAGAGGATCACCAATTCCCCCAATGCTGCGGCAAAAAATAGTGGAGCAATATCAGAAAGGAGTTTCTCAGAGAAAAATTGCAAAGAGTTTGAAGCTATCATCATCTACAGTGCATAATATCATCCAAAGATTCAGAGAATCTGGAACAGTCTCTGTGTGTAAGGGTCAAGGCCGGAAAACCATACTGGATGCCCGTGATCTTCGGGCCCTTAGACGGCACTGCATCACATACAGGAATGCTACTGTAATGGAAATCACAACATGGGCTCAGGAATACTTCCAGAAAACATTGTCGGTGAACACAATCCACCGTGCCATTCGCCGTTGCCGGCTAAAACTCTATAGGTCAAAAAAGAAGCCATATCTAAACATGATCCAGAAGTGCAGGCGTTTTCTCTGGGCCAAGGCTCATTTAAAATGGACTGTGGCAAAGTGGAAAACTGTTCTGTGGTCAGACGAATCAAAATTTGAAGTTTTTTGGAAAACTGGGACACCATGTCATCCGGACTAAAGAGGACAAGGACAACCCAAGTTGTTATCAGCGCTCAGTTCAGAAGCCTGCATCTCTGATGGTATGGGTTTGCATGAGTGCGTGTGGCATGTGCAGCTTACACATCTGGAAAGGCACCATCAATGCTGAAAGGTATATCCAAGTTCTAGAACAACATATGCTCCCATCCAGACGTCGTCTCTTTCAGGGAAGACCTTGCATTTTCCAACATGACAATGCCAGACCACATACTGCATCAATTACAACATCATGGCTGTGTAGAAGAAGGATCCGGGTACTAAAATGGCCAGCCTGCAGTCCAGATCTTTCACCCATAGAAAACATTTGGCGCATCATAAAGAGGAAGATACGACAAAGAAGACCTAAGACAGTTGAGCAACTAGAAGCCTGTATTTGACAAGAATGGGACAACATTCCTATTCCTAAACTTGAGCAACTTGTCTCCTCAGTCCCCAGACGTTTGCAGACTGTTATAAAAAGAAGAGGGGATGCCACACAGTGGTAAACATGGCCTTGTCCCAACTTTTTTGAGATGTGTTGAAGCCATGAAATTTAAAATCAACTTATTTTTCCCTTAAAATTATACATTTTCTCAGTTTAAACATTTGATATGTCATCTATGTTGTATTCTGAATAAAATATTGAAATTTGAAACGTCCACATCATTGCATTCTGTTTTTATTCACAATTTGTACAGTGTCCCAACTTTTTTGGAATCGGGTTTGTAGATGGATGGATGGATGGATTCTGTAGATGGATGGATGGATGGATGGATGGATGGATTCTGTAGATGATGGATGGGTGGGTGGTTTATGTAGATGGATGGATGGATGGATTCTGTAGATGGATGGATGATGGATGGATTCTGTAGATGGATGGATGGATTCTGTAGATGGATGGATGGATGGATGGATGGATGGATGGATGGATGGAGATGGGTGGATGGATGGATTCTGTAGATGGATGGATGATGGATGGATTCTGTAGATGGATGGATGGATGGATGGATTCTGTAGATGGATGGATGGATTGATTCTGTAGATGGATGGATGATGGATGGATTCTGTAGATGGATGGATGGATGGATGGATGGATGGATGGATTCTGTAGATGGATGGATGGATTCTGTAGATGGATGGATGGATGGATGGATGGATGGTTTCTGTAGATGGATGGATGATGGATGGATTCTGTAGATGGGTGGATGGATGGATTCTGTGGATGGATAGGTGGATGGATGGATGGATGGATGGATGGACGGATGGATGGATGGATGGATGGATGGATGGATGGATGGATGGATGGATGGATGGATGAAACTATGATTTCATAATGCAGCTTGTGTCCCACAGTACAGGTGAAGACAATATTTTACCACAGATGAACTTGTCTTATCTCTTTAAGGACAAACTACTGACCAGCACCTACTCTCCGGTACTGACGACGAAAGCAGTGAAAGATGAGACAGAGCAGCGTATTCTCAAAGAGGCTCATGTAAGAGGACGCGGTAACACTTTATAATAAGGTCCCATTAGTTAATGCATTTGCCAACATTAACTAACAATGAGCAATAGATTTGTTACAGTATGTATTAATTAGTTAAAAAAATACCACTGTTCATTGTTAGTTTATGTTAACAAATGGAACCTTGCACACAGTCTTCTCCCCAAATGACTTTAGCAGTCATTAGCCGGATGGACACTGTTTACTGATACCTGTGTTGTATTATCATAATTTCTAGATTGAAGTGCACTTTATCGCACCATAAAGCCACATTAGGAAGCCAGACAGACTCCATTCACTGCAGCTTGATTCAACTCAATCAATGTGTTATCTCTCCTTATCGTAGAACCTCCCTCAAACATATTGGGATCTTTTTTACTGATGATGTTTGCTGTATTCAATGGTCTATTGACATATTTTGCAGAATGAGTTTTTCAATCTAAAACAACTGCATCAGATAAAGTGCATGGACAAACATCTTCGCTCTAGTGTTTTATGGCCTAGAGCCAGACCTCAGTTGACTGCATTCAGCCACGATAGGTGAACATCCTCTCTGGCTTCCCACAGGTTAGGGACGCAGTCGCAGTCATGCAGCTTCTGTTGTGGCTTGAAAAGAAAGTTCCAGAAGGCACAGAGACCGAGCTCACAGCAGCACAATTTGTTGATCAGTGTCGCAGGTACAGAACAGCAGAGCTAAACCTCATCACTGATACCACTCACACATAAAACACATGGAATTAACTGTGATTGCTCACTTTTTAAGGGTTCCAAGACTATATTTAACATTTATTTTCTCAATATTAGAGAACCAGCTCCAAAATCAACATTAACTCTAACTTGAAGGGGAGGAAAGTGAAAAAAGACTGTAAAAAAAGATAGATTAAACTACTGACTTAAAGTTGTTCATTATAAATATAAAACCATGTGTTTTAAATGTTTTGCAAAATATTTATACGTATACACATATGCATATACACATGGTTAGAATAGTTCTTCACAGTGAATTTTGCAATTAAATTATATTGTATTTATTTATTTATATTATGACACACGTGGGTAGTGTAGTTTTCAGTAAATTTGGCAGTTAAATGTTATTTATATTTTATTTTATTTTTACTTCTTTTATTTTATTTTGTTTTTAATATATAATGCTATAAAATGCTTTCAGGGCTCATGTCTTGAAAGATTTATAGGCTGCATTATAGTTAAATATTGTATAATGGAGAAAACTAAATTAATATTTACTTACAGAAACAGACTGTAGCACTCTATATTAACCGTCTTTCTAAACATTCATTGTAGGCATAACATTTGCACAAGTAGAACCTGTTCCTACATCAAGGATATTAATTCATAAGATGCTCTTCTTGTGTACAGTAAATCACAATCAGCAACACATTTACTTCCTTTTTCCTGAGAAACACAACCCCTTCATTGTGTTTTGGCAGCAAGCAAAAGAACAGCAGAGGGCCGAGTTTTGAGACTATTTCTGCAAGTGGACCTAATGCTGCTCTTGCTCACTACAGGTAATAAATATGTCTTCCTATTTATTTATACTATTTAACTATATTCAATTTATTTACCTATATTCATTCTCATTTATTACAGTCCATCTACTGAAACTGCGAGGAGGCTGACAGTGGATGAGATGTATCTTGTTGACTCTGGAGGACAGTACCTGTAAGTTTGATAGTACTATTAGTACAGTTCTGTTTGTGTGCAAAAACATGATACATAACTAAACTTAAATATTAATTAACCTGCATGGTTTCCTTAAAATTTTGAGTTCATTGAAACTAAAAATTTGAGTTAATACAAAGAAAGAGAGAGCAAAATCTCTTTCTCTGTATTAACTAAATTTTTTTTGTTTCAATGAACTCAAAATCTTAAGGCAGCCAGGTTATTTACTGACTATTTAAGTTAAACCAACAACTGCACTAAATAGCACTAAACCAGCTATCTCTTTCTGTTACAGTGATGGTACCACTGATATAACGCGTACTGTGCACTGGGGTAAACCCACTGACTTTCAAAAGGTACTGAACGGCAGGCTTAGGGAGATACTGACGGTGCAGAGCATAATTTGATGCTTATACTTAGACTACTAAAAAGAAAACTGCTTTCTCCCTGTTTTACTCTGATAGGAGGCCTACACAAGGGTGCTCATGGGAAATATTGAGATTTCAAGAACCATCTTTCCTGCTGGAACTAGAGGTGAGGATCTCCTCATCTTCAATCACAATCTCCCTTCAAGCAACCGTGCCCTGATACTTCCACAAGAGGGCGCCCTATCCACAGCAGACATCTCACAGTGACCTCCACAAAACCTGTCATGTGCTAACCATTCATGTGCTTTTATTCCCACCATAGGCGTGAACATGGAGATGCTGGGACGAAGAGCATTGTGGGAAGTTGGTTTAAATTATGGTCATGGCACTGGTCATGGTGTGGGGAACTACTTTGGAGTCCATGAATGTAAGTCTAATTCTCTAACATGTTTATATATTTATCTCAGTATTATTATACAGATGAATCTGTGTTGATAACAAAAGTAAAATCCACTATTGTTTAAAAGTTTGGGGTCAGTATGTTTTTGTTTTTTTTCATAAATAAATGAATACTTTTATTCATCAATGGTGTATTAAATTGATCAAAAGTGACAATAAAGAACACATTTGTAATGTTACAAAAGATTTCTATTTTAAATAAATGGTGTTCTTTACTGTTTTGAACATTGATAATAATAAGAAATGTTTCTTATGCATCAAATCAACATTTTGATTTCTGAAGGATCATGTACTGAAGACTGGAGTAATGATGCTGAAAATTCAGCTTTGTCATCACAGGAATAAATTAAATTTTGAAATATTGATTTGTTCATATTTTATCAAATAAATGCAGCCTTGGTGAGCTTATAATGTCATATGTTTTCTTATTGTTATATCTCTGCTATGTGATAGATCTCTTCATCTAATGTCTTTGTTTTCTCTGTGATAGGGCCTGTGGGTTTTCAGTCCAATAATATTCCATTTCAAGAAGGGATGTTTACGTCAATTGGTGAGAAATCATTAAGCAGCTCATTATGATTGCCTTTGTTTGAAACTTAAAGTTTTAAACTGACAAACTCTCCTTTAGAACCTGGTTATTATAAGGAGAATGACTTTGGTATAAGGATAGAGGACATTGCCGTCACTGTTCCAGCTACTACAAAGGTACATTCAAATAATTGGGGTCTAGAACTCAGTAAATCCAGTGCAGCTAGCCAAGGGCAGTGCCTAATGAAATATTAATAATATGTGCATTTTTTTCCTTGTTTTTCCCTACTAGCATAGCAGCAATTACCTGACATTTGAAACAGTCTCATTGGTGCCTTATGACAGAAAACTGATAAACACATCTCTTCTAAGTCCTGAGCAGGTATTTTAAATAATATCAATCTTTCTGTATTTTTTATACAAATACACCAGTGTTTACTTTCATATCATAATCAATTTTGTTACTGTTGGGATGTGTTGGGTTCCATTTGGTTTCCAATGTAAAATATGGGTAGTAAACAAGGTTAAAACCATAGCTTTGTGTGTTTAAAAATATGTTGTTTTCTAGTGTTGGTTTCCTTTGACAAAGTGCCCACAGATGCTCTTCACTAGAAACACATATTGGGAGGGGGGTTGTGGGTTCGCTGGAAATTAAAAAGCCCTATTTTTACTTTCATAAACAAACATCAGTTGTTGATTTCAATGTTGGCAGTGCAGAATATGTCTCTGTCTTTGTTGTTGTCTTGTAGCTGCACTGGCTGAACTCATACTATGAGACCATCCGGAGCGTGGTGGGTCCCGAGTTGGAGAGGCAGGGGCTGAAGGAGGAGTATGACTGGATGATGAAGCACACAGCACCTTTCCTTACAGCTGGAGCTTCAACTGTCATCTCCTCAGGCACACTGTTAGTAACAGTGCTGGCCTCTGTTGTACTGCATAATCTGGTGTAAATACGTCTGAAGAGCTTGGCCTACACCACAGCATTCGGTACTGCCTCTGCTCCAACTGTGGGCCGGTACAACAAACTCACTTTTAGGTACAAACAGAAAAGCTCCAATGTTGAATACTTAAAATGAGTGTCTCTCTCTCTCTCTCTCTCTCTCTCTCTCTCTCTCTCTCTCTCTCTCTCTCTCTCTCTCTCTCTCTCTCTCTCTCTCATATTTCATCTCTTTGATCTGGTTATTTCAAGCCATTTTCAATGGATTTACAAGACCTCATTAGGATTTGGCCTATGTTTAAACTAGTGTTAATATTGTATAATGTATTTTATGACAAAGTTTTTGCAAAAAAAAATTATATTTGATTTAAAAAATATATAAATTGCTGGTGTATGTATGTAGAATTTATGTTAAGAAAATCATTGTTGATTTATAGTTTATTAAAATATGATTACAACAGTATCTACACTACATTTGATATCTATGTGTTCTATGTTTTCATACTTAACAGTCATAATTGTAGGCATCAAATAATGTCCACTCCACTGAGTGAAAACAGTATGCAGACACCAACAACACCTAACACTCAGCATGACATCTACTTCTACCACAAAAATAATTTAATAAATAGATCCACTCTTTTTTGAAACGTCTTGGTTAATTTGTTAATACAAGGCTCAACTTTACGTTTTTTTTTCTGCTGGCTCATTCGTACCAGTTGTTCAGCACAAAAATACAGATAAATTACTCCATGAGTGTAAATTCATAGACACTTTTGGCATATAGTACGATGCACAACATTGAGTAGCAGTTTTGGGGAAAGTTACTTTTAAAAGTAATGCGTTACAATATTGTGTTACTCCCTTAAACAGTAACTAATTGTGTTAGTTACTTTTTATGGAAAGTAATGTGTTACATTACTTTTGCGTTACTTTTTCTCATCTGGGCTTGGCTTGCTTGTTTTTAATAACAAAAAAGTTATTCTATTTTTGGCAAATGTAAAGGCCTTTTGTCACCAAAGTTCGATTGGATACCAAGTAGACAGTCTCTTGAATACACCTCAGGCTGAAGGAAATTTAAATTCACGCGTGTACATTAGAGGGCCGGCTCAAACAAACCTTTCAGCTGTGCTGCCATTCTGGATCGCAGAAGAATAGGACGCAGAAGAATAATGTTCAACACTCTCACTTAAAAAAACAACAAAAAAAAACAAATGTGATGTTTATGTTAAGTCATTTTTGCTTATTATAAAGTGAGATTAAATACATAAAGTATTTTTGTGTAATTTAAATTAATGTAAATTTAAATTATTGCCGGTTTGCGTAATATTCTGAGTTTGCATTTCACTGTTTTTTAATCACTTTGAGGAATATTGAACCTGTTTTTGTGTGAGATGAATAATCCCTGCTCACATTCAATGTAGAACTACAATAACCATCATGTTTACACAGTGCACACAACACCTCTGCACTTACTCCTGATTTCTCTTAATGGGCACAGGAGAAGTGTCAGTCAATACATGGGAAAACAAAGTAACTTGTGTTACATATTTGAAAAAGTAACTCAGATATTTTGTGTTACTTTACTAGCTATTTAGTAATCTGTAATCTAAAGTAATCTGATTACCTAACTCGTGTTACTTGTAATGCGTTACCCCCAACACTGTTGATTAGTTAATAATCAACCTATTTTAACTGATGCATTAGAGAAAACTAAAAGTTTGCAATGGATTAAAGCACATGACCAAGAAATGTAAAAATGTAGTACCATGCAAAACTGGTTCTAAATGATAGTTTTGTCAACTGGCCTGAATCTTATTATTGAGCCTTTGTTAAAGCTACACTATGTATTTATAGGCATAGATTGATGACGCAGTGAATGAGCGTGGAATCATGGAACTTGTCGTCATACCGATGGATCTAATAATGTTTATGGATGAGTGAATGCATTCATGTTTTTTTAACATGACTGTGGTATGAAGCAGGGAGCGATTACTAATAAGAGACAGATATCAGCGCCACACGCGCGAGTCCCGGGGGATACAAAGAAATGAGGACATTTCATTCTACCGAACTACCCGCAAGTGCTGAATTACTACTCATACAGGTCAGTTTATTTGACCAATTAAAATTGTGAGGAAACGCAATGCTGTTTCACGTGGTCTACACTATCTAAACTGCATTTGAAAGTTATAATGTTATTCTGTGTGTTAGTTTGTTGGGTGTATGAGACTAGCAGTAAGCTACATTAACATTAGAACATCATACTGATGGTATTCTAATATTTCATCGTGTTGAGCTACATAACATTGATTCTATTTATGTACATTTGCTCACCTGTCTAATAAAGCACATGCAAGAACGGCATCTCTATCAAGTCGAAGTTTGTTGCGAAGCTCTCGCCATCTCAAAAACATCACGTCGATACTGGTCCTCTTTTGATTTCACATTTTGTTCCAAAGTCTGCTTGCCATGGTCTATAATGTTTGAATGAAACTACAAGAGCGTGCCGCTAGACATTACGCAGTTGTCCACGTCTGTTCCCATGGTTGCTATGGCAGTAAAAGCGGAAACCGAGGGTAACACGGATATGACGCCATTGACAGGCGACTCCCTCACACGTCACGGTTTCCTTGGTTAAAATCGCAATTTTCTCACGATTTACAAATAGTTGGAAACATTTGGGATATTGTAAGTACTCAACTGAACAAAATATATAACACTGGCCTAGTGGTTTTTGGATATTTTACTGCAAAAATCTTACATATTGCACCTTTAATAAAACAAATACTTGATTCCATAGTCCTTTTCTTAGTCTGAAATGATCTCCTTGCGCATTATCACTATAAATACTAATCCAGCTTACATTAATGTGTTTTGAAAAGGGCTGAAAATATTTTTTTGATTGTACGATTTTATGTGGAGGTAACAACTTCAGTAACTTTTATGAGACTGGCCCAGTAAAAACTATTGTGTCCAAATAAAAAAAATACTTGCTACTTAAGTCCACAGTGAAATTTTCTGCAAAGCTAGAGCTAAATACTTTACATAAATCATCTTGTGGTCATCAATCATTTATTCAACTGGAAGGTTTTGAATGTTTTCAATGAATCCCACAGCAGACTTGCTTTGTGTAAAAATGACTTGTGAATCCTTTCTAAAATATTGGCACAGTATGTCATGTCCGGTTTGTTCATTTTATTTGGGTGTGTAGGTTTTAGAGCAGGGCATGGGTTAGAGCACTGAAACTGACATGAAAACATGACACGCTTGGTGTTCTAAGACACCTAATGCTCTAAGTCCTGTCCTATTGCACACACAGATATCATAGCAGACACACACCTCAAAAGCACTTTCTGAGAAACCAGCTTCCACAATCCCCTTTAATTGTCACATGCCTAAAGCGAGCTGCTGTCAATAGCACTGCTGCATGTGAAGGGCTCATGCCTGCAGAAGTGCTGTTGCTTGGCAACAGTTCCGTCAGAACCACAGTAAGGTGTGAATGTGGTTTCTGAGACGTCCGCTTCTCTCTCTCTCTCTCTCTCTCTCTCTCTCTCTCTCTCTCTCTCTCTGCGCTCTTTTGTTTGGCTGTTCTCCTCCAGCTCAAAACAACTTTGAACATTGTTCCTTATCTTCACAAAAACAGGACTGATGAATGTGATTCTATTTGTCATGTTTTAGTCGAGGCTCTGTATATGGCGTGACCATACATAAAGAGGAAGTATACAGCAACAGGAGGTGTTGAAAACGATGACCTCATTACAATTGTCAGTGTGCTTGACCACTGCCTGTACAACTGAAATCACTGTTCTAATCTAAAGTAATGTACTGCATGTTACATGTGCTGTAGACACCGGCTGCTTTTGTCCAGATATTTCATACTCATAAGGTTTTTGCGTCAGGCTCGTTTTTGTAGGGAGTGAAACAGTCAGGCATCTTACGACCATGTGGTGTAAAACAAACAGAAATAACTCTCTGCCAACTCACACTCCTCTATTGTCTGTCTCAGATGGCTGATCTTACATGCAGGTCTCAGCACACTGACTTTGTAACTTTTATAAATTAGTCAGAGGCATCATACCTTTACGATAGACATGGCCTAATTACTAATAGGAATTATTACTGATCTAATTGCTTTATGTATGTATGATGACGACTGAAGGACTGATTATATCAGTGACTTAAGTGATTGTTTATCTCAAGAAATACAAAATCATTCCTTGTGCTCTTCAGGCTGAAGATGTTCTGTATCACTGAGTACTGTATATAAGTAATAGGTCCTTTATGTTTTTATCTCATTGGTTTGTTTTTATCTGATATGAACCATTGCAACCAAAGCCACCTCTTAAAAAAAGAAGTTCCTGTCTAGTCATGTGACTTCCTCAAGTGTTTAGTTCTCCACTCCAGCGATCAGAGAAGAGCTTTTCTTCTGCCTCTTCCTTTTCTGGTGGCTTTTGTCGCTCTGTGAGTGGGCACCGTGGCAGTTAGACTGACAGAAATTAGTTTAACACAGCCGAGTGCCATACTGCCACAGCTATAGAGTCAGGAGAACATTGCCCACCCACTACTGGATCAACATGTTACGGCGGAAACCATCCAATGCATCTGAAAAGGAGCAGGCTCAGGTGCAAAAGAAGAAGGTAAAAGTTTGTGTCTTAATATGCATGTGTGGCCCTGTTTTGAAGAGTTGAAGCAAGAGTAGAAATGATGTTCTTGGAGGACCTCTCTGGAGGTCTGCATTCCCAAGAGAACATCAACACACATACTAGGTTGTTTAAACATGAAAAAGATGCATCAGAGCAGAACACATGTGCTTTTGTTGCTGAATGTTTGAGAGGGGTTTTCATTTATCGATGTGAATAATAGTCCTATTGTAATATGTCCCGTTTGTCTTCAGACCTGTCATTCTTAAGTTTAAGAACTGAAACTGTATGATTGTTCTGACTGAAATCCATGGCTGTGCAGCAGTTCCTGTAGAAACACATCAGACCGCAACACACATCCTGAAGAGGTTCATACCTCTTCAGAGCAAAGCATCCAAACACATCTCCTGAATTCAAAGTGACATTTACGTATACGTCTTTACAGCCCGCTCCACTCCACTTCTTCTCGCTCAGCGGTTAACTGCTTCTATAGCATTACTCTTATTTTCCGTTTGATTCACATCTTGCGTGTAACAACCAACAGTTTCGATATTTCTCCTCTCTGAAACTGCAGGTGCTTCATAATTGCATGTAACCCAAGCAAAGCGAGATCTGGAAATCTTGCTGTTGTGCATCACTGTTACTTTGATGTCTTTTATTTATATTTTTTAAACCAATGTCTTTCTTATATTCTTATCTAGAGCAGAGGATGTAGCATACACTTGAAGTTCATTGCCATGGTATAAATAAAAACACATCACCAGATCACAAAATATCATCTCAAATGCTGCAGTTTCCTCTTTGGTCATGATTTAGATTATGAGTAATCATTTCGGTCGAGATCTGTCAAAAAATATATTTCAACATCTTATGATGATGCAGAATGTTGTCACAGTTGTGGGGAAATTAATAGGGAAGGTTTGTTAGTTTGACGTTACAATTCCACAACAGTGGAACTATTTAATTGAATATGATTTTCAAAGAAAAGCAAACTCTGTCTTTTTACTAGTTTTGACCGACTGAACAATCTCTTCTTGCATTTGGTTGGCTTAGCAGATTGCAGTCTGTTGTGTGTTGTCTAGATAGTGCACAGCTCTGCAGTGATTGGCTGCATGTTGACTGTGACATGCCCACTTCCTGTGCTGAAGAAAAGTGGCACAATGAAAGGATAACAGAAAAAGTCAAATTGGAACAAATATGCACAGCAGCCCACAAAGCCCACACTGAATGATTTTATTATTTATTAAAAAAGTGCCTTAATTATGAATGAATCGACTCTAACAAGCCACACTTTGCAATACAGTGTTTCTTACTGTTTAAATGCATAAGTACTGATTAATATGAATTAACATCACGTGATATATAATTACTTATATTATGTATATGATAATTATATAATTATCATATACAGTGGGGAGAACAAGTATTTGATACACTGCCGATTTTGCAGGTTTTCCTACTTACAAAGCATGTAGAGGTCTGTAATTTTTATCATAGGTACACTTCAACTGTGAGAGGCGGAATCTAAAACAAAAATCCAGAAAATCACATTGTATGATTTTTAAATAATTAATTTGCATTTTATTGCATGGCATAAGTATTTGATCACCTACCAACCAGTAAGAATTCCGGCTCTCACAGACCTGTTAGTTTTTCTTTAAGAAGCCCTCCTGTTCTCCACTCATTACCTGTATTAACTGCACCTGTTTGAACTCGTTACCTGTATAAAAGACACCTGTCCACACACTCAATCAAACAGACTCCAACCTCTCCACAATGGCCAAGACCAGAGAGCTGTGTAAGGACATCAGGGATAAAATTGTAGACCTGCACAAGGCTGGGATGGGCTACATGACAATAGGCAAGCAGCTTGGTGAGAAGGCAACAACTGTTGGCGCAATTATTAGAAAATGGAAGAAGTTCAAGATGATGGTCAATCTCCCTCGGTCTGGGGCACCATGCAAGATCTCACCTTGTGGGGCATCAATGATCATGAGGAAGGTGAGGGATCAGCCCAGAACTACACGGCAGGACCTGGTCAATGACCTGAAGGGAGCTGGGACCACAGTCTCAAAGAAAACCATTAGTAACACACTACGCCGTCATGGATTAAAATCCTGCAGCGCACGCAAGGTCCCCCTGCTCAAGCCAGCGCATGTCTAGGCCCGTCTGAAGTTTGCCAGTGACCATCTGGATGATCCAGAGGAGGAATGGGAGAAGGTCATGTGGTCTGATGAGACAAAAATAGAGGTTTTTGGTCTAAACTCCACTTGCCGTGTTTGGAGGAAGAAGAAGGATGAGTACAACCCCAAGAACACCATCCCAACCGTGAAGCATGGAGGTGGAAACATCATTCTTTGGGGATGCTTTTCTGCAAAGGGGACAGGATGACTGCACCGTATTGAGGGGAGGATGGATGGGGCCATGTATCGTGAGATCTTGGCCAACAACCTCCTTCCCTCAGTAAGAGCATTGAAGATGGGTCGTGGCTGGGTCTTCCAGCATGACAACGACCTGAAACACACAGCCAGGGCAACTAAGGAGTGGCTCCGTAAGAAGCATCTCAAGGTGCTGGAGTGGCCTAGCCAGTCTCCAGACCTGAACCCAATAGAAAATCTTTGGAGGGAGCTGAAAGTCCGTATTGCCCAGCGACAGCCATGAAACCTGAAGGATCTGGAGAAGGTCTGTATGGAGGAGTGGGCCAAAACCCCTGCTGCAGTGTGTGCAAACCTGGTCAAGAACTACAGGAAACCTATGATCTCTGTAATTGCAAACAAAGGTTTCTGTACCAAATATTAAGTTCTGCTTTTCTGATGTATCAAATACTTATGTCATGCAATAAAATGCAAATTAATTACTTAGAAATCATACAATGTGATTTTCTGGATTTTTGTTTTAGATTCCGTCACTCACAGTTGAAGTGTACCTATGATAAAAATTACAGACTTCTACATGCTTTGTAAGTGGGCAAACCTGCAAAATCAGCAGTGTATCAAATACTTGTTCTCCCCACTGTAGATCAGAAATGCCCAAATCAGGGCTCATGAGCCAAATTTAGACCATGACCACCTTTGATTTGTCCACCATGCCATATCAGAATATGGTCTCACTTTATTTCGACAGTCCACTTTAGACAATTTTGCAGCTACATGTCAACTAACTCTCATTAATTCACAACTACATGTCACCTATCTCTCATTAGAGTATTATTAGTAAACTGTTAGGTTAGAATTAGTAGAATAAGTTGACATGTACTTGCAAGGTTACTTAGAATCAGTAGAATGTCTGTTGGAGACCCAGTATCAAGCAGACAGTCTACTAATACTCTAATTATTGGTAGTTGAGGCATGTAGGACTAGTTGCAAAGTTTGAATTAGATTTTTTTTTTATTTAATGTTAATATAATATAGTTAGATATAATTCAAGCTGGTTCCAATGGCCCTCAATTAAGTGTGATTTGTGGCCCTTTGTAGTAAGAAGTACGGGCAGATCTGATACAGACTGGCACATTGTTATTGCTATATTTTCAATTACACTGAGATGTTACATTGACACTGTAAAGTGTCAATAAACACATTTTCCTATCTGTGAAAATCTATGACAGCTTATTTTTCATAGACGATTTAAAGGCTTTTCCATCCTACAAAACACTCATGAGTTGAAGCAAGTGTAATTCAGGTTTATAATTGCATTTGGTCTATGGATCTGAAAAAGATAGTGTGGATTTTTCTGCTCAAATGTTGCTCTGGAGTTCTGATAATGCTTCCAAATATTGATCAAGATATATGCATGTGGAAATACAATTGCATTTAATGGCCATTATAACATAAGCTATTAGTTCAACTAAACTGGATTTGTTCATGATGCATAGAGATAACATTTCATCAGCATAATGCTGGATGACTCTGCATTCAACCATAACCATCTATCTATCTATCTATCTATCTATCTATCTATCTATCTATCTGTCTGTCTGTCTGTCTGTCTGTCTGTCTGTTTGTCCGTCCGTCCATCTGTCCGTCCGTACGTCTGTCTGTATCTGAATACTACTGTAACTTGAAATAGTCTCTGATGAGAAACTGTTCTGTGTTCATAGCTGTCTCTGCAAAGATCCAGCAGCTTCAAAGACTTTATGAAGCCAAAGCCATCGTCACCTGTAGTGAGCCCTGAAGCTACCTTGGATGAAACTGTAAGTGCAGTAGTTTGTTATATGGAGATGAAGTTGCTGAACTCAAGCTCCAACTCACTCCTGTCTTATGGGTATCGAAATATTAGATAATCTGAATCTGTGCGAATTGACCAATATCTGGTGTCTCAGTATCAGTTTATATTAATTTGCAAAGTTAGCGTTAACCTTAAACTGCTAGAATGGTGCTTAATAACTGCTTCATCTCAAAACCACACTGTTTTAAAAATATCTAGACAGGATGTCATCCTTTCATGAGCCATTCAAGCAGAGAGCCTGCTTAGCCTTCTGTCTGCTTTTAAGAGTACACAATTGTGGTATAATTTTAATAATATTCTCTCTCTCTCTCTCTCTCTCTCTCTCTCTCTCTCTCTATCTCTCTATCTATCTATCTATCTATCTATATATATATATACATATATATATATATATAAATTACCATTAACTTTCTTTCTTTTGAATCCTGAAAAAAAACATGTATCACAGTTTCCACACAAATATTGGGCAGCTCAACTGTTTTGAACATTGGTGATAATAATAAATATGTCTTGAGAATCAAATGATCATATTAGAATGATTTCTGAAGGATCATGTGACACTGAAGGCTGGAGTAATGATGCTGAAAATTCAGCTTTGCCATCACAGGAATATATTAAATTTTTAAATATATTATAATAAGTAAAAAAAAATTTTTAAAAAAAAGTTATTTTAAATTGTAATAATATTTCACAATATTTCTACTTTTACTGTATTTTTAAATCAAATAAACGCAGCCACGGTGAGCTTTCATAAATATAAAAAATCTTACTGAAAAATAGTGTATATATTTTTCTATCAAATAAGACATTATGTTATCATAATAAATACATTAACATAAATAAATAAATAATATACATATACATTTTTATAATATATATTGTTGTTAAAACAATGTCCATTGTCTGTTTGATAACGAAAGTGTTGAATAGTGTGGAATAGCCTTCTGTGGGGGAGTTAAGGGAGGTGCTGAGATATAAACACAAAAGTAATGTAACGGACTGATGTAAAATCCCCATGACGCTGACAGGTACTTTTTTTTTTTTGTCTGTGCCTTTGATAACTGCACACGTTGTCCTCAAAGTAAAGGAACAGCCTCTGACATTTAGAGGTAGAGCTCAGAGAGGAGGAGCCACATTGACTCACTGTGGCAGTGACACAAAAACCACAGTCACAAACTTTACTGGAAATTCTCCTGAGAACAGTGGCCCATCGCTTTAAAACTAACACTACTTACTGTGGTTATACCACAAACAAATATGTGCTGATTCATCTCAGCCTGGACAAACGTGATGACACTGTTTAACATAACATGGCACATTAGAAATGGGTTATGAAAAACACATCAAAGAACTGCAAACAGTATTTAAAAACAGTCACAGTGAGGATACTTGAGGTAAATCATGGCAATTAGTCCTAACAGAGGTCTGTCAGTTTCTTTAACGATGGAGTGCACAGTGCACAGTGCACAGAACAGCAGGTCTAGAAAAAAAAAATATATTCATTGCCTGTAGCTCTTTTTAGACAAGACAAGAGGAAGTTTGATGAGTCGATAAGACAAATTTAGCTACACTGAGCAAGTGCACAGTAAAAACAGCAATTCACAATTACTAAAAGCATAATTTTTTTTGTGAAATTACAGCATTTGGAGGGTGCACCACTAGAGGATTCAGGGAAAAGTAACGGAAAACTTGGAAAGAAATGGAGAAATGTCATATCTCGCACAATGACCCGTAAAACGTCCAAGATGGTACAGAAAGCCCTTGCGGAGGAGGGGGTGAGTTGAAAGCACAAGTATTATTTACACATTCTCTTTGGCTCTCAAGTATAAATTCTTTTACAGAATGAATTAATCCTTGGTTAATGTTAATTGCTAAAATATTTTTAGCTTTTTAAGTTGTGTAAATTAAATTATATTTATATTATTTTATAAATTACATGTTTAATTGGCTTTTATAAAATAGCCTTAAACTATAGTAATGGGTCATTCTATAATTAGGGGTGCATTTGAAAGTTGACAATGTGAAGAAATCAAGTTTTCTTTTTTTCCAAAACACAAACAGGACCTTACATAAAACCTTTAAAATCAAGTACTTATTCTATTAGCGAAACTCAGGGTTTCCTGGTTCCCCCCCCCCCCATGTTCATAGCTTGGAAAAATACCTACAATTTAAATAGTCACCTGATTGACAGATTATGTATCCACTTACCAAAATAAAAGATTATAATAATTAACACTTTATGGAAAAAATATTTAGAGGTATAATACCTCTCTATTTTCACAAAAGTAGTTAAATGGTCCTAACATTTTCTCAAACAAGTCAAATTTGTATATGCTGTTTTGGAAGAAAAATACCTTGATGGACAAAGGACACCTCTGGTAATCTCATAACACTAAACATGTTGTACAGTAGGCAACTGGGTATTTTTGAAAATTAAAAACTCTGCAGTAACACAGTTGACCACACGGAAACATAGTTGACAAAGGTAACACAGTTGACTGGACATGAGAAATGTTTACTTCCTTTGTTTAGTTCCTGTCCTTGGCTGTGTCCAAAATTATTGTGGACATTATTGAGTGCACTCATTCAATCCCACAATGCACCGCAATAACAAGTGTATTGATGTACGCTTAATGGCTAGAGAATACCTGTAATGCACTGTGATAGCCGCGCGCTGAATGAATTCCCGCCTCTCACCAGAAAATGGCGACCACAGCTGAATCATCTATTCATCCATTTTCCAAACCGCACTGGTCCAGCATAATATCATACATGTATAAATTCCTTTTTAATCGATTATTAAATTGTTTAATTAGGGTTTATACATGCTAGTTTCCATGGCAGAGTTCAAGATAAATCTTTAGCCTACTATTGGAGCTGCCAGTTTTCAAATAATTATGAAACAGCAAGAAGAAACTATGTTTCATTTTCATTCACTCCTTCAAGTGGACTATATTAGTGGAGTAATGTAGGGAATAGTGAATGAGGGTATAGGGGTGATTTCGAACACAGCACCTGTTTGTTTTGTTTGTCTCCATAGCAACCACCTTTTAGTTACCATGCCAACAAGGTCAAGGTGTAAGGTGTAAAGCCAAAAGTTTACTTAGTTTTTTTACGTGGGCGCAAGCGTATGCGCACAGTCGAGCACACAGCCTCGCAAAGTATACTTCTTTTGACTCGTATGCGTACACAGGCGTTTGACGCATGTGCAGTTTTGAGCAATCTCTCGCCACGAGTTACAACCCATGTAAATACTGCAAAAAAATTAAATGCGCATGTGCGACCTGCGTGTGCAAAGTACGTGCGGTTACAAAAATACAGCGGTGCGCGTTCAGTAGCGTGTACTCTTCTGATGACGAAATTCGCATCACGCGCACTGTGCGCTGACCCTCGCGTACACGTAAAAAGTGAAGTATACTTTGGCCTTAAGGGTAAACAAATCACCTACACCTATCCCTAGTCAGCCCCTGGTTAACTTGTGTATAAACACCTCAGTGTTTGCTCATGTTCTAGGTCTAGTCTTGTCTTGGTTCTCTCCTGTTCATGGTTTCTGTTGTTTTGGTTCCTGTTAATTCTATTATTAAAACTTATCTGCATTTGGATCCTCTCGCCTTTGGTCCCTGAGTTTCACCACGCGTAACAGTTTGCTACTGTCCACTATGTTACCTTTACTGGGTAACACAGTTAACAGGTAACTTAGTTGACATTTTTAGCATTTTGGGCCTATACTCAACATGGAAGCCTAGAACCACTGAGCACATGGTATGTTTAGAAATATATTTTCATAAACATAACATAAGTTTTTGTAAAATTTTGTTGTTAAAATTTGCAATAATACTTATGTAACACTGTGGACAGTCAATTAATCCACTCTTGACACAGGTTTGCTTTTTTAACTAATATTATGGAAAAGAGAGAGGACCCAACTTTTAGTCTTTCATCCCTGTGCTTCATGATGAAATGACATCACACTATGCAAATTATGTGAGATTGTGACAATCCATTTCTTTTTGAAGGGGGTTTTCCTAGTGGGTAACATAGTTGACAATGTTTTTTTGGACACACATAAAATAAGGTATATCACAATAAACACTTATTATTTTTGAAGAGCACAACCTAATGTCTTGATTATCTAATCTAACTGAAGGTAAAACTATGAAATTTATGTTTGAAATTATTTTCATGATTAAATGCAAATTAGAATCAGCAACTTTACAAAATCGGACAGTTGAATACCAGGGTTCTATGTGATATGAACCTCATTTTTGAACAAAAGATATGGGTTTTTCCACATGTAATAGTGTGACTGGGGAAAATATAATTTTGTACTATGAAAATAAGCACTGAGGCTTTATATTTATGGAAATATATTAAAAATATACATCACAGACATGAGATGTACCCACAATTATAGAATAACCATAATACATATAAAAGTTGTACATTCATGATACCTACTCCATTAATTAACTGAACCCTAATGTAAATGGTTGCCATGTTTAAATTCACCTATTCTATTCTATTCTATTCTATTCTATTCTATTCTATTCTATTCTGTTCCACGTAATTTTCTAAGGAAACTAACATCATAGCAACCATCTAAGCAAAGCACTTGATAACAGCTTGAATTTGTCTCCCCCGTGTGAATGATATCGGGATATTTTATACAGTCAGCAATCTCTGGATGTTTCCAGTGGCATAAAAAAAAATCATGAGGATATGAATTCAAATGATCTGTAAATTGTTACATTTGTTGATTTCAGAATGAGAGTGGGGAGGACGGCTCTATGTCTCCCATGTCTCCAAATGACTGGATGCCAGATCTCGCTGCCGGGAACAGAACATCTGTGTGCTCCAACAGCTCAGAGGACACAATACACAGCCCTCTCTCACGCCAGCTCTCTGGATGTAAGCCATCTCAGACCAGTACAATATCTTGGCTAAACCAAGATCATATAAGGCTGGTTGATTTTGGCTGATTGATTGATTTTTTTTGTCCCCTGATGTGCAGGTTCTGACAGACAGAGTCTGGACAGTGGCTTCAGCCAGAGAGACAGTATGAGACTGGAGGACAGCACCTACACAGGGCCCTTCTGCGGCAGAGCCCTTGTCCACACTGACTTCACCCCCAGTCCGTATGACATGGAATCTCTCAAACTACAGGTCAGTCTTTTAAAAAGGGATTTTTGAAATATTTATCAACAAAGTCAACATAAAGGATTAGTTTATCCAATTACAGCCTTTTATTTGTGTATTGTTCTCTTTTCTTCTTATTTGATAAATTTTATGTAAGCACTTTGAATTACCATTGTGTAATGTGCTATATAAGTACAATACACAGTAACACTTTAGTATGGGGAACACATATTCACTATTAACTACGACTTTTGACGTTTTAAGCTCCTAATTTACTGCTTATTAATAGTTAGTAAAGTAGTTGTTGTATCGTTTAAGTTTAGGTATTGGGTAGGATTAAGGGGTGTAGAATATGGTCATGCAGAATAAAGCATTAATATGTGCTTTATAAGTACCAATAAACCGCCAATATGCAAGCTAATAAGCAACTAGTTAAAAGTGAGAATTGTTCCCCACACTAAAGTGTTACCAAATACACTTGCCTTGCTTTCTGTGGAACACAAAGGAGTATTGAGGAGCTATTAAAAATTCGGCATTGATTTTTACTCAAATTGCTAGTAAATTTCACAAATAATAAAAGAAAAAACCCTTTTCCATACAATTACAATACAGATAGTTCTGAAGCTTTCATGCTTCAAAATGGTGGCAAAAGTCCTGTAAAAGTATCAAAAAAGTTGTCCATACAACCTGTGTGCTATATTTAATGTTTTTTTGAATATAGCACATCATTTTTGAAGCTTGAAAACTCCAGTTCCCAATCACAAGATAAAAAGCAGCCAGCATATTATTCCGATTTTTTTTTTTTTTTTCTGTTTCATGGACGAAAGTCAAACAAGTATAAAATAAAATAATTTTGGGGGACAACTAATCCTTAAAAAATGAATATTTGTAGTATATTGTATGTAGTGCATTGATATTTTTCCAAACACACAGAAAGGAGACATCATCCAGATTATTGAGAAGCCACCAGTAGGCACCTGGACTGGTAAACTCAATAACAAAGTGGGCTCCTTTAAGTTCATCTACGTCACGATGCTACCAGAGGAGGACACGCCACCAAAGAGGAAGCGATGCCACAGTCACGGACGCCAGAAAGCCAAACCAAAAACCTTGGAGGAAGTTCTGGAGAGAATAGGCCTTACTGTAAGCCTCAAGTTACTTTCATTGCTGTTTTCTTTTAAATTTGTGTGCCATTACATCATAGTACAAGAGGATCTGCTCTTAGACTTCTTATGATTGACTCCACTGTGTGCCCAGGAGCTGGGATCTCTCCTGTCCATGCATGGCTTCCAGAGCTTGGAGGACTTCACCGGCCTGAAGGAGTCTCACCTGAACGAGCTGAACATTACAGACCCTGAGCAACGTGTCAAGATATTGAAAGCAACAGATCTGCTTCATGAATGTATGTCCAAGTAGAGCCATCGAGTCTAGACTGTTATCCTAATTGTTTCCAACATAGTTTTCATTTGTTTAACACTTTTTGATGTACTAATATCCTTTCTGTTCTCCAGCGGAAGATGAATCCGATACCGAGGAGAAAAAGACTGAAATGCCACGGGACTCGGGTTGTTACGAGAGCACAGAGAATCTGGCAAATGGACGTGAGGAGCCCCAGGTGGAATCCCAACCGGAGCCAGAAACAGATCCGGATACAGAAACAAAGCTCAATGCTGTTCAGAACCAACTGGAGGGGATGAAGGTGGAGGAAAGTTCTGAGAATCAAACAGAGTGACGCCACCAGAATGTTCGTTGTATCCCTCTTCTATAAAACTCTTTTTTAACCTCTCTATGATGGATTAAGAGTGCTGGATTAAATTCCATGAAGAAAACTATTTCATATGCACAGCCCATACAGAAGCCAATAGGTCTTCTTCTTAGAAGATGGCATAAAGGTCTTGAAGGTACTATCATCTATCAACAGTCTTTCTCTCTTTGACTTTATTGTTCAGAAAGATTACATTTAAATATCTTCAAAATTCAAAATCTTCAAAAGGCTTTGAAATCTAACTGAAACAAAGTTTTTTAAGGGATTTTGAAAAACTGACCTCGCACAAAGCAATATTCCATGGATTAAACTATGTTCTTACATTATAAAATAAGAAGCATGGTGTTACCTACTATTCTTCCGTTTCTGTCGTAATGAATGTACAAGTAACGCAACTAGTGCACTCATTTATTTTTTTTTTGCCAGGCATGAAAGAGGAAAAGCACATTGTTCATTTAATGCACATGTACTTGCATATTATTATTTTGCTTCTATAGTCAATGATTTTGGTTCCTGTTTGTGGTAATGTTTGTTATAATATGGTTTATTTTGTTTTCAGATCTATTGTTGATTCAATCCTTGCATTTCTTTTTTTTACTGTTCTGTTTGTCTTGATATTGATGTCTGTACTTTCAGGGTTTTCTTTTTTAACCAAAAAAAACTAAAACTACACCGCAAAGAAGAAATTGTAATAATACCATATAATTTAATGAGCATACATTTACACACAAATTCATAAAGTAGAAAGTGAAGAGTATGAGGATATACATGATCACAGTGTTATTACCAAGCAAACTGAACATAACCCAATTCGTGATGACGTACAATGTGTACATTATGCATCGTATCCAAATATTTAGAGCAGACCATCATTTGCTAATATTCCAAATTTACACATTACACTGACTTGGCATTAAAGATTTTGATTTTGTTGTGCCTCATTTAGTAAATGAGCATATCAGCATGTTATGATGAGACAAATTTCATGATTTAAAAAAAAAGTAGCGGGATTGATTCAGCGTAACTTTAAGCACATCTCCATATACTCAGTAATACCTTCAGCCTAGCAAATGAATATTCACATCTTCCACACACAGTAAAAGTCTAATCAATCATAACAATTGTTCACACCATAGTACTCATTTGCTATAAATTAAACATCTGAAGCACTTTCTGTTAGTTATGTATGATTACATTTCCTGCATTAATGAACTTTTACCCTCAACACATTTTTCAACACCAGTAGTTACTAACAATCAAACTAATGCATCTCACAAACATTCAAGCTCATACACTTCCAAATGCTTTAAGATGGAACTGAACTGGCAACCTTTTTAAGCTGGCTTTTCCAAATTACTTAATTCACTTCTTAACAATACTGCCCTGTGTAGCTGGTTATGATGAGAAACGCATGTAAAAAATATATTATAGGTCCCTGAAATCTGTAGGTGTGTCCCTTACAAGTGGCCATCAACATACTACAGTGAAATTAGTAAAGGTGACCACAATACATATTCGCATCTACACTGGGGCAAGTTTTACTATCTTAAACATGGTGAAAAGAATGAGTGGAAAAAAGAAAAACAAGCACAATGTAAAGATATTTCTCAACTGAATGCAAGAGCATGCTTAAATGACACTGAAGATGGATTGGTCATCTGGCCTTTTCCATGCCTAGACTGATCTGGCTCAGGTGTAAACCAAACTTTATATTTCATTTATACTTGGCCTTGTTTTGTAATATCCAACTCTTAGAGAAAAGGAAAGTGGGGAAAGATAGTATGATGCTCAAATGTCAGGTGGTTTTGGAAAGACCTCGCTAAATAAGACAATATGGAGGGAACGTATTAACTTCAAGATCAAAATAATAGAAATAACAAATCAGGCATGTTTTCCACTTCTTATAGGGAATTTGCAGCTTCTCAGACACTTTTACATTATGTACATTAACTCCATGGCTTTTTTGCGTTCTGATAGATCATTAGCATTGTATAAAAATGACATTGACTTACATGTACAGGTATGAGTAGTATTGGGGCATTATGGAGTCCTCTGTAGATGTAATGGTAGAGCATAGATAAGGCACTCTTACTGATGCAGATCGGCCTGTACTCACTGTCATACACATCTTACAGCCTCTGCTTTCTACCATCTATGCTGATTGTAAAATCAAGTCTGAGCCAAACTTTCTGATTTGACACCGAGTTGAATCACATTAATAACTGACTGACTTACTAAGCTGATCCAAATGACCCCATCAACAGAACAAAGCAGTTTTGTTGGGCCTAATAAATAAAGCACTTTTCTTTATCACACTTTGAAAACAAAAAAAGTCTAATCCAAAGGGCATTTTGCACAAACTACTATAGAAGCTAGTAATGGGTTTTACAGGGCACACAAACAGTTAGGAATAATGGAGGCAGGCTATACAGAAACGGGTAATGACACTGAAAAAACAAGCTCTTTCAAGGGAAATAATGTCCTCGTTGCGTTTCAGGGAGCGTATTCTAATCCGATTTAGTCTATGGCTCCTCATTTCCCTCATTGTGAGATTCATCATGCTGTGATTCAGAGAGGAGAGTCTCAAGACCTCCAGATCTAGTCTCGTGTGCTAGCACAGGATCCAAGCAGGATAACTCGCTCTGTGAAAGAGTATCAGAGAACATAGGCCACTGTTTTGAACGTCAGAGTCAAAAGTTTTTCTGTGCGGGTTCCTTCATGTGATCACATTCAGAAGTAGGAGAGAAGTCTGGAGAACGCTGCCAAAGCTAGTGGGTCGACTCTTTGATGACCGCAGGGGCGACGGCATTGGGGGAAGTTGTCGAGGGGGGTTTCTCTTCTTTAGGGGAGCTGGCGCTCTTCTGGGTGCCTACACCAATGCCGGGTTTGGCATCATCAGGGGTGTGCTCATTGGGAATCAGGGGAGCTGAGGATTTCTGCAGGAAGTGCAAACACACCGTTAGCAATCAAGGAGTGATATTGACATAAATGTGAATGTTTGAGTGCCACTGTTCTTAACCAGGGTTAAATGTACCCCAGTAAGTACTTAAGCAATTTTCAGAAGGAACTTGGAAAGATTGGAAAGACATTTTTTTTCGTTAAAGCAAATCACAACATTACAAACTGTTTTGAAGCAAAAAAGTATTTGAAAATCAGACAAAAAGACAAAAGGTACAAGACTGTCTCACAAAAAGCATTGCAAATGATGAATCAAATTAAAATTATTGAGAAATACAAAACTATTGATTTAAAGTATATATATATATATATATATTTATTTTTTTATTATTTTTTTTTTTTTTGAAAAATATGTATATTTGCATACAAATTTTTCAGCAATTTGAGAAGTGTAGAAAAACTAGCTCAATTACGTCGATTACACAGTGCTTCATGGGAGACGAAAACTACCATAAAATTCTTTTGGTGCAATTTGCTTGTTTTGATTCTCTGATTGGTTGAGATGTCTTTGCAGAATCATGGGTAATGTAGTTTTCCACCAAGAATTCCACTGTTAAACACGATTATTTGAAAAATATGTTGAAATAATTTGATGGTTTCAAAAACATATACCATCAATTAACAACCTCATAGCTCACAGTAGGTCTGTCTTCAACAGTTTATAAGTAATCATTCAAAATCCATTCCCCTAGGGAAAAATTAATAGGATTTATACTTCGGGAACCCTAAAGAGAGAGGAAACTGTTGAAATTGTTAGAAATAACACTTTTAAAATTCGCTGATGTTTTCTATGTCCATGGGAACCCTGATCCACTTGACCAAACATATTTACATTTTTACTGATATATTTTTAGGTTCTTTACCGATATAATGGACATGCAGAGCTGTACAGACTTCAGCACTATGACTATGGCAGAGTCATAGTGCTAATATCATAATATGAAAGCCACATCAAGCTAAAACCTCTTAATGCATTAATTTACTCCACATGGTTCTTTTCCCTGGCCTTCTAACCCTCTCAGCTCTTAGGGTAATTGATTTAGGATATTTCTTGCAGACTCACTACTCAACGTACAGTAAAGCAGCCAGCAACATTTCTGCCAAATGTACACTGGCTTGTTCACTCACAAACTCATAAAAATGCTGTCTTACTGTGGTTTGTGAAACAGGGTTGCTGCTCTTATTGGTGGAAGCAGCAGACGCATCAGAAGGGGTGGGGCTAGACGAGTCTTCCAGCATCACACCTCTTCTGTCCAACACACTAGAAGGAAAGACAAAGATATACAATCCTGTGTTTAGATGTGGCACAAACCATATAGCATCTGCAAAGAAATGCTGGAGCTTTTCACAAAACTAACTTAACTTTGATAAAAATAAAAGTAAAGGTCTTCATATTTTGTTGTCCAATGCAATGACATCCAAAGTATCAAAATACTTTTTGGAGCCACTGGATACAAGCAAAACTACTGTACCTGGGGTAAGCAGGGCCACACAGAACCTCACAGCAGTTCTTGAAGATGTTCTTGTGACTATAGGGGTTCTGCACACGGTTCTTTCCCGACCACGAACCTTTGATCTGTGCAGTAGAGATGAAGGACTTAAAACTTCGAAAAGAAAACCAGCACAATGTCAGAACTGCGGTCACAACCTCCAACCTTCCACTGGATCTTCACTCTGATGTTTTATGTTATAAAGTGTCTATGCAAAGGGGAGGCTTGATAAAAAAGAATCTCTTATTTGTTATCCTTTATTTAAAAGTGCTGTTTCAGTTCTAGCCATTCCTTCCCTATGGATTTCATTTGATCTAGTCATGCACTTCAAGGTTCTTCATCTTAAAGTCATGCCGTTACCGTTTCATCTGCTCCTAGATAGAAATGTATGTATGCATCACAGGCAAATCTAAAAAAAAAAAAAATTATAATAATCTCAAGTTTCTAAGTTTCATGTGTGGTATTCCCCAACAGAAATATTACCAGCTTCAGGTTTTAGTATGTAGTTTAGTTGTATCCTAATTTGAATGGCAACTATGACCATGTCTGCAGGTATTGATAAATCTATTATAAGCAGGATCCAATTTATACAAAATCAAAGGCGAACAACCATCATGTCACATCATATTACTTGCAACAACTGCATCCTTGTCTGAAGCTTCCTCCCTTTCTCACTCTTTTTTTTTACTCCTCATTAACAGGAAAAGAAGGGCCAGAGGGCAAATGTGGCAAGAAAACATTTTAAATTAATCATTAGGGCTAAGTGTGAAAGTGCCACAGAACTACAGATTCTGCTAAACTAAATCAGAGCACTCAAACTGCTGTAGGGAAGCTAAGCACTATATGCAATATATGTGTGTGTTTGTACACTATATATGTTTGAGCATGCGTGGTAGATATTTTCCATGAATAGGGTACACAACAGGATATGAAATTCTCACTTTTTATAAAATGATCACTGAAAGGAGGTGCTTAACCTTTAGAAAATGTTGATCAGAGTTGAATTATTATTTTTTTTTTTTCCATTTCAGTTTTATTTTTTATTATTTTCTATGGGGTTTGGAATTTTTGCACCAGTTACTAAATTTGTGTACTTTAATTTGTTACACTAAAGTCTGTGTAACCAGGTTGCAAAATGTATAACTAGACTAAATTATTTAAAATTATTAAACATAGAATATTTAGATTTTATTTCAATAATGAGGAAAGTGGTAACAGCATTAGCAAAATTAGTTTTAAAAAGATTCAAAATATTTTTACTACAATGAGTTAAATATCAGTTCAACAAATTATGTCAAATTATGTTAAAAAAAATCAGGAGGACAAAATTTTCCTTTTTATGATGTGCATAAGCATCTGATGCATTTAAAGCTTATTTTTATGCAAGGTTACATAATAGCTTATCTAACAGTAAACAGTTACTATAAAAACATGGGATTTGTGCCTCTAATGCTTTAAAAACGTAATGGGACACCACTGTGTACTGTGTTCATAAAAAGTGCCATAAATACTGTATATACTGTAATAAACTCATGTTGAGATGTTGTCTGTGCTTTCTTATCACAGAGAAGGCACTGTTGCCAAGGTGACTGCTGGATTTAGTGCGCTGAAATGCTCTAGGGCATGTGTTTATCTTTCCAGCCATGTGACAGCAGCAGGAGTCAAGAACCGACAGTAGACTTTGGAACAGACAGGTAAGAAACAGACTTACATCCTCATTGGTGGTCTGGTTGAGGGAGATCAAGTAGGTGTGGAAGCCAGTCAATCCCACCACAGACCAGAGGGTGAAAAAACACACCAGAACCTCCAACACAGTGCAACAGGGAGTCAAGGAAACAACAGGCGAAAAAAATATCTACAATATGCTGAAAAAAAGAAATTTGGACTTTGACATTTCTTTGTTCCGCAATACAAAAGGTTTTTGAAAAGAAAATATGTGCTATATGCCTGTTCAGATGTTACAAGTAGTACACAAACACAATGTTTAGCTTGATATATCATTCACAACATGGCAGGTTTATGAGGAGCTCATTTTGTTTTTAAATCTTCAGCAAGTAGCTCTGGAGCTCAAATGAAAGGATATGTTCCAGGAGTTTCTTTAATGGTACTCACAAATCCTGAGTCCACAGATCCTATAAAACACACAAAATTGTATTTATTTACATTATGTATCCATGCATGCATTGCAAGCAGTAACTCACTGCATCAGAGGTCTCAGCATCTCGCTTTCTCTCTCCCATCATTACATGTTCAGAAGATTTTCGCACATCCACCCACACTCTGCCAGTGCTGAGAAGTTTGCTCTGCTCGTTTACATGCACCTTTTCAAACACAGTAGCTACATTTGCATTCAGCCTTATCATCTGATGAAGGAATAGTTTACCCAAAAATTTAAAATTCATCATTATTCACTATCACAGGCTAGCAAACTCAAAAAACTATAAAAGACATACTATAAAAAAAAAGCATCATAGTCTGTCACTTATACGATATAAGACTTTATGTGAGAAACGTAACAAAATGCATGTCATTATTCACTAATGTATTAACCTACTCAGCAGCTCTCAAATTAAATATGACACCTATGGTGAAGGGTTGGAATGATGACATTTGGTTATGTGACACTTGAAAACCAATGACGTTTGATGTTATTGATGTCCAACCTGCAATTTAAACTTAAAGTGCCCCTATTATGCTATTTTAAAAAGTTTCCTAATATAGTTTTGGAGGTATCCAACAACAGGTTTACATGCATCAAAGGTCAAAAAAACAGTTTCATTTTCTCATAATATACATTGCACATCACCACAATGTTCAATGATTCTCAAAACGACTCGATGGATGAATCAGTCTCTCTAAATCCCTCCTTTCCACGAGCCTACTCTGCTCTGATTGGTCAGATGGCCTAGTCTGTTGTGATTGGTCTACCACATACAGCGCGTATTTCGGAAACAAACTCCCATTACCATACCTTAGTGGTGGAAATTTTGATTCTTTCAATAGATTCGTTCATTTTCAGTTCGTTCACCAAAATGATTCGTTTAGATTCGTTCGCTGATTCGTTCAGTGACCATTTTTTAATATTACATAAATATGCCAGCAGGTGGCGAAAAAGAGTGTCTTATGTGTTATGTATTAAGTCAACGAACGTATTTACTCACAAAAAAACTGATTTGGCTTTATTAAAATGTGTGCATAATCTAATCATTAAATAAAATAAGTCTAAATAAGTGGTTCAGATGACCAAAGCACAAGGTTTTCTTGCATGATTAACATTTTAATTGTTTGGTCAGGCATTTACACATTCATATATCTGGGATTATGGTAAACGTGGAGTTATAAACAAGCGTAGCCTATGTCTATAACTGCGCTTTGCATCCACTTTCTGCTGATTGCTGAACGAGGCTGACTCACATGCTAAATGACCGACCTACCGGGTACACTGTCATTCATTTCCACCAACGAGATGTACCAGTTCGTTCAAATCGTTCACGAACGAGATCTCTCTCTCGTTCAGACTCAAAACAGCGACTCGGTCAGTGAAGGGCGTGTTCAGCCCGATCTAGAATGCTATTTGCTGACGTGACACACATGAGATCTATCTAACCAATACGGTCACATTTTTTATTTGTTTTACAGTTTTTAGAGAAGTGCATGATATTACTCAAACGCAGTACCGTCGCAAGGGCTCGCGCAAAGTAAAGTGACAGCTGACTTGATGATGTAAAGCCAATAGTTCATGTTTTTGTCCTTCGAAATACTATAGTTAGAAGACATAGCTAAAAATGAGACTATGTGTATTGTGATGCTGTATTATTCTGCTTGTTAAAAATGTATTATGCAGTAACTTACAATATTTCCCTGTGTGAGAGAGACTGTGCGTGTGGCGTCATCAGCGCTGCATCGCACGTCAAGTTCGTAGAGAGCTTTTTTTCAGCCCATTCAAATTCTGATTTTGGCCATAGATAACCATAGATATTACCTAAGAAGTTCAAGTAAATACGCTAGAAATGCGCGCTCATTCAAGGATGTGCATTTATTGCATGGACGGAGAAAGACTGCGGTCAAGCCAGCCGCGCGTTGAAAATACACGGTAAAACCAGACGCACTTTTATTTGTTTGCGCGTCTAATCGTGCTCTTACGGTATGCTGGAAGCGGTCAAAATGGATTTAAAGACTCTGTAATAAAGGCGTTTCATTTATACTTTTACATTTAACCATAAAAAGACGGATGCCTGCAGGATTTCATCTAACGGTACGCACAAATGGTTTTTTTACACTCAAAGGTTAAATAAGCATATATAGCCTAACTATTACGCACCTTTGGGAGCATGAGTGAGAGCAACGGTACCGCAGAATGAGTGTAGTCTACTCTATCCTATCTCTACAAGTTTAAAACGTTTTTAAGTCTGAAAACTGCAAAAAGCAACGAAACAGTCAGACATCCATTTAGCGCATGTTCAGGAAAACTACTGAAAAACAGCGCTGGTTGTCCTCTCAATACGGCTGTTTGTTTTACTGACTGAGAAATCGCTTCAGATGATTCAGTGAGACAGCAGTCCAAACGAAGTCAAGTGGATTCAGTGCAAACGCGTTTGACCCATTCATAATTTAGAACATAATTTAAGCGTCAAAATGTGCGCACAGCGCAATTCAGTTACACAGTTTAACTTCTTGAACCTAATGCTGTTAAACTGAATATACGATATATATCCACATAAACAACAAATTGTTCGTCACTATAGCAACAGTAGACCCCCGTTAATACCCCCGGGGCCTCGCACATCGCGTTCGGGTTCGCACAGGGCCTCGCACCCCCCTTGTGACGGGCCTGCTGGCGTAATGAAGTCATTTCATTTAAAAGAAGAAAACTGTTCAAACAAAGCAACAACAACAATAATAAAAATAAATAATACAAACACAAAACACCAGTGCTGTACAGTAATCATTTAACCATCAGCCTGCGTTATTACACTGTTTTCATTACAATGGTAAAGTGTACATTTCTTTATTTGCTGCAAATATGCCAAACTACACGAGCCGAGCTCTACCTGTTCACTATCAGTATCGTTCAACAACTGGTTCAATTCGTTCACGAACGAGATCTCTCGTTCAGACTCAAAAGCATCTCGGTCAGTAAAGGGCGTATTCGTTCACTGAATTCAACAAATCACATGCTCCGTCACATCTCATACTCGAACGCTATTGGCTCGAGGTTTTGTCATTCTTTGACAGGACGAAACAGTCCACAGAGCTGCGCATGCGCTCGCTGCTAATAGCGCCACGCTGCTGTGGAGGGAGGAATTTCAGTGAACGAGAAATATGAGTCAATGGACTACGTGAACGAGAACGATTCGTTCACCCAAAAGATTCGTTCAAAAAGAACGATTCGTTAACGAACGTAAAATCACTACCATAACTGATCTTCAGCTCCGTCCGGAGGCTTCCTGTTCCTAAAGCTCAGCGACAGTACACACTGTAAAGACAGTAACAATGATGTCGGTTTTACATCAATCCCAGTGCGAGTCCGAATCGATGCTGAAACAATGGAAGAACTAGTTATTCAACCTGAACCTACCTTGAGCAGGACGTTTCTCAGTGATGCTACTCAGTTTGAGGTACATTATGAGATGTTTCAACTGTAATTCCTCACCATCAGCATTAGCAAGTGTGCATCTATCACCAAACCTGTGTGTGTGTGTGTCTGTGTCTAATGTATTGCGGTGCACATGTGGGAACTGTATCAATAACAGCGCATACGTTAGCAGAGCACTAACGTGAATAACTGATGTAAGTTAACATTAAAGTTTGCAAAACAAATCTTGCTCCATCCTTTATCTTTACTCAAAGTAGTAAGAATGACAGACAATCTGCATTAATAGACACAGTTTTAGGTAATACTGCAGCCCACAGCTGATTTACAGTAGTATTTCAGTAAGACAGTAAAAACGATTTGTTTAATTGACTCAGAGTCGACTCTTACTTTTGAGAGACAATAACTTTATGTACGGTGCACTTTCAGATTTAAAACTTTACAGGAGGTTTTCATTCAATTAGAACTAGTTAATAATAGCATACGTTTTATTTTTAGGCTAACTATTCCTTTAATAAATGTGATACTGATATCTCAGTTAGAATGAAAAGTGTTCAAGTAAACACCTCACTCCGACAATATATGATGACTGTCCTCAATCGAAATCAAATTAAAGGCCGGTTGAAAGAGGTGGTGCATATCTTAACCTATTAAATAGAACAATAACTGCCATGTAAACCTTTAAATACAGCAGCTTTTACAATCAGATTAAAAAGTACCTTGTGTGTAGCGCAATACAACTCTCTCCCACCTGATGAGAAGATAGCTTTCTAGGCATATTTTTAGATTCTATATGTTAGAAACGCAAACATGCTAGTTACACATTGGGTTGGACTGAAAAAAATAAAGAGACCACTTAACATTGATTTCTCAATGTTGAGTGGTCTCTTAATTTTTTCCAGAGCTGTATATATATATTTGTGAAAAAAAATAGTGTATTTCAAGTGGATCGGGGAAATAAAGTGATAGGCCTCACTCTTCAGAGAGTCAAAAATAGAAACACGCAACATGTGCTCTCAGTGTAGAAATCTTTGTGTATTTTAATAAGAGAGATCTCATTTTGTTGTTCTGTCTATACAGTCACACTCTATAAACCGCACTTTCAAAATCTGCAGTGTGACTGAAGTTATTCAGACTAAAATCTGTGCATGTAAACAGTGTCATAAAAACCGAATTACTAATTATATCTCAAAATGAATGACAGTTGTGATGTGTTTTACTTTGATATTGAGCAAATTGTCCAGTCATTTATGTGAATTCTGCTGCTCTCTCGCCCCTGCAGTATATGATGCACTTTGAGAAGAGGAAGATCAAAGAAAGGAAAGAGAGCAGACATTTACAAGAGCATAGTGGCTCTTCCAATATCCAGAGCTCCCCCGGACTGAACCACGCCTGAGAGAACAGCATTCGCGTAAATACTGAGTGTCGCTTAAAGGCACTTGTTTTCCCAGAAACCTTGATCATTAAACCGGTGTACCATGTATCGATAACATGAAAATTTAATTTCCTCTTTCAAATAATCTGTTTTTGCATGTCTACACTAAAGATACACATGCGCACATATACACTCACACACACACACACACATTTTCTTGCTGTGATACTCACGTAGAACCACATGGACGATGTCGAAGGCGAAGATATAGATGGTGAGCAGAGACAGTGAGAGTGTAAACAGGTAAAAATATCGGTAATTCCTCTTTCCTACACAGTTTCCGACCCAGGGACAATGATGGTCAAACCGGTCTGAGGGAAAGACACACAGAATCTTGAGACTTTACAAACGAACTGTCTCATAATGAAAGTCTAAAAGTCAGTTTCTACATTCTAACAGTGATGGCAGAGACAGGCAGATATTTTTAGCTGCTAAAAAAATCTGGAGATGGTACCCAAACCAGAGATTGATTTTGTGTGTGTGTGTGTGTGTGTGTGTGTGTGTGTGTGTGTGTGTGTGTGTGCGTGTGCGTGTGCGCGTGTGCGTGTGCGTGTGTGTGTGTGTGTGGCAGGTGCAGGCCGCCCAACAAATGGCCCTGTGTTCAGGATGACTGTGCAAAGAGATCAAAAGTGAGCCATCAGTGAACTCTCTAATATCAGCATATGTATCTCACTAACCTTGCAATATGTGTGTGTGAGCAAGTGAGTTACTCATCTCTCATCAATTCACTATTATACTGGAGTGTCAAATGGCACATACATATGCAACTATATCAAAGGTAAGAATTCTTGTGTGTATACATAGTAATAAAGAGAAAATTATATATAAAAATAAAATTCTGACAAACCAACACAACTGCAGCAAATTATTTTTATGGATACAAAAATTATAAACTTAATGAAATTGCAACAAACTTAATAAACTAAATTAAAATGTCAACGAGGTGAAAAAAAAAATCTACACAAAAACTAAACAGCTCTATAAAAAAAAGAAAAAAAAACACAACAACTTGCCTTGTAAGTTTTTTTTGGCCTTGTAAGGTTTAATTCATTAGTTGACCAAGAATACCTATCATGAAAATTAACAAATTGATCATTTATAGGGGTGTTTCCTCCGAGGAGGCAAGGGAGGCAGTGTCTCCTCAAAACTGAATGAGAAAATAATCAATATTACAAAAATAAAAACACAAATATTACAAAATGTGATTATAAAAACGTACACTTTTTAATAAGTAACACTGTCCACAGGTAACATGGACATACATTTACATTTGATACACCACCGTTTTAAAATGAGGCAAAGTCCTCACTTTTTTTTATTTTTATAAAAAAGCACATGTAGAAAAAAAGCACACCTCTTCTCAAAAAGCCACACTATTTGAGGTTCCATTCATCACTGTAGTACAAATGGTTAAGGTTTCAAACACTTACCCACACAGTTGTCACAGATGCTGCAGTGAGAAGCACGAGGGGGTCTGAAGATCTTGCAGGTGTAGCAGTACTTCAGCTTGACGATCTGGTTGTTAATTTGCACATTCTTGATGCGAGGCGGAGGCCGCTGTCCAGCCAAGACGTTCCCATTGGCCGCTTCTGAAAGAGATGGGTAGAAACAATAAACATGGCAACCAAGCTCTCCATATGAATGACGCACAGCACAGCCACTGGAGGAGGACTCACAGGACTCGAGGGCACTCCAGGTAGTATGACTCAATGACACAAGACACAGAAAACACACCAATAAATCAGAGCCATGAATTTGAGATTATGTGTGTGGCTTTGTGAAGAGAGGTCACACCCTCAAATACAAAATAGTTATTTATGGTGCTGGTATGATAAAGCATAATGATTTTTGCACTAAAGTTGAATGTTAAGCCGAATGAGAATAAAATGCTCTTCTTAGAGAAATGATTTACCAGCCCAATGCATGAATAAAAAAAAATAAAAAAAAGGATTTCAAAAGAAAATTGAAGCTGCAAGCAGCGATGAAAGGGCCCTTGGACCCGTGCCACCGCCACCCAGTGGCTTTAGGAAAACAGAGCACGACGGTGGGCAATATGCATTTAAGTATATAAAAATAGGAGGACTACGTCAGTCATTTGTATTTGCCACACTTCCTGCTACCAGCTGGTGGCGCTATAACTATAACTATGTCTTCAGGCCAGGGCACTTATCAAACATGTGAAGTTTGAGGCAGATTGGACATTGTATGCTTAAGTTACAATAACTTCCTGTTTCATGACGGTAATAGCATGCTTTAGCACTCAGCTAAGTGTTGCTAGCATGTTTTAGAATGTTTCTAGCATGTTTAGTACTCAATTGCATATTTTAGTATGTTGCTAGTAGTGCATCACAGTGTTAAACACGTCACTTCCTGTTGCCAGTGGGTGGCACTATTACAATATCTGAATATTGCCATGCCGATGTGTTCAGTCTCTTATCCAACAGGTGAAGTTTGGGGCAGATTGGACATTGTATGCCTGAGTTACAACAACTTCCTGTTTTTTTGGTGTAAATCGCATACATTAGCACTTAGCCGAGTGTCGCATGATTTAACGTGTTTCTAGCATGTTTGGTACTTCATGGATATTTAAATGTGTTTCTGGGAGTGAATTACAGTGTAAAGCATGCCATTTCCTGTTTCCAGCAGGTGGCGCTATGACTAATTGAATATTGGCATGTAGATGTCTTCAGGCCAGGACTCTTATCAAACATGTGAAGTTTGGGGCAGATTGGACATTGTATGCCTGAGTTACAACAACTTCCTCTTTCATGGCGAAACATCGAAATTTGTGAGGCCGCCACGGACACGCCCTTCAGGGAAAACTGAAGATCTTCACAATTTAACATCACCAAAGTCTTAAGATTAGACTGACCAAATATGATGTTGATCTGATTAAATCTCTATGAGGGGTTAATCACAATGTAAAACAAGGCATTTCCTGTTGCCCACAGGTGGCGCTATGACTGTAACTGAATATTGGCATGTAGATGTCTTCAGGCCAGGACTCTAATAAAACATGTGAAGTTTGGGGCAGATTGGACATTGTATGCCTGAGTTACAACAACTTCCTCTTTCATGGCAAAACATCGAAATTTGTGAGGCCGCCACGGACACACCCTTCAGTGAAAACTCAAGATCTTCACAATTTAACATCACCAAGGTCTTAAGATTAGACTGACTAAATATGATGTTGATCTGATTAAATCTCTAGGAGGAGTTCGTTACAGTACAACGCCTGGAAATGGCAAAAATTTTGCAGAGAAAATTCAAAATATCTCACTTCCTGGGTTTTCAGATTTTGCTGTTACATGTGTCTACCGAATTTCATACTTGTACGTGAAACGTAGCGCAAACGGCGCTTGATTGAAATTTTGTAGGTGGCGCTATCGAGCCATTTTGCCACACCTAATTCTGAAACCCATATCAGACGTAAATTTTCACCACTTCTGACGCGTGTGCATAGTTTCATGAGTTTTTGAGCAAGTTTAGGCCCTCAAAAATTCATTTTGGAGAAGAATGATAGGCCAAGCAATTACAATAGGGTCCTCACACCATCGGTGCTCGGGCCCTAATTATTAGAAAACATGAAAGGGTTAAGCCAGTCAATATCACAAAATAACCCTTTAAGAGTGATCAAGACCAAATATACATGAACCATTGATTTAAATTAAATTTGATTTTGTGAGAAGAAAGATGGAACTAGCACACTAAAGGTAACAACGGTTAAATTTAGTGATCATTATACAAAAATATTTGACCACAAAATGATGCAATTGACCAATGCAAAAGTCATGTAAGAAATTCTGGGGTATACATATTAACCAAAAAAAAAAAAAAGAAAGCTTTTTTCATGATTTCTTGTCTCCTTGGATCTGAATGCTTTGAATGCAGATCCAGACCATTTAAGAATGTCATATTTTCTACTTCTTTTCCTTTATTTGCATTTGCTCTAAATGACTCATTTTCATCTGTTCTGATAGCGAGTATTTATTATTTAAGTATTTAGTATTTATACTTTTATTTCATTATGTATAATTGTATTTACTTCCACTTATTTATTTCCACATTTATTTATGTATATATGTATTTATTTCCACATTTATTTATTTCCACATTTATTTGTTTCTACATTTATTTATTTCTACATTTAATTATTTCTACATTTCTTTGTCTGTATGCTAATGAGGGGTGTGTGTTTCACCTCAGACATAGCAATCGAGCTCAGAGTGGCAGTGCTGAAGCTTTGAGGCCACAATGACACCTTGTGGTGTGACCAAACGAAACGCAAGCCATTGCAAGAAGTCGCACAGGGAATGAATCAGCGTTGCCAACTCTCACGCATTTGGCGTTAGACACACGCTTTCAGGCTCTGTCTCACGCTCTCACTCTGCCCAAGTAAATCTCACACCAAATTGCCAAACCTGATTTTGATATGAAACAAAGTCTAAGCTTTTATATTTTTTAAAAGTTTTAATACGAAATTCAAACAATAAATACCGTTTTGGTTAATGTGGCATAACAGTTAAAGTCAGAGCCGTTGAAAAACAGAGTTGCGACATGCTTTCATCTCCCGGCGCGCGGTCACGTGGTTCATGGAGCTCTCAAACAAACCAGCGCTGTCAATACATTTGAATGGCTTAAGCGGATAGACAACAGCTTCACTATACAGGTATTTGCAGCCATTTTTGGTAAACAGTACAGCATACTGTGCATTGATTATTACGTCAACCACATTTACAGTATCATTTTATTATGGAGAGGGATGGAGATGCAACATTGTTAACATTAATGTTAGTGTTTCTTGTATTTAGCCCTCAGGTATTCCTTACTAATTGGTCACACTCATACTCATCGGTGGTCAAATGTGACCATACACCTTAACTATTTTCAATTAAATAAATGTTCTATATTTTAGTTCAGTAATGTTTATTGAATGTTTTGAGGAGATCCTTTAGTACTAAATACTATTTGTGCAATAATTATGGTCCATTAATGACCACTTAAAATATTTTTCTTTAATATTTTTATTATTTATATTATAATTAGTGTAGTAATTAAGGTTAAAATAGAGAATTCCTTTGCAAAGAGGCAAATTAGAGTCATTTTGTGGATGGAAAAATAATAATTTTCATTTGTAATGCCATTACCCACTAGGTGCCTGTATGGCTCTTTAATAAATATACAGTCTACAGTCTATATATCTAGTCTAGTTGCTCAAAAAAGTATTGCAGATCATAACTGCTTACTTATTTTTAGGTTTTGCATTTGAATAAATATTTAGACATGATCAAACACTAGACAACTAGATACTTATATAAGCACACACAAGTGAATATAATTTAACCCAAGAAAAGTTTAAAATAGTGCTAAAAAGGCAAACTTATTTTTCCTTATATATACAATAGGATATAAACATATATCCTATATGTTTATATCTCACTCCAACCTGAACTTAAAAGTTGGCAACCCTGAGTGAATGACTTAGAGATGGGCAATATATCCAGAATCTTATATCACGGTTTAAGTCATTTAATATCACCTTAACTGTATGTATGTAGGGTTACCACACAACTCTTTATTCCGGACATGGCCGTAAAACAACGTCTATTCGGGATTTTCAAATGTCTTGGCACACATGAACAGAAACTGCATATTCAACAGATCTGATAACAGATACTTTGACATGGAAGCACATGAAATTATCCACTATTAAATCACATTTAATGTAAAAATAATTTATGCTTATGATCATATGTCAAGTTCGTAATTTTAATTGATAAATATGGCTGTTTCAAGTAGCCTAAAATAAAAATCGTTATGAGATTAAGGTTTTAAATATAACATTTTGAATATACAAACCCGATTCCAAAAAAGTTGGGACACTGTACAAATTGTAAATAAAAACAGAATGCAATGATGTGGAAGTTTCAAATTTCAATATTTTATTCAGAATACAACATAGATGACATATCAAATGTTTAAACTGAGAAAATGTATAATTTTAAGGGAAAAATAAGTTGATTTTAAATTTCATGGCATCAACACATCTCAAAAAAGTTGGGACAAGGCCATGTTTACCACTGTGTGGCATCCCCTCTTCTTTTTATAACAGTCTGCAAACGTCTGGGGACTGAGGAGACAAGTTGCTCAAGGTTAGGAATAGGAATGTTGTCCCATTCTTGTCTAATACAGGCTTCTAGTTGCTCAACTGTCTTAGGTCTTCTTTGTCGCATCTTCCTCTTTATGATGCGCCAAATGTTTTCTATGGGTGAAAGATCTGGACTGCACGCTGGCCATTTCAGTACCCGGATCCTTCTACGCAGCCATGATGTTGTAATTGATGCAGTATGTGGTCTGGCATTGTCATGTTGGAAAATGCAAGGTCTTCCCTGAAAGAGACGACGTCTGGATGGGAGCATATGTTGTTCTAGAACTTGGATATACCTTTCAGCATTGATGGTGCCTTTCCAGATGTGTAAGCTGCCCATGCCACACGCACTCATGCAACCCCATACCATCAGAGATGCAGGCTTCTGAACTGAGCGCTGATAACAACTTGGGTTGTCCTTGTCCTCTTTAGTCCGGATGACATGGCGTCCCAGTTTTCCAAAAAGAACTTCAAATTTTGATTCGTCTGACCACAGAACAGTTTTCCACTTTGCCACAGTCCATTTTAAATGAGCCTTGACCCAGAGAAAAAGCCTGCGCTTCTGGATCATGTTTAGATATGGCTTCTTTTTTGACCTATAGAGTTTTAGCCGGCAACGGCGAATGGCAATGACAATGTTTTTTGGAAGTATTCCTGAGCCCATGTTGTGATTTCCATTACAGTAGCATTCCTGTATGTGATGCAGTGCCGTCTAAGGGCCCGAAGATCACGGGCATCCAGTATGGTTTTCCGGCCTTGACCCTTACACACAGAGATTGTTCCAGATTCTCTGAATCTTTGGATGATATTATGCACTGTAGATGATGATAACTTCAAACTCTTTGCAATTTTTCTCTGAGAAACTCCTTTCTGATATTGCTCCACTATTTTTCGCCGCAGCATTAGGGGAATTGGTGATCCTCTGCCCATCTTGACTTCTGAGAGACACTGCCACTCTGAGAGGCTCTTCTCATACCCAATCATGTTGCCAATTGACCTAATAAGTTGCAAATTGGTCCTCCAGCTGTTCCTTATATGTACATTTAACTTTTCCGGCCTCTTATTGCTACCTGTCCCAACTTTTTTGGAATGTGTAGCTCTCATGAAATCCAAAATGAGCCAATATTTGGCATGACATTTCAAAATGTCTCACTTTCAACATTTGATATGTTATCTATATTCTATTGTGAATAAAATATAAGTTTATGAGATTTGTAAATTATTGCATTCCTTTTTTATTCACAATTTGTACAGTGTCCCAACTTTTTTGGAATCAGGTTTGTAGAAATATCAAATGATGGAATCAATATTATAGGAATTATCACAGAACCGCTGCGCCTCTAAGAAAGACGTGGTAGTGTTTTCTTACTGAATGAATCAGTATTTGAACGAATCGGCTGAATTAATGATTGAAATAACTCATTAAGACAGTGACTTGCCGCCACCCACTGGCTGTTTTAGTTTCTATTTTTAAACGTATAATTTCTGCATATTTAATAAAGTTTGAAAAAACTGCCCCTGGAAATCAATTTATAGGGGGAAATATCAACTCTTAATAGAAAAGTTTGCTTCTGTTGCTGTCAACATTGTTTTGGAAGTTACATAAAAAATTCAGTTAACTCAAAAATGTGTGGGGGCACGACAGGTGCTGTTTGAACGGGCACGATGCTTCTGTGTACTATCTACACTGCATGGCGTGAGGTACGTGTCTCACTAGCTGCGTTTACAACTTTACATGAGCACCTTTTGTTTAATTTAATGGATGTTCTTGAATAATTCCAATTGATGACTTGTGATTAATCAGTATCCAAGAGCAGCATCTATGAAATATGCGTTATATTTTAAGCATTTGAATTGTTACATGTTGAGCATGCAAAATTAGGAAACGCGAATGTAAACTGTATTTGCAGCGGCATTTCAAGCGCAGTAATCAATATGCTTGCGTAGATTTCAGTGAAATGTGCGCTGGTTTCTCTCCGCGTATTGTCCGGAATAAAGAGTATATGTGTGGTAACCCTACATACATACAGTTAAGGAGATATTAAATGACTTAAACCGGGATATAAGATTTTGGATATATTGCCCATCTCTAAGTCATTCATTCCCTGTGCGACTTCTTGCAAAGGTTTGCGTTTCGTTTGGTCACACCACAAGGTGTCATTGTGGCCTCAAAGCTTCAGCACTGCCACTCTGAGCTCGATTGCTATGTCTGAGGTAAAACACGGCCCCTCATTAGCATACAGACAAAGAAATGTAGAAATAATTAAATGTGGAAATAAATAAACATAGACATAAATACATATATACATAAATGTGGAAATAAATAAAAGTGGAAATAAATAAATATAGAAATAAATACAATTATACATAAATAATGAAATAACTAATTTATTTTTGTATTTTTACATTTCTTTGTATATTTATTTATGCATTTATTTATTTATAATTTAGTCAGCTTTGGAATTCCATACTAATCCACATGCCAGGGTTGGCTAAAACAGCACATCCATACTTGCATCTGATCCAGCACTTTTAATCAGCCACACAGACAAAATAGCTCTAAAAATAGCATATTAAAGCTGGGATGATGAAATGGAGCAGAGACGGAAAATTGTGGAAATCAATCTTTGCCCTGCCCTGCTGCAGTACTCAAACAAAACTGCCCTATTTTAAGAGGGTACAGTTGAATCAATACCCAAATTTTGGCTTTGTACGATAGCAATCTCAAATAAACAAAAAAAACACATTTCAGCACATTCAAAAATTCAATGTCAATAATTTATGAAGAATCTTTTTGTTGTTGTTAACCTGATAATGAATTTAGTTCTTTTTTTACTTACCAGATATAATGAAATGACTTTTCACTACTTGTCACCTCATTCACCTCATTGTACAAAATAGGACATGACATTTCATATTTGCTGAAATTTGATCAATTTCACTTAAATTACTGACTTTGACTTAAATTACAGAATAAAAAAATTCTAATAAATTTGTAAAAAAAAATAAAAAATAAATAAAAATAGGACTGTCAATCAAATTAAACTAATTAAATTAATTAATCGTAACTAAGTGATCTTGAAAAAAAATCTATATCTTTAATCCTTATCCAGTAAATCACAAACAACTGGAAAGTCATGGGGCCTTCAAATATTGTTGTGGGCAGTGGGGGGCCTTGGGGTCAAAGAGGTTGAAAACCACTCATTTAGGTGCAGTTCGTACGGGACACATTTTGAAATGTTTCTACATTTCAACAGTAATTTAAATGTATTATGCTTTTATGCCTGAATTTGCAATATGATGTTATCGTAGTGCTGTACATTTTTGTACCATTTAATCTCTTTAGTACCATACAACACAATCCTATTAGTGAGAGCTGAAGAACAATTCTAGATGTGAACAGGTTCCACAAAATCAGTGAAAATAGGTGTCTGTGTATATTTAATAATACAAGAGGATACTGCAGGTTATCAGGGGAATAGTCAAAGGAAATTATGTCCTGGTTTAGTGAACATCAGTAATAAATGCTGCACCGCCCCAAGGCACGTCTGAGCATCATCCGCGGTATAAAAGAGAAACCAGGGAGGGGAATTGGGACAAGTGAGGTGGAACGGAGACGTGTGAGGGTGGAGAGTGTGGGGTGATGAGTTGATCTTTACTGTAGCCCAGATCTTGTAATCAGTACAGGGAATGGTGACACACTGGTGACTGAACTAATGAAGGCACTATTCCCACAACCAAAAAAATCCCTAGAAGTGAAAATATCAAGATGACAGCAGCAAGTTAATCTAATTGCATTTAATTAGTCAGACACAATGATGTTAACCTTTGTGACATTCAAAGTAGGACAAGTTTGCAAAAAAAAAAAAAAAACACAACAACTATAAATACACATTAATTCCTTATTATAGTCCTATTTTCTGAAAATGTATATTTTTGCTGCAGGGTAAATGGGTATTTTTGCCTTCTTTTTTTTCTTTTTTTATGAAATCCAATGGGCATTTGAATTCACTTGATTCACTGTGGAAGAGGACCAAAAAAGGTTTAAGCCAATTTCTTTCACCCTTTAACAATGAATGTTTGAGCAGATACTTCAAGTTCTTTGCCATTTTAAAAAAAGACAAGCCCTAGGATTTGAATAAGCCTCAACAGTTTCTGCAAGAGATATAACTTTCACTCAGTATAGTGATAACACTGGTTTCTGTTCAAGGCAGTTACCATTGTGTGGGTGTGCACCAGTAATGTGGAAAATATCAGTTTTTTTTTATTTTAATTTTTGTGCCTTTAATGAATACTAAAGTGAAGAAAAACAGGAAAGTGTAGAGAGAGAGAGAGAGAGAGGCAGGAATGGGATTGGATCAGAAATGCATGGATCAGAATCAGACTTTCCTGGAGCAGCTCAAGTCCACTGTAGCTGTGAAATCTCACTTGTGCATATTCAGAATTGTGTGGGACAATTTAATAGACTCGGGAGAACAAATAATGTCAAAATCGGCGTGTTGCATCTTGATGCGACAAGATGAATGTATACATGTACAAATTTGAGTAGTTATGTTTAAGGGAAAGTTTTCAGTGAACTGTAACTGCATTTGACTGCAGTGACTGCTTTTATTTTTAGTCCTTTCTGGTGCTTGACAGTCAATGTCTTGAACATTTAGGGTTTTTTGTTTGTGGCATATGGTATTTTTATTTAAAGGAATTAAATAATTAAAAGAAATGTAAGGGATTTAAGGAAAGAAGACCATTAAAAGAACCAGACGTTATTCTGATCAATTTTAAAAATTTGCAAATATAATTTTTATTTTGAAATACACACACATTCACTTCTAATCGTATACCTAATATGTTGATTTAATTCTTTCTTTGATTTGCTTGGCCATCTCAATCATTTCAACATTGACGAGTACTGTTATAGATCGCTGAGGCAGACCAGCCTAAAACAAAATATATATATATAACTTTTAAAACTTTTTGTCATCCAAACAACAAACAGACCGGTGTGTAATGGAGTGCAGCAGAGAAGCATCAAGAACATCAGATATTGGGAGGGGGCAATTTGGCCATTTCTAATAACTGAGGGAAGGGAATTTATGGTGGTTACGGCCCTGGTCCTTAGTCACTGTCTCCTAATATTGTATGGAAAAATAGTAGCGTGAACATGTTATTTTATCCTTGACAGAGGAAAGAAAGTCATACAGGTTGTCAACGATTTTTGTGAAGACCTATTCCTTGAATGCATATCTAAAAATTAAATGGTACAAGTCAAAATACTGTACATCTTTGAGCACCCTAGTTAAACGGTTCTTCAATATCTGAGGTTATATACAGTCTATCAAGCTTGAAGTCAGGAAGAACACAATGTTTCCCAGATGAACTCAGAGATTATGGTCCAACGCACTCAGCTTTTTAAAATCGCAAAAAACAAAACAATAAATCAATAAGCAGGCCTGGGCTTACACTGTCCCACTTACGCCACACGCCTGCTATACTATTCCTGTTCCTCCCCTCACTGGGTCAAAACACCCGCAGATGGCACTGATGGTACAAACTATGGCATTAAACCTCAAATCCCCTTCCCCTGAACTCAGTCAGCCTCACACTCACCGATCTCCATCTCAATGAAGTTGGCCTCCTCCGGCAATGCCCGTGGCAGCACCCCTGGGTCACTGAAGCTGGTTCTGAGCAGCATGGCCATTACGAAGACGAAGAGCAACACTGCAAACACAGGGATGGCCGGAGAGAGGTGCACTGCCAGGTACGGGCACCTGTACAGGACAAGAGAACAAGCAGGGTTACAAAAGATGACAAGGAGAACATGAAATGAACAGCACAGAGGTTTAATGAGCATACAAAGCAAAACAGCTATATCTCTAGTTTCAAAAGTGAAGTGTGGAATTTTTGTGCTATTAATGCAATAAAACAAATTAGGAAACCCGACAGAAACATTGGCTCAGCCAATGCTGTGAGTTTGGGGATGGGACTATCCATTTATCTAAAGCCAGGTGCACACTGTACAATTTATAATAGTCCTTTGCAACTGTTGCTAGTCAGACTGTACAAACATGATCCCCACTGTAAGCCATGTCACACTGTAGGATCTCAGTTGTCATTAAATGTCAGACTGTATGGCAGTCAAGACACGTTAAAAATGGACGCACACAAGGAGTCATCCGGAGTTTTACATCATCAATCCGTGACACGTTTGATGACTGTGAGCTGCATTTACATGAGGGATAGAAATGGTGACTAGCAAACAGCGTTAATTTTGATCATGGCAAAACTGGGGGGGGAAACAAAGACCTGTGTGTGTGAAGCAAGTGGTGGTTTGTTGTCACATTAATTGCAGCATAAGTTTATATGCTCCTATTGGTTTTTGATTTGACGGTTGTTGTAGGAAAAGTCACACTGCATGACTGTGCCTCAAAACTTCTGACACTGCCAGAATTTCGTCGCAGGTAAAATTTGATCGCAATCGTTGCTAGTTTGACAACCGAACATGTCAAACTAGCTACGATTGTGTCGATCAAAGACTACAGATTTTAGCTGAGGATAAGCGGAATCTTTTATGATTCACAAAATTTGTGTCAGACTGCCAAATCATGACTAAAATCGTACAGCGTTCACCTGGCTTTACTTAAAATGAGGGTGTGTTTGGGATAACATTAATAATGCAATGTAATTTAATATAATCAAACCTACATAAGACAAGTGGTTTGGACAATGGATGGAAAATAAAATATTTCTTAGATTCTGTTTGATGATGCAAGTGCCTAAGAAATTACACAATCCACATTTATCACGTAAATGCTGCTAAGAGTTTTTCTTCCAAAAAGTTAGTTTCACACATTAATTTCACTAAAGCAAAATGCAATGGATACATAAAGAACTTGTATGAAAAAAAAAAAACATTCCACTTGGATTGCCAATCTTTTAGGATATAACGTTCCTAAATCTAACACAAAAACATCTTTCTGATGAAGAATTAGTTGGCTGTTTCTCCCTGAAATAAATGGGGAGATCATTGATGAAGAGGGTTTGTAATATCTGTCTGGCTCAGTTCTTCCCTAAAGACAGTCTTTTTAAAGCCAACAATGAAGCAGTCAGGGTGGATGTTTACTATGACTGACTGTGCTTTCTCCATTTCCGCAGGCAGACAGCCATACAGCAATGAATTTGGTTGCTCCAATAAATTGCGGATGACTTGGGTCCTGTAAAAGTGCCTCCCTTTGCTTAGCCTGCAGCAGATTGGTCGGCTCCACAGGCCACAGCATTGAGCTATTAATAGGGTCACCCTGGCTCTCCTCCACCACTCTCTCCTGCAATGTAGACTTGCTATACTAAGATAATGTATGGCTAATACATCACTATAATGGTACTCTCAGGGGGAAATGTGCTTCACTTGGCATTCTGCATGTGAAAAGGACCTCTTTACACCAACTACAGTGAGACAGATGATATGACTATAGACAATACAATAAAATACAACACAATACAAAGAACTAGATTTCTGTAATAAAAATATTGTGCTTGCCTATGCAAAAGTTGCCACTATGATACTATGGTGTTGTGGGAGGTTGCTTACGTGCTGCAGTGGTTTTCAAACTGGGGTTCAGGGACTAGTATTATCTTAGATTTTCATCACGATAAATGTAAAGTTTTTAGCAATTTTGTTATGTGCTAATTTTTAAGTTTTTTTTAACATTTCTATATAGCTTCAATTTACTTTTGTTTTAGTTTTAGCAATTTTAGTACTAAATAAGTAAGTACTAAAGAAAAAATACTTGAGTATTTTTTTCAGTGAGATGCCATGGCAACCTTTCTAATTTTGATTAGATTTTTGAAGTTGTAAATTTAACAACGATTATTGGAGTATGTTTTACAACAACAAAAAAACTATTTCAGTCTTTCTACTTCAAAATTTCATGTTTAATTCAATGTGTTATACTTGCCATTTCTTTATAGTTAATTGTGAAATTTACTAGCAGTTTCTAAAGTGAAAATTGTTTTTACAAATTGTTTCATTGTATGTGTATAAACACATCTAAACGTACTCTGATGGTAGAACAAACTTTAGTGTATATTTCCCAGATAATATTTTTATGTCACAAGTCGACACATTCATTCCCTGTAGTCTGCAAGGCAAAAATCGTACATCCGAATCGCTTAGAAAAGTAGCCCATTTCTCCTCAACAAGCCACATATTTTGATGCATCATTAATACAAACAGATTTACACACTTAAGTTAAAAACTTTTAGAAGGCTAGACTTATCAAGCACAACTTATAATACAAAAGATACATATAGAGTTATACAAACTATAATGTGCCAATCTAATCCTCTTACAATGCATACAGAACACCGGTTTAACCAGTCTACCAGTCTATACTAGTCTGTGGGTTTGTCTCCTCACACGTCATACTGCTTTAGGACTAGCACACAGTACAATAGATTGCAGCTCTAAGAAATATTATCAACAGAAAGATAATTTCCAGTCAGACTACATGGTACAAGTTGAGCCGTTTCACATACTGGTGTGTCAGCATACCAGAGCCATCAATGCACTGGAATTCTACCTGTGGGACGGGTCAGATTAGTATGATCCATTTTAAACTATGAGACTGGAAAACATAAAGAGGAGCGAGAAAAATCAGGAGCCGAGCCGGTCGATAAAACTTTCCACTGCCCAGATCCTGAGTAGAATGCTGCAGGAAAATCCATTTATTATTGTGAAAGCTACGATGGGGCAAAGAGGAGCAAAACTGAGGAGATCTGTCTGTCTGTCTGTCTGTCTGTCTGTCTGGCTGATGACTTCAACCATCTTGAACCTGTGCCATCATCAGTTCCTATCACTGTCCTGAGCTTCCCGGACATTACCCATCATGCAGTGCTGGATGTGACTTCTCTCCCCATAATCAATACCAGAGACAAGCAGCTCCGATATTAAAGATTCTGTTATTGCCACTACTGACACCGAAGGTTATTTAACCACCATAATTAGCACTTAACTTCCTCCATTAAAGCATATAAAAAACAGCACGTATTGTGACTCAATATGCATAATCAACACTTCAGATCAACACAATCAACACAAATTCCCATTCAGAAACCATTTGACTACCATGAGACAGTTCTGTAGCAGGATATTCAACTGCAAAAAATGTATGATTGTAATCAATTGAATCACAAAATGGGCGTTACATATACCACAATGGAGCTAGACTAAATGAGAGTTTGCTAAACAATTCCTAAATAGCCATTCGGCTACTGGTTAACATTATCAATCAGTATCAGTGCAAGTTATTTCATTCTAATTCAAGGGTACAAAGAAAAAACATTGTTGTGTCTGAAACAACACACCAAATAAATAATTCACAATAGGACCAGAAACATGCATTACTAAAGTAAACATGTGGACTTATATGCAACAAAACGGGGGAAATTTAGTCGAAGACTCATAAAAATGTTTTGCATTTGAATTATCTGCATACTGTGCCACAGAGAATAAAGTGAAGGGGCTATTTTCCACAGGTAAGACAACACGAAGCACAACTGCAGAGTTTTATGGCTGGTTATATGGAATGGCTTATCTGTGTGTTCGTAAAAATCAATAGAGCTGCTTCATCGGTCTGACTGGTCTCTAGGTGGAGATCAGTGGGGGCAGGGAGGCCTGACAATTACCATTACTGATAGCGTTCAGTGCAAACATCCGGTACTCCACCGGAAAGGATAATGAGGGGAGAAAAAAGGCATATAATGGCTAAAAACAGCATGTAGATTCATTGTGGCCCAGTCAAATCTGAAAAATATTTATATACTTTATATTTTATATATTACAGAGTTTATGTGCAATGAGCTCTCACATTCATACAACACCGTTCCAAAAAAAAAAAAATTAAAAAAAAAAATTTTGTAGCACAAATGTTTTCAACATTGATAAGAAATGTTTCTTGAGCAGCAAATCAGGAGGAAGGATCATGTGACACTGAAAAATTCAGCATTGCATTCACATGAAATGTATTAACTTTTAAAATTGACTAAAATAACTTTTCTATATTAGTATATTTTAAAAGGTAATATATTGTTGAATTGTTCAGTCACATGATCCTTCAGAAATCATTCTAGTGTGTGTGTGTGTGTGTGTGTGTGTGTGTGTGTGTGTGTGTGTGTGTGTGTGTGTGTGTGCACGTGCGTGTGTGTGTGTACGTGCGTGTGTGTTTGTGTTACTCTAATGCAAGACATACATTACTATAAATACAATAGTGTCCTCCATAATTCACAATGTGACTATTCCCCGGTTTCACAGAAAAGGTTTAAGCCTAGTCCCAGATTAAAATGCCTGTTTAAACCATTTTAAATTAAAGCAATTTGCACTGACATCTTGAAATATGTTAGTGCTATTGTTTTGCTTCAAGATGCGCACCAGTAATGTTTTTTTTTTCTAAGGCATGTTTATAAAAGCTGCCTTAATTAATGTCCTAATTAAACTAAGGCCTAATCCTGGTTTAGTCTAAACCCCGTCTGTGAAACCGGGCCTATATTCCTTATTTTAAACTTTATCACACAATTGCCTGTTCTATTCTTGACTCTGATGTGGAAACAAGCTTCCATAACGGATGCACCAAATACTGAGAGAAAGATTTTCTACTTGTTATACTTCTATGGAAACATGCATTGATGTATAGATAAATAAAACCAAAAAGTAAGTCAAACTCTTAAGGAGTGAATGGTCCTGCAAGTCCTGGGAAAACATGCAACATGCAAATAATCACCTCATCCTTCTGAATTTTGCATTGCAAAACTTGATGATATGATATTAAAGTAGTTTGCAATAATAGCGCTAACAATAACAAAGTGGGGAAAGATTTGCAAGTGAACAAATAAATTGCAATCGTATATCCTGATATGACATCAGTGATTAAGGGACTTTCAGGAAAGCTTAAAGTACAATTGGTGTAGATAATCTGATAAAGTACCAAAGGTTATTTCAGCTGTCACACAGATATAAAAAAAATGTTGTAATGTACCATGACATTGCCATCCCTGGAAATTTCATGCACGTTCCTCATGGAGACAAATTTGCCACAGCTCCAGTTCTGCATTCCAGCCTGGTCTCATTGTTAATACGTAGGTATTTATACGTAATTTTCAAAGAGACAAAACGTACGTTTGAAGTGCTAAAACGTAGAATATGGACGTATTGGCAACATTTAAACGTAGCATTATTACGTTTTTACAGCTAAAAAACATAAAATATTTACAAATCCGTCATGAAATCTTTTTTTAAGAACACAAATCTTTATACGGTAAAGATTCAAATCTTTTTTATATATCATAAAGATATCTGTATAATTTCCCTTTTACCATTTTATAGATTAATGTAAGATCCCTTAACACTACCCACAAACCGAAACATACCCATTTTAAACAGAATATAAAGAGAATAAATCGAAATGGACAGAAATGTGCTGGAAAATGACAATTTTAGTAACAATATAGCATTAAAAAGATATTTTGAACAGCTAATCCTAAACCTACCCCTAAACCAATAACCATTTATTAAAACTACGTACTGTTATAAATAAAAGCATAACAGACAGACAAGTGTAATCACAATAATTTATTTATTGCGAAAATGTCAAAAGCGGTACCAAAAGTAGTTCAAATGACAATGTGTTGCAGTCGCAGTCCTCTCTGGCGGTATATAATAGTTTTGTATGGGGTGCAGAGCAGAATGTAAATATATTAATATATTAAAAAATATTAATCAATGAAAATATTAATCCGGTTTCACTCTATGAAGGCGCGCATTTCCCCATTTCAAATACACATCGACTCGACTGAAACACGGCATGTCACAATCTGTGACGAAGCAGGTGAGAGCCAATGACCGTTCGATACCACTGCCGTAAATCATGTCGTAATGCTTCATGAGGGCGCGATTTTTGAATTTGAATTCATCATAACGTGTGCGGGATTTGATGTTTACGCTGCTGAGAATGAGATGAAGGTCGCTGGATAAAGGGCTGAATTTGGATCTGTTCCTCGCAAACATATGGATTATAAAGATTTGGATTACAGCGAACGAATAAAATTGATGTGTTTTGTGAATTTATGTTGTGTTTTGGTCTATCTTATGATCGTCAGCTGCTATAGGAGAAAACGCCTTTTTGTCTTACGGCAAACAAACTAGGCCTACTACAAAATGGTTAAACGATTACAGAAATGTTATTCATCTTAAGGTTTTAAAATGCAGTCTTCTTTAACATTATCAAAGTTAATCATCTGAAATGAGTTTGCAGCAGAAGTCACGAACAGAGCAAAATGTTATTTTATATTAAGTAGATTAGTAAAATGCATTTAATAAATGCGACTGAAAACATGTATTGATATGACAATTGAATACAATAGAAACAAAACATTAATGCCACGATTTTAATATTCATACATGGGAGCTGGTACACGTTCACACTTGGATACGTAAATAATTTACGTTTTAGTGCTGTCAATATTGTACGTTTAAGTGCTGTCAATACGTTAGTATTGTACGTTTTAGTGTGTATGAAAACGTAAGTAAATGTACGTGTGGTAGAATCACACTTTATGTCAAAATACACATGTATTCTCATGAGATCACGTTGCAGCATTCACATAACACAAGGACACAAAAATCCAAAAAGAGTCTTCTCTCCTTCATCACGACCCCTGCAGAGGAACAGCAACAGACAGCAGCCCTCAAAAGCTCACACAGACTGTGGCACTGACCACAAACACCAAGTCATACACTTAACAATTCAACAGCAACAACATGAGTAACTATACACCATTCAATGATACACATATAAAAATGTATAGATATTTAACTGCTGAGTTACAAAGCTATAAAACAAACATACAGGACAAAGGCAGAGTGAAACCTGAACCATGTACTTCTAAGGTGAAAACATTCAACAGAATCTGAAGACTGTCAATATATGAAGTGCTACTATGTAAAAGTTTCACTGGTGTAAAACTATTTCAGTAAGAAGATGGAAGTATGTAGGTAAAGTGTGTAAGTCTGCATCACTAGCATTACCGAACAAAATTGCAAAAATAATGTCTGTTGTTAAACAGGTTTCCTGAACATTCTGTCTGGCATTGGTGCGCAAACAGACAGTTTTGCACCAAACTTCAGGAATTTGGTTTATAAATGTCTTACTTGAAGTTGTTTCTACTTGTTTTTTCAGTGTTATTATTAACTAATCTTAAATTATTTTTAAAAAGTTGTTTGAAAATAAATTTAAATTACAATATTACTAAAAACAATCTAATATTTGTGTTAATGTTAAAATAATCATTCTTTTTTTTCACCTTTAAGTTAAAGATATCAGGCCAATAGCAAGTGGATCTTTCTTTCAGCCAATGGTGGATCGACAAAGGAATTTCAGGATCAGCACTATACTGTCTACTTTCACACACATACACAGACACATTGCAGATTTTTCACAGAATTTCGAGCCTTCACAATCAACTCTCATCTCACTGCTCTAAATCTGATATCCAAACAGAGGACAAACATAAATGCATTGCAACCTGCACAGTCTTGTTTATACGGCCAAAAATTAAAATATGAGTGCAGAGACTTTCAGCAAACAGGGACACACATGGAGAGGAATGGGAGACCTTCTCTTCAAGAAGACAGAGCAAAAGACAAAGATCTTTAGAAAAAAAACAGTGCAAAGTCCAGCACAGCTAATCAGTATTGTGCTTGAAACTCAGCCTGTCCAGACACAGAACACAATAATGTGAGTGTTCAGTAATGCTCAATAATTAATTCCCTGTAAATTCAGAATAGCTGGAAGCAAAGTTTTTCCATAAACACTGTCTGTCTCTTCTGGAATCTCATGCTATGTATTAGCCTAAATAAAATATAAAAGTGCACATAAAATAAATGTACACCACTGAAACTGAAGACCCTGTAGATCTCATAAGAGACCATATGAATAACCTCAGATGATATTTAATAATTGTCAAACCTAATGTCAATTACAATCTATAGAGAAGAAATTTTTGGAGCTGGTTACAGACAATACCTGTATATAAAAAAATGACTGAAAGATGAACTGAAATGGTAAGTGCCAAAAAACAAAAAAGCATTCCAGTTCCTCTATTAGCTTGTCATTGTGATTCCAAATTGTCTTACACTTTTGCATTCAGCGATATGAACATGGCGTGCAGTGAAACCCTACAGGAGCCAGCAGCTCCATACATGACTGCGAGTTTCTGACTAAGAGAAGGGAATCATTTCCTGTATGCTGATGATGATCAAGTCTAATGGAGGAGCACATCACTGGAGTCTCAGGAAACACTGACCACAGACGACACAGTCCACACAAGGGAGCCCATATCCACCCAACAGAGCTCACTCACATCCAGCTTTATCAACAATGGACAGCAATCTATTATTGTCCAAATGTGTTTCAGTAACAAAGATGACACAGCTCTTAATTGTTTCCCATCCATCAACAGGCGAAGGATCTCATACAATTTGAAAATATAATTGTACATTCCTTCAATTAGCAGATTTGCTTTTAGATATAGTATCTATATTCTAAAAATTATTTTAGGTTCATATTAGAGTTCGAGATCTCAAGTTCCAAAAAGGTTCATATCTCATTTGATTAATGAAACCATATTGTCTTTTACAGGCGATAATTCATATATTTTTGTAGCAAAAAAAGAAAAAAAGCAGTTGATTACATTACGGCTTTCATATAGTGATGGTAAGTCATTCCCGCAAATTAGTTCGCCTTAAAGGGCCGGTCCAATAGAAAACAATTCAGCAATAGACCCTTTTCACAGACTGTGATGATGCATTTAAAGGTCATTAGCATCGTAGATTTTTTTAAAATCTATGTACATTTATAACGCTATACTTTGTATTATATTACCTTTGCATCAAATTAGTGGTTGTGGGAGTGATGGTCAAATTGACATATTTCTCTTTTCTGGTTTATCAATCCCTCTCTATTTTTTTTGCTCTTTTTGAAAGTTGTGAAAACACTGTTGTGGAGTTTTTCTTTTGCTATTTGAGCAAATGGGAACACAAAAAATAGATTTAATGTAGTCTCTCATTCACCGCTATAAAAGTTTACCCAACTATGACGACTTCCTCTTCTGAGAAACCCGGAAATGTGAAAAGGGTTAATTCATTTACAACATAATTAAATCACGTGGTCCCGGACATCACGGCGTGGCATATTACCTTACTCTAGACATATGTAAGCAAATATTGCCGATATTATGTTTTACAATTATGTTTCGTTTTATAAATTTATTTTATATCAGTTCAGTTGCAGTTACACTATATATATATACACACACACACACCTAAATTTAATTTTTATTTGCATAAACAATAGGCTACTATAGTTTAGGCTATTACATTTTTTTGGCTAAAATCTTTTGCACATTCTAATAAAATGCTACTCAAAACAAACTGGTTTGTATCTGTAGGCTATTGATAAACTATATAGCCTACGATCAAGTTATGGCTAAACATATTTTCCAGTAGCATACATTTTATTTGTAACATTTAGAATAAGTGTTTTCTGAACACACATACGGAAATCATCCGTTTTCGGTTTAAATAGTCGATGAGTTGTTGACTCAAGAACTGCTGGGAGCGATTCGTCGTGAACGAATCGTTCTGAACCTCTCCAACCAATTCATTGAAAAGATTAGACTCAAAAGAACGATTCGTTTCCGAATCGGACATGTCTACTGTAAAACAGCCATGGCGTACAGTAACCTCAATGTCAGCTGGCACGACTGAGAAATGGCTTACTGTTACTTACTACAAAATATTTCAATTTTTGCAATGGCATTAAACAAAGGCAATATACACTGCAAAACCCCCATTGTAATGAAGGAAAGACGAAGCTGCCCAGACTGATGTCGCGCGCGCGTGCAGTCAGTGTCGACAGCGCTCCGGTGGTTTTTAGTCGCGTCACTAGCAGTGTAGACGATATGTCTCTGTAATAATCACCAATAATAACATGCACTTACTCAAAGGCGAAGAACAGAGAGCAGGTTCCAATGATGAGAAATAAGGTCAGGTAAAATACTCCTTTCTGGCGAGCCATCATTACCCGTCCATCGCAGCAGAAGGTGTTTTTCCCAGGTAATTTCTCCCATTTTCGAGTAACCTTCCGTGATATCATCACCGCCGACATGGTAGCGAATGTACAATCGGATTGTCTTTTGTCAATTTAACCTGGAATAAAGCACAGCCGTGTCCACCTATATAATTAACCTGAGATTAACGAATTCTTAAAGTTATCAGCAATAAAAATACAGGAGGTAATTCTTCCTTCACGTGTAAGATTGGTTTGTAGGATTCTTCAATCGTCACCATCAGTCTGTCGCTCTACATATCTGCTCTTCTGTACATAAATCCATGGTTAAAGTCCCAAATTCCCAGTCAAATACCAGAAAGCAAAATCCTCATCCAAAAGCGGAGATTTCCCATTCTGGCGCAATATGAAAGTGCTTCCGTTCAGAATCTGTCCAGATATCGAATGAGAAAGCGAAGCTGACGTGAAATAAACGTGTAAATGCTAAAAGCACATCTGGAGTGTGAGTGGACCTTGACCGACTGACATTTCTGTCATTTGTTAGGTTGGTTAAACGCGTCTATCTCGAGAGGATTATCCGTCCCCTTTCTCTTAAAAGGATGCTAAATAAATTTGGGTAAAGCCTTTTGTGACCTCTGCCGATTATTCAGAAATTATTTGTGTAATGTGTAAAATAATCTTTCCTCCAATTTCGCGTCGTAGGATGCAAGCCTGGTTTCTCATCGGGGGCAGGAAACACGCCTAGATTTAAATGTCTCTTCTTAAAGGGCCAGTGTCTCACTGTACAGGGAACAAAGGAATTTTGTCTCCTAATACTAATATCTAACCTATCATTAAAGCAATCATTCAAAATGAATGATTGAAATATTGTTACTTCTGAGCCCATTAAGGGAATGTTATATTTTGAGCACATTATTTAATTATGTCTATTTAATTTTGTGGCCTATTCCAGCCATAATTCTTGTATACCTGTTTGATATTTACATTGTTGATATACATGTTGTTGTTGTTATCTTTGTGTCTGTATTTATTGTCCCTCGTCTGTCTATTTATTGTCTGTAAAATGGATGTTAAAGTAAATGCTTTCTAGGGAAGCCATTTGTTTTTCTCCCTGCCCTGCAAAGAAAAAAATAAAACCCATTTTAACTAATTAACAGCACATTACCTAGTCTTTCTTTCTTTCTTTCTTTCTTTCTTTCTTTCTTTCTTTCTTTCTTTCTTTGTACCCTAAATCTTTTTGTTGTTGTTGAGTATTCAGGAAATGAGATGGCAGGTGAGAAACAAAAGATGCTTTATTCAGTTGTTTATGCACCAGTGATGATCGCATGAGTAATTTATCTCTTCTGAGCTTGCGCAAAAAAGAAAGCCTGTGTCTTGCCTGTGTAATCTTGTAAATATGTAAAATGCTGCATATTCAACATTAAAGTTTAGCACATGAGAGATTCATGAGTTCAGCCAGTTTATGAGTAGGAGTTCATTAGAGACCGTGGGCAGGAAATAAGAGCTATAGCAAAGATTATTTCAATAAAAAAGAAAGAGATTAATAATTAGCATGAAGTGAAAGACTCTCTCTCTATCTGTCTTTATAAAAAGTGAGATGACAGATTTAGGAGACAACATTATGAAAATACAAGAACAGACCAACATTAAGTAAGTGGCAGACTTCTGCTTCCTTCAGAGATTACACAAGCCCACTATATACCTCGAACCAAGGTAAACAAAAAGAAATAAATATTTTGTCAGAATACATGGCTAATTTTCATTGACTGTCAGTGGAGAAAGATGCTTTTTGGAACCAGATGGTGTAGATACTGACATCTGCTATCAGGAGCTAACAGAGTCATGCAAACCATCCAAATCTTCTTGACCCCTCGGCCTGGCCTCTGCTGGTGGATTCTGTAACTACATCTTTCTCCATTGATGATCTTTTAAAATGAGCCACAATAAATGTTTATATTAGTAAAATATCATTCTGTCATGAGCCCAAACCTTTTCACTACATTATAAAGTATTGTGTATATATAATTCAGTTAGCAATTGAGGTTTCAATAAGCTTAATTTCAACACTTAAAATTTTGATCAAGAATTACCGGTACTCTTTCAAGTTACAAAGTACTAGAAAAGGGAAAAAAGCTCTTTGGCAAATAGATTAAGAAAAAAGTGTTTTATAAAATGCTTCATAAAAAGTTGCAGTTTTAGTTAAATTAGTAATTAATATATTATTTTATTGTTACATTTAAAAAACATGTATTTCTATGTATTTGTAAGTGATTTTTAATGCATTATTTACACTAATGTAATACAGCTGTAAACATAAAGTAAATGAGTTTTAAAATGTAATCCATTTTTATATTTAAATTAATTAATTAATCATTTATTCATTCATATTTTGAGTGAGTTACTTGAAACAAACGTGAAGCGTTTTGCTATTTGCTTGATTTTGTCATACCTTTTTGTTATTTTTCTTCTCATTTTTTCTTTCTGAATTATATATATAATCATATATATATTAATTTTATATTTATATATGTATTAAGTTTGTCAAGTTCTATTAAAAACTTTTAAAGCACACAAATCATTTCCGCACTTGTCTACGTACAGGAAAACGACGTTTGTAGTTTTTATGACAGCGTTCGTCTCAGCGAGGCACATGGCGAGACAGCACAAATGGACAACATTTCCCACAGTGCCTATCGTTCGGATTAAACATCCGTTTAAACTTCCGTGTTCTAGCCTAGGAGGCAGTCGCTCGCACTGGACTGCAACCAGCTTTCTTACCTTATTCCGTGCAAAAACATTTCAAGTTGGACAAGTAAAACTGACTCCAGAGCTGACTACATTTTTTGTGGTTTTCCGGTTGTGTGTTTTCCGAAACTGAATGCGACGTGCCGCGTCTAAATGTAAGCACTATTCTGCGTTCTTGAAAGGTATCTGATTATAACTCATTAATTATTAGAATGTGTAGTTTTGGTTAAGCGTTTAATGTGTTCTTGTAGTTAGATGTAGTCGGTTGTTTTGACAGTTAGCTTCTTGAGTATGAAGTAAACAATATTCAGTAAACTTGACTGCTTGACCAGCTGCTTTGTGGAAATATTTTTGTATTGTCACCAGAAACAAAATTGAAGTTATCTCACCATATACGCTCTCGAGAGTTAATATAAGATTTTTGTTTTTATTGCTGAACATATGTCTAGAGCACAATCTGCCATTAGTTTTGTTCTAATCATTATATTTTTATTCATAATTTTAATCTATTACAGGGTATTACATTCCAGCATGATGTCTGAGGGCAGTTCGTTTATGAAAGGCATGATCCTAGGGGGTATATTCTGCCTGGTGATGACTTACTTTGAAACCTTCAATCCAGGAATCCATTCAGAAGGTCATCAGCATCTCCACCATCATCTGAAACCTCTCAGCAAAGATCAACTACAAAAGTTATCAGGGGGTCAGATGTCTGAACTCACCCAGCAGGTTCGCGTGTACTGTCTCATCATGGTCACTCCCAAGCTCCTGGTCCACTGGGCGACAGCCAACGACACTTGGAGCAAACACTGCGACAAATCTGTGTTCTACACGTCCGAATCCTCCAAAGCTCTAGAGGCGTTTGACCTACAGGAGCAGGATGAGTGGGCTAGGCTGGTCAAAGCCATCAAACACGCCTATGAGAATGCTGGAGACCTGCGCTGGTTCTTCATTGCCCGGCCCACCACATTCGCAATTATAGAGAACCTCAAGTATTTGGTATTGGATAAAGATTCAAGCCAGCCGTTTTACATTGGCCACACGGAAAAGTCCGGAGAGCTGGATTATGTGGAGTATGACAGCGGGATTGTGCTGAGCTACGAGGCAGTGAGGAGGCTGATAGAGATGTTCAAAGATGAGGACAAATGCCCAGAGCGAGGGCGTGCCTTGTGGAAGATGCCCGAAGAAAAGCAGCTCGCCACCTGTCTGAAGTACAGTGGGGTGTTCGCTGAAAATGGAGAGGATGCGCAAGGCAAAGGGCTTTTTAACAAGAAGAGCGTCAGCGCCTTGATTTCCGACAGCATGGGCCAAAACCCAGCGGACGTCGTGGAGGCATGTTGTTCTGACATGGCCATCACTTTCGGTGGCATGTCTCAGAGCCAGATACAGGTCTTGATGTATGGCGTCTACAGACTCCGGCCGTATGGACACGACTTTCATGATTCCTTGACATTTCTGCCTCCTAAAGACTCTGATAATGACTAATTGACTTCATGGTTTCTGTGTTGGAAATGTTACTGTGACAGAGCTGAAATGTTGATGATACTGGGTGCAGGGCTGAATTATCTGTGATGTGTACTTTATTTCTGATTATGTGTGCTGAAGGTTGGTTCTGGTGTGTAAATTGAGGGGTTTTCACCCTGCTTTCTGCTCAAAATGTGTTCTGGTAAAAGTAAAACGATAATGGTTTACATATAAGCATGATTTAATCATGAGGGCCAATTTTGGATCATTTTGTGCACTTGATAGTATTTTGAATCAAAATTTGCTAGATTAATGAATGCCACATATATGCATCAGATATGCACTGTGATGCAAAATTAAAAGTCCCTGCTGTTTTATGAACGGTATACACTTCTACAACTCACCTGCAAACAATTCAAAAGAAAATCGGTTAATTGTACACAAGAAAATGCAAAGTGTATACTTTATATGATCTATTTGATAACTATGTTTATCCAGCTGTTTTAATTATTCTTTACATTTTTCTTTTCATGGGGACTGGTTGGAAAATGAAGAACCTTTTGATGATTTTTAAAATGAAGTATTTTGGATGTAAAATATCAGAGGGAAAGGCCGTTTCTAGCATATGGCAAAAGAAAACGTTCTGTATTGTCCTTAATATATCTGAAGTCAAGTAAATGTGGTTTCCAAATATGCTTGAGTTTGTGAAATTACTTGCATAGAAAATTGTATATTTACATATCAAAATATTGTTTCTATAATTCAGATAGTGTTGTAATTTTTCATTTCATTACACTGGTTTGTGACCTTTTTTAATTGTTCTTCGATACTTTTTGCTTAGTAAACATCAGGGTGCTTGTTCTCACCTGCTTTAAGTAATAGTACAGTTTACAAATGGAGTGCTATCAGCAGTGCAGTGAATAAATTAATATACTCCCATAAAATATTAAATCCTCTTCATTACATGAATATTTGATTTTACAACAGATTACAACACTATTGGTAGGTTAGGATTATCTCATTTAATAATCATGAAAATTATGTTGTGTAGTCATTTATTACACTGTAAAGAGCTGTCCCATTACAGAAATTGCGTCTTGGTTGGGTAGGGTTTGATGTTAAGGGTTAGTTAATCCCACTTTAAACCCCTGAATAAGCATCAAATGTGTGACAGTCAGTGATTTAATGAAAATTAGATTGTTTCAAACAATTTTGGGCTAATCAGCATAAATTGTTACATTTTTACCTAGTGTTTCTCTTTCCTCTTTCACTCGTTCACTTATCTCTTTTCTGCTTCATCCTCCCCTCTCTCTTGATTCCCTATGCTAATTTTCAGCCTTTTATTTTTCTCTCTTTATGTCTTGGTTGATCTTTATTAAATCAAAAGATATCTTTTTAATATCTTCTCTACGGTGACCGAGGGAGCTCAATGAGCTGAAGAGCTGAAGAAAACGCATGCAAATAGAAAAAACACCAGCAAATTAAGAAAACATCTTCATCAGTTTGACAACACGTGCTGCAAAAGTTCACAACGCAACCAAATACAGAAACGTGCTGCAAATAGCACAGACCACAACTAAAATGTTTCAAGGGGACCCCAGCAAGTGACGAACCTGGCTGGGAGTGGGACAGGCTTATTGTTTAATGTCTGTCTACTCATCATTGGTTGATGACCTGAAAGGTGATTTTGTTTATTTTAACATCATGATTGTATGTGCGTTGTGAGTATTTGCAGCACGTGTTGTCAAACTGATGATGTTTTCTTTATTAGCTGTTGTTTTTTCTGTTTGCATGAGCAATTTTAGTTAAACAATTATTACATATTTAGTTTAAATGTATATAAATATGTAATATACGCTTTAGAATCAATAAAGCTTTAAAAATGACTACATGTGAGCTTACATATTTAAACCTCTGTATACCTTTAGGCCTATTATACTGTTAGAAATTGCTTTTAAAGGTTTCATTTACGGCTGTCACATGCTGGTTGCAGCAGAGATGAAACAGGATCAAAGCGCAGCAGTCTTTATTAATAACAAAATAATCTGGTTTCTTAGAACTTGAAAGTGTGAAAAAACAGTAAATGTTAACAATAACAGACATCTAAACAGGACTGAACACAGGTCTTAAATACACAGCAAACAAAGGGGCTAATTAACTAGCCACACCTGAACAGAATACTAAATCAGTCAGTGTATAACAGAATAGAATAGAATAACAGGCAGGGAAACGGAGGAAGACAGAACTAATTAACAGGGCGTTACTGGCAGTACAGGGAGCTAGGGAGGCTCCGGCAGTTCAGGGAGTCAGGGAGGCACTGGCAGTTCAGGGAGCCAGGGAGGCGCCGGCAGCTCAGGGAGCCAGGGAGGTACCGGCAATGCAGGGAGCCAGGGAGGTTCGGCCTCTGTGGCCTTGACAAGGGACTTATATGAGCGGGCTCTGTGGCTGGAGCGGACTCAGGGGCTGGAGCCGACACTGGACTGTGCTCAGGGACTGGAGCCGACATGTGTGTGGCCCAGACGCACAGTCGCAGCCACATAGAGGGAAATGACCACCTCTTCGATCCCAACAGGGCAGACCTAAAGAGCAGGCCCTGAAACAGTTTCTTCAGTAACAGACTCGAGGATTTCACTCACTGGAACGGACTTAGGAATTTCACTCACTGGAACGGACTCAGGAATTTCACTCACTGGAACGGACTCAGGAATTTCTCCCACCAGAACAGACTCTGGAATTTCTCTCACTGGAACGGACTCGGGAATTTCACTCACTGAAACGGACTCAGGAATTTCTCTCACCTGACTGGTGGCTGGCACGCTGGTTTTCTCCTCTCTCTCGTCGATGGTAAATGGGGAACCATTGCAGAGCAGCCTGTGTTAAATACATAAACAAAGGGGCTAATTAGCTAGACACACCTGAACAGAATACTAAATACTAAGTCGATTACAGTAGAACATTTTGTCGCGTCACATCACTTCAGGCGTGGACAGTCACAGCATCACTGAGTATAATGGGTTTTTCTTGGTGTGGTCTTATTATTAATCACATGTTTTAGGCTAAGTTATCAACTGGAAATATCCAGAATTAGATAAATCAAATGTGCCCATGGAAACGGAGCTGGTGAAACACACACGCCATGCATTAAGCATACACAGATGCATCATCCTCTTTCAAACAGCACCTGTCGCGTGCCCTCATATTTTTGAGCTAACTGCATTTTAATGTAACTTCCAAAAACAATACTGACAGCAACAGAAACAAACTTATTTTCTATTAAGCGGTGGTAGTCTTTAGCCTACCCCCATAAACTGATGTCCAGGGGCAACCTTATGACCTATGACTTAACCCGTGATATAAGATTTTGGCCATATACCTATCCAAGTCATTCATCACAGACAGTATCAACGTCAGTAGGCTATACTTATTGTATTTCGGCCACACCACAAGGTGTCACTGTGGCCTCAACGCTTCGCCCTCGCCTACTCTGAGCTCGATTGCTATGTCTGAGGTAAACCACGCCCTCCTCATTACCCTACGGACAAAGAAATGTAAAAATACATAAATGTAAAAATAAAGAAATGTATAAATAAAGAAATGTAGAAATGAGTAAATGTGGAAATAAATAAAAATAGAAATGAATAAATGTATAAATAAATAAAATAATAAATAAATGTGGAAAAAAATAAATATATACATAAGGAAATAAATGTATAAATAATTATTTATTTATTTATTTATTTGCTTTTCTATGTATATTTATTTATTTATTTATTTTTGATTTTTAACATTTCTTTGTATATTTATTTATGTATTTATTTATTTTTATTTTTATTTTGGCAGACTTGGCATTCCATACCCGCAGCGAGTAAACAGTGTTGATGTCAGCAGAGCTCAAATGAGTAAATTCATAGACATTATGATCGCAATAAAGAAAAACTGACGTCTCGGTAGGTTTGTTAATAACTTTAATATCAGCAAACGACAGTATCGCTACCTACTGTAGTTAATTGTTTAAAAAGCCACGTCTTGTGTACTGTATTTTACATTTATAATTAGCATCAAAGGCCCCAGTATATATTGTCTGTCAAACATTAACTTATCAAAACAGAAGAGTCGAGACTAGAGACTGTGGAATAGTTATGTTAATGTTAAGTAGTAAATTACTTGCTGGTTCTGTTTGCTCTAACACAACATTAATGATGGACATCCAGCTGTGTAACCTTGTGTAAGTTGTTTTTAGTGTAACCAGTTGTGAAACATCAGACTGGTCCTAAGAGATAAGCCTTTTTTAGGTGATGTCATATCTGCAGTTTGATTTATATTCATAATTGTTATAAAAATATGGAAAAACAGTACTATACTGTATATTAACTTTACTCAGGTAAGCATAATAAAAAAAAATATATATCAAATGTATTTTGGGACGTTTAAACTGTCATTTTGAATGTATCTAATGTGCTTCAGCATGACTCCTATCAATGAATCTGCTGGTGTCAGAAATGAAGTAGGGAAGGATAGACTACGTGAATTAAAGCAATTTTTGACTTTAACTTTTGACTATTAGTAATCACTAATGAATATTTTCTTGGAAGACACAGTGCACATTTGTTGGAAAAGGATGCAGGCAAAACAACAGACAAGGTAACAGTACATTCAGTGTGACAGAAGCTAATTTCAAGTGTTAGCCTCGCATAATGTTGTAGCTTACAGCAAATACAGTATCTTTCTGATTAAAATACAGAATAAATGTATTTCTCAAGTACTAACTGCACCCATAGGATGTGCATTCTGTATTAAGGGTAGTTAAGTCGTGATGTTTAGAAGTGTTTGACAATGTCAGTCATTTTTGTTAGTTTTATATGCCAGATATTGTTGCCAGAGAAATGCTTCTTCATGTGGTCATTGAGGTGGGTGATCCTGCTTTTGTAAACTTGGGTCTTGTATGTTTGCATTTAGAAACTCCGGTGGGAACAGACTCATTCTGTTTGAAAGCTTACTTCCACTGGTTAGACCAGTGTTTCCCAACCCTGTTCCTGGAGGCACACTACCAACAGTACACATTTTGAATGTCTCTCTTATATGACCCATCCATTTCAGGCCTTGGAGCAGGGATGTGCAGCTTAGGTCATGGAGAGCCACAGTTCTGCAGAGTTCAGCTCCAACCCTGATCAAACACAACTGAACCAGCTGATCAATGTCTTCAGGGTTACTAAGTACAGGCAGGTGAGTTTTTATCAGGAGCTGTGTCTCATTTCGGAGGCTACATTTGTCGGCCGCATACATCATTGAGGCTGCCTCATTTCAGTAAAGTAGCCATCACATTCCAAAGTCATAAAGAAATTACAACAATTTATGCTTCACAAGGATAACGGTCAATTTTATAATGGTTATTTTTCTGAAATGAGACATCCTTGATGATGTATGTGGCTGACAAATGCGACCTTTGGAACGCAACCTTCAAAATGAGACAGTAGTGACTAGTACCAGTAATACTAGTAGTGACGTTATACATCGAGGATGTTGCCATGTTGCTGGAAACAGAGCCGTCAGTGTCCCAGTGTGTAGTAAGTCAGGGTCCTTACCATTGCTCGAATTTGTGTACATGATATACTGATTCACAAGCTAGGGAGCTGATTGAGACTCACCCTTGGTGTGCCTCCAGGAACAGGGCTGACACTGGCCTAGACAGTGTGTATTTATTTCCTTTAACTTATTTGATAAAAATAGTTAAAATGGTAAATTGATAGGCATGGCATATGTCTGAATATTTCTCTCTGTAATCATGTTCCGCTTTTATGGTTTTCAAATTTCATTATACAGGTGTAACAAAATGAAGTGTAAAGTCTGTATCGTGCCAAAAAGAATTCTACAAAATGGACACACTGGAGACCTGTAGACACTGCCATGAAACCTTTTAACACTGCTTATCAGGTAATCACTGTTTAATAGCTATTTGATGGCAAAATGCAACAAGAATAGTATTCACATTGCTGTGCATGCATGTATACTCTTAATAAGGTAATGTAAATGTTGTGCATCTAACAGTTTTCTTATGAATCCTCTACTCAGAAACACACTGGTGTCAGGAGAACCACCTTTCACTCAACATCAACAACACCAAGCAGCTTGTGGTGGATTTCAGGGGAAAGGACAGAGAACACACCTCGTCACCAACGACGGGACACCTGTGGGGAGCAGGTCAACAGCTTTAAGTTCCTTGGTGTTCACATCACTAAAGATCTTACATGGTCTGCTCACACAGATGCAGAGCTGAAGAAGGCACGTCAGCACCTCTTTTACCTCAGGTGCCTGAGGAAGTTTGGAATGAGCCCCAGCATCCTCAGATCATTCTACATCTGCACTGTGGAGAGCATCCTGACTGGCTGCATCACTGCCTGGTACCGAAACTGCACCGCTGGCGACCGCAAAGCTCTGCCCGCCACATTGTAGGAAGTGAGCTTCCCTCCCTCCAGGCGGTGTATAAGGAAAGCCCGGAGAATCATCAGTGACTCCAGCCACCTGAGCCACGGACTGATCTCTCTGCAGTCTCCGCAGCACTCACCCAGAACTGATGCGCCTTACACAACACACCCCCACTCTATCCTATGCCATGCACTGCACTTTACACTCCATCACCACAATTTCAACCAAACTGGACTCTAATGTATCTGTATAATGTGTTTAATTGTGTATTGTGTGTATAATATGTGCATTATTTATTGTGTATATATTTGTATAATGTGTATTGTTATCTGCAAAGTATGTCTAATTGTATTCTGCACTGCTCTCAGACTTTAACTTACCATGGCATATGTGCTGTTGCTGATGTGACAATAAAAGTGATTTGATTTGAAAACACCCATCCAGGTTGTTGTTTTTTTTCTAACAACTACCAAATACAAAGGAACAACCTACATCATCAAAAACACAAGAATTATATTATTGTAATATCGTTTTTTAAAATACTACAGTGTAAAACTGAACTTGAAATGTTTGTATGATACAGCAAAACATAACACACACACACACACATATATATATATAATCTTATACACAGCTTGACTACTAATACTTGTCTATCCATTTCTGTCCACTAATTGATAAAGATAAATAATAAAGAGGTAAATCTAATGTCAAGAGAGTACCGTTTGTTTTTATATACTTATTTTATTTCATTAGAATTTCAGGTTTAGCTCTTTTGATACATGTTTGATACATGTTTACAATGTTTTTTATGACTTAATAATACGCAATAATGAACGATATACATATATTTTGTACATTAAAAGTAGACTAGCCTATATCTACTATAAGATTTAATTTAATAATTTTAAATCTTAATCACAATTACGATTAGGCTGTTATTCATACGATCACTCTCGTTATTATTTGCCTTGCTTCCGCTGGCAACAAGCGACAGGTACCGCCTACTTCTGGTTGTAAACGGCAGCCGACGTCAGGTGTCATGAGAAAGCCTGTCCCCCTGTGAAATAGTGTCCGCTTAGGACCCCAGAGCGATTCTATTGGCTGAAAGAACTTTTAATGGGTAATCTGTTCAGAGCCTGATTACAATTCTTACAAAATCACGTTTTGATTTTTGTAGTTTAAATTGTGTTAAAATAGTCTTTAACGTCTTGCAAATCATATGTTTCATATACTAGTATATAATCGAAGCTATAAGTTGTGAAATCAAGCATATCTCGTTCTTAATGTTTTTTTTAGTTAGCGTACGTTCTAGCATAGCATACAGCTACCCGATTAGCTTAGTTTATACACCACGGTTGCACTTACCCTACAAAGCCCTAGCCCCGCTTTAATGTTTATACAATAAAAAATAAAAAAAATCCTGTTGTATTTATTTTGTGCACCTGTTCTGTATATTATTGTTTTTTTTTTTATTCTTTATTATTTACATTATAGGTATATTACTATGTTATGATTTTGAACCATGTATTATGAATTACTGTATTATATTCTGAATCGATTTCTTTTGATCAGGCATTTAAAACAGCTACCACGTTGGGTCCTAAGCGGACACTATTTCACAGGGGGACAGGATTTCTCATGTCTTAGTGGCAGGTACTGTAGGCTGCCAGCTGCCGATTTTTCGCTGAACCCCCTAAGTCACTATTTCAAAGGGTACATTTATACACTGTATTAAAACATAGTGTTTTATAGCAAGACTGCTACGGTCAATTTAATAAATCACAAGGTTTAGAAAACAGTCTATAAAAACACAGAGGGAAAGTTTGCTAGCTGTCCATTACTCAATAGCTTATACAATAGCATGTAGTATATTTGTATTGTAGTTTACACTAAAATCCTGCAAATATACCTCTTGTGAAGAAGAGCAAATAAACATTACCTGCCAATGCTTTTCTCAGAAGTTTACTGTAAAATGTGACCCTGGACCACAAAACCAGTCATAAGGGTCAATTTTTTTTAATTGAGATTTATACATTAACTGAAAGCTGAATAAATAAGCTTTCCATTGATGTATGGTTTGTTAGGATAATATTTGGCCGAGATACAACTATTTGAAAATCTGGAATCTGAGGGTGCAAAAAAATCTAAATATTGAGAATATTGAAATCTCCTTTAAAGTTGTCCAAATGAAGACCTTAGCAATGCATATTTCTACTAATAATACATTTTTGATATATTTACGGTAGGAAATTTACAAAATATCTTCATGGAACATGATCTTTACTTAATATCCAAATGATTTTTGGCATAAAAAAAAAATCTATAATTTTGACCCATACAATGTATTGTTGGCTATTGCCACAAATATACTTATCCGACTTATGACTGGTTTTGTGGTCCAGGTTCACAAATGTAGATAGCTTTATGCTGTATTTGCAAAAACAGTAGCCAACTATAAATTTCACCAACAGGAAGACACAGTTAAATTTACAGTAACTTTACAGCAACTGTGCTGCCAGTTCTTGACTGTTTTTTAAAGGGGAAAATTCTTAAGAGTGAATATAACCTAACTTCACAACTTTCACTTGCACTGATAAAGCAAGATATTTTCTTCTTGCTGTGTAAATGCATTTATGTACTTCATATTCTTGAATCTCTTGATCTTCGGCAGAAGATAGAAATTAATCTAGCCGATTCTCCTGTGAGAAGTGAATCGCAGTTTTGCATGTTTCAAGGCATTGGCTGTTTGCTACTGATGTCACACTTTCATGTGTACATGCTCCATGAACTCAGGATCAAAGCCTGAGTTGACAGAGAGTTGATGATCAGCGTCATGGTACCAAAGCCTGATTGGATTGGTTTGGATTTGTCAACTCAAAACTTATCCTGTAACCCTGAGTTTGTTCAACTAACATCATGGTACGGGCCCCAGGTCTAATGTTTGGCATCAAATTTCAAGAAAGGAATTTTAAAGGAACATATACCTTAGGAACATTTGAGCTAATTCAAAGGTGTGCAAGAATTGGTGACCCCCTAAAAAAATGTCTGTTATTGAAAGATGGAACAGTTAAAACTAGATTGGACTTTTTCAAACAGCTCTTGTGTAAGAGCAGCATGACTTAAAAAAATGGTTATGAAAAACTTTAAATAAATATTATAAATGGACCTCACGGAAATAAATGTAAATATAGCAGCAAGCAGCAATTATCAGGGCCAAGCACAACAGAAGCAAACAAGGAAGCTAGCAGCTGACCAACTGCAAAAATGAGTAAAGACATTTGGAGACAATTTTAAGCAAAAATGTTGAAAACCCACATAAATACAGCATAGAGCCAATTTCATGTTTTAATTATAGCGCCACCTAGTGGCGCAGTCCCATCGCTTTTTTTATGTTTCCTCAGTGCCCTCATACAGAAGCGTGCCAATTTTGGTGAAATTATCTCACTTCGTTTAGGAGTTATAGACAATTGTATTTATGAACATATAAAATAGAACCCACACCTGACTTTGATTGCATTTTTTTGCCACTTACTATCAAAATTTTGACATCTGGCCATTCCTATATAGTCAACCTGCTATGATTCAGATAATTAATGCCCCCTACTAATCAAACAGTATGAATGACCCATTTCCTTTTTGTACACACAATATTTAGTTTCAGGGCATTGGTGTAGAACCACCACTGTTGCTTTATTAATCACCCATAACTGCTCTGTTTCTTTTACTTTGCTAAAAAACTAATATGATACTGATAAAAGGATATGGCAGAGGAACCTTAAGAACCACACTGGCACCTTTGACCTGCTCAGAGATTGGACAGGCGGGCAGTGATTGAGGACTAAATCAAACGTCTTCATCTCAGCAAACGTGCATGGTATGATTGTACAGCAGCAATTCTCTCATGTATTTCCCCACTGCATTATAAACCATGTGATGTTGCTTAGCATACATTCACCCACCTTCACCGTTCTTCAGTTGAAGAGGACTTTAAGTTGCCTTTTTTATTTTCCTTAGAAAAGTGAGATATTGTTTCAATTTTTGTCTCTAAATTCATTAAACTGAATTTGATTTTCCTTTCAGATGCATCTAGGTTTAAAGGTTTTCAATCCAATTGCGTGCTGAGATGGGGTCGTCTTCAACAAGCTGTTTGTATTCACACTTACTGTAACAGCAGTCAAACCCCTTCCACTTCGGAGTAAATTTATCCGGACGTAAACAATCAGCTTTTGTGGTTTAAATGTTCATAAATATGATGTGGATGTAGAGCAACAGAGACATTTGTATATTTAAAAGATACATTAAACCCTCATGTGATTTTGAGTTTCATAGCATGGATTAGATGTATGTTTTCAGCCTTTAGTACAAAAAGATATGGGTTCAAAACTATAAAATCAGAAACAGGCCTTGAATCATACTGTATATGATACATAGAATTTTTTTTCGAAAGAAGTATACATACAAATATTCTTTAAATAGGTTTTAAGTTTCCATGACACAATTCAGCTCTCACTGTAACAACAGACCATTTCAGTTTGGAATGACTTGAATGCGGGTTTTATTTGTGCATTAAAATGCGGTCGTTTTCAAAGCTTTCGGCATGGTAGACAGTCCATTCATGTAAACAGTAGCAGCCTGGTGATAAGGGGTCCAAACGATTCCACCACATCCTCATATCTGTCATTACTTATATGTCTTCATGTGCCACAGTCCATCATTCAGATAGTGAACGTTCTCGATTCCAATTCCCTTGTTTACTCTCTCTCTGTTCAGTGAAGTGAGACAAGAAAATAATCTCCAATGAAATGCAAATGAATCATTTAGTTTTCCATAACCAATAAACCGTAGAGTCATCGGTTTAAACTGATGCTGACTTATTTATATTAAATTTCATGTATTGTTTTTTTATACATGCTGTATTTACACAGCAATCTAGAGCAGTGGTTCTCAACTGGTTTGGCCATGGGACCAACATTTAGCCACAACCCATAAGTTTTAGTCATTTGAACAAAGCAAATTTATTTCTCAAAAATACCATACCAAACACTATACCATCCCACTTTAGCATCCACATAAATTCTAAGAATATCACTAACACTGATGAATAAACAGTATTATAAGGTAAGGCTATTAAATCCAAGTCGTGATATAAGGAATGCTGTTTCCGGGTCCAAGCCTCTACTTGTTTCACTTGAGAATACAGCTGTTTATGAGCACTATTTATTCATATTACACATTTAAGCTAAGCATTTAAAAACTTGCGGTGTACACTAGGGTCCCAGACACAAATATTTTTAAAAATGTATAAAAGATGAATCACTGTATATGAATATGAATATTCAGGTTTTATAAACGTGCCTTAGAAAAAAACATTACTGATGTGCATCTTGAGACAAAACAATTGCATTGACATTTTAAGATGTATCAGTGCAAGTTGCTTTCATTTAAAAAACAGCTCAAACATGCATTTCAGTCTGGGACTAGTTTTAAGCCTTGTCTGTGAAACTGGGGGTTAGAATTAAGTTTGCTATTGAAACGAACCCACTTAAAACGGTCTTGCGACCCCCTTTTTGGGTTGCAACCCACCGTTTGAGAAACACTGATCTAGAGGATAGAGGAACTGAAAATTTCAACATTTTAGAATGTCTGTGAGGATAATTAAAAAAATAAATGTATTTTGTTTTTGCAGACGTGTGTGGTTTTGCATTATAAAATCAAATGGGGATTCAGAATGAAAATGCATAAAACACTCACATGTCATCTGCAGACATCTTCATGACTCCCACACAGATTGCATGCTGCTTCCCTTCTGCCATTATGGCCTGAAAACAAATACTTAAGGACAACAACCTGTGCTATGCAACACACACACCAATCAAATCTATTACATGAATAGTTCACTCAAAAATGAGTATTTGCGGTAGTGTTGTTGTTTTCATTAACTGAAATATAAATATATATTTGTTGAAAAACAAAATGTTGCCTTGGAAACTACCTAAAATAAGTTCAAGTTGAAGTACTAGAATTATTAAAGCTAATACTGAAATAAAAATAAATTATAAAAAGCTAAAATAGAAATCTAAAAGGATTCAAAAAGACACCACATAACAAAATTACTTAAAAGTTTCCGTGCAACACCACACATTTTACATAAAACATTTCAAAAGGACAAATATACCATAAAAGTAGTTCATAAGACTTCTGAAGTCATACGATTCCTTTGTGTGACGAACAGACCAAAATTATATTTATTTTATTGAGTGGTCGCTTTTTGTGTCTTTTGGAATTGACAAAAGAGCTGTGTGAAGAGACAGATTTTTAGTGAACTACTCCTTTCCAATAAATTAAAAAGATTTATAAGTGCAGAAAAATATTTAATGAATACAACAGTTCAAAAGATACAACTACTTTGTCTGTGTCAGCAGGGTAGAGTTTGGCTCCTGGTGATGTAAGGCCTGGACACATGATATTGGCTCCACTCAGAACAAATTTGATGGCTCCTTTATCTACTTGTTGGTGTGGCAGGATGAAGGGATCTGGAGAACAGACACACGAGTATCAGGCATTAGTCTGACCAAGTTGAATTGTAAGTGTAAGTTGCGTAATATAAGAAGTTTTCTGTCATCTTCTGTCACCCGAGAAAATCTTTTCTGCAGAGAAAGCATCTTACTGCTAAAATTAACTCCATCTTACATTTGTGTAGAAGTCTGAGGGTGGGATAGAAGGGCCCCTCTCTCTGTCTGAAGAAGAGCAGCTCTCCATTTACCGTAAGAATTTCAATATGCTCATGACTGGAAACATAAACAAAATATCACAATCAGTTAATCCTTTAGTACTGCATTACAGTTGTCCATATCAATAAACACTGACTGCATATATTGTGAAACTCTTACCATCTCACAATTTTGACAGGGTCCTTTTTGGGCATTATCTGGTTGAGCCAATCATCGATGTTGGGAAACTGATCTAACAGCTGATTCTTTATACCCTTAATTACAGATGTCTTCAACTGAATACAGTTTGAAACATTTTCCTTTTCATCAAATCTATGAAGACAAAGAGAAAGAAAAGAATCAGCAGATATAATGTCTAATAATGCAGAATCAGTCTAGTATAGAGGTCTGATATAACATAATTACCCTCAAATGTTTTATGATTGAATTATATAGTGTAGTTCCTTGAATGTTAAACACCTCACATCCATCACTTAATGTAAACATACTTTTTTTTTGCAGGTTGCTTACCATCTTTAGAAGTATCTTATCAAAAGCTCAGTGTGAAAACAGGAATACAGATGGATCATTACTAATGAACCATTAAAGTGAGCTGTGACAGAGCAAGTTAGCAGTGTAGCTAAACAGGTTACTGTCTCGGCAACAGAATCAAGGGCACATATTAAGTTACAATACCATATTAAACTGGTAAGCGTATTCATGCAATATATATATATATATATTATTATTATTATTTTTTACCTCTACGAAGATGGTAAAGCTACTGAGCTAATGAAACACTCAATCACTGTAACAATGCTAAGTTGCGTTAGCTACTATTTATAAGGTTGACAACGGCTCAAGCTTACTTTTTAAACATCCTTGCGAGTCGTAATCGGTCACTCTTGTCCTCTTATCTACGTGATCTTATAGAACTAAAAAATATAAACTAAATATTCAGTGTATGATGGTTTAATGAAGTAACTCCACGCTTCACGTTAACCGCAGGTGATTCCTGTTTCATTTACGACAGTGGTACACATTTTACTGCAAGGGATGGACAGCGTTACAAAACGTAATAACAGTATTTTGCTATGTACTTTGAAATACATGTTAGACTTTAGTGATCTCTTTAAGAATCAATTCAAAGTCAGTATAAACTGATCTCAGCACATTAAGACAATTGTTTTGTATATGCGTTGTTTTCTGAAATATGTTTAATAAGCAAAATATGCATTAATTTCCAGAACAGAAATATGAACATTGGATAAAGGCAGGTTCAAAATTCATGTTTCATTTTGTTGACAGATTTAAAGGTTTTTAAAGACGGGGTTCTGGATATCTCTTTTTATCACTCCATAAATCAGAAAATATTAACAGACAGGAAAAAAAAACAGGAATAGGAATAAAATGTTATGTAAACCAGATAAATTATACAAGTACGATATGCTATATAAACTCCACAGGCGCAAACAGATAGTGTAATAAAATTAGCACATTTAAATGTGTGTTTTGGATGTTTTCTTCCCAGTAGTTTTAAAAATGTGTTATGGAAAGATGATGTGTTATGGAAGCAATATCTCAAAATTGACCAGTGCATAAAAAAACAATGGTTTTACCTTAAGTGGAAAAAATACCTAACATTATGTTTACTGTATTTTTAATGAAAATAATGAAAGACAGCCAGTTTATGATATCTGATCCTTCTTTGGTTCATTTATCCCCATTATTTAGAAGTATCCATTTTTCATCATCCAGTATTTTTAGGAATGATCACAATCACTAATCAGAGGGACAAGGTCATGGAAACACAGTTGTTTATTCTGAGGCAATAAAAACAAGCATACTTTTTCCAGACACTGGACAACTGTCCACTTCAGTATGATTTCTCAAAACACCACTGCCAAAATTTCCACAGACAGATCCAGTGATGCCACACAGAGGAGCTTCTCAGTAAATAGGCCTAATCCAGAACTTAAGGGATATATTAACTAGGATGATAAAATGGTGCTGCTGTGCTTGTTCGGAGTTTCCAGAGAAATAATGCAGTTGCAATGTAGTCAAGAGTGTCAAACATCAAAGTTGTGTGTAAAATGTATATACAAAATAAACAAGAGGAGGAAAATGTGAGAAGGTATAAGCAGGGAGGGAAAAAAAGAAGGAAGATGTACAAGTTAGTGTTTAGCAGCGTTAACATTCCTACAAACAAAACAAGTGCTTGGTTTTATCTAATCTTGGCACATACTGTGAAATTTCCAATCAGCCTCAATTGTTCTATTTATCAATAAATCACATTCACAGAACATAAATCGCTTGTGACCAATCAGCTGAACCTTCTTTTCATTGTACAAATTTATCAAACATTGGCAAAGAGAAAACCTGTTTTCAATGTTCATACACTGGTACCCAATACAACATCGACTGAAAAAAATGGTTTGAAATGGTCCTGGTTTTCTTTGCAGAAAACTTTCTTTGCAGGTAATGTTATGATATTTTCATGGGTTAACAAACAAACAAAAAAACAAAACAAAAAAAAAAAAAAAACAGAGACAAACAGCCATGGAACCGAGTCTGAAAATAAATAACTTTTCTTTTTAAGCTTAGGATAGTCCAATTTTTTGAAGCATTGTAACAAAATTTGTTGTTTAGTTTTTTTATTGGACATTCCATTCTGAGGGAAATAAAGAGAAAACGGATCCAGTTGTTGGTCACTGTGGTGAAGATGGTAAAGTGAACAAAAACTGGAACAAGGGGTTCCATGTGCTAAGAGAAGTAAACAACGTCACTGAGAACATCCTCCTCCTGTCATTTCTACCATCCCTCATCTACCCCTCTTATTCTCTCTCCATCTCTAAGCCACATAGTTGTATTGATTGGGATTCTCCTTATCCCTTTCCATGTAGTCCCTGTCAATAAGTGACTCTATCCTCTTCTTCAGATCAGCAGGCTGCAAAAAGATGAAGCAAGATTTAGTGGCAGTGGCATGTGTCCATATGTCCTATCCCAACAATTTAAGTCCTATCTAAATGATTCAGACAAATAATAATAGTTAATTATTTCCCTTGACTGTGATCATGATTATTTTTGCTAAATAGAATTCAAATTTCATATTATATTTGTTATGTAGGCTACTCATTCCACAACAAGCTGAAAACTCTTCCTGTAGTACTTGATTGCTTTTTTATACACTACCATTCAAAAGTTGTGGGTAGATAAGATTGTTTGGTTTTGAAAAATCTCTTTTGCTCACCAAGGCTGCAAATATTTGATCAAAAATATAGTAAAAACAAGAATATTGTGAAATGTTATTACAATTTAAAATAACTTATTTTAAAATTATAACTTAAACCTATTTTAATACATTTTGTGATGGCAAATCAGCCATTACTTCAGTCTTCAGTGACACATGATCCTTCAGAAATTCCTTCAATCATTCTAATATGCTGATTTATTCAAGAAGTATTTTTTTTTTATATTATCAATGTTGAAAACATTGTTTCTGCTGCTTGTGGATTTTTTTTCAGGATTCTTTAATAGAAAGTTCGAAAGAACAGCATTCATTTGAAATGGTCTTTGCTGTCACTTCTGATCAAATGAATGCATCCTTGCTTAATAATATTAACTTCTTTTTTGGGGGAAGAAGAAGAAAAAAAGAAAAAAAAAAAAAAAAAAAAAAACTTACTGACCCCAAACTTCTGAATAGTAGTGTATAAACATTAATACACACTGGCCCCTCTTAACAGCAAGAAAAAAATGATAATGTGCAACATGCAATTGTAAATGCTCTTATAATGCATAAAGCTGTCTACATTGCACAATAAATCTTATTTACATTGTGTATACGACTTGGTGATTGTTGCAGTATTCTTGTTTTGCCTGGCTGCTCACTTGGAGTTTATATTGGGAGCAGATTATATATTAGCTGCACAGCATTCATTATCATCACAAACAGAAGTGAAACTTCTCGATTAACTGTGTAAGCAAAACATTTTGAACTGTGACCTCACCTTGACTGGGAATTTAAGTTGGTTGTACACCTCAGACACCAGAAGATTATGGCTGAGAGTTTTCCTCATCTTCATGATTCGAACAATGGCAGCATCGATTTGGTACTGACGATCTTGGAATACTCTCTCTGTAGTGCTGGCTTGCTCCTCCACCTATAAGGTACAGCAAACAAGGATAAGACCAAGCGCCCAATACCTTTCACACAACAGCAATAAAATGACAGGTGTGCCAGACAGTACCGTTTCTTTCATCTGGATCTGGTTGATTTTAATCCGGAAGAGTTTATGTTTGAAATCATCATTACATGAGAACTTGTCTCCATCTTCCACGTCTTTACTCTTTGGGAGTTTGGTAAGGACACGCGCCTTCCCACAGGCCAGTGACTGCAGAGTCCGCCTCAGCTCACTGTCCTCTGCAAATGGGTGTGTATTTTTATTTATTGAGGTTCCAATTTGTTAAACACTTTGAAAGTTTGTAAAAGGCTGCGAGATGTAGCTATGAACAAAGATTGACATTAAATGGAATGGTGTCTCTTAACAGCAGGAATAAATTGCAACACACACTTTTACAAGACAAAGTTTGCTTGTCACAATTATCCATACCAATGCCTGTAGCCAGTTTAATGTCCTCCAGAGAGAACTCCTCCCCTTCATTAAACATAAGCAGAACTAACGTCTGAAACAGAGACACCTGCAGCTCTTTTTTGCCCTGTGAAAACCAAGAAAAAAAGTTTTCTGAGAAGCCTTTCGAAAAAGTCATTTTCAATTAATTACATTTGTTTTATATATACAGTCAGGGCTTGACATTAACACCTGTCAACCCGCCAAATGCAGGTGGATTTCAGCAGTGGAGTGTAACGCAGTCGCTCCTACTAGCCACTTTGTCGGGTTGAATTTTATATAATATACATTTTCAATTGTAGTCTTTTAAAAAGGCATCTGAAATGATCAACAAAGTGCAATGTAGTGTTGTCAAAAATATAGATTTTTCGATACATATTGATACTGAAATATCTGAAACGCTTCCAATACTAATTTTCGGCAGAATAGATACACGATACCAGCTGCGCTTTCTCGCTCTCTCATCTCTCAGAAGGCGAGCTGACACACAAACCCGCCTCCCCTCACTTGTTTCATTTGCTACGGTGTACGGTATTGTTGGCGTTACAGGGCTTGAATTTTGGCGTGGGATTGCGCATAATTTTACTCATTCCCGCAGATTTTGTGCTCACATTCGAAGTGGCGCACATAAAGCTAAGTTGGCTATATAAAACAGTATAATGAGCCCGTGCGTCAGGTCTTAAAAGTGACAGCAGCCTAATATACCGGCTGCCAAATGATGAGATAATATTTTAAATATCTATATGGTGTTCCCCCATTGTAGCGATGTCAAAATTGTGGCCAGTGAAAATGCTGAGTGGCTAGTAACTTTGGAAAACCACTAGCCACAGTGGCTGGTGAGCAAAAAAGTTAATGTCAAGCACTGTATACAGTATATTATGATCAGCTACCGATACCCTGGTATTCATGGCCAGTTGCTATTAAAATAAAATGTGCATTACCTCTTTGAATTCTGCCTTTAAAACACAATGTCCTAACGTCGACTGCCACTGTAGTTTCCGTCCGCTGTGTTTGCCAAGGTAAAACGTTTTGAAAATCTCCTGCAATCTCACCATCTGAAGAGTAAAGGGTATTAAAAAAAAAAAAGATAATTGATTAATTATAATGTAATTTATTAGAATTAAGGTTAATTATTACTGTCATGTTTACAAAGAATATCTGATCCATGCTCCTATTTTTCAAAATTCATCAGAACAGACCTCTGGAGGCAGATGCACTTCCATGGGGATGTATGTTGGCCAATAACCCATGGTGAGGATGTTAACCGTCAACTCGATGTTCCCGGGAATATTTTGGCATTGCATGTGCTGAGGAGCAGATTCAAAAAGAGAGAATTGAAAGATGTAACTAGACACAAAAAAGAGAACACAAATCAAAGAAAATAAATATAAAATGATATCATTACTTGTTTGAACTGCACCATAATATCTTTTGACAGCTCCATGTCTTTGAACATTCCTTCCAGTTTGCTAGTAAATGCAGCTCCACATTCTACAAGAAAAACACAATTCACAATTCAGTCTGTTGAAACATCTGTGATAATGATGGGATAGTAAGAATCAAACATGAAAAGGGAAATGTAAGTTACCATGCTTCAGTTTTGACAGCATTGATTTCTCTGCATCTACAGAGGCACTCTTTCCCACCAGTAACCTCTTTGCTAAGTCTTTCTTGTAGAAGGCCTCAAAAACATCTTTCCCTAAAAGAGAGAATGACAATGTCTATAAAGCTTAGACAGTTGTTTAATAATTTAAAACTCCCCAGGCCTTTGAAACAGAGCATTAAGTTTAAATGTATTACCGTAAATGAACCTGAATATGATCATTATCTTGTCCAACATTTTCTCGAGTTCTTCATCAGTTGCTTCTTTGTTCCCAGCACGGAGCTTTGAATCCACATATTTGGCTATAGAACACAAAAATCACAACATTAGTGCATATTAATATTTGTCTTGATGGTGGTTTAGTGGGTTAAACCACTGAACTGTTGTACTCCATGTTGCTCCAGGGGGATTGTCCCTGTAATAAGTGCACTGTAAGTCGCCATAAAAGCATCTGCCAAATGCATAAATGTAAATGTCTTGATCCAATCAGCTGCAAGCTCTAAATCAAACAAAAACATTTAAAAAAACGTATGCGCTCAGTTGAGGCTAGTGATGTCAATTTACATAAATTCCCATAATCAATTGTTGTTTAAATTAACCATCAATTAATCGTTAACCAACCTCTTAAATCCGAAGCGGGGAGCTAAGTAGTTATCACATTACTTAACCACTTAGGTGACAAAATAGGTGTCATTTTAAAGCTTGGAAGCTTGGATTTACAGTGAATATAGGGAATATGACCATCACTTAACAAGTGCTTTTAAAAATAACTGCTTTACATGAAAATGTGATTTGCAAAATCATTGTACATAACAGATATACTTGTTTTATATCGTTGAAAGGTCTCAACTAGCAGAATACAACAAGCATATTTGTTTCAGTTAGAGACCAAACTATACCAATTAAAGATGATAAAGCACCGGCGATGCAAACAAGCATGCACATGATCAGTGTTGGGCAACACTACAAGTAGCGACGCTGCTAGCTTAACTACATTTTTCAGTAGCTTGTCAGTAGCTCGGTTACTTTTAAAACAGTGTAGCTTTTCCAGTAGTTAACTACTTTATCCAGCAAGTAGCAGTGTAGCGCGACCAAAAGCTACATTCCGTTTTGGGTTCTGATGAGAACGAGCCTGTAATGAGCAAAGCAGAGCGGTGTGACGCTCAGCTCAATAATCCGCTCTATGCAGGCGTGCTCCACTCATGAACCGCTCACCGGTAAAACGACGTTCGCTCAAATCCCGCTCAGACATTAAATTCCTCTGTACTGTACCCTACTATAGCCTACTAGTTGTAGCCATTAATGTATTTTGTTTCATATTTATGTTTAAATATTATAATGTTATTTTTAAATTTCATCTAGGCTTTCATCTATTATGAAAAGTGCAAAGATGCGTAATATGTCAAAGACATAGGGTCAGAAATGATTTTGACCACTTCATTAAGTTTTGTTTTGTAGAAAGCCTTTCTTTAAAGTGAATTTCGTTTTGTATAAATTGTATCTTAATTTTAAATCAATGTTTCATCAGCCAATTGCCTGGATTTAATAAATAAGAAGCAAATAGACTATAGCAGACAATAATTGTGACATGGAGGCGCTGGAGTGATCACTTGCATTGCACATGAACTGGAGCGCGTCTCAAACCAAAACTCAGCAGGCTACTTGCCTCACAGACATGAGAAATGTGTGTATAGAAAGCTTGAAATGTCCACTTTTAAACGAAACAATTCGAAAAGAAAAGAAATAGTCAAGCAATTCGCACTGTTCACGCAAGCAGCTCATGACTGGTGTCTCAGAGCGTTTCTGCTCAAAATGCTGCACTCCATCACTGCATGTGCTGTGAGTTTAACCTGCATTTTTAGACTAATCCTGACTCCTGAGTACTTCATTTAAGTTGCATACATTTTGTTCTTGCACTGATGTTAAATGTGTAGCCATTTTGCACTTTGACAGCCAGTTTGAGATGTAGGCTATATTTGAGTATTGTGTGTGTCAGATAGTTTACAAAAATCAAATGATTCTGACAGTTTTTGCCATTAAAATGACTGGGAAAAAAGTGTCCCAATCAACCTGAATTTACCCTATACTCTTTGAAATCATTGCATTATGTTGCTTGAAACCCCAAATATTATAACATTCTTCATTAACAATTATTCAGTTATTTGTAACAATGTCATTGTAAAAAAAAAAGAAAAAAGTAGTTTCAATGTAGCTAGCTACTTTTTGATAGTAACTTGTGTAGCTAACTACTTTTTCAAAAGGGTAGCTTGACTGTAACTTAACTACTTTAACTTACAAGTAGCTTGTAAAGCTACAGTTTCAGAGTAGCTTGCCCAACACTACACATGATGAAAATCTGACCTGTGGCTGTTGAGGGAAATATGGCGCAAAATACGCATGAAGTTATCTGAGGCGATTGACCGCTGTCCTATGATGCGCTGTGAAGGACTGAAACGTAGAACACATCGCTAGTCCTAAACGGCTGTTCACAAAGAATGCGTTTGTGGCAGTGAAATGGGAAATTAATGACACAAGGTAATGAGACGCAAGTTGAACTTCTTTTAACTTGAGCACAGCATTTTTAGAATGCTGTTTTATGCGCAACGAGAGACGCGGGTGCAACAGCAAAACAAGTCAAAAAACCTGTAAAGTACTACTACTGTATGTTTAAGATTTCATGTTCGCATGATGGTGACAGGCTGAAAGGTGCTGTTATTATCATATGGAGACATTTCCCCACAACGTAGGGAATACCAGGACACACACACAGCACTTCATTATTTAATCACACTGGCTTCACCGCAGGTCGTATTGGCTGTAGTCAGATGACTTTAGCTGTTTTTTTTGATGTACCAGTGGTCACACAGCTAGCCTACATTGCACCGCTGAAAAATTTAAATAGGCATGTTTACAAGATTTTATCTTTAATATGAAAGAGTTTGTCCGGAATTTTCATCATTTTTACTTTTTATATTTTTAAGTTGCATTTATTTGGTTCTTTGTTCAATCTCAGACCATTATTTTATTTTTATTAAGATGTCTGCACAAGAGTTAACTCTAATCTGTGCAAACATTAAACTTTGCTGAAATTAAACATCTTGCTTTGGTCTACACTGGAAGTGTTCTGTTAGCTCTGCTAAACTATAATTACAAAAACTGAAACGAAATATATAAAAACTAAATAGAAATGTGTTCACAAAATAAAAACTAAACTAAAACTAGCAAAACCATTTATGAAACTAAAACTAAACAAATTTATAGCAAAATTGAAAACGATAATAAAATAAAAACTAATTTAAAAACGCAAAACTACAATAACCTTGGTGCAGACCAATCGGTGTATGACATCAAAGTACTGCAAAAGCGATAAGAGAGCAGATGGCGCTCGCTTAATTTTTCCATGTGTGTCTGCTGCGCGGTTTGCGAATACATCTCAAAACAACACACTCTAATGATGACCTTGCTTAATCGACCATCAATAAGTTTAATCAATTAAATTACTTTGCCTTAACAGAGGATGTGATTGGATAACTGGACTAACCAGTGGACCCATCGCATTGCACAGCATCTCAAATGTTGGTTTGATCATTCTGAAATGCCTGAACCAAAGTCTGTCATCAAAATAATTTGGTTTAATTCCCTCTCAGAAGCGTCTCACACGATTGCATTCCCAAACACCAGGTATCTGAATGCAAGATAACATGACAGCGTTTATTGTGTTTTGGCTGCATGCTCTGAGACACAACTAATTTATGATGTTGGAAAAAAAGAGCAACAGTGGCTTCTCCAACTGCAGCAACTTCCATTTGCATTACAGATATTTTGCACCAATTTCCCAGGAAGTGATCATTTTGTTCTCTTGAACAGATGGGACGGACATGCTGCTTTATTTGCAAATGTTCAATGTGATATTTGCGCAAAAGTTAAATTCTCAACTTTTGGATGGAAACATAGCTAATGATTGGTGGGAAAACAGCATTTGTGGACTGACCTATGAGCTCTGCAGGTTTGTTCGGCCGTTTGTTGATAAAGGTCTCGAAGGCCTCCTTCATGCCATTTACAAACTTCTCGTTCTTCATGAAACATACATCAATGATGTGATCGACTTTATCCTTGAAATCCAGTAGCTCCTGAACCATCGTCTTGTCTTTCTCTGGGTTGATTACAATTGTGCTTCCAAAGACCTGAGACATAAAAAAAACAAGACTTGTGAACCTGGACGTTCAAACAATATCCAGATGTGTTATGTCATGGTTTTGTCAGTCATCGAGATGTATCCCTTGCACACCTTGATGTACTCAACCCAATGTTGCAGCAGAACCTGGACGCCGCCTCTCACACGACTGAAGAGCTGATACAGCAGAGACAGATCCTGAATACGATTCTCATCCAGCAGGTTATTTAAACCTAGAGTTTGCCAAGAAAACAATCACTTATGCAAATCACTTCTAATTATAAGGAATGGTTAACCATTTAAACAGAAATTCAGTGTCAATCATTTTCATTCTATGAGAGTGATACCTTTCTGAAGTATTGCAGTGAGATGTTCTCCAAGCAGTTGCTTTTCCACTGTGGCAATGAGGGGTTTTCTACAAATTAAGATAATAAACAGTCACATATCATTTTGCCAACTTAAGGACTCTCATTAGTTATATTCTCTGCATACTTACTGTGTGCTCTGATCTAAGTATGTAATGACTCTGTCTGCCTCCTCTTCTAGACGTTTGTTGACATGATGGAGATACTCTGGCACCTGAAAATTTTTTGGGGGGATTAGGGGATAAATATAATTAAAAGTATAGCTCACAAAAATATAAATAATAAATGTTTATCTATTTAGATGGGGGGTTTTTTTCATACAAAAAAAAAAAAGTGTTCCTAGAGACCAAAGCAGACTGAAAAGCACCATAAAAGTGGTCTGTATGACTTATTCACTGGTAATCTTCTCAAAAGCATATGGCTACAGAAGACTACAACAAATCACCTGGAATACTTTATTTTTTTTTGTCTTTTTTGGAACTTAACAGCCCATGGTCAAAATGAACTGTGACTGTATGAAAAAGATTTTTTAATTTTTGTTCCACAGGGGGAAAAAAAACAGCATATCTAATTAGGTGTGCAAATAATTTGGGGGGGTGAGGGTGAGTACCTCATAAAAAAAACAAAAAACAAATCCAGATTGTAGCAAAGTATCAGTTCTTATCACTTCTACTTAATGAGACATACCAAAAAAAAATTACTTCTCACAGAATTGTGATAAAACAATGAAAAAAAAAAAAAAAAGAATCAACACTATGATGTAGGGATGTAACGATTCACTCAACTCACGATGCGATACACGATACTAAATTCACGATACGATTTTCTCACAATTTTTTTTTTACAAAATGAGATTTAAGACAAATTATAAAATAAGTGTCCTTTTATTTCTCAGACAAAATTCTGCATATTTCTTTGTAAAATTTTAATATATATTTTATGTCAAATAATAACTCAATTGAAATTAAAACAAATCCTCAAAAAGTCCCTTCAAGGAGATCTTTCAATGGTGTTTTCTTGGGAGGAGGTTGTTGCAGCTTATTCACCCTCATCCTGCACTGAGGAATAGCAGAAATAAAAAGACTAGGTCAAATTTAAGTACAACAGTGACAGGGGTTTCACACTGTTATAAAGGCAAGATTTTAATTATAATTTGTATCATTACACTTGCAAGAGTTGCAGAACACATTTAGATAAATATGCCATAATAATCAACGAATTATTGAAAAAAATCCATGTACACATTTAGAGAAAGAGATAGTAAAATAAATACACTACCTGGTTCTGCAACAGCACAGATTTCTCCTTCAGTCTGTAGAATACATCCTCGCGCTGGTCTTTCTCTTGATGAGGAAGAGCGTGGAATTCATTTACTACGGCAGAAAACAGCCTTGTATCTTTCGCTGTGAAAACACTGATGCACCTTGTGATCTCCATGGCAATCGCCCTCGACGCCGCGAGTGGGACTGCAAATCCGCCGGTCAGTGTGGTTTGGCCTATTATCTTTTACATGCAGACCGAGGTGACTGGAGCCTCTCACTGTGGTGATTATTAGTCGTCGGAAAGTCAAAATGCCACACCTCCGATTTGAATGAGTCAACGTAAACTACGCGCTTGCCGTCGCCATGCTTCTGTTTGACGGCGCATGCACACGGGTGCGCTCGCGCCCAACTTCCATATGAATGAACTGAAAACATTCGTTCCCTTTCAAGAGTACTCTCATATTGTGTAGCTAGCTACGCTATATTAGAAAAACTCCTTTTCTCGAGAATATGAAGCCAAAAATGATCCTTATAATTTTATATAATGTAAAACGCAGTGCAGCTGCACAGTAGACCCAGGCAGAGCGTACTAGTGTGCTGATTGGCTGTGCTGGGGCAACTGCACGACCCTATGGCGAGGCGGCTGAGGCGTGCACCAATCGGGTCGCTTCGCGCCCAAAAGCACGTCAAACACCGCCTAAATTTGCATATCTCAGCTATAAAAGCCCATGTTACGCCATAGGATTCAGATTTAATCTCCTTCAGCGAACTCACCCTTCGCTGATCTCCGGAACTGTGAAGTCACCGCCGTTGACAAGCCTCCAATGGAAACAGCTCCTGCTCTGCAGCTCTGAGGACGTCAGATTCCTTCTCTGGACTCCGCCTTCAGCCCCTCGCTGTTCCAGCTGCGCCATCCAGCATGTCATATCCTTTATCTTATCCTTGTGTGTGTGTTTTGTGTGTGTGTGTGTGTGTTAGCCTACTGCAACACACACACACACACACACACACACACACACACACACTCACAAAAGAGCAGACGAGCGTTGTTTAAAAATGCCTTTCAATTCCTGGCCCTCTGCTCGGCGGGGATCGCCACATCATCTGCGTTGCGTGTCTCGGCCGAGACCACACTGATGTCGCACTCTGGCTCGCCAGTTTCGACGCAGAACCCGCCCCCTTTGCTCCCTCTCTCGGGCCGCGCAAAAAGAAGTGCCGCGAACAGAGGATGCCAGAGCAGTCATGCGAGCCCACGCCGGAGAACTTCCCACGTGTCTCGCCCTCGCCTGTCCTGTTCATCCAGGAGGACCAGCGCCCCTCTCAATTAGTGGCCGGTTCCGTTTCATTAGGCGGACCAGAAGCAGAGGAGGAGGAGGATGACAGCCTTTCCCTTGCTGCATCCGGAAGTGAGTGGTCAGACTCGGTCTCTGATCCCGCACCGTCTTCTCAGGCCGCCACTAGCGTCAGAGCCAGTGTTGATGCCGAACTTGTTCGGGTGCTCACCAAGGCCGTGGGAGACCTCGGGCTCGAGTGGTCTCAACCCCAGGAGCCCACACGAAGCAGGCTAGATGAGTGGTTTCTGCAAGGCCGCCGTCAGTCCCTTCCGCAGAGGCCCGCCCCCTTCTTTCCTGAGGTACACGATGAGCTGACTAAATCGTGGAAGGCGCCATTTTCAGCTCGCGCTAAGTCTTCCTTTTCTTCAGCGCTCTCAACTGTCGACGGCCCGAAGGAAAAAAGATATGAGAGACTTCCCCCTCTTGAAGAGGCTGTCGCCGCTCATGTTTGCCCGCCCTCCGCCAGAGGATGGCAGGCCAAAGCGTCCCACCCCTCGAAGCCTTGCTGCACTACGTCAGCTCTCGCTGGTCGAGCTTATGCCTCCGCTGGCCAGGCTGCTTCGGCGCTTCACACGATGGCAGTCCTTCAGGTCTTTCAGGCCAAACTTCTCCGCTCTCTGGATGAGTCTGTCCCTGATCCTGAAGCATTCAAAGACCTGTGCAGCGCCACTGACTTCTACCACTTCTATCACTGAAGTCTATCGCCCAGGTGATCGGAAGGTGCATGGCAAACCTGACTGTGCTAGAGCGCCACCTCTGGTTGAACCTCACGGACATGAAGGAAGCAGATAAAGCCCCCTTCCTGGATTCTCCTGTCTCCGCCACCGGCCTGTTTGGCCCAGCGGTGAAAGGGTTCGCCGAGCGCTTCACTGAAGCACAGAAGGCGTCACAGGCCATGCGCCATTTCCTCCCGAAATGCTCCAGCTCTGCCTTGGGCCGACATACTAAAGCGCCGCCCCCCTCAGCCTTCAAAGGCAGCGCCGTCGACCTTCCAGCCCCGCTCAGCGTCGAGAGCACGCCACCGCTCACACTCCGCGAGCCGCAACAGACAGCCTGAGCGACGGGGACCTCGACCCAAAATTGTGTTGAACCCAGAGCCTCCGAAGCCTTCCTAACCACAGGAAGGAAGAGACGGTGGTTAAGTCCCGCCGCAGCCGGACTACCACCACACTCTCTCATTTCGCATCTCCCAGTTCCCTCCACTCAGGCGACTGGAGAGGTCATCTTTGCAGCCAACGAGCCTGTTATGAAACGCGCGCCTGTACACAAACGCCGTTTTCAAGGCGACCCCAATAAAAAGAGCTTTTTCTCTGTTCTGTCTGTAGGCAGTTTGCCCACTTCACAGTATGCACCCCTGCACCCAAGCACTGTCCACACAGCGCCACACAATCTCACAGGTTACCCCGTTGACTCACTCGCCGGCTCGCGCCGTGAGCACTCTAAATGTAAAGCGCGCACCCACTACACAGTGTGCACCGCCACACATAAGCGTGTCAGGCTTTTACAGTCGCTACTTCCTCATTCCGAAAAAGGATGGTGGTCTCAGACCCATCCTAGACCTCAGACATCTGAACAAAAGCACTTATGATGCGCTCGTTCAGAATGTTGACGGTGAAACATATCCTCGCACAAATTCGCCCGGGGGACTGGTTTTTCACAGTGGATCTGAAAGATGCTTACTTTCACATTCAGATAGCACCCCGTCACAGGCCATTCTTGAGATTCGCCTTCAAGGGGCAGGCTTATCAATACAAAGTCCTACCATTCGGTCTATCTCTAGCACCCGAAGTGCATGTATGCAGCCCTCGCCCCCCCGAGACTACGGGGAGTGCGAATACTCAACTACCTCGACGATTGGCTCATTATAGCCCAATCAGAGACGCAGTTGATAACCCACAGGGCCTGGCTACTCAGCTATCTAGAATGTCTGGGTCTCAGGATCAACACTGCCAAGAGCGCGCTGTCTCCCACCCAAAACGTTGCTTTTCTGGGAACAGTTATAGACTCAATACGGATGAGAGCGCGGCTTACGTCACAGCGTACGCTCACCATCCAGCGCCTAGCGGCGTCATTCAAAGCTGGCTCTTACATTCCTCTCAAACGTTTTCACAGGATGTTAGGTCTTATGGCCTCAGCATCAGCAGTGCTCAAACTGGGTCTATTATACATGCGCCCCCTCCAACGCTGGTTAAAACCTCACGCTCCAGCCTGCGCGTGGCGATCGGGCCAGTTACGCATTAAAGTGAACCACGGCTGTATCAAAGCCCTGGCTCCTTGGAAGGCAACCGACTGGTACCAGTCGGGTGTGAGTATGGGCACGGTCTCGAAATGGAAAGTGATCTCGACAGATGCGTCCAACCTAGGTTGGGGCGCCCTACCCAACGGCAGGCCTGTCTCCGGTCTTTGGTCAGACTCAGAGAAACGGCTGCACATAAACTGTCTAGAGATGAAAGCAGTCGATCTATCGCTAAAAGTTTTCCTCCCATACATAAAGAATCACCACGACCTGGTCCGAACGGACAATATGTCGGTGGTATCCTATATAAATCGCCAGGGTTGACTCAGGTCAAACAACCTGCACACCATGGCGAAACATCTCCTTTTATGGACTCAGCGCAACCTGCGCACGCTAAGGGCAGCGCATGTGCCAGGCATTCTGAACCGGGGTCCGGATATGATATCCAGAGGCAACATTCCCCCAGGGGAATGGTCTCTTCACCCACAGACGGTTCAGCTGATTTGGAGCATCTTCGGCAAAGCGGAGATCGATCTTTTCGCCTCAGAAGACAATGCTAATTGCCCAACATTCTTCTCCAAGCACAGGTATGTGCTGCCCATGACTGGCCCAGCCGCCTGCTGTATGCTTTCCTTCCGATTGCGATGTTACCTCAGGTCATCAAACGGATCAGGGAGAACAAGTGCACAGTGCTTTTAATAGCCCCGCTATGTAAGAACCAGCTATGGTTCTCCGAGCTGATTCAGCTGCTAGACACAGCCCCACGGCCTATACCTCTGAGAAGAGACCTCCTCGCGCAGGCGAAGGGGAAGCTCTGGCATCCCCGCCCCGACTTGTGGTCCCTTTATGTGTGGCCCATCAACGGATACCCGGGAACCTCCCTAAAAGGGTGCTGAATACTATTTCTGAAGCTAGAGCGCCCTCAACCTAGGCGGCTTTACACGCTGAAATGGTCAGTGTTCTCAGGCTGGTGCACAGCACGGAACCTGGACCCACACTCGTGTGAAGTGGCGGAAGTGCTCTCCTTCCTTCAAGAGCTGATGGACGCGGGTCGTTCCCCCTCCACGCTCAAAGTATATGTGGCGGCCATAGCAGCGTCTCACGCTCACGTGGCCGACAGTCACTGGGGAGAAGTGACCTCATCGTGCGCTTCCTCAGAGGGGCTAGGAGGCTTAACCCGCCTCGACCCCCTTCGGTTCCTATATGGGACCTTTCCACGGTCTTAGAGGCCATGAAAAGTTCCCCATTCGAACCGCTTCAGTCTGTAAAACTTGAAGCACCTATCGCTAAAAACTGCTTTCTTGTTGGCACTAGCTTCAGTCAAGCGAGTTGGCGATTTACATGCACTCTCTATGAGCGCTTCCTGTCTCGAGTTTGGGCCTAACGACTCCAGAGTTGTCCTCAAGCCAAGACATGGTTATATACCCAAAGTGCTCTCCACTCCGTTTAGAGCACAGGTTATTTCGCTATCAGCTCTTCCCTCGTCTCAAGACGAAAAAGACACGAATCTGCTCTGCCCAGTTAGGGCCCTAAGGTTTTATTTAGAGCGTTCCGCCACTTCTAGAAAGTCGGAACAGCTCTTCGTTTGCTTTGGTGGCCGCACCAGAGGGTGCGCAGTCACGAAGCAGAGATTGTCACGATGGATAGTAGACGCTATCTCGCTGGCTTATGAGTCAAAAGGCCTCTGCTGCCCTATAGACATCAGAGCTCATTCCACTAGGGGCATGGCCTCGTCATGGGCCTGGTCCAGTGGAATACCACTTGAAGATATCTGTGCGGCGGCAGGCTGGGCCTCTCTGTCCACATTTATTAGATTCTATAACTTGGAGGTCCCTGCTTTGCAAGCTATGATTCTTTCCATATAAACGAATGTATAACACATTTGCAATAACTATAGGCCTGACTCTGTCCGGTCTAGTTATCTATACCCCATATAAACAAATGTTTACATTTGCAATAATTCGGGCCATAAAGTTCTTTCTGGTCTGGGGTTTTATCTCAACCCATAATAAGCTATGTGTAACACAAGCGAATGTTCATCACATTACATACTATAAGGCCCGACTCTGTCCGGTCTAGTTTGTCAAAATCCCATATAACAAATGTATACACATTTCAATATTAATTAGGCCCGACTTGTCTGGTCTAGTTCTTATATGGATATTATTAGATAGGAATATTCTTTCCTATATATACCCTTATATGAGGCTCACTATTGTTGGCCTCTTTTTGGGTCTCATACTTTTTCTCTTTTACGAGCCTCGGGCTCTCTCCCCAGGCCATAATATGGGACAAAGTTTTCAAAGCACGCATAGCGTTTTAAATTGGGTTCCCATATAGCGTAGCTAGCTACGCAATACGAAAGTACTCTCGAAAGGGAACAACTCGGTTACTAACGTAACCTCGGTTCCCTGAGAGAAGGGAACGAGTATTGCGTAACCCGCCGTGCTATTGTGCTTAGATCAGGGGATCGCTTCAGTCAATTTAACCCTGAATCCTATGGCGTAACATGGGCTTTTATAGCTTAGATATGCAAATTTAGGCGGTGTTTGACGTGCTTTTGGGCGCGAAGCGACCCAATTGGTGCACGCCTCAGCCGCCTCGCCATAGGTTCGTGCAATTGCCGCAGCACAGCCAATCAGCGTGCTAGTACGCTCTGCCTGGGTCTGCTGTGCAGCTGCACTGCGTTTTACATTATATAAAATTATAAGGATAATTTTTGGCTTCATATTCTCGAGAAAAGGAGTTTTTCCCATATAGCATAGCTAGCTACACAATACTCGTTCCCTTCTCTCAGGGAACCGAGGTTACGTTAGTAACCGAGTGGTTTATTTCACTCTTCTTCACGCCAGTGTGCACGCACAGTCCGTAACGCTAGCTACAACTTGCTCATTGCTATCGTGCCTGTAAAGTGAGGTCACAGTATATGGTTTCAGCGTCCCTGCTGTTTAAAACGTGTAACGCGATTCGTTTAACATCTTAACCGACTTGAATCGTCACACATTTGTATCGATTTTCAACCGGCTCCGGCTGAATCGTTACATCCCTACTATGATGTGAAACTCACCTCTCTTTCCTGCATAAGCCTCTGGCCCTCTGCAGCATACAGTCGATTTGTCTCCTCCAGAAAGCGTTGCTCAAATGAATCCTGATAAATCTGTCATAAAAGGAGCAAAGGCGTGATAACAATACTAACACTAACAGGTTTGGCCACACAATTTAAGGGCTAAATTATATCAGGGATCAAGACAAAATTTTACAAGACCTGTACAAGGTTTGCCATGGTTTAGTTTCACTTACAGAAAATCTAAATAACACTGGTCTGTAGTATTAAAGTAAACAGCAATTTTTAAGTAAATTAATATAATAAATAACTTTCATTAATGGTTCAAAATATGCTACATGATCAATGCGGAAACCGACTCATCCAAATATTACCACGGAGATAAATGGGACAATGTACTTTGAGGGTGTAAAAGCAGAAACGTGAATTATGAACACAAACATTAATACGTCCCTAAAAAAAGTGTGTATTAATATGCATATTATTTATAATGTTTTGCATCATATACTACTGTTAAGCAAATAATTTGTTTAAAAAAATTTGAAAATTACTAAGGAAAAGTTAACATTTAATGCAAATATAAATATTTCATATTTCTAGAAAATATAAAAATACATTGCTAAACTAACTAGACTGTACAAAACATTTGTTTTATTCTTGCCTGTAATGTGAGAGTTATTGGGTTTACTGACTTTATATGGTTATGACATAGAAATTGAGCAGGCAATAAGAAATACAATAAGTACATTTCTTACTGCAACTACGTTTTTTGCACTTAAATTATAATTTTTCAACATTATGCCACAAATACAGCATAAACCTGGGAACATTCATTCAAGCACAAATGAGAAAGCAGGTGACCTGCAGATCTGAGAGCATGCTCAGAAGACTCCTCAGGAGGCTTCGGTCTACGGCCTCTCCACTTCGCTCTCTCTCAATAAGAAGCAGAATCCCATCGATTGTCTTACTCTGCACCTTCAGGTCGCTGATGATATAGAAACGAAACAACTCCAAGCCCATGTCCCTGAAGACAAAACACAAGTGTATCTTTAATCACCAGAGAAAGGAGCAGCAAAGCCCTGGTAGTAAATAAAGACAGCAAGGGTGACAGTGCCGGCGATACAAATTCAATATCGTTCGGCAAGAGTGGACACTTACCAGATTGATGGCAGCATTGAATTTTGTAAAACATATGTGCGATCCAAAAACAAAAATATACTCCTAATCATGATCTACAAGAAAAGACAGAGAATGTTTTGTATAAAAAGCATTTTTGCAAACAGGTCAATAACTAAACATAGGAGCATTTATAATAATAAAAACAACAACAACTTTAAACTTAAAATAAATGTAGTGAGAAAATGTCTAGAGTATACTACTTTACTAACCATTTGTCTGCAATGATCTTGCCAGCATTTGTCTATTTTCTTGAGGAACAGAACACTGTCTAGGGCATCCGTAGGACAAGAGTTAAGGTAAATGGCTTTATACCCCGATTATGATTAGCAGTCTATAATTAATTACCAGTGACTGAACTTCTTTTTCTCAAAAGGTTTCCTTCTATTTTTATTTCATCATTTGCACCATAAGCCATAATTTTTCTAACAAGTGTTGATGGAGGTCATGTCAAACTTTCAGCTATTTAAATATTTTTGGTGTAAATCGTTTTTTAAGAAAACAATGAAAAATAAAAGCATTATATTTTATTTATACAGTTATTTTAAATTGTAATAATATTTCACAACATTACTATTTTATTGTATTTTTATCAAATAAATGCAGCCTTGGTGAACGTAAGAGACTTCTTTCAAAAACTTTTTTTTTTTTTAAATCATACTGACCCTGAACTTTAGAAGGCCAGTGTATAATAATGTGTTTCTAACATGACAACTTGGAAAGGACAAGTTATAAAAAATAAAAAAAAACATAAATAAAAATAAAAAAAAAAAATTCAAAACTTTTAACCTGCAGAAAAACTAAATCTTCATGTTGAGCCCTGGTTCATGCTCTTTACTTTCACTCTCTCAACCTAACAATACAGCAAGAAACTGAATATATATGTGTAGCAAAGAAAAGGATATTCTCTGAACTGGTCAATCTGTGCCTTGATATGATCTTCACAGACCACTCTGAGCTGTTTATAAAGCTTGGCAGATATCTTATGGGAGCACAGGTTTTCAACAGCCTGAAAAGACAAAAGGGAATAAATGACATTAGATTACATATTTAATATTACTAAATGATAAAACAAATAAAAAAAACATAGCCTACCTGATAGAGCTCCTCTAGATTGTACTTAATTGAAGTGCTGTTCTGTATGGCCTCTACTGCCTCCTTCAGCTTCTGCCAGGTCTCATTTGTGTAATTCTCCGGTAATTTGGGCTTTTCTGATAAAGTATAACAAAAGAAAAGGATGTGAACCAACATTTAGATTGCATAAGAAACAAAAACTGGTTAGTGTTCCAATTAAGTGCAGGTGTTGATTTTGTTTACACGAATGATGTACCTTCATAAACAAATGCAAATTACATAAAGTCTATATTTAAGAGCGTACAGATAAAAATCTGGTTTTATTCATGACAGTAGCACTTGCATAAGATAAGTTGTTTAGCACCGTATTAGTTGTACTGTTGACAAAATTGTTGTTTACTTTGAGTATATTAAAACAATTAACTTTCATTAATAATGTTTTAAAATATGCAACACGATTTTTGCTTAGTTTCAAAATTATGGCCACTGAGACTAAATGTAAAGATTTAAATGACGTATAATGTTGACGATTGGCAATGTTGACTACTACTGAAAATATTTTTGACATCCCTCAGTTTGAAAAAAAAAAAAAGTTGTTACAGTTGTTACTTTAAGGGTTTAAAAGCAGAAACAAAACACACATATACATATCTACACACACACATAATAATATATATATATATATATATATATATATATATATATATATATATATATATATATATATATATATATATATAAATAAAATAAAATATGAAAATGAGATATAATACGATATATATGAAAAATTAACGTTATATATAACATTATAACAAGAGGCAAAAGAAACAATTGTCTCGAGTAGTCAGATTTTGAACGTCTACAGATATATATATATATAAATATAAATATAAAAGTGCGTATTAAACGTTGGTCTCAGTCGTGACAGTAGCACTGCATTTTTCATTTATAAGGCAATCATTGATGTTTACTATTGCATTAGGTCATGGCTGTACTGGGCATCATTTCTGTGCAACACAGGTGCGTTTGGTTAAAGCTCGTGAAGTTTTGAAAGACTAAAACAAAGACAGCCTGTTTTCAAAGAAGGCGAGGGGGACCAGCGAGTCTTCACCTACCTTTAAAGTTCTTGATAACAAGTTTCTTCGCAGCACCGGGTTTACTGTTGGAGAAGGTGGCGGAGCCCGCAGACTTCGTTAGTCCGTTCGCATGATGCCCAACACCTCCAGTCAGGAACACATTTCTCGCTTTTGAACACGACTCGGCAGGGTTACACGACTCCTCGGCCATCTTCACATCCAGTCCGATCAAATCCAGCGGGTCCTCGAACCTCAACTTCTTCTGGATGTGCTGCTGCTGCTGTGAACTGGAAGAGCAGGATGTTGTGGATGAGGAATTACAAATGGCTTTAGGAGACGAAGATATCGAATCAATGTCTTCCTTCTCGGAACTGTTAATTTTCCTCTTCTTAGAAGACGTTAAGCTACTGTCGTTGTGAACATCAGAAGCTGCCGGTTTGGGCTCTTGGGCTGGCGGTGGGGGATTAGGGGAAGGTAAACCTGTTGGAAACATGAAAAAAGAAATACTAAATCAAATCGCTAATCTACTAATGCTACGATCCCGGGTGTGGACGCTTTATATTCCTCGGTCTCGGCCGGGGAAAGTGCAACCTCGCGGCTCCGTGTGTGAATAAGGAGAAAAAGAGGATAAAATGAGAAGTGCAGCCCCACTCGGACCCTTCTCTGCTCTTGTTATTGCCAACAGAGGAAAGATGGTTGATTACTGCTTCCTCTCGCTCGAGCACACACTCCGGCGCGCTGCACAAAGTCCGTTGGATTACAAACCGCTTTTCGCCGAGGGCTGTTTGCGTTAAAGCATTCTGCTGAACGCGGTGTTTCCGCTCGGGAGATAAGCTGGTATTTTAGGTTTGAGGAAAAGTCTGCGGGGAAATAGTAACTTTTCTAAGAGGCGACGCTGACCCGCCGGAAGTACTTTCGACCGTTTCTGTGCGCAGCTGCTGTGTTGAGGTGCGTTGGTTAAGCGTGAGGCCTGACGTTTCCGATCCTCCACCAGGGGGCGCCAATACATAATGCGCAGTCCAGTCCCAAAACTCTCAAAAACACTTAATATTTCACTCAATACTGTCTTAAATTACAATAATGTTTGTGAATTATATACATCAAACTAAACTTTTAATATCATTACTTTTTTTGTGGTCAACTATATAATGAAGGATTATTTTTACTGAAGAGTTTAAATGATATTGTCCAGAAGTGTCAGGTCAGGGCAATTTGTCATAATGGGGGCCGAATGTCAAATGTGTTTAATTTGATTAATTAATTACAATTTCTGTTATGGTTTGATTTTGTAGGTAAACTGCATTTTTGCTGCCTTATGAGTCGCTTTGTGATTTTCATTTTGTTTTACTGTTTTCATTTAGATGAAAAAAGATGTATAATATACTGTATAATGTTCCCACTATTGGGTCACAAATTGTCAACATGTGTTCAGTTAACCATTGATATTTGAGTTGTCGGAAATGGTTAAAATACCACACGGAAAAATAGTAATAATACTTTATGAAAACTGTGAATCATATGTTCTCATGTTTATTGATTTTTTATTTTTTATTTTAGTAATGTGTGAGAGGTATCAGTGTTACAGGTTTATCAGTGTTTTTACCAGAGGGTTAAAAAATATTATCAAAAATAACCCTAACCATAAAATATTCACTGCAAAAGAAGTAGAAAAAAATGACATCTAGCCTCAGAAATTGCATTTGACATGTGGCATGAGGACTTTACTAAAATTAAAATTTCACACACATGAAAGATAATAAAGCAAGAATTATATAGGCTAAATGTCAACTTGAGAAAAAAACTATCAAAATAAAATGTGCTTTAAACCTGTCTATGTAAGTCTGTGAGGAAATCAGCACTTACATGGATATTGTTTTTTTTACTGATAATAAAATGTCTATAATAATATTTATATTTATAATAGTTTTATGTAATCAGGACATATATCTATTTTTCATAACATTACAACCTTAGATCTTCACACAGCACAAAAAAACTTTTGTGTATGTTACTGTTTACTAGAGTCATTGTCTGCTTATTAATTGCGCTCTGATACAGGAATAACACATTTCTGTGTCTGATTTATTAATTACATACAGGTTTGGCAAATCAACAGTATTCGTAAGCTCGACGTAAGGCACAGGAGGAGGAGGAGGAGGAGGAGGAGAGTGCAGTCCTGTCATATGACTTATATGAGCGCAGGTTTGAGGCTCAACTCACAGTGCTGCTGAACCGGGTCACACTCGGTCCAGGCGTCGTTCACTGTCTGTCTGATCTGAGGAACCATCCACCCGTCGCAATGGCTGTCCGCGGTTGTGTGATCCTGCTCTTTTTTCTGCTGAGTGGTACGTACGTCTGTGTTGTTGATTGCTTTATTTCAGACAGTGTCACATTACAAAAGCAGATACTTAAGTTTATTTTTGAGAGGTTTACGCAGGCCCACAGGAGCGCGAGAGCCTGTTAGCATTAGCATTAGCATTAGCGTGAATTCTTACCTACGCCAGTAGAAGCGCGTTAGATAATCAGAATGGCTGTCAGCCTGTGGGATAGATATTTTACAGTCTTTGCCTGGTTTTAAATACACTTATACGATTCAAAATGGTAAATAAATTACATAAAATCGTTTTTAATAGATACCCTGAGCATTACCGTGTAACTTCTGTTTGCCTGCTAGATAGCGAATTTAGATTTAAAACAACAAACAGCTAAAATATGTTTTATAATTTAGTAAAATTGTGATCACTGAGCTATAAACTCCTTGCCGTGTCTTAACCAAGTCGCTGCCTGTCAACAAAGACCGACATCCTGGACGCAAAAATTTGAAGTTTTGATGTCCAGAAATGGTGTTTAGGTTGGGACTTCACTAATTTTTCAGACATAGCCGGGTTCATTGAAGCTAAAATAATTACTTAAACCTTGTTCAGCTCAAATTAAGGAAATAACGCCATAGATTTGTCACTTGACACCTTTAACTTCACAAGCATGTGATCCTGAAGTGCTTGTTCAGTGCATTTCTCTGCCACAGTTGTTCATAATCATGTGATGTGTTCGTGTGTGAAGCACCAGAGACTCCCTTTGCTGAAAGTGCCAGGTTAATGATTTCATCAAACTACAGGATGAGACAGTCACTCAGTGCCCACGATCTTAAAGCTGGTATACGTTACACGCGTTTTAAAATATCTACAGATTTTAAAACACTAGGTTTTCACAGATGGGGTTTAGATTAAGCCAGGATTAGGCTGTAGTTCAATTAGGACATTTGAGTAGCTTTTATAAATGTTCTTTAGAAAAAAAAAACATTACTGATGTGCATCTTGAGACAAAACAATAACATATTTTGAGATGTCAGTGCAAGTTGCTTTCAGCTCAAACATGCATTTTAGTTGGGACTAGTTTAAGCCTTGTCTGTGAAACCGGGGGTAGGTATCATGCACTTGCCAGCTTTGTAAATGGTTACAGCAGTGGTTCTCAAACCTGTCCTGGGGACCCCTCACCACTGCACATTTTGTATGTCTCCCTCATCTAACACACCCAGGGCCTGAAATTAACACCCGACCATGCACCAAATGCGGGTAAATTTTGCAATTGGCGGGTAACACTGTCAATCTACCTGCCCCATTGGCAGGTAGCCAATGAGAATTGAGTGATTCATTAGGCAGTTTGAGAGGATGCGACTGCTGTTTCGGAACGTTCATGCGATCGGAAAGAAGATGAGGCCCTTCTCTGACTACGTTTGGATGTGCGAGTAAGTATTATACTGTTGGTGAGATGGGATGAGAATGCAACGCTGACGTAGGCTACAGTACAATGATAGTTGCACAGATGCAGCCGGTGAGAAAATGTCCGGTACCCGGTAACTGTAGTAGTAGTAGTAGTAGTAGTAGTAGTAAATAAATAATTATTATTATAATTAAAGCTGCAAGCAGCGATGACGGGCCCAAGCCGGTGGCACCGCCACCCCGTTGGCTTCAGGGCAACTGTGCACGACAGGCAATATGCATTTAAAATCGAGAGTTTTAAAATCGCTCGAATATGCCACATTTACCGCAGTAGCTGGTGCCACTATGACCATAAGCCACACCCGTGATGTCATTTAAGTATAGATGAATTTTAATGTCGTAGGATATAATAGGTCACTTTTTAAATATGTGGAAAGTTATTTTGTAAGGCCAGTATTTAATTCAAGGTATTTGTATATATTTTTCGTATTTATTTATTTTAACTTATTTTTCATACTAAAGTGATAGATATTTGTGATAGCCTATGATATGAAAGGGTTAAATTATCACCAAGAGAGAAAGTCTCACACACACAGACACACAGAGAGAGAGTGAGAGATAGGGGGAGGGGAAGGACCGACAGAGTAAGATTCAGAAGAAATATTTTAAAGAAATAAATATATTGATCTGAAAAAAATAGTACATTCATTTTAAATTCATCCAGGTTAAATTACAATCATACATACAATCTTAATTTAAATCAAACAATGATTTTACAAGATATGAGACAATTTCTGTTTCCCTTTTTGTCCTTATTTGATCCCTTGCCATACCAGCACCATTTGAGAGATCCAATATCCGTTCGCAATTTAGCATCTTCTGTATCTTTGTTTCATGTTTACCAAGTTTGGTGGAGATTGAATGAATCGCCTACAAGGAGAACGTAAAAACTCAGAGCCTGATTTATTAAATCCATATTCAAACCAAAATATCTTACTTTCTGTTGGTCGGAGCTAATGACTGTAAATTAGAAAGTTGTCCGGCTCGATGAGAACAATATATGTACCGAGTTTGGTGACTGTAGGTAAAACTAACCAATAGTTTTATAGTTAGTTTGTCCTCAAACAAAAAGCATTAATCTGCTTATTTTTAAATTACACACACTTCATTGTTTGAAAAACAAACTTGTTTTTTTTTTTTTGTTTGTTTTTTGTGTCAATCTCCAAATACAAAATGTTAAAGAAACTATATTGATCTAAAATATAGTACATTCATTTTAAAATTCATTCAGGGTCAATAACCAAACATACAATCATAATTGAATTTAAATCAAACAATGATTTTAGACGAAATGACTCTTCCTGTTTCCCTTTTTGTCATTACTTTAATCCCTCGCCATAGCAGCACTGTGTGAGAGATCCTATAATCGTTCTCAATATAGCATCGTCAGTGTCTTTGTTTCATGTTGACTGAGTTTGGTGTCGATTCCATGCATCTCCTACGAGGAGTTTATAAAAACTCAGAGCCTGATTATTCAAAATATGACTAACTGACACTATGACTAACTGAATATTGGCATGTAGATGTCTTCAGGCCAGGACTCTTATCAAACATGTGAGGTTTGGGGCAGATCGGACATTGATCTTCTCAATTTAACATCACCAAGGCCTTTAGATTAGACTGTGCAAATATGATGTTCTGGTTAAATCTCCAGGAGGAGTTCGTTAAAGTACAACGTCTGGAAATGGCAAAATTTGCAACAATATTGCAGAGAAAATTCAAAATATCTCACTTCCTGTTGGGTTTTCAGATTTGGCACCCAGGGACTTTTTTGTAGGTAGTGGGCTGTTAAATGCGTTTACCGAATTTTCATACTCATACATGAAAAGTAGCACGAATGGGGCTTAATTGAACCATTTTGCACCGCCTAATTCTGAAACCCATATCAGATGTAAATTTTCACCACTTCTGATGCGTGTGCAAAGTCTCATGAGTTTGAGCATGTTTAGGCCCTCAATGTGATTAATTTTGGAGAAGAAGAGTAATAGGCTGAGCAATTCCAATAGGGTCCTCACACCTCGGGCCCTAAATATCTGATTTCCTCGGAGCTAATGACTGTAAATTAGAAAGTTGTCCAGCTCAAAGAGAACTATATATATATTACACACACACACACACACACACCAAGTTTGGTGACTAGATAAAACTAACCCCCCCACTTTTGTCAAAAGATGGCGCTACTGAGCCCCTCCACCATGCCCATTTTTAAGTCTTTGCCCGTATCTACTGGACAGCATCTCTGTGTGTCGAGTTTCATGCAATTTGAAGCATTGTAAGGGTCTCAAAAGCATTGAAAAAGAATATTATAGTTTGTGTTGCCATGGCAACTATTTACAATATCAAGAAGTGCTTACCAGGTTTACATCTGCTATGTTTTGACATGATACTGATGAAGTTTGAAGCAAATAGGGTAAAAATGAGATGGTGATTTCAAAGCATTTTGAAAATGACACTTTCTGCTGCCAGTTGGTGGTGCTATAAGTTTGACTCACAATAGTCACATCCATGTGATCGGCCTCTTACAACGAACACAGCTGAAGTTTCATCAAAATGAATCAATGTATGCAGACGTTATAACACACTTCCTGTTTCCCTTTTCTCGCCATAAATTCGTCTCCTCGCCACGGCCAAACCGTTCGAGATATCAAATTTGCTCGCAATTTAGCATCCTCAATGTCTTGACTTCATGCTGACCGAGTTTGGCACTGATCGGGTAAGTCGCCTAGGAGGAGTATATCAAATTCCAGAAAAAGCGTTTTCCGAACAACCCATAATAGCCGACTTCCTGTTGGGCTGACGTATAACTCAGAGCACGAAAGTTGTTCGGCCTGATGAGGTCTATATGTGTACCCAGTTTCATACATCTGCGTGCAAGTGTGTTTGATATATGGACCAAGTTTTCTGACCCAGCTTAAGGGGGTGCTGTCGAGCCCCCCTGCCACACCCGGGTACCAGCTTTGGCCCGGCCCTGATGGGCGCAGATTCCGATGTGTGTGCAAAGTTTCAAGAGTTTGAGCATGGTAAGGGCCCCAAAAGTGCCTGAAGTCGAGAGAAAAAAAAAAAAAAGTATCCTTAAACGAACAATAGGGCCTTCGCCCTTTGGGCTTGGGCCCTAATAATAATAATAATAATAATAATAATAATAATAATAATAATAATAATTATAATTATTATTATTTAGTTTTGCTTAACTGTTCCTGAACGCTGTAACTAACAGCTGCCAGGACCTGTCTACGTGACTAAAACAACCATCAACACAGCCTCACAGTATGCAATTTCAGACACAGCGAATGTTTAAAAATCACCTCATAATATCAAACATGTCTGATATCCTCTGACTGTATGGAATCATAGTTTGTAGCTAAAAAAAAAAAAAAATCAGAGTCTGTGTCCATCACACACTACGTGAATATTTATTTATTTTTTTTAAATTGAAGTCTGAGCTCTTGACTACCCAAAAACTGCAGCTCAGTGCTAAAATCAGGTAAAAAGCTGTTTTGTGTATTTCAGCCTTAAGTCAATTGTCTTAGACAATAGCAGATAAAATTCAATCTTTTGGAGTGTTGGTTTGCTGTCAGGAGGCTTTTGGAATGTGCTTGGATTGCTGTTTTTTTATTTCCTTGTGCATGGAGGTGGTTGAAAGGCTATGGGTGTGCTTGATTTTTGTCTTTCACTTTTGATATAATAATGAACCAAGTGACTGTCGTCTTGTATTTTGCGGTGTTTATTACACAATAAGCTTAAGTTGATTTGAGTTAAAAGGGCAGGTTTGCGTATTCCCAGTGTCACTTGGGGAAACCCCCACAATGATGTGAAGTATGAGGAAATGAGTGTGTTCATCTATATTCTGCTTTCACCCTCCACAGGTATTGTGCATGCTGATGATCTGCTGACATCACCGCTACCTGCAACAGCAGAGCCCAGTACAAGCACACTCCCCCCAGACATGCAGACTACTATAGCTACTACAGCTCCTCCAACCACCTCTAAACCCTCTTCAGCTACCACTGCTGCCGGTGTGACTTCAGAAGCTCCAGCTGCCACACAGAACAGCATGACTAATTCTACCACAGAAAGCAGTACGACTAACTCGACCACAGGGCCTCCAACTACCACACAACACAACACAACTAATTCTACCACAGTACCTCCAACTACCACACAACACAACACAACTAATTCTACCACAGTACCTCCAACTACCACACATCACAACACAACAAATTCTACTACCGAAGCACCAACTACCACACACCCAAATGCTACAACAGTCCCGACTCCTCCCCCAACCACTCCTCCTGTCCCCAAACCAAGTGTTGGAAACTACAGCGTCAAGTCTGACAACGTCTCAGCCTGTCTGTTGGCAAAGATGGGCCTTCAGTTCAGCTTCAAAATAAGTGGGGTATGTAAGAAACGGTCTGTATAGAGGAATGCAGCTTTTTGTGATCTTTTACTGCAAATTTGTTTTAATAAACTGTCACGCCACTGCAAATCTTATTTTATTCTTGCTGTTTAGAATGCCAGCATTCAGACTCTCAATCTTGACCCGAATCCTAATGTAACGGAAGTGAGTGGAACCTGCGGAAGTGGTGGAAATGACTCTTCCCTTGTACTGAAGTCCAAGGAAATCACAGTTCATTTTGTCTTCACAAACGTAAGTCTTTAAAGAAGCAAGTCAAATATAGTGTGGGCTGGATTCCACTGAGTCAAAAGGGAGGTAATTGTTCTGGCTTGGGTTGTTTGTCATCTGACTAACTTGCTATCATGGCAGGTCTTAAAGTCCCACTGCAGTCAATTTCATCCCTTAAAACTCATCTTTGATAATCAAAATGACGTTTAAGTTTTTTTTTTTGTTTTTTTTTTTTTCCTGTGAAAATTTCTTCATGCCTTAAAATGGCCTGAATGTAACTCTACACCTTTGCTTCATTTAGTGTATGTGGAACCATGAATATGCAAATTAGTCTCCGCCTCCACTCAATTACATTAGCTTGGACTACCTGATCCACTCTGTCAACTTTACTGTAGTAAACGCTGCACAATAGCAAGTGGAAATATTGGTTTAATTCAGCCATATATACTTGAACCAGAAATTGATTTAGGAGTGGAAGTTTGAATTATACAGGGCCGTCTACAAGTTGATGTATCAGAATGGTAATGCGTTTTATGCATCGCTCTCTACTAGTCTACATAAAGATAATTGGAATTATTAGCCTTTAGCTTGTGTGATAAAGGTATTTTCAACATGAAATGTATAGAAAAATGCAGACTAAGGATGCTCGGGTTAACGTGCTTAAAACAGTAGAACTAACAGTCATATGATTAGCTTAGATTGTTACAAACCAGTCACCAGAACAGATCACAGTGCCAATCACAGAACAAAATCCTTAAGTGACAATGACCAAAATGTTTTATTTATTTATTTTTTATTACTCAGCTGTAAGATTTAAATGTACATGTATCTTCAGGAGTCTCTCTTGGTTGTTGTGGCCAGAGAGCTCCCAGCCGCGAATAAAACATTATTCCTGCAAAGAGCAACTTGGGAGTTGTCTGGTATAAAAGACCTGGTGCTCGCATGTGTTTTGAGGTAGTGATAGTAGCTTTTTGAAGGGATGCTGTCACCATACTTCGGGGAAATATTGTATTAAGTATTACTGTAGTATATTATTATATTAACAACTGAAAGTTGTCTGAATTGTCTGTGAAGTCAGATTAGTAGGCTGTATTCGCATTGAGAATTTCCACAACACTTAACTACGTTATTTAACGGCTAATGTTACAAACCCTGTTCCCGTTCACCATCTCGGGAGTTAGACAGCTGCCTTCTAAAAATCAGCGTCCTTAGAAATGCTTTGAACAGCATGGAGTCAGTGGAGAAATGCATAATTCATCATCGGAGTATACATTGAGAAAAAGTCAGCAATTATGTTGACTGGTAAATTTTTACATGGTTTGTCTTAAAAATACCACATAGACATATAAACATTTAAAAAGACACCCTGTGGTGAAATTCAAGTTAAGTATTGTACTCTGTGGTGAATTAATTTTTTTTATTTTTTTTAAATTATATCTATCTCTATCACTCACTCATGTCTGCTTGCACCCCACTGAGGGGTTAGGTTTAGGAATGGGATTGGGGTGGACCTTCATACATGCTTCATGCGAAATCTTACGTTTTCATAATTCATACTAAATTGCCAATTCAATACAATTTACATTCTCATATCATGTTAATATATTTGTTTTTACAGGTTTCACAGAAGTTCCATCTGCATGCTTTGACATTCTCTGTTGATCTTGGAAATGGTAAGATTTTTAATGTGGATAACTGAACTAAAAGTGCCTAGGGATAAACCAATAAATAGCCAATATTAAAATTCTATACTATTTTGTCTTATTTTTTTTATATATATAATTATTATTATTATTATTATTATTATTTATTTTTTTTTATTTTTTTTTAAAAGATTTGCTGAAGATTACATTTAACAGTATTAAATTGGTGTTTGCAGTCAAATGTGTATGCTAATTTCCACCGTCTTGACAATGAAGTATCCAATATCGACCGATACAGAAATTCTCTAATATCAGCCATAACCAATATGATACCAATAATATTGTGCATCTTTAAAGGTGCTGCATCTCTTCTCATCATGTAATCATATTCTGTCCTCTGATTGGTGTGACCTCAACAGGGAGCACTTTCAGGGACTCCAATAATAATCTGTCTCTGTGGGAGGCATCTCTTGGGAGCTCATACATGTGCAGAAAAGAGCAGAGTTACAACATCACTGACAAGCTTACCGTCAACACGTTTGAGCTACAAGTGCAGCCCTACGCGGTCCAGAAGAACATGTTTGGCACAGGTATGTGTTTGTGATGCTAAAGAATGATGCTGAGATAATTACCACATCAGAGGTAATTCTACAGCATATGTGTAATGCATAACTGGACTGTGTCATTCAGTGCTGTAATTTATCAGATACTTTTCTACTCACACTACGTCTCACTCAGTTTCAATGAGCATTGCTTTTCAGAGTGGTTTGTGACCACTGGAAAACTAAAGCAGTTCTGTGTCACTTGTTAGTGTGAATTCTGGAATGCAGGCACTGCACTCATGCACAGCTAAATCTGATGAACCCATGGTTTCCTGTGATCATATCAAAATTAATGACTAGCTACACCAAGAAAACCAATAGTAAGAAGGATGTATATACAAAAATAACATGACAAACGCGCACTTTTTTTTTTTTTTTTTTTTTTTTTTTTTTTTTGGACAAATCAATCCTGATAGATCTGAATACAAGTTACTTTTGTAGGCTTACTGTGAGCAATAATACAGTTAAAACAGAAATATTGTGTAACATTACAATTTAAAATTACTTTTCTATTTTAATATATTTTAGATTTTCTGTGATGGCAAAGCTGAATTTTCAGTGTCACATGATCCTTCAGAAATCATTCTGATATGCTGATTTGCTGCTCAAGAAACATTTATATAAGAGAGATCCTCCATATGATACCTTTTTTATAGTTAGGGTTAGAAACTTAAAGATGAATATTATGAACTGGAAAAAATCTGATAATTACATTGCACAGCATCTTTGACTATTACACACACAAATACCCAAAGTCAACAGTTCTCTGGAACTATAATTTTGTCCAGAGAGATTAAAATAAACTGATTTACTTTCTAATAACAAATGCTTAATTGTACAACTATTTATGAGGTCTTAAAGAAATGACCCAGTATTACCAGATCGTGTCTGATTTTATGTCTTAAGTGTTATGAGAATATCTGCAGGTATTAATGAGAAGATGGCAGCTTCATCTTATGTTCATTCATGTTCTCTCTGTCTGCAGCCCATGAATGTTCAATGGATGACACCAGCCTCTTAATCCCAATCATTGTTGGTGCCGCTCTGGCTGGTTTGATTTTCATTGTTGTGATTGCATACGTGATTGGTCGACGAAGGACCTATGTTGGATATCAGACATTGTAATGCAACGAAATCAAAGAATCAAATCCTGAGTGTTTTAAGGGACAAACAAGCCTGTTCCTGGACCATTGTAAATATTGTGGGTTTTTGTGCAATCTCAATTGGCAACTGACTCTGGGCCACGGGTCAAAAAATGTTTTGTCCTTTTATAATTAATCCACTGGCCCTTAAACTGCAACACATTAAAATCTGAAGATGCAGTGGCACTCCAGGACCAGAGCTCCCTATTGTGAATTCATTTGTGTGTGCGCATCACCCCCACCCCCTTTTTTTTTTTTTTTTTTTTTTTTTTTTTTTTTTTTTTTTGTTGTGAAGTGCATGGTCTTGTGTTTTTGGCTTAAAGCCTAATTTTATGTCTTGAAATGCAAATTAGTGCTACAGTCATAGTACCATGCTATTCAAAATATTCATATCCAAGAATGGCGTAGTTTCATAGATCATAGGTCAATTTAAAGTATTTCGTTGCTCCATATTAGACCCTGCACTTGCTTCTTAGACATTCCTTTAATTTTGTTCATTTTGCAATTGATTAATTTAGCTCATTCAATTTGTGCCCATCATTACTGTATCCACAGCTTTAAACTGAAACAGTGTTTTATTCACCTGTCTTGCAGCATTTTGGTTAAATATTAAAAGTAGTTCCCGAAACAGGTTGTTACTGTGCGCTATAGTGAATGAACAGCTCACATTTATAGAGATCATGTGCTTCTGCAATATGTTGGTCATTCTGTATTCTGAGCAGCTGTGTGGGAGATTGCTACACTGAGAAAACCTCTAAACACGCTGGATGGCCCTTTCAAACAACTGAAGTTCTAGAACAGAAAAACAAATGCTTGAATGTTTACTCTTCATGACAAGCATTTTAAGAATGCAAGCCATTGTAATAAAACCCTGGTGTTTTTGAGTGACGCTTGGTAAAGCATAAAACAAAGAAATGGTAACTGGCATTTAAATGCTGTTACTAATAGTTGCTAATTGCTAATATTGCTAATTGCTAGTATTTAGTATTTCTTTCTTTTGGGTTTAAAAAGGGACAATGAATTGTAAATCAGATATCTTGTCAATTACTCTTTATAATTTTGACTTATTTACAGCTACTTTAGCCTAAAAGATACGCGCTGCTCTTTGCTAGTACAACTGTGAATTGCATTTGCCACAAGATTTTGCACCTGCTTTGAGCCCACTTTGGTAGTGGCTGTGGATGATTTTTGGTTTTCAGTTGCTCTTATGTCTTTATTCTTTTATCACATAATGGCTCTCTTGGTTTCAGGGCCCCCCCCTCCCCCCCCCCTCACTCTTTATGCACCATTCTAATTTAGTCTATGCAGCACCTGCACAGTCTTGTGTAAATGTTTTTCACTATAGCCAGGATAAATTGAACCTTCTAAACTGGTTACTTGTAATGTTGGTGCCTTGCTTGATGAAATTACATTTGCTTGCCATCCAATCACTTATATCAATAACTTTTTTTAAATAAAATGAATCTATATTTGTTTGTTTTTATGTTTTGTTTTTCCTGAGCATACTTTTGTGACCGTTTTCTGCTAGCAGACTTGTAAAAAGGGATTCCTTATCTGACTGGCCTAAAATTTGATGTTTCATGAGGTTTTGTTTTGCAATGGAAATGGCTGTTTCAATTGGCTTTTAGCTGCAATAAATGGAGAGAGACTATTGTGTATACATTAAAACTGGTGTGGGCCATCTTTTCACCCTTTAACAACTATCATGCAAATGTCAAAGAATATGATCCAATTGTAGTTTAAAACCATGGCTTTTTTTTTTCTTTTCTTTTTTTTTTTCCCCTTCCCTCACTCATTCTCTTTATTTTCAGCTGAGGATTGCACAGCAGATGAGCCTGATAACTTCATTGTCCCTATAGCGGTGGGAGTTGCCCTGGCTGTCCTCGTTATTATTGTCTTACTGGCCTATCTGATTGGAAGAAAGAGAAGTCAAACCTCTGGCTATGAGCAATTTGATTCGTAACAATAATCTGAGATTATGTAAAGTGTCCATGCAAAGGCTGGCAAATCTTGCAGTACTTCATAAATCAGTTATTTCAGTTTATGTGCACATTAAAATTATTTTGAAATGAGTCATATTTTAGATGAATTTGTATTCTCTTTCCAATGCATTTTGTAACATGATGTGGTGATTTATAAGGTAGGCCTTTATGGCACATAATACAACACCAATTCTGCATCGGTCTGACTGAATTGTTAGTTCTGTTGTGAATGAACTCATTTGGGTGCCTAGCAGTAGTATGTTATTTCCATAGTTACTCACCACCCCTTTCTCTCTCTCCCCTTTTCTCCCAGCGGAGGAATGCTTTCTGGATTCTGATTTGAGTTTTCTCGTGCCCATTGCTGTGGGTGTGGCTCTCAGCTTCCTAATCATACTAGTGCTTATCTCTTACCTGATTGGCCGGCGGAAGAGTCGCACTGGTTACCAGTCTGTATAACAACCCAAGCTGCTGCCATCTTGCCTCTAACCCCGGCTTGTTCTTTACCATTTATAATGCTGCTCCTCCTCTCTCTTCTGGTCCTGTTGGCTTTCTCTTTTGCCCTGCAAACTGCTCGACTCCTCACTTGCCGGCGCTAACCACTGATGACACCTCAGTTTCTAACACGTTTGATTGCTCTAATCATTTCCTGAGTACGATTTAAACGTTCTATGAATGATGTGGTATATTTCTGTTTAATCACACTCGAAGCAATGTCAACAGGCATGATTCAGTTGTTTAGTGTAAGCACAGGCTGTCTAAATAACCTGGCATTGTGCTGTATGTTAAATGCATGAAAAAAAGATTATTCCTCTGTTTATGGGAGTTTTGATGGATTTTCTTGCTCTAAGGATGCTCAGTTCTGGTTGCTGTGATTTATATTCATGTGAACTATTATATTGAATGAATGATGCAATTTTAGAATTAGAATGCCATTGAATGTAAATGCTCAATTAGTTCTGTAATTGTACTCCTGCGGAAAAAAATTTTCTTGCCGAAATTAGGGGTGAAAAGTATCCTGGCACATTTTCTTAATCAGCAGAGCTAATAAGTCACACTCTTGCACTTAGCACATTGTATTATAAAGGGACACTTTTTTTGTGACATTTACCAGCATTTGAATGAGGATTTTGTTGATTTGTGTTTGTGAATCATTAGGTCCCTCTCAGGGAATGTTGGAATTGTGATAATAGGCCTGTTAGTACATGGGTTTGTGAATTTAGTTTGTCATTTCTCTGGACACATGCATACAATGTACAAAATGCACCATTTCTAAGACCAAAGCTACAGTTTCCAATGCATTTTCAGTATATTTCCTGCTCAGCATAGTGAAATATGTCCAAACCATTTCATGTGTATATATAAAAAAAAAATTTTGTTTTTGTTTTTGGTCATTCTTTTTTTGCCCAAAGGATTTAGCGATACAAACACAATTAAACACAAAATATCATTGTATTATAGCGTGCCTTTAGTTGCATTTCTCTGTTCCTTTTCTATAAGACCTATATCTGTCAGGTTAAGAATGTTGGTTCAAGTTTCAGAGTGGAAAAAATTTCAATAAAATAGCTTTTTTGTTTTTGTACAGTAGTCTTCATCTTTTTATTCTCTTTCTTGCTCTCTTTGACTTCATGAAATCAGCATTTCTCAATGTGTTAGGCCTGATATATTAAAAGGATCGTTTACCCAAAAATGAAAATTAGACCATGATTTACTCACCCTCAAGTCATCCTAGGTGTATATGACATTCTTCTTTCAGAGTTCTATTAAAAAATGTCCTGGCTCTTCCAAGCTTTATAATGGCAGTGAATGGCTGTTTCTGTTTTGAAGTCCATAAAAGTGCTCCACATAATAAAGGCCTTATGAAGCAAAGCGATGCATTTGTATAAGAAAAATATCCATATTTAAAACTTTACAAACTGTAATCTCTAACTTCCGCTAACTGTCGTACGCGTTTACGAGACTGGCATTCCAGCGTAGGACGCAAGCGTAGCGTAAATTCCGGTGACGAACACGGAAGCACAGAGGATACAGCAAAAAAAAAAACCTTGGTTCTCGCGAGAATCAGCATACTCTCACCGGAGCATCCTCCATCATATGCTGGAACGCCAGTCTCTCATGAACATGCGTACGACAGTTAGCGGAAGTTAGAGATTACAGTTTGTAAAGTTTTAAATATGGATATTTTTCTTACACAAATGCATCGCTTCGCTACAGAAGGCCTTTATTAACTGGAGCTGTGTGGAGCACTTTTATGGACTTCAAAACAGAAACAGCCATTCATTGCCGTTATAAAGCTTGGAAGAGCCAAGACATTTTTTAATATAACTCCGATTGTATTCGTCTGAAAGTAGAATGTCATTTACACCTAGGATGGCTTGAGGGTGAGTAAATCATGGGCTAATTTTCATTTTTGGGTGAACCATCCCTTTAAGCAACTGTAGTTTTACACGGTTCACATGACTTTTGCAGTCATAACCTCCTACCTTCCCCTGATGGACTTCGATCAGCAGTGTTGCTATAAAAGTTACTGATGTCATAAATTATGCTACTCTTACTGGAATACTAGAATCATCTCTCTTTGACCTGCATATTATAGTAAGAACTGTTTATCACTAGATGCACATGAGTGTAGTGCTGATGTTTTTCTGTTCATATGATTTATGGGTTTACATTTTGTCATTTATCCTACAAAAGCACACATGCAATTTATCATAAGAGACATTATTTGCAAAACACATCACTACTGATGCTACTTTTAAAGAGAATGGAAAACTGAGCTGAAAGGTTTGATTCCGTTAATTCTCGTCCATCTTTATTGTTTATGCTAGAACATGAGTGCGTTTAAAAACATGAGCTGGAAAATCTTTGTCAGCCAGTGGATATTTCATTGTATTTACTGAATAACAAAGATGTGCAGTTACCAAATTCCATCTCACTATTACATTGCTTTTACCATGTCAATATATTCAAATACAATTAATAAATAATACTGTTGAAATCCTTCTTACAGGTAACTGAGCAGATATTTTCACTCAGAGATGAATTATGTGAAATTATGTTTTTAAGAAGTGTTGGTTGCATGCTCGACAAAAGAAAGATCAACTTGTATTTAATTATGAAGTTCTGAAAAGGATGGAATGGGATTTCTGTCCCACATTTCAGTAAAATACATTTGCCTCTGGAATCAAAATTTAGTATCCAAAAAAAAAAAAAAATTTAGTCCAAAAATGTACAATCAATTATTAATTCTAAACCACATCTGATTGTTATTCCATTAAATGAGCAAGTAAAAGGATAATGTTGTTTTCTGCCTTTTTTTCATCCAGAGGGGGAATTTAATGGAGACAGTGACTTAACGGAGAAAAACATTTAAAAAAAAAAAAAAATGTTGTTGTTTTAATGTGTTATATACACATCTGAATTACCAAAATAACTGAACGAAAAGGTTTAATACATGTTAATTCTACAATCTACACAGATCTAGAGAATTGTTTTGCCTACGTCTCACTGTAGACTTTGTTTGAGTGATTATGCCTCAATAGCTATAACGGCGACCTACGTATTTGGACATCTTTCCATATATTCATTTTATCCAATAATGAAATCCAGGCAGGTGTGAGTCTCTAGTGGCTGGGTACTGAATGTTACGTTACTGAATGTGATCTATAAACCTCAGTCTTTGCTTACTGGGAAATCCCTTGTTTGAAAAAGTAGTGTAGCAACACAGCTCTAACACGAATAGCACAGTGGCTGCCGGAGGCGTAATCAGAGGGCTAATGGGTAAAGACAGCACCCAGTGTGCTATTTCATTCATTATAACATACTCTGAGAATTTTAATTTCAATTTCTTTAGGTCTACTGCGAACCTACGCACCCACTTGTAAAGTAAAAGACACGCTACCCAGGAAACGGTCAGTTGGTGAATCGTTGATGATGCCCTTGCCGTTTAGTTTGCATTGAACATGTAGTTGGGTGTCGTACTGGACTCCAGAAAAGCGCACAGCCACCAGTGGGGAAGAGTAGTTTACCTGTTTGTAGAAATGGTGAAAAATGCTATGAAATGTTATTAAATTATGAGGAATTCTGAGATGTGAAATAGGATCACTTACATGTCTCAGTTTCCCATAATAGGGATAGTACTGCAAGTCGAAGATATTTCGTGGAAAGAACTCGACTTCTCCAAGGCCTTCAGTTGACCCTTTCTGGAAAAACATTGGAGAAGATCCAAAATTGTTACTTTACAATGACAAATGCTGCAAAGAAATTGGGTTATGTAATACATTGTTGTATTGTATAGTTATTTTATATCTTATTATACAGTATAGACGGATTATGCTAGTCATTAATTATTACCTTTACTCCACATGTAACGTTTACTGGAGTGCCTTGACCAGGCAGATACCCGAGAATCTGTCAGAAAACAGTCAAGCGTTTTACATACCACTTAACTAGCCATTGAGATTGGACTGATTATATTATAAACTGGAGGATGTGTTCATTTAGTCATCGCTTATATTAACCACAAGATGGCACTAGAGCTTCAGAGCTTTATTCTGTTTTTAGGAGGGGGGGTGGAATTCTGCAAACAAAATCATTTTTGAATAGTATGTTCCACACTATTATAATCTCACCCGATTCATTTTGACGATGATGCAGGGTTTTCCCTTCGAGTATCCGAAATCTTTGTCGTGCATGCCGGAGCATTCGCCCAGCGAAGACCTCTTAAACTGACATGCCTTGCGCTCGGCACTCTCCTCTAAGTCATCCTGCATGAAATACGTATTTCCTTTGCATGGAATGTTCCGCCTATCCTGCACTTTATCTTCATAGGCTGGATATGGCCATGGCGGGAAACCGTAATAAAAGACATGGAAGAGAAAAAAGAGAGAGAGAGAGAGAGACCATAAATTAACCAAACAATGGCTGTCGCCCAGCCTGGCCTCTACAACTTAAAGGCCAGCACAAAAAGTGGGGCCCTGGCAGCACTGAGCAGTTACACTGAGCGCATAAAAGGGTTTCCCTCCTTGTCAGTATTTCTATAGACAGCAGGACTTGTTAAACAGCGTGCTGGAGCGATTTGAATCTGTGCCTGCTGAACAGAAAACGTAACTTCCCTATTAAAGAGTGTAAAACCAAACTCAGCAACCATAGTTGTTCAACTAGTTCTCTCATGCAGGACTTACGTTTCAAATGGGCTTCCAGTGCTCTCGCATACTTCTTCCACGATTTTTGGTCAGAGGCGTTGAAAGCAATGTCAAACCCATGAGCTACATCTACATGAGGTGACATTGTCATACCTGCCAGGAGACAGAGAAGATTATGAACCTCAAGAATGAAAGTATTGAGCTTCTGTATTAGAATTTTGTTTATGTACTTATATAATAATGTAATTTAGTATAATAATAATAATTAAAATACTTATTTTTTCATTTCTAATCATTATTAATTTTAAATTATGTACAAGTGTTATTTTAAATAATCCATCCATCCATCCATCTATTCTCCAAATCCTTTGTAGGGTCACAGGATTTAAATTATATACTTATTAAATCATTAAAAATAAATTTAAATAAATAAAAATAAATAAAAAAATAATAATTTATAAATATTTTCAAAGATTTACAAAATATTTATATTTTTATATATATATATATATATATATATATATATATATATATATATATATATATATATATATATATATATATATATAATATGCTTTTTGAAAGTTCAAAAAGTAAAACGCTGATTTTTCCAACCTGGTGGCATCACCCTGTCATTGTAGGTGGGAGCATATGGACTAATTGACCACATCAGGCAACACATACAACCAGCAAACATAGCCGCGAGGAAAATGTATAATGCTGAGTAGAAGAGCAGAATAAGACCTGAAAAAAGATAGAAAAAAATATATGAATAAAGCAAGATTTCATTGAAGAAACCCCTTGTATGTATTTGTTAAAATAACTGATTCACATATCGAAGAATTTGCATAAATAGAATGTGAGATCAGGTTAACACATTTTGTCATAACAGAATTTCTTTCAATCAATTGAAAACTAAACTTTATCATTTGTTAGTAATCATTTTTGCGCTCCAAGAGTTAAGACACTAAAGTCAATGTAACTGAAAGCTAAAAAAAAAAAATGAGCGCAACCATTGTCCTTTAATTTTCAATTAAGACTCCATTAACAGCTGATCGAATGGGAGGTGTAGTCAAACTAAACGGCTTTTGCTGCGCAGACAATTTTGCAGGGACTAGCTGCCACAAAGGCCTTTCTGTTTGAGCCTAGTGAAAATTCTCCCAGCTGTCCTTTCACTCAGGAACACAGTGAACCTCCGGTTGCCATCATAGTGACGGTCTTTTGCAGCCATACAGAGCCACGGCCAGCTCCAAGGAGCCCCATCACCCCATTCTGGCATTGTGAGGCCTCTGCACTCTCCTTTCATGGGACACGCATCACAGCGCTCCAGCAGCCCCTCCCCTGCCCTAAGGAAGACTACGGCTGTTTATTTAATCCACCTCAAGCACATTCCCCATCATATCATGGCCATGTAAAGCGTGGAGATGTTGCATTACGTCTGCACTCAATACGAAGGCATTGGTGCATTGACATTTTCCTCTGCTATCCCCAGGAAACGTTCATATTGCTGTTTAAAGTACTCGTCCCAATGGGAATTTGCTGCGTTGCTAAGCAACGGGACGTTTAGCGGCAGCAATTGGCCACTCTGTCATCATCGGACTTCTTCAGGAAATGCTCGCTGCCAAAAAAGTTCTGAGCTCGGAAAAAAAAAAAAAAAAAAACACTACATGTTAAGTTGCGCCGTAGATCTGAGAGCGTGTTGGGGGAGATCTGGAGGTCAAGGGGGCTTTGGGAAAGAGGGAGAGAAAAGCACGGTAGGGGTAAATGGAATGTGATCCCGGGCCAGCAAAGGGACTGTGACATTCGCTCTCCCACTGAGGACCATTCCCCAGGCAGTCTGTTTTTGTCAAGATGTCTCTAAGCTATCTGTGCACCTAAGTAAACAGTAAGCTTGGACATGCACACACACATGCACCCACAGTGACAGCGTGTACACGCACACACACACTCTCAGTCTAAGTGAGCAGAAGCACAATTCATCCCCCCTTCATCCCCGCAACTCATTCTCACTACAAATAACTCCACTAAAAATGGAAAATAATGAGCAAAAACAATAAGCAATGGTCTCACTTGCCTTTGCGTCTACGGCGAGACTGAACTTCATTAATTGACTACTTTGTTTACAGTCCAAGTATAATTTAGATGCACTCCCTCACCCACAGACAAATCCCCATTGTTTTGCCATTAAAAAACTCTTATCTTCTTGTGTACATTCAAATATAATTTTGTCTTGTTACTCACTCCAGCTCTTCCCCGAGCGGCCCATAAACTCCTTAGTTTCTGCGTTCCACAGGTAAGTCTTTAGGTCGTCGATTTTCTCATGCAGCGTCCTCTTGGGCTTTGGCTTGGGCTTCCATTTCTCAAAGTTAAGGTCATCCTGCTCCAGAGGCTGATGTTCTACCAGTCCTTCCTGTTCCACTTCCATGGCCTCAGCTAGTTCGTGTTTATGAAGTGATCCTGCACGCTAAAGACAACACGGAAAGTTAAAAAATAGTATTCACAAATACGTTTCTGAATCACATAGTGCAAGTAGTGTAAAAAAGTATCCTGCAACAAGCATTAAACAACTAAAAACTCACTTTAATGTGGATAATATTGTCTGATGCTCAGATATTTATCTTCAAACAGTTATAAGCAAGTGTAGGATCTCATTCAGTGTGAATGAAAGAAGTTTCAGAATCCCATTGATCTATGAGAGGCAGAAGAGGACCCACACACTCGCTGACCCATGTTGGGAGATCTAACCTCTCACAGCTGCACAAGATCGGCAGGGTCAATCTTCAGCCAGATGTTACACACTCATTCTCAATATCAGGACACACATAAAATACACTTTAAAAATACTTTTGCAGCATTTATTAATCTAAGTTAATGTTAATTTCTACATAGAGAAATTTTTCAACATTATTGCATTGTGAACGAACATGAAATAAACATATTTAATATATAGAGTCAAACTGCCTACATTAGGTTACATCAATAATAGTCGTTTTTAACAGTTCAGATAAAAAACAGTTTCTTAAGGTACCAGAGGTATTTCAAATGCCTCTACTACAATCAAATACATGTTTAATTATAAGCCAATAAAGATGAATAATTGCCCATGTTAGTTTACCTAAATAATGATGAGCAGTTGAAACGCTTTTGGTGATACTCCTTCTGTACCAGTAATGAATTAAAAATGAATGTAAAAAATGATACAAAACATTTGACCCAGGCTACTATTGGTTTAAAACCACGTTTATCTATTATAATGTTTACTTTATATTATAGACTATAGAGCACTAATCCAGCAAGACATGGTCATCACAATGCCCTCATCCCTAATCAAAAGTAACCACATTACTCTGGTGCATTGTGGTTATGGTCACTTGCCAGTTTTGAAACTTTGTCTTCCAGGAGCAGGTCCTCCGCCCCTCCCGTGGTAGAGTCGCGCTCCATGATCTCTCAATGAAGAATAAAGGTACTTGTTAAACCAATCACATATACGAGCGGTCCAAGCGATTTACTGAGAGATTTCAGTCCACGAATCAAGTCTGCAGCAGTTCAAGGAAGTCAAATACTGTGTCAAATAAATGTTCAATCTTTCTTCTTCCTCTTTTTCTTTTTTCTTTTTTTTTTTTTAAAAAGTGAAGATGATTAGAGAATATTTCGATGTCTTCAGGAAAGAAAAGGGGGGAAAGGAAATCTCAATGCTCAAACTGCCCCCCAAAATAATGTCTTGATGAAGGCACTGATGTGATGTCTTCAAGTTCACTGTATGCTGACTGAACAAACGTTAATTCTGCTCAAGAACTGTTCGTTCGAATTTCATTGAGTTTTCCCCTTACAACGGATGTCGGGTGCGGAGGAGCTTCTTGCTAGGAGTCGAGCATCATAGTGAATGGAGTTGAGCTGAAGAGGGAAAGTGGGGGTGGGATACAAAGTGGAGTTTTTTTGGCAACAGCTTCGTTTGGTGTTGTGTGGAATTCTGCACACGCACACCGCATAGTCTCATTGTCTGCTGAAACAAGCTCCATGCAAAGACCCACGGCTTTATACATTTCTGCTCTGATCTGCATTTGCCGTTGTCAATCACTAAGTACTGCATCAGCAACTACATTAGAACAGCAAGGTTTAGTATGCAGGACACTTCACTAAACAATCCCCATTGACTGTTAAACTGGAGAGAGTAGGCTATTCGCGCGCATTACATAATGCATTCAGGAGACAAACGCAAAATTGTGAAATATGGGCCCGCTTTGGTCTGTGTTGGCGTCAAAAGCGTAGCAAATTCATAAAGTTGTCATCAAGCTCAATATTTGTACACAGATCACGTTGAGCTCCCTAAACCCGCTGATTTTTTTAAACCTGAAAAGAACTCGCGTCATGGAAAATTCGGTCTTGTCTGGTTCTTTCTGCTTCTTTGGTGGAGAGCAGGTCATTCAAAGAAAGACCATCAAGGACTGAAACGAGCAAATGCAATCATTTACTTTGTGACAAAACTAGGCTGGAAGAACAGAGATTAATAGGCTAGCCTATATTAATGTCGCCGCGTTTTATTTCCTTACATAGCCTAAACAAGAAGTATTAGCCATGATTGCTTGCTTGCTTGTATAAAAATTAAAGGTGATGGAAGCATTAACTTCCATTTAATTCCATTTACTTACCGGTAAACACAACTAGCCTATAATATGTATGTATGTATAGGCTTGTTTACGTAAAAATTAAAGGTGATCGAAGCATCTATTAACTTCCATTTACTTCCATTTACTTACCGGTAAACACAACTAGCCTATAGTTTACGTAATATTGCAATTAGCAATAGTAGCCTAGAGTAGGCTATAAGCAAAACGCACCATAAAACTGAAATCACATAGGCTAAATATGTTTCAGAGTGTTTCATTTCACACGTTTTGAACTCTGCATCACCTCAATAGACTATAATTTTATATATGTGAGTGTGTGAGATGCATCAATATAAACAATGGGTGAGCTACTTCTAAATAAGGAGCCTGTCGCTGCACGAGTGAACCGTAAAATAGGCTAAACAAAAATGCAAAGAATTCGGAACTTATTGTAAAACCCCTATGTAACTTTAATTTCTTTATTTTTAAACTTGTTTGTGTTTGTTCAAAAGACCAGTTGATGGCGCACTTTCATTACTTTGATATTGGTTCTGGTTCAGGAGACATTTAAATAGTCGAGAAAGCTAACACAAAATTATTATTCTCTATATTATATTGAATGCCCTTAAAGTATTTTCATGTAGCTAATCCAGTCTCTTAGCCTACTTTTTGCACGCTGAGTAGGCCTAATGTGTATTGTGGCAGGTGAAACAATTATTCTAACGCGAATTTAAAGATAAACAGGGCTATAGAATTATGTAGCGATTTCCTCTACACTGCAGCAACTACATACAAGGTCGTATATACATTTTGTCGTTCTTTTGGAGTTTTTTTGAGTCCTAAGGAATCTCAAGGTAGGCCTACCGAATCTTTGAATCAAGTTTCTAATTTAATTTAATATATTAAATAAATTTAAAAAAAAATTAATCACATTTTTTATTTATTTAGATTTAATTTATTGCTTTACTCGTTTATTTTAATCTAATTATTTATTTATTTCCAGACTTTTCCACGGACCGCCTGTCACTCTCTTGCGGCCCCCTGGGGGTCCCCGGAGCCCAGTTTGAAAACCCGTGAACCTTAGGAAGGGATTTACTGTGATAGGGTTGAAATATTGTTTCTTTGTTTAATGACAGGTATCACCACACAAACGAAAGAAAGTTGTTGTTGTTGTTGTTTTCGATGTAGATGGTAGTATTGTTTATTGTAAGTGCAAATTATATTTACGTTCTAAATGCCTAAGAACCTCTGAATCTATTTTTTGAACCAGTTATCTGAAACGGACTGTTCGAAAGAACCGAATCAAAATGAGTCGCACTTCCAATCACTACTGCTATGCTGACTCAAACAGCTAGGGGTTCTGCCTCGCGCACGCGCAGCGCTGTTCTCCGTGCGGCGTTCTGCTGATGGGATGAGGGCAGCGGATTCATGAACAACAGACCCAGATGCTGATGAGAGAAGAGCGGCTAGAAGGGCGACGCATGGTGTCAGAGAATGCCACGGCAAGAAAAGAGTTTCCAGTCATTAACGCTGAGGGAAGGCATCATTGTCTCATTGACTGCGTTCTTTGTTTTTGACTTGAAGTCATAACTGCGGCTAATGCTGCATATCCTGACGTTACAATGCCAGCGGGGCTGAATGCGCAAGGCAGCGGTATACCTATCTCTGATGCGATGGGTAAGTACAAGGTCAATGGCATTCACTGCGCCTACAGTCTTACGGAGCACAATTTACACTTGTATGTACATTTAAATGCGATTAGCTACGTTTATTCATAGTAATTATAAGAGCAGGCTTGCACCACAGAGAAATAAGCGTCCCGTAACCTACATTCCTACGTGTACGTGTGTCCTCAACGAATGTCGATAGAACATTTATTGATAATGTTAATGAAAATACACAGCCATATGTGGAATATTATTTGCATGCGACCTAAAGTTAACATGTATTTTGTTTAGTGATAGAAAACCCTATTACATCACATAGTACCTACATTAATCTGGGTTTCTGGGTTGTGTCAGAGCCTTTGCAGCTGTTGATACTATCGACATACAAGAGGTCATGATTGTTTTGTTTGCATTACCCCAAAACAAACGTGCCTAAAATAAGACAATGATAACAAAATGTTGCCCAAGGGAAGGGTGTGTTGTGCTGTGGCATCTTCCAAATCCATTGTCTTTTACAGGATCGTTTAAGAGGAGGAAAAGAAAGTCCATCATAGTAACAGTGATGCTCCTAATTGTCTCCATACTCATCCTGGTCTTTGGTCTGGCCGCTACCACTAGGACACAAAACATCACTGTTGGTGGCTACTATCCAGGAGTCATTGTAAGTATGTTTCTAATGTTCATAGCCGTGTGCTGAACAGACTGCAAACCATTCTGGTCTATAAATGGGTTTGTAATGTAAAGCACTGTGGGGAGGAAAAGGCCTCATGTTTAATTATTTTCCGCTTGGCCCACCATTATGGTGACCGGTGGCCATTACCTCATTACTGTAAGGTTGAACTGAGTGAACCAGTCATCCATTCATTGTTCAACAGCATGTATCATTATGTTCAACACTCTTGGAGAAACATGCAAGCTTAAATAATACTCCAGAACGTTTTGTACATGTAACAGGTGTTTTCTTGGTATTCTGCAGGGACTGACTGTTTTGAAATACTATATGCAAGTGACATGGCCAGACTGCGTATATAGCTCTTAACTTGGCCATTGACCACACCATAAAATAAACTATACTGCTTGGAGAAAGACAAAAGGCTTTGTGGCAATGGGATATTGTATGTGGGATTGCAATTGAGTGAGGTCATCTACCTTTAAGACTATGAAATAGGTTTATATTTTACATAGACTTGCATCATGATAGAGTTTCCCCCTGTGATATTTTCAGCTCGGCTTCGGGTCCTTTCTGGGAATCATTGGCGCCCATTTGATAGAGAATAAGAGGCAGATGGTAAGGAGTCTTTCATTACACTGCTCATATTGGATTCTGTGGTTGTGCATTCTGTCATCCAATTGACATTTTTAACCAAATGCCCGCACAAACAAACACATTTCCAAGAATCAACTGCTTGTTTTTAGTCATGTCATAATGGCAGAAAGGGCTCACAGGTTCGAGCTCGAATAGCAGGGCATGTTGCAGGCCTTGTGGTGAGAAGCACCCAGAAATAGCTCAGTGTAAGGGGAGCGGGATGGATATCCAGGCAGGAATGTTCAGAAGCCATTGCAGTGCAGAGGGAATAGGAGGTGCCACAATCCAAATAAAGAATGCATGAGGATGGCATGGCTGGCCAAATCATAGACACACAGGAACAATTATTGCTGGGAGAGTGCAGGAAAAACACTCCACCCTTATAGTGGACGTGGTTAGAGCATATGTAGTGGGGTCCAGAAGTCTGGGAATTTGAAAATCTGAAAAAAACCTGGAGATAAACAATGTTTAGTTTTTGAACAATGTAAAACAAGAAAGAAGTGTTGACGTTTCTACACTATTTCTAGGTCACTAATCAAATAAGCAAATCTGTAGAATTGAGCATGTCAGATCCTTTTCTACAGACAGTCAGATGTTCTTGTTTTCATTAAAGCACAAGATGCTCTTTGGATCATTTTCCAATCATGCTGGAGAACATGATCATCAGAGTTTATGCTGCTTTAGTGCTGCTGTCATTAAAGCAAAAGGGAGACAAACCAAATACTAAGACTTTTCACTTTTCACTCATATTGGTACAGTGATAACATAAATTGTATTATTCAAATATAAATAATCTCTTGTCACCAAGTCTCATGCTCACCAAAGCTGAATTTATTTGATCAAAAATACAGTAGAGTAAAATTGTGCAATGTTTTTACAATTTAAAATAACTGTTTTCTATGTCATTACATTTTAAAATATAATCTATTCCTTTGATGGCAAAGCTGAATTTTCAGCAGCAATTATGCCAGTCTTCAGTGTCTCATGATCCTTCAGAAATCATTATTATATGCTGATTTCATGCTCAAGAAACATTTCTTCTTATTATCAATGTTTATAACAAGTTAATATTTTTTTTAAACCGCAAAACATTTCTTCTCAGAATCATTTGATGAATAGAAAGTTCAAAATAACAGCATTTATTTGAAACTGAAATCTTTGTAACATTATAATAATAGTCTCTACTGTCACTTTTGATCAATTTAATGCATCCTTGCTAAATAAAAGTTTTAATTTCTTTAAAAATATAAAATTAAATATATATAAAATTTAATTTTTTTTTTGTTAGTTTGGAAAAAAAATCTAGGATAGAATTCATTATTTTACAATGGATCTATTTAAATTAGGTTATATCAAGAATAACACTCAAAATGGCATTATTTATTGATCAGATATGGGCAATTAAAGGGATAGTTCACCCAAAAATGAAAATTAGCCCATGATTTACTCACCCTCAAGTCATCCTAGGTGTATATGACATTCTTCTTTCAGACGAATAAAATCGGAGTTATATTAAAAAAGTCCTGGCTAATCCAAGCTTTATAATGGCAGTGATTGTTGTTCTGTTTTTGAAGTCCATAAAAATGCATCTGTCCGTCATATAACATGTTCCACACGGCTCTGGGGGGTTAATAAAGGCTTTCTGAAGTGAATTTGTGTAAGAAAAATATCCATATTTAAAACTTTATAAAATAAAGTTTTGGCCGATCGCCTTCCGTATTCAACTTATGGAAAAAGTGTTGAAAGTGCCTCTGCAGTTCAAAATGCTTACGCTACCAGTTACGCTCGTCAGACGTAGCATAAGCATTTTGAACTGCAGAGGTGTGTAGTTGTGTTTAGTTGTCCTGTATTATACAAAGCCATAAGACAGACGCCTCTGCAAAGTGCTTTAGAATACAGGCAGAATGGCGTGACTAAATAGCTGGTTGTGAAAAGGCAGAGAAATCAGTGAAGCTAAGTGGCACTAAGGAAGAATCCAATCAGACCACACTATCTCCATGTCCCATAATAGACACATCTACAAGATCTTAGACAAACCACTTTGATCTGTATCTATAAGGAAATCGTACATAGTAGTAGTGCCCAGGTATGAATGCACGTGCATTGAGCTACTACACAAGCAAATAGGCAAATAGGATGACATTGCTGTTCTGCTTACAGCTGGTGGCCTCCATTGTCTTCATCAGCTTTGGTGTGGTGGCAGCCTTCTGTTGTGCTATAGTGGATGGCGTTTTTGCTGCAAGACATATAGTAAGTGCTTCCACACCATGTTATTGTAAAATGCATTTCTTCAGATAAGCATTGCAGTGAAAGCACTGTCATGACATAGTGCTGTTGTTGTTTTAAAGGACCTCAGACCTGTATATGCTGGCCGATGTGAATATTACTCCAGTGGGACTGCGTTTGATTTAGATGTGAGTCGCCAACCTGAGAGAAGTGCTTTCACCAACTTACAAGTCTCAGAATTTGAGGGTTATGTACTAGTATAGTGGGATCCCATTTAGAAAACACATCTGTCTTGCAGGTCCACTGTCAAACTGCATCTCGGGTCTCCTGTAACCTGCGCGTGAAGAGCAACACCTGCTACTGCTGCGACCTTTACAACTGTGGCAAGTATGTGTGTGTGAGCAAGTCCCATTTGGATACATCCCTCCTAGAATATTTTCTGCAAACAGGCGGATCTGAAAAAAAAAAACCCAACAACAACTATGCTTTGTTTTACCTTGGTTAATTTCTGGTTTATATTTGCTTGTATGTTGTGTGCTTCTATCCCTGAAATTCAGCTCTGTTCGAAAGAACGTTTGTGTTTATTTATGTTTCAGAGAGCATCCTCTTATGGGACTTCAGAATAAAGATGTTTTGAAAAAATTTAGGAAATCCTCCATGATTTGGAAGTAGGTCTTTCCACTTTTAGCCCCTCAATGACATTGACAGCCCATTATTTTTTGTTGTTAAACTACTAAGTGTGGCTGCATACAGTCGCTGTACTTGATGTACAGTTACTTTACTGATGAAATGAAAGGAACTAAGATTTAGCGTTCTCTGGTTCCTGTTTCACAGGTGAGGAGAGACAGCAATAATTTAGATTTACGTGTAAAGAGTCTTTGATGACAGTGAGCTTAAATAAGGATGTTGGATATATTTATCCATTTCATGCTCTTCTTAAGAGTGATGTGCACTGGTATGTAGATGGTTTTGTTCTATTATTTTGCATGAATCGCTGTTCTGTCATGCTTTACCTCTTTTGTTGCTCTGCCTGTCACCACTATGTGTCTTATTTCTTTAATGAATCTCTTGCTATAATATGTTTCTTCTCCTCATCATCTCAGTCGAGTGGAACTGCGAGGAGGGTACCATGAGTACACAGAGGTGCGGAGCTGCCAGGATGTTGTGCACCTTTACCACCTGCTGTGGTCTGCTACTATTCTCAACATTGTAGCTCTGTTTCTGGGCATCATCACCGCCGCAGTGCTGGGGGGCTTCAAGGACATGGTGAGATTGAAATGCAGTGCAAACAACTTATATACACTATATGGACAAAAGTAGTGGAACACAAATGTTAATTATTGAATTCTGATTTTTTAATCAGACCCATTGCCGCAGGTGGATAAAATGTCGGTCTGCATGGCTAGGTGCATGGCTGCAGTTCAATGAAATTTGACCCCTGCTAGATATTCCACAGTCAACTGTAAAGATTTTTGGAAAGTGGAACCATTTAGGAACAGCAGCAACTCAGCCACTAAGCAGAAGACCACATAAAGTCCCAGAGCGGGGTCACAGAGTTCTGAGCTGCATGGTGCATAAAAGTCGCCAGCTGATTCCATAGCTGAAGAGTTCCAAACTTCTACTGGCATTAATATCAGCACAAAAACTGTGTGGCAGGAGCTTCATGGAATGGGTTTCCATGGCTGAGCAGCTGCATGCAACCCTCACATCACCAAGTGCAATGCCAAGCGTCAGATGGAGTGGTGTAAAGCACGCCGCCACTGGACTGCAGTGGAAACATGTTCTGTGTAGTGACTAATCATGCTTGTTTGGCAGTCTGATGGGCGAATCTAAGTTTGGCAGATGCCAGGAGGAGGCTATCTGCCTGACTGCATTGTGCCAAGTTGCCAGCTGTAAAGATTGGTGGAGGAGGGATTATGGTGTGGGGTTGTTTTTCAGGGGTTGGGCTAGGCCGCTTACTTCCACTGAAGAAAAATCTTATTGCTTCAGCATACCAAGACATTTTGGACAATGCTATGCTTCCAGCTTTGTGGGAACAGTTTGGGGAAGGCTCTTGTCTGCCTCAGCATGACTGTGCTAGTGCACAAAGCAAGTGCACAAAGCAAGGTCCATAAAGACATCCCAAACACCTTTGGGATGAACTGGAATGGAGATTGCGAGGTAGGCCTTCTCGTCCAACATCAGTACCTGACCTCACAAAGGCTCTACTGCAGTGGTTCTCAAACCTGTCCTGGGCTGCATCCGAAAACCTAGGCAGCTGACTTGTTGCCTTGCTGCCTTATCAGGCAATGACTTGTAAGGCAGCGTTTGCGCACGAAGGTACTTAGCGGACAGACTTCTGAGGCAGTGGAACGATTTAATGATCTACAGCAAAATAAAGCGAGCTTAGGTGAGAACTAAACAAATATTTAATTATTACAGTAGTAATTTCTTGCTAGAAATGACATCAGAAGTGGAAAACGTTGGTCCAAAACGTACATTTACACACAAAATGACCAGCAACCACAACTTTCAGACGCCATCTTTCTTTTTCTGCTCAACTGTCACCGAATGGAATGCACAGGATTGTGGGATATCAAAGGCAGCGAAGGATACATCTATGCTGCCTTCAAAAATCGATCAGATGAAGGTATCTCAGGAGGCAGGAAGTGAAGCTAACATTGGATTCGGACTTGCCTTGATGCCTTCCTACCTTGAAATGTGTCCTCCGAAGGCAGCATTTTCCAGTTTTCGGACGCAGCCCTGGAGTACCACCAGCCCTGCACATTTTGTATGTCTCCCTCATCTATCACACCTGATTCAACTCATGAGCTCATTAGTAGAGACTGCAAGACCTGAAATGGATGTGTCAGATATAGGGAGACATACAAAATCTACAGGGCTGGTGGTACTGAAAACACCTGAAAATCTTGTGGAAAGCCTTCCCAGAAGAGTGGAAGTTGTTATAGCTGCAAAGGGGGGACTAACTCCATATCAATGTCTATGTATTTAGAATGCAATGTCATTAAAGTTCCTGTTGGTGTATTGGTCAGGTGTCCCAATACTTTTGTCCATGTAGTATAGATGCATTTTGTATGATTTGTGAGAACCTGTGACATTCATTGAGTCTCTGTTTTTTGAAGATGCCTACAGCAGCACCAGATTCTTGTGAGCCAGAACCTCTCCCTATTCCTCCACCGCCAGAGACTCCTGGCCCCACCACCTCCAACAACTCTTTTTACAACACTGCCCCCTGCTTACCTCCATACACTGCCTATGACCTTCAGGTAATCACATTCACTTTGAGCTATCAGCCCATGTTGTGTTGCATGCTTTAGTGCAATCAATATTTTTTTTTTTTTTAAATGTATGCAAATAAACAATGTATATAATATTTATTAAAGGGTAAGTTCACCCAAAAATTAAAAAAAAAAAATCATAATTTTCTCACCCTCATGTCATTTCAAACCCATAAGACTTCTGTTCATCTTCGAAACACAAATGAAGATATTTTAAATGAAATCTGAGATTTCTGCCCCTCTATTGACAGTCCACAAAACTACCACTTTGTCGCTTCAAAAAGTTCATAAAGAGATCGTAAAACGAATTCATATGAATTGAGCAATTTAGTCCAAGTTTTCTGAAGAGTCTGGATCGCTTTATATGATGAACAGATTTAATTTAGGCTTTTATGTTCATCATATAATTTATTTTAAATATTTTATTTCAGCTAATGTTTATTTTATTTTAAGTAATGACATTTTTGAATGGTTTTAGTTGACAATAATAACCCTGACTGAGAGCCTTAGAGATTATACTTTATATGTTTTGAGTGCGTATGCTATGAACATGCCGTCTGCTAATGTGTCTTTACAGGGTGCCAGCTTGTTTCCTGACTCTTCAGGTCTGTCTGATGATTCCCAGTCTGGAGCCAGTCACATGTGGCCAAATATGATCCCACCTCGTTATTCTCCTCCTTATTACCCACCTGATGAGAAGCCCCCACCATACAGCCCCTAAGGGACCAGTCTGAGGAAGACATTTTCCTGGATTTGGGTATTTTTGAATATTAGTGTACCACATCATTGAACAATCATTGTTCTTGAATGAACAACCTTTGCAGAAGAGGCTCACCTGTGTGGCAAGTTAAGTATAGAGAGACTACAACATTAACCACAGGCACTCATCACCATACAGCAAATGTAATATGCAACATTAAACCCTTACAAGATTTGCTCAAGTCAACAAACCTGATGTGTAAAATATTCATGCTCTATAGTCTCAATCCAAGAGGACTCTAACAACTAGCCTGATTATGAGATCAAGACTGTTCACAGATAAGCCTTAAAATGTGTGTCCGCTTCCAGTACAGCTTCACCTGGTTCACCACATTTTCCTGTAATAGGTAACCTCTGTGGGTCTCCTACTTGTGATTCCTCTGCGTAACTCCATAATGTGAACTTCTCCCTTCCAAAGTGGCACAAAGTGTTTTGCGTCGCCTCTGCTTCCTCAGCACGAGGATGAGTCTCATGTCTTATCTTGCAATTGATTTGCACTTTATTGTCTTCAGAATTTACTGTATTCACACAGTTCTACGTAATTACTTGAGTTATTTGTAACTGTTTCGGGCAGCTAGATTGTAAAGAACTGTACATATTTTTAGGCTGAATCTTACTTTTTGTCCTGAGTGCTTTAATAGGATCAAAGATCTAACCTGTAATATGTGGTGTTTCTTTTGCATTACGTCAAGCACACAATCATGTCACAAATTCAAATAATCTTTTGTGACAAAAATATAATTTGCTTGATACAAAGTAATAAGCTCTTACAAGAATGAGAGGACTTTCAAAACCTGTACATCTCACATTCATCTGCCATTTTGTGTTGCCGTCGTTTCTGTCTAGAAATGACAGGACTTACCGAATGTAAAAAAGGACTAACCATTATATAAATTTACATGAATTTAAACAATTAATTGTTCAGTACAGAAAGTGTTTTCACATTGCAAATATATCAGTGTGTGTGTCCAATGCAGTGCATAAAACGAACAATCAAACCGCCTTCTCATAATTGAGTCTTAAGACTTATAGTATTCTCCTTTTCATCTGTTTGTGTTCACTGTGAGTGTCAAGTCTATACACTGTACTTTATGTGCTCGATTTATATCAAGAAAATTGTCCTTTTTCTGATGTGAGTAGAGATATTACAACAAACTCAACAATTTTATGACTTCCTGATTGATGTTTAAGTGCAACTGGTGATTATACTACAGCCACATGTAAGATCTTTGCCTCAATTGTTCATTTTTGACCATGTTCATGTTACATGAAAGCATTGTTTACCTTTGATGTTAAAATCTTAAAATGAAAGACTGATAGTTCAGCTCAGTATTATTAAATATAAAATGTATAGCTGGAATAGTTTTTTTTTTGCTTATCACACATGCATTTCCAAATATGTCTACCGGCATTTGGCCATTGAATCCATTTTATCCCGCATCATGTGGAATCTGCACATTACAGATTATAATCATGAACTGGTGCGTTATAATATGATCGTCGACAAGATCCACTCTGATATAATAGAGAGGCAGGAATGCTCATATCATTGACTGGTCGTTATCATACTGGAAAATACTTATCACTTTCATGATGCTCTTGGAAATAAAAGAAATACATGTGTATGTTCTTCAAAGTTTTATTTCATTCTATATCGCACTAAGACCTAATAATAAATAGTTTCCAAAAGGGAAGAAACTGTTAAAATGAAGGTCTTTAGTACTATTATGTACATGATAATGGTGTTAGAACACTAGTTCTGACTGAAGGAATCTCATTGTATTCACAGATTCTTCACACAGCCCACAAAGCTAATTAATTATAAAACTATGCTGGAAAAATAATTGTAAAAATGATATACATGTATATACAAAATATTCAACTGAAAAAGAGAGGTCCTTTGTATTACCAACATTACGCTTTGATTACCCTGGACATTTCAGTATCTTGTTTCTCTAGACATGCCCAGATGAGGGATGAATATTTCTCTTCAGGTCCCAATGTTCATAATGTAATATAAATAAACAACCTCAAAACATAATTAATGGACAGATGACATAAACATTTCATATATTTACTCCATCCTTCTTAAAAAACTGCTGACACCAAAAACTATAAATACAAACATTTAAACCATTTCTTACTGCAGGACCAGAACCTGCCATTAACACTGATCTATCTAGGGTCAAACAATGATTAAAAACTACAATAATAAGCCGACAAGAAAATTCATACAATGTTAGCGTCTCTTTCAAATGAAACTGAAAGGAATAATTGGTTACAATTTATTTTAAGGTGACGTAGTTACATTGTACTTATTACTCAAATAAGTACTGAGTAATATTAATTAACTACATGTACTTACTATAGAGTTAGGGTTTAGTTTAGGGTTAGTTACTTGTAATTATGCATAATTTACTGTTATTACTATAGTAAGCACATGTAGTAACGTGTAACTACGTCACCTTAAAATAAAGTGTTACTGAATAATTTAGTATGATGATTTCACTCTTACATTTGATTTTAGAATTAGGACTTATGTAACACTCCCAAAAAGCATTTACACATTAAAGTTACACAATTGTAAGAATAACTGTAATAAATTGCAACAGTCTGTATTTGATTCCAACTAATTACATCCAACATGGTTGTACTGTCCAGAACATAAAAAGGAACAGAAAATATTAAAGGTCAGCTCTACACAGATCTAATGTAGCTGTACATAAAATATGTGTTATCTACTTTGTCATATTATCTGACGAAGCATTATAACGATTCAATAATGGACTGTGAAACTGAACTCGTTCTAACTTGTTCTAAATATACAATAAAGCACCTTGAAATAATTTTCAGTTGATGGACACTGGAGTTGAGTTTTCAATCAAATGGTCCAGAAAACTAAGATCACCTGCGCCTCCAATTTAAACACGAACAAATGAACAAGGCACCTGAGCCAGAGGAGTGAACGAGCATGCTCAGTATGTCTCTGGTATAACAAACTCAAATTCGTTCGTGGTTTCTGCATTTATTTGGTCGACAGGCCGTGGTCCTGGTCGAACGTGAGCCATCGGCCTGTTTTGTGCTTCGGATTCTACAAAAATGTCATCCCAGCTCAGTGGTTTGCTTTGGCTAGATGGAAGTGGCTCGTTGGTAAAGTGCTCTTTGTCGGAGTTTACATGTTGGACAATCCCATCTTCATTGATCACCGGAATCCCCCCCGACTCCTCGGACACAAAGGAATATGGTTTGAACTGCAATGTTTTGCAAGGAAGCAGACGATACAAGTTGTTGCAAGAGTCATCTTTCTCTTTCCTTCCCGAAGGATCTTGGTTGTGCATTTGCTTGCAGTGGGTGGACAAAATCTGATAATTGAGAAACATTTCATTGCACAGTAAACACTGGTACCGTCTTTCGCCTGTGTGCGTTATTTCATGTTTGGTTCTGTACTCGGCCAGGGCAAAAACCTTGCTGCAGTAATGGCATGGATACTTTCGTTCCCACGAGTGAGTGTTAAAGTGCCGCCTGAGGCTTGTCAGGCACACATATGGACGCTTGCACACAATGCACACGTAAAAGGTCTTTCCATCCATGATGAGTTCATAGTGATCCTCCTGCTCCAGCTTTGATTTTTTCTTTCTTTGAGGCGAGTTATTGGTCATGTTGGGAGAATCGTGTGGCATTTGCGATTTCCTACCGGGAGCCATTCCCTCCCCGGCATCCTCTTTTACTGGAACGATGTCGTAGGTGTTTTCACCAATATTGGCATATACTTTACAACCCGGCGATAGCGAATCGATTTCCGAGGCTTTGTCTAACGTTATCGTCTTTTTTGTCGACACTGCTGGGACCAGGTTTATTGCAGGTATTGGTCCGTTATTGGTGCTATATGTCGGCCTTACATCCGATAGTCTGATTTTCCCAGGATGATCGGGCGAGAGCTCTAGAAGGACCTTTTTCTTTTGGACACCAAGTATTTCGTTGTTGTCTAGAGGCAGCGAGGTGCTGTGAGGATCTGAAGGGAGGCTGTTCACGCAAGATGGGGTTGTGGGCTCACTGTGTGAGCTAGTTTTTACTGGTGAAGTGAGAATACTACTACTGGTTTCTGGGTTTGAGAGGAGCACGACATCTGGTTGGGGCTCAAGGTTACTTTGAAGAGATGTATTTCTTTCAGAAGGAAGCTTGTCGTTACCTACTTGGGCTGTTGAATCTTTAGAGGCAATTCCTTCCTCGTTTCTGACTTTTTGTTTTTTAGCCTCTGGTCCTCCTTCGGTGTCATTAACATCTGATATCTTGGTCTTTTGAGCTTGCGGGGCCTCTGATTTTGAGACAAAAAGGACATCATCGTCTGAGTCCATTTCCTTTTCTGTATTACCACCTGCCATGTTGAACTCTTCAGCAGACAGTGAGAAAGTCTCAGTAATAATTGGCATATTCTCGGCTCCGGTCTCATTTTTCTCAGAGGAATTGACACTGTTGTTGTCACTTTCCTTGGACAGGCCGGGTAATCCCTTGACTTGTGCGAGCGGCGTTCCTAAATTGGCTATGAACGTCACGCCCAAAGCCTGACCAGCGCTGATGAGATCCTCAAGTCTGTCAGATCGAACCCTGTAGATTTTTGAAGTGTATATATAGTTTAAGATAACATCGAATATGTCTGCCTTGATGAAGTTCAGCTCTAAAACTTTTCCAGCAACTGAGAGAAGTTGGCGGAAATAGGTACTCGAGGCAGACAGCACACATTTGTGCGCCTTGAATTTGCGGTCTTGCACGATTATGGTGATGTCACAGAATAAACCGCTGTGTCGCTCATCATTGATGGACTTCAACAGGGATGCTGGGTACTGAGTGTCCGCTGCAGATATTAGCTTTAGTTTCGACATGCCTGTGAGGAAAAGGGTATAGTAAAATTGAATGTACTTTAATTTAGCAGTTTTTAAAAAAGATTAGTAATAATAACAAATTAATTATATTATAAAACATGTTAAAATGTAATTAACTATGCAATGCGTTGAACATTGTGCTGTCAAGTATGCAATAGACACATTTCAGCTGTCTGGCAATGAAAAATAAATCATCTTTTCATTATTTTTTTTCTCAGATTGTTATGTCGTTATTAACATACTTTAAAAGTTCGATATAACTTTATTTTGATTCTAAATTCACGGCAACAGAATGTGGAAGCTCGAGAATCAAATGCACGCTAGCTGGCTAATTGTACAGCAACAAAAGACAAGCATAAAGACATGCGACTTGAAAAGTAACATAAAACTAATGCTTTTGACTAGTTTGACGTGATTAAACAAAATACTATTCCTGTGAGCCCACAGCTTTTTGATGATAGCACTCAGAACTGGTAGGACACCGGTGGGCAGCGGTCAATGTGGAAACAAAAACAAATGGCTCAATTCAGCCCTCCTTCCTGGTTTGGCGGCAGCGCGCGGCCTATCTGACTATGTGATGCAGAACAACGCGTATTTAGGTTAAATGAGATGAATTAAAGTTGTAATCTCCCACAATCTCGGGATTGAATTCTCAAAAGCCTATACCTGCAGAGCGACCGGTTAAAATCCACGATTCCCTTTGCTGAGAAACAATAATGACAGCGATAACGTGAGTCGGTTGCCGTGGACAACACAACGGAGCTCGAGTTCCTTGTGTGAGACGAACGAGTCTCGCGCTTGCGCCTCCACCAGCCGACAGGAGTCGCGCACAACAGTCTGCCACGATATACGCGTGATGAATGTTAATGAGGCAAGGCAAGAAGATTTTTCTTAAACGTTACTTGTATTTGCAGTACAGATATACAAAGGCACTGAGAGAACAAATACATGATGCAATATTATAGAGAAGATACATATGCAGATATATATATATATATATATATTTTCCATATTTGAAAAGGTTTCCATATATTTCTTTCAGGTTAGTATAATACAAGAGTTTTTGGTAACACTTTATTTTACAGTGTCATTGTTACATATGTTACATGTACTAGTAATAACAGTAAATTATGCGTAATTACATGCAACTAACCCTCAGCCAAATCCTAATCCTACCCTAACCTTATAGTAAATTCATGTAGTTAATTAATATTACTGAGTACTTAATATAATTACACTGTAACAATGACACCTTAAAATAAAGTGTAACCGAGTTTTTTGTACTAGTCTCATTTTGTAAATAAAATAACCAAGTAGGTTTATATTTTCCATTTTGAGTCTGTGGGTACTATATAAAATAATCACGTTATTATTATTATTATTATTATTATTATCATTTTAATAACTCCAAGTGCTTTATTGACAATAAAGTATACCCTACAATAGGCTTACATAGTGTGTAAACGTTTTATTACAGTATTAACAGTCTCGTAGTTGTTGCAACTATAGATTACGCAGATTGTCAAATGGGTAAGTTTGCACCAGGGTTTTTATCTCAGTAACTATCAGCTTTTTAGTCAAAAATCCAAATTACAAAAATGCTTATTCTAGCAGTGGTTTTGTGTTGGTTTAAAAAACCTTGTTCTTATATTAAAATTATTTTATTTATATACGTTATATACATTCAGACACTTATGGACAAACTGCCAGGTGCTTAAAAAGAAAAAATAAATAAATGCAATTTTGTAAAAGATATGGAGAACACACAGGTTTGTTCATTTTTTCACTAAATAAATCTTTTATCGTGTGTAGCAAAGCTTCCATCCTGTTACATAGACTATTATGTAACCCAGATATATCTGTCATAGTCTTCATACTTACAAAGACAAATTATTAAATCAACATGCATTTTCAATATATTCAAAGGGAATCCAAAACACATTGGAGTGCCATTTTGTCCAAATACACACCTTCCAGGTCGCCAGGGGGCGATATTGCGTGTGTCGTGTCACAAATCTTCATAATAGAAGAATTTAACGTAACGGAAACGTAAACACAAGCAGAGCAGACACAAATAGTAGGTCAACGACACTATTTTGGTTCCATAACCCGCGTTTAAGTTGTTTACCGGGTTCGTGGTGAGTCTCAATTTATAATTTATTTAAATAAACATTTTTCTCAGTCTCAGTAGTTAAAAAAAACTTGAAATCGCAGGTCGCTGATCTGGCTAGATTAGCTTTACTAGTTCTTGGTGAACTGCGACATGACAACAAAATGTAATTAACACGACGTTTTTGACCTAACTATATAAATAAAGCAAAACGTCATTAAATTAACACGTTAAAGTTATCAAGACAGATTATAGTAATGCCCGAGCTGGACGTAAAATATTCAGGCCCTGTGAGCCCGAAGAGACGCCGACAGAGCCGCTCCAACAGCCGCTCACCGGACCGAGGGCTGAAGAACCACAGATACGAAGACGACCACAAATCGAGATACATCGATAAAGAGAGGAACAGAAACCGGTTCCGATTTGGCAATTCTCGCAGTCGCTCGAGGTCAAGGGAAAGAGATCGGACAAATTGGTCAGATCAGAGAGACCGAGAACACGGTCCTGGATCAAGATCCGATTACTATGAGAAGAGAGATGATGCCCAGCGACAGAGACAAGACGCCTTCATCGCGAGGTTAGACCCATGTGTTCTCTACACTTGTGCAAAAAATTGTTTGTAGTAACATACAAAGTCTGTGGCATTAATTCTCTTTCTGTTTTCTCTATTAAGGCGTCTGCAGGAACGTGAGAGAATTGGTGAACTGGGATGTCCTGAGGTCTGGGGATATTCTCCAAGAGTCAGAGAACCTGAGTGAGTACATATTAAATACCACATCTATCATTACTCACAATCTATACTGTTATATATATCTGTGTCATGAAGCATAATGGGTGTCAAATCATCAATCAAATGAGTGCAACACATAAAAAAATTGAGATACGTTTTTAAAATTCACCTTTATTTTGACGCATGCACTTCTGCATTGTCACTAAGCTGTAATCAAATATTTAGTACATTTTAACAACTTTATTTTTGAAGTTTCTTTATTTTAGATTTATATTTCTCTATATAAATGTATTTTTCCACTACTAGTCTAACTCGGTTTATTTTTTTTATTTTTTTTCTGTATTATTTAATTAGTTAATTTTTTTTTCTTGGATGTACAGGATTTGAGAGTTCAATTATTTTTATGTCATATTTTAGTTGCATTTCTGAGTTGATAAAAATGTAACTGGTTAGATCAAATTATAGGCACATATCACCACAATATCGATGTATCGATTGAAGGCCCCTAATCTGATCAAATCACATTGCCTATAAAGTGTCATGGTTTTGTGCTTAAGCACATTTTTTTCAGTGATAATAGCAAGAATTTAGTTGAAACTTTAAAACAGTGTATTTACAGTAATATATCCGTCATATACACAATCTCTAATCTCTTGTAATAGCTCAGACGAACACACTCCTGTAGAAGAGGACGTGAAGAACAGCAGCTCTGATTCAAGTTCAGAGGGTAAATGATTCTTTAAAATCTCAGTTTTTGCATTACAGCATGTTTACTGAACATGACCTGGAAGTTGTTGAATGTTTACTAAATGACTGATTTCATGCCCACAGAGGAAAAGAAGAAAAAGAAGAAGAAGAAGAAGAAGAAATCAAAGAAGAGAAAAAACAGGAAGCACTCAGAGGACAGCGAATCAGAAAGTGATTCTGAAGGTTTGGGGCAGTCCTTTTTGTTCTAAAATGTGTTATTCTTATGATATGTAAGATTATATGAAATGTTTACCTGCTTGTTTTGCAGAAGAGATGAAGAAGAAGAAGAAAAAGAAGAAAAGTAAAAAGTAAGAATTGTGTTTTCATGTATAGCAAGTGTATTGAATCAGCAAGGCTTGAATAATTTTATACAGTAGCATGATTTTGTCATCACAGGAAGAAGTCAAAGAAGAAGAAGGCAAAGAAGAATCACAAGGAGTCCAGTAGCTCTAGCAGTGAACATTCAGAGGAAGAAGAAGAGGATGTCAATGAAATCTCATGGGTGGAGAAGACTGGTGTTGGAGAACATGTTGTTGGACCTGAAGCTCCTCTCACTCACCTGTCCCAAGATGATAAACCTTTAGAGTAAGCATTGGATTCCTCCTGCACTCTGTTGCTTAATTATAATAGTCGCTGTTTTTAAATCATGTTTGATCCCGTTCATCATTTGTTCCATAGTTTTGGCCACGCTTTGCTACCAGGTGAAGGTGCGGCCATGGCAGAGTTTGTCAAAGCAGGAAAACGTATTCCGAGAAGAGGTGAAATCGGCTTGACTAGTGATGAGATTGCTGAGTTTGAGAAATCTGGCTTTGTCATGAGTGGAAGCAGGTATGAAGCTTTTATACATTTACGCATATACATTATCGTTCAATAGTTTGGGGTCCGTTTTTTGAAAGAAATTAATACTTTTATTAAGCAAGGACTCATTAATCAAAAGTGTACATACATTTATAATGTTAAAAAGATTTCTATTTCAGTTGTATTCTGTTCTATTGAAGTTTCTATTTTTAAAAAAATCATGAAAAATGTATCATGGTTTCCAAAAAAAACAACAACATTAATAATAAGAATTGTTGCTTGAGCAGCAGATCAGCATATTAGAATGATTTCTGAAGGATCATGTGACACTGAAGACTGAAGTAATGATGCTGAAAATTCAGCTTTGCCAACACAGGAATAAATTACATTTTAAAATATATTACAATAGAAAAATTGGAAAAATGTTTTAACTTTATTGGTATCAAATAAATGTAATCTTGGTGAGAAAAGATATATTAAAAACTCTTACTGACCCCAAAATTTGAATTGTAGTTTATACCTTTAAAAAGACGAAACTGTTATAATAGGCATTGTAGGTGTATCATGCACATTTTTATACGCTATATGCTATTATGCCCTCAGACATCGGCGTATGGAGGCTGTGCGTCTGAGAAAGGAAAACCAGATTTATAGTGCTGATGAGAAGAGAGCGCTTGCATCCTTTAACCAAGAGGAAAGGAGAAAGAGGGAGAGCAAAATCCTTTCCAGCTTCAGGGAAATGGTGTACAGAAAAACTAAAGGCAAAGATGAGAAGTAGTCTGTCCTGCAGAATTATATTTTCAGTTTGTTTGACCTTTTTTAAAAAGAAGACGACAACTTAAAACATGATTAAGACAGATTTTACTGAAATATGTGTTTGTATAAAGTTTTCTCTGCTTGGACATCCTCCTGTGCAATATACAGTGAGAGGCTTGTGAACTAAAATTGTTGTGTAATTTTTTTTTTTATTACGAGTAAGGAATAAACTGTGATCAGTAGAATTTAAATCATTACCCACTGCAATACCCTTCATGTGATGTTTTTTGCATCTAAAAAAAGAGAATGGTCATGTGATCCACTCACTGTCATGCTGGAACATTCATTAACTATGAGAATTGTTAAGGTTAGTTAAACAGTAGTCTTTGTTTTTAAGATCTGTACTTTGACTGTCTAATTGCAGGAACATTCAATACAATATTGAAAGACAATTCAATTCATTTTCACATTCATTTATTCATTTTCTTTTCTTAAGAATTATTTCATTAGAGTATTATTAACCATCCATAAACATTTTACATGGCAACGTAGGAAGTAACTCGATAAAATACTGGATTACATTCAAGATCAGTTCATGTACAGGGGTCCGTTCTTCGTACATCGCTTAATACATCTGAGATGATTTGACAGATCCCAGATCTTATAATCGTTATTAACTGATCTCTGGCTAATTTGGTTCTTCAAACGATTGGATTGGATTAAAATATCTGGATTAAGCTGTCTGAGATTACTGCGCGTTCTTATGTTCCCTGAAGAGGGCAGATGTATCGATACTCGAAACCACGATCAGCAATGCAGCGATTGGCTGGCGGCAAGACAGCAACGTAATGACATAATATAATTTAAAAAAGCCACCTGGCGAACTTGACGATTTTAAAAATAAAAAAACGACGAATTTCTGGACCTTTATAAGGAAACAGCTAAGCGACCAAAACAACATAAAAGTTATGATAGATAAATGAAATGTGCACTGTTTTTAAACATGATTCCCACTTATTTATATTCACGATTTGTAGTATGTGTACACCCTTTACATTTTTATTTCAATGTTGTAATTAGCAATTCATTTAATTTTATCTTTGAAGCAGATTTGTTACATGACAGCATTAATTAAAGTTTCTTAAGGGTCAAGATCAAGTTATCTGCTTCTCCTGCGTTGCATCAAGCCACTCCCATAATATCCGTCATCACTCAAATTAATGCACGGCTCAGATCAACTGTACAGCATGTGTGTAATATGTGTGAGTCCAATAAAATTATAAAGTAATTATTCCATCACAAATAAATCTCTCAATCAAGTGGCTGTGTCTATAGTATTATACACAACATTATAATATTATTTTCAAATAAGTTTTTATATTATTATTTAAAATTATTATTGCCCCTGGTTCACTAAGGAACTATTGTAATAATGTAGCAGTGATTGGGACACATTTTAAGTATCACCTCCTCTTAAAAAGATGCAATCTAAATCTAATCCTGTTTACATGAAATTTACGGACCTGTTGCTATGACAGCAAGTCCAGGATGAGCGTCGAAGAACCAAACAATCCGAGGTCATGCCAAATCGTCAACAATCAAATCCAGCTAACTGAGTTAGCGACATACGAAGCACGGACCCCAGGTCTTCAACTCCTGTTCTATGGGAAATGTCCCTGTAATTCGTTTTTTTTTTCTTTTCAATTGCTAACAAGCATCATTACCAGCATGAATCTCACCTCCAAAACTCACTCAGACCAACAAAACACTTAATATATGTATAAAAATAAGCTTGTTCCACCATAACACTGGCAACAATTCTTATTCAGAAAACATACATTATCATTCATAACACACTGAACTAAAAAGCACTATCAACAGGGAACATTACATAAATGATGAACTTTTTTCTTTTAACGTTTGAATGATTTTTCACATAAATCAGTATTTCATTATAAGAATGTATTACAGCATAAAGAATCAATGAGAAATCCAGCCATTAGTTTTTTTTTATTTTTTTTTTTTATCTTTACATATACTTGCAAAAAAATAAAAAGTTGAAAAAACAAAAACAAAGCAATAATAATTACCAAAACAAAACAACAACAACAAGCGAACAAACCCATCAAAATGTATAGTATAATGTGTAGTATTGGAGTCCCAGCTGTGCCAGGAGGCCTTTCTGTGTGGAGTTTATATTCTCCCTGTGTTGTTTTTGGTTTCCTCTGGATTTCCCTCTCAATCCAATAACATACAGGACAGGTGAATTGGAGACTAAGGTTGCACGTAGGACAAGCGCTTTGGAAAATGTATGGATGGATGCACAGTACTTTGAGGGTTCTAGTCCTCCCTCTTTCTGCCACTCTTCCTTCCCCACCAATCTGTCTCCTTGATCCATGTTTCCAAACAAAATCGTTCTGAAGCCATCCCGATTTACCAAAAGATGACTGAAAAAAATGTACTAAGAGAGATTAAAAATAGGACAACTGGTTCGGCTTTCAGATGAAATTGTAATTTGTTGTGTTTGGAATAATTATTATTTTATTTAATTTCTGCAGAAATGCACAGTTTGCCATCATTCTGATTTGTGCTTTTATCGGTTTTGAAAGCAGCGTGTTAGCATTCGAAAAATGTGCTGCAAATATTTTTGCAGATGGTGAAGTATAAATGACAAATGTTCATGGATTTTGGAAAATCTGGTCACTGAATGCATTTTGTGTGGAAGCAATGAAAAAATATTCCGTTTGGTCCACATAGACTTATGTTTCGCTAAATGTGTTTTAGCAATATCAATACAAGTTTTTTTTTTGTAGAGCTGAGCTTAACTAGAAATGCACATTCACTATAGTCAATTTTCATGACTTTTCCAGGCCAGAAAGTCACAATTCTCTGACAGTAAGAGCCATGAAGAGTGCTGTAAGTATTATGGTTTGAAAAAGAGTATGTAATATGTGCTTGCTTGCTTCTTGATCGTCATCTCAATTGCCTCCACTGGACTTCTAAATGGATTTAAAAAGCACACATGATTCTCTTTACAAAATAAGTGTTTCTACTTCAGAACAATTTGTTTGCTTATTGCATCCCATACTGTATATTATGTCTACTGACACTCCATCTGAAGCTGTCAAAAGGATTCTGTGCAGCTAGTTTATTACATAAACATATTATAACCTGTTTATGCACATTATGTGTACTTTGTATATTTTTAAGCATTCTGTAGATCCATTTAAATGGATCAATTATAATTATTTTAAGTACTTTGCACATTTTGTAGACTGTGGAGTATATATTATGTAGAATGTCTCTGTAAAAACTGCAGGGATTGGACCATGCACTGTATTTTAACCCATCATTAAACTGGAGTAGGCTACACGGTGAAGTGACAAAAAGTTATTTACTTAAATGTTTTTAATGTGCCACTTGAATTCTGGCATCAAAATTAGACTCAATTACTAATAACTAAAATCTAAATTAATTGGGTTAAGGAATCAAATCCGATCCCGTTCCATAAATCTAATACAGTAAACCATATCTAAATGTATATTCACACCACAGTGGACCAATACCAAAACAGAACTCCATGAAAATATTTTAAATATGAAAAAAGATAACCGCAAGCAAATTAATAATTTAGAGACAAAATTTTAATAGACAGCTGGACAAAATGTACATTTCAGTTTCATCTGGGTGGCTCTTCAGTTGATGTTTTCAAGTCCCTGTGAAAACGGCAAACAAACAAATAAAAATTATTACAACACCAGCTGTGGTGGGAACATATTGTCAGTACTGATACATATTTACACAAGCTAATACAAGGTTTTTATTTTAACCTTGGCTCGGTAATGTTCACCACTTCCAGACAGTCTCTTGTCTCTCTCCATCAAATACCAGTGATAGGGAACCCGTGCAATCCGCTTTTCCTATGAGTTAAACAACAAATGGATTAAATGCTGCAGACGTCACAAATACAAGGGCATACAGAAATATCTGACAAATGTCAAGTTAAAACCAACGTTTCTAATTATTGAAAGATTCCCTAAAGCATATACTTTATGACTAGAGAGTGACAAAACATGTTCATCATCACTCACCTTTCCACCGTTTGTGAACTTCTGGATTTGAGCAGTTGCAACACCAGGAATGATCAGACAAACTGTCATAATAGCAAAACCGGGCAATATCTCATACCACATGATTGTGGTGAAATATGAGTGTTAAAAACACAAAGAAATTGTTGAAGCGGACGCGTTTTATTTAACGTTTTCCAAAAAAAAAAATCTTGCAAAATTGTCGTTTACATGGGCCAAAACGTCTGCCCTTATGACGGTCACACAAACAACTTCCGAGAAGTATATAATTCACTTCCGCATGTGAAAACCTCGCCTGTAATACTGCAGCGCCTCGTTGTGGCTCTTGCTTTAAGAACAACTAACTTACTACTACAGATTCATGGCTACTTGGTTAATCAGGACATGCGTAGCTCAAAATGACGTTTCTGATCATTTTAAACAATAAAACATAACTAAAGGGTTGGGAGAATCTCAGGAAAGTCTAGTCTAGTCTAGTCTAGTCTGTCCACTCTTTATGTAAGAGCCACTTTAGTTCGAAAAAAGACTACCAAAAGAAATAAATAATAAATAAATAATAATATCTAAATAATAATACAAATAAATAAAATAATAAAGGCCTGTATGGAGCCGGATCAGCCTCAAAAATAATACATTTACAAAACAAAATTCATAAATGCACAGCACAATTCACATTTACAAAATCTGATTCGTAAATTCAAAACACAATTCATAAATGCACAAGTAAAAGCATAAACATTTCCCCAAATGCTCACACAAATGCATCTTACCTAAATAAATTTAAAATCTTTACACAAATATGTATATATCAAGTTCTTGAATTAATTTCCATCACACATTTATGAAAGATGTTACATGTATTTATGGATGGTTGAATCTGCATTTGCAAATCGTCACACGTGCGTGGACTGCTTTGCATTTGTGTGTGGTATTTTTGAGTTCTTCCTGGCAGGTTAAGATTAATAAATATCTTTTTTTTGGAGGATGTTCTGTTTAGCCAATCGCGGTGAGCTTTTAATCCACCAATCAAAATGCTCCTTACTGAACAGACTCAAGAAGCTCAACGTTGCGCTTGTGCTGTGCATTGTTCCATGATCGGGTCTTTTATGTAAAGACATTTTAATGGGTACTCTTTTTCCGGCGCCTGATTACAATTTCTACAAAATCACATTATGATTTATATTGTTCGCACAAAATACATCTACCCAGTTAGCCTGCACATAGCCCAAAGTTGCACATACCCTGTTTATTCAGATCAATCTGTAATGTTATTAAATAAGTGTTAAATGTCCAGCTATTTCATTTAATAACAACAATTATGTAATGTGTTCTGTTGTTGTTGTTGTTGTTATTAGTACTAGTAGTATCAGGTTCGCATTAACTTTTGATCAGGCATTAAAAACAGCTACCAACACCTGAGGGGGATTTCGAACACACACAGCGGAGAGATTTCAGCATGGAGGATAAAAACCAGACATTAAGTAAAGTCGTTTTTTTATCTGTGGCATTTTCTTATGATTAAAGGTTGTTTTAGTTAATGAAGTGTGCAGTTTGCAGTGTTACAAAGTTGTTAGTCCATGCCAGCTTTATGTTGGAGAATGTAATGCTTCAGCAACTAAGGAGTTAAGAAAAAAAAATGTTTTAACACATCAGATGAATGTGCAAATGAACAAATGAACGTGTTAATACACTGCAGAAGGACAAGCAGGTAGAACAGATCGTCATCACTCTGCCTGTCACTTTTGCAACACAAACCACTCAAAGCTGAAAGAAATTATGTCCAAGTAGAGCTAGATAGAACCTACATTTGAAAAAATATGTAGAGATTGCATTTTTAATGAAATAACTGGTGCACCGGTACTTTTAAAGCATAAAACATAATAGCAGATAATCCATGGCATCCCTAGCTGGTCGCGGTGGTAACTTTAGAACCCACTGACTACAAACTGTTTTTAAAATTACTCGATAGTTTATCATCGAAATCGTTGTTTTATTGATCGTTTATCGCCCATTCATCCTGTGATTACTAAAGTGTTCCTACAAACACCAGTTATAATATAAGAAAGCTGGCGTGGGCTAACAACTTTGTAACACTGCAAATCATAAGATAATGCCATCAGATAAAAAAAAAGAAAAGACTTTACTTAATCGTTGAGTCTTGTTTTTATCCTCCATGCTGAAATCTCTCTCAGGTGGTAGTAGCTGTTTTTAATGCCTGGTCAAAAGTAACTGCGAACCTGATGCTACTACTAATAACAACAACAACAAGAACACATTACATAATTGTTGTTAACAAATGAAATATCTGGACATTTAACACTTACTTAATAACATTACAGATTGATCTGAATAAACAGGGTGTGTGCAACTTTGGTGTATAAGACAGCAGGCTAACCGGCTAGCTATGTTTTGTGCGAACAATATAAATCATAATGTGATTTTGTAGAAATTGTATTGAAATTGTAACATTGCACAGCACTGAGCTTCTTGAGTCTGTTCAGTAAGGAGCGTTTTGATTGGTGGATTAAAAGCTCACCGCAATTGGCTAAACAGAACATCCTCCAAAAAAAGATATTTATGAATCTTAACCTGCCAGGAAGAACTCGAAAATACCACACACAAATGCAAAGCAGTCCACGCACGTGTGACGATTTGCAAATGCAGATTCAACCATCCATAAATACATGTAACATCTTTCATAAATGTGTGATGGAAATTAATTCAAGAACTTGATATATACATATTTGTGTAAAGATTTTAAATTTATTTAGGTAAGATGTATTTGTGTGAGCATTTGGGGAAATATTTATGCTTTTACTTGTGCATTTATGAATTGTGTTTTGAATTTACGAATCAGATTTTGTAAATGTGAATTGTGCTGTGCATTTATGAATTTTGTTTTGTAAATGTATTATTTTTGAGGCTGATCCGGCTCCATAGCCTTGCTATTTCACAAAATATTAAATAAATAAACGGTTTTAACTTATTTTTGTTTGTACTGTAACTATAGTTTTCTAATTCTTGTTATTGCACCATAACCTCTTTGTATATTGACATGCCAGAAAATATGATGTTTCTGGTTGCAATAAACAAAATGAACAGTTTACATGTCTTGGTTAAACATGGATAGAAAATGCTTATATAGCAGGGTAAAATTTTCCTCTTAAATGAAATTTCTTTGATCTTATTTGTAATGAGATATTTATTAGGTAACAACCAGGCCTTTCTCCAATTAATAGTTCCAATAAACCTAGGGAATTACATATGGTTTGCTAACTACTCTCTGTGGTAAAATTTGTTTGTAATAATGATGTAATGAAACGTGTATAGAGTATGAAATTCCTCCACACAAGGAAACGACACTAGGAGAGATGGCATCCATTACAGAGGCAAATTCTTTGGGGGACACAGGGAAATTAAAAATGTGAAAGAAATTCATCATAAGTCATTAAATACCACTGAGAATTCAACAACTGCACCACCAAAGGGATCCCCTTGTCAAACCAAGTTTTCAAAAATATACACTTATGCTTAGGCTATACAAAATATTACAATTATTCCAGATATAATACTGGGAAAAGTTGACGCTCCTCGTCCTATTAAGCGACTCTTTGCGTCATGAGCCGTAGCCAATCAGAGGCGCCTGCTGGTGTTACGGAGAAACAACTGCGGAAAGTTGGGCACTAGATAGCAGACGCGACTCATAACAACAAGAAACATAACGAAGTCAGACATCGGTGCAAAAGTTGGCAAGGGATCATGAAGGAGGACAAGGAAAACACGCGTCCCAGAGAAAAGAAAGTGGAAATAAAATGTGATGAAAACGAAAAACCAGAGAAGCCAAATAAAGAGAAGAAAGAGGCTATGACAAAGGTAGTTAGTTAGCAGGCTAGCTGGCTACATTCCTGCTACAAATAGTCTACGAACAAAGCAGCTTGGCGCTTTCATTTGAAATACTATAAATTACTGTTTGTGGCTGTATTTGTATTAAAATATGTACATATTAGTCGCTGTTTGATATTTGACATGCCTGAACATACTTACATTCTGGTTAGCAAATCCTCCTGTCAAAGTTTCCAATCACTGCGGGGATTTGGCACTATAGTAGAGAAGAATTATATAAAACTATTCAGTGGCATATAAAGTAAAATAGACATTATTTTATTCCATTATTCCAACATGTTATGTTAACAACTCTAACTCTTCCACTCTTAACCACGCAGACTTATGTTTCATATGGTTACTACAGTGTATAAAAAGATGTGTGTATAAAAATGTAAGTAATTCCAATATTGGATTTTTTTAATATTTTTTTTTAACCATTATTTTAGATTGTGATCCGACGTCTGCCTCCAAGTCTAACTAAAGAAGACTTAGAGGAACAACTGCAGCCTCTTCCAGAGCTGGATTACCTGGAGTTTTTCTCTAGTGATACAAGGTTTGTAGATGCTGTATTTCATAAAAGAAAGCAGAAAAGTGAAACAAATAAAAGGTATTTTATGGCTGATCAAGGTGTTTGTTTATTTGCAGTCTTTTCCCTCATCTGTTTGCAAGAGCATATCTGAATTTCAAAAATCAAGATGACATAGTTCTCTTCAGAGACCGTTTTGATGGCTACGTCTTCATTGATAATCGAGGTTTGGCTCTTATATGTCATTATTATTTCTAGCATTCACTGTTTACTCACTAGGCAAGGCAAGGCAAATTTATTTGTAAAGCACCATTAAAATCAACAGTTAGTTGACCAATGTGCTGTACACCTTTTTAAACATACAAACAGCACAAAAAAAACAAAACATACATTACACACCAATATTATACCGCACAGAGACATCTGACCACGCAACATAAAATGACAAAATATCACAAAAAATAAATAAAAACACTAATCAGTTATTTTAGGAATCAAAGCTTTGCAATGTTGTACCGTAATTATTGTATAGATTTCTAACAATTCATTATTATTACACATTTGGTATGCTTCAGACTGAGATATTTTCTATACTGGTGAACTTCTCTTACAGTAAAAAATGTTTTTGTTTTGCATATTATAGGACAAGAATATCCAGCCATTGTTGAGTTTGCACCATTCCAGAAAGTTGCTAAGAAAAGGAGCAAGAAGAAGGATGCCAAAAGTGGAACAATTGAAGATGGTAAAATATATGTCCCTTTGTTTGTAATCATTGTAAACAATGGTTAACATGGGGAAAATGTTAGTCACCATAAAATCAAATTTGACAATTCTTATTTTTTATGGTATATTGCAGTGCTTATTATAAATGATCTGTCCATCTACATCATTTTTTTTTATTAATGTGCCCTAGTAATATTCATTTAAACACATTAAAGTCCTTGTCTGTCATTAAGCCTTGTCTGTGAAACTGGGGGTACATTTTTTCTCATTCAAAAATTCAGTGAAAAGTATCAGAAAACGGCTGCAAACCTCATAAAGGTTTACAAATCATTGTTCAGTATTGATGCAATATTTTAATTGTGATGTGACTGGTTAGTTGGGCTGGGTATTGACACAAATTTCACCATTCGATTCGATTTGAAAGTTATAATATTAACTTTACTATTACATAATCATATTTCTCCTCCAATTCGTTTTTTGAAATATGAACATTTAAATGGTGGCTGTCATAAAAACTTGCCAGATTATTTCAAACATGCATTACATTTTGAAGAACATTAAAAATTATAATGAATATGTAATATTGTGCATATATTTAGCAAAATGCTCCTCTCTAGAGTTAATTTTTCTAGCTGACTAACAAGAGCACTGAGCAACCTCTAAATGTTATTTCATTAAACCAATATTTTGCAGCATAATTCCAATAGGGCTAAGTAACAAACTGAGAGGGTACCATGGTTGAAATTACAACTTTCATTTTTGTGGACCACCCTAATGTACATCACAGTAGGGGAGAAAAGATGATTTTCTGATTGTGTCGAATTTCCGATTCCGATCCTTATTAGATGCTGATTACAAAAAGTTTTTGGAGTTCTACAATGGTGATGAGGAAAAATTTCCTTCCAATCCAGAGACTTTACTTGAGGAAATAGAGGCCAGGACAAAAGAACTCAGTGGTGAGTTTCAGCACAAAAGTATAGAAACTTGTTTCCGCCATGGAATAAAAAAAAAATACAAAAGTTAATTGTGACTTTTTATCTCACAATTCTGATTTTTTTTCTTGCAATTTCAAGTTTACATCTGAGGGGAAAAAATCTGAATTGCGAGATATGAACTCGCAGTTGCGAGTTATAAAGTCAAATAACTAGCAATTTTATATAACTCGGAATTATGAGTTTATATCTCACAATTCTGATAAAAAAGAAGTACACTCGCAATTGCGAGAAAAAAAGTTGCAATTACCTTTTGCATTGAAACAAGCTTCCATTCTTAAAACAAAACAACTTGATATAGTTTTCACTCTTCATTTGAAATAATCTAAGCTAAAAAAACAACGCCCCTCTTGGACTTCCTTAAGAATAAACAGGTAAAGTGAGGGTGTAATATTTACAGATGTAATTGCATACTTCATTAGCCTGTCACCAGTTAATTTGGTTTCCATACATATAATATGCCATACTGTATGTGTAGTGTTTATGCACTCTCATCCTGTCTTTCCCAGAGGATTAGAGAAGAGAGGAAAGAAGAGAGGAGACGGAGAGAGCTAGAACGCAAACGCTTGCGAGATGAAGAACGGCGTAAGTGGAGAGAGGAGGACAGAAGAAAAAGAAAAGAGGCTGAGAAATTGAAAAAAGGAGAAAAGGCGTCCGATAAGGATAAGGACCAACCTAAAGATGAACAGCCAAAAATCAAGGTACGTAATTATGAAAATATTATTGACTACCTTGATTCATTATTATAGTTTCATTACTAAAAGAACACAACTTTAAGTATGTATATGCACAAAAGTTTGGGGTCAGTAGGAAAAATAGAAATAGAGTTAAAACAGTAATATTGTGAAATATTATTACAATTTAAAATAGCTGTTTCTATTTGAGCGTTTAGAATAAAATGTAATTTATTCCTGTGATGGCAACGCTGAATTTTCAGCATCATTACTCCAGTCTTCAGTGTCACATGATCCTACAGAAATCATTCTAATATCCTGATTCAATTCTCAAGAAACATTTCTTATTTTTTCAATATTGAAAACAGTTGTGCTGCTTGATGTTTTTTGTGGAAACCGTGATGAATTAAAAGTAAAAGTAAAAAAAAACAGCATTTATTTCAAATTGATATCTTTTGTAAGATTATAAATGTCTTCACTGTCACTTTTGATCAATTTAATGCATCATTGCTGAATAAAAGTATTAATTTCCTTCTAAAAAAAAGTCTTGCTGACCTCAACTTTTGAACAGTAATGTAAGCACCTGTTGTTTTGTCTTTCAGCTCTTAAGAAAACCAGAGAAAGCAGACAATGGTGATACTGAGAAGCCAAAAGACAAGCCTAAGAAACAAGACAGAGAGAAACAGAAGGAAGATCGACCTGGAGGAGGAGAGATGAAGAAGCGACAGAATGGTGAACACAGAGAGGAGAAGGGGGGCAAGTAAGTTTGGTTACACTCGACACTAGCACTAGATGAAAAACACTCCCAGCCTTACTCGACCCATCTTTGGCTTTCCAAGTCTTCCCCCTTTCACTATCACAATCTCAATATGTCATGCTTTGTCATGCAGATCAGAGGATAGTGGGCATAAAGATTACCGAGATCGTGATGGAGACAGAGAGAGAGACCGGGACAGAGACAGAGAGCGAAGACAGAAAGAAAAAGAACGTATCAGAAGGCAGGATGAGGAACGGAGGAGGAGAAGGGAACGTCAGGATGGAGATAACACCTATAAAAAAAGAGAGGACGAAGGGAAGAGGGACAAGGACCGTGTTTGGGAGAAAAGAAAGAATGAAAATACTGGAGAGTCATCAGGTAATGCTCATCCTGAAAAGCCATCGAAGGACAACAAAAGGGAAGACAGTTCCAGAAAGGACCGTCTGAGAAATAAGGTACTTGCTCTTTTTTGATACTTTATAACTGATTTAATTTACATATGGCTAAAAATTCATTTTACATTTCTGCCTTAGGATCGGCCTGCAATTCAGCTGTACCAGCCCGGGGCGAGGAGCCGTAACCGGGGAGGAGGAACGGGAGGAGATGGACAGGCAGCGGACAGGAGGGCTGAGCGGGAGTCCAAGAATACTCAAGAGAAAGTGGCTGAGTGAGGAAGCAGCTCTGCTAGCATGAAATGATGTCTCAAGAGAAAAGGGGCTCTGTTCTAATCAGGACAAACACCTTAAAAACATGGTGCTGCCATCAAAAGAAATCATTAAAAAAAAAACAACAAAAAAAAAAAACTCGTCACTGACACGAGAGCACATACCTGTTGCCCTCCAGTGCCTGAAGTTCCTGTTCATGAGCAAGGCAAGTCCTAACCGACGGTTAGATTTGAGAAACGGGGCATAACCACAAGAGAAGCCAAAGTGATCGGACCATGATAACTCAAAGTGGCCTTACTTTTGGTACACAGCCAAACTTGTTTTACTTTAACTGCTTTTCTGTTTCATAGTTTATAAAGGTCTGATCTGGCTTGCTCAATATTTTTCACTGTTCCGCTTTAGAAAGATCTTTCGCGCCTTACCTGAACCCTTCTATCTGGTATCATACAGTGTATTTCACTTCAGACAATCAGTAATGAATTTGTGTTCTTGGAGCATGGATTGTAGCCTGCAGCCATTTCTGTTCTGATTAGGGATTGGTCAGGTGGGAAAAGAGCCATGCTTTTATGATGCTGAAGCCTTGATCACTGTTAGTTATTTTCTGCAAGTTGACTAAATTATATGCAAAAACAGATGTGGCCTTTTATAGTTTTGGAATTGAAGCATATCCTACCACTCAGAAAAATGCATCCTCTGGTTAGCCTGGTTTGGAAACTGTCACATGTGCTCTCATCCAAATGTATGTTCCATTGTAACTCAAAACACAGCTTGTTTTCCTTTTATAGTTGCAGCTTTGTCAAAGCTTTCCTTTTATAGTTGCAGCTTTGGATTTCTCTTTTTTTGTGAAGAGAAATCCAAAAAGACAATAAATGAACCAACCTATGTGTTACTTCAGGTGTTTTGTTTGATTTATTACATTTCTTTGGTAATTTTTTTTTCATTCCATGAAATAGGTGCATTTTTTATTTTGAAAAGTACATTTCTATAAGATTTTAAACATTCTATCAGACAAAGATATCTTCAAGTGTTAATTGCAATTACATCGTCTCACACTAAATGTGTAATTTAATATTTAGATATATAGAAATATAGCTAATACTTTAACCTCCTAGGTGCCACTGTCCACGTACGAGGACATTATATTTGAGTGAATTTCTCTGACACCATACATATCACAGTTTTAAGTCTAGATGTCCTGTAAAGAGCACATTCACGGCTTTTCAGAGATACCATTTATTTTGAGGTTTCACCATGACAACAACTTCTCCTTGGTCTTTAAAATGACTGAATGATCAAATTTAGCACTCTTATGGAAAATGATAATATTTTGTAATTATTTAAATCTGACTCATTTTCAAATTGTTTGTTATAAATCAACATCTCAGGAAAATGTTATGGGGTTTCTAATCAAAATATGACTTTCTGTTACGAAACAGGGCATTAATTTCATAAATGTTCACTGTAGAGGACACCGGGACTTAAAGCATGTTTATCAGGCATTTTAGGAAACACAACAAGTGAATAGGGAAATAATCTACATATCAATATTCCTATAAAATATTAGATATTATTATGAAAATGTTGCCAACTATTACTCCCATTATTACACTTCTTTTTTTCATTACATGTTGCTCCAAGAACACATTAATATGCAAATTAGAGACAGTGTATAGATACATTACATTGAATGGGAAAACCCATGTATGGCCATTTTACCCACATATTGCATAAAGTAAAATGGTATATCAATTCATTCTGTTATATCTTTCATAACATAGTCAACAATGTAATGACATGAAAAAATACTAAATTCAAAAACATTTTTCCCCCTTGGGTTTTAGGAGATTAAAGTTGAAACACCCTGTGCTTGATGTCATTTTTTTGAGAAATAATATAATGCTGATTTTGCTGATTTTTATATATTAAGTTTCAATTATTTGTTTACTGTACAAAATCACAGTAACAATGTTGACCGAAGCCTAATAAAATACAACAACAAATTGATAAAAAAAAAAAGAGAAGATACATTTTTGAGATTAACAGTAAATATACAAATATATTTGTATTGAAGTATAAAAGAAAAATGCTGTTGATAACATCAAACGTTGGTGTCAGTTTTTCCATTGTTTGTGTCATCGTTTGTTTGCACATATATTTATGAGGGAGTGACATAAAATCCATCTTTTTCGTGGAATGACCCTTAGGTTTTAAGGGTTTAAAAAGACTTCTCTTTGGAAAATGGCATACAGTTGCTATTTTCCAAAATGCGAAATATCAGCATTACGCAGTTGCTCCGTGGAGCCACTGGTCGTCGCTGTGATGTAAAGGAGTAGGTCTGTTCGTGACTCGGATATACAGTGCTTGCGTTTCCCATGGTTCCTTCTCTTCGACTACCGCCATAGTGGTGAACGGGTAGCGATCCCGAAATGGTAAGTGAGAATCATAAAACATCGTCCAACAAGTAACTCTTTTTCTGCACATCTCTTCCGTTTTGTATATAAGTTGAAGTTCTTAGTTGGTGGAATTTAATATTGAACAGATTATTGTTCGATGAGTAATGAAACATCTCATTGAAGATGTGTCGCGGGATGGCTAACTTCAGCCATTGCAGATTGTACGACTGTGTGCTTCACATTTGTATTTCAGGCGTCACACAAGACCTTCAGAATCAAACGCTTCCTCGCCAAGAAGCAGAAGCAGAACAGGCCGATCCCACAGTGGATTAGGATGAAAACTGGCAACAAGATCCGGTATGTTGACATGGTTGTGCAGTAGTGGTTATTTGCCGCTGTACTGAACTGCTAAACTACACTCGCAACTAGTGCTAGTAGTCCTTGTTTTTTCTTCTGTAGTTTATAGTAGCCAAACGAAAGCAGGACGCAATTACAGTGCTACATTTTGTGGGAGTACTGCCATTATCCTGCTGAGAGCATCATCTGCTGTAGAGTCATGAGTACTGTCATCTCCCATATGACGTCTGAATGCTCTGTTGTGGAGACATATTTCATAGGATTATAATTTGTTAAAGCTAAATGTCCCCATTAGACAGGTAAATGTACATTTAAGCAACTTTTGCTTGTTTGTTTGCTGCTATTATGTTGTCAATGTGTTTAAGTATTACAATTATGGACTTAATTTAAACTTGCATTTGACTGGTTAATTTGCTACTCTTTATATTTTAAATCCTCCTATTCACGGTTTTCTTAGCCACACAATTCTTGGTTTTTAGAGCAGTGCAGGTTACAAGGAAAACTTTGAGATTCTAGTGTAATTCCATTTTAAATGGTTGATTTTGTGTGATGCTTGATATTTGCAAATCTCTTTGCAGATACAACTCCAAGAGGAGACACTGGAGAAGGACCAAGCTGGGCTTGTAAACACACGATTTACTTCAGCATCCCCCTCCATCTGTTCCTTGCCAGGACCACCAACTACTCAAGATGGAGAGAAGCCATGCTATCTGGAACAGCAGTCTCTTTTGTACAGATATTCTGGTTATGTCCTTGCTAAATAAAAGATTTGTCATCGAACCAGAATTATGTGGATCCTTCTGTTTTGTGTGAACTTCAACTTTGGCATTTAGTATATTCCAGTGGGAAAGTTGTCCTGCACAAGAATCAGGTTTTGTACTAATACACATTTCATAGTCTTTCTCTGAGCTTGTAGGCTCATACTAAGGATAAACAGGTTTTGTTTATTTATAAAAACAACTGTCACCACTATTTGTGAAGTTCCTTGCAATTTGGTTTATTAATGTTAGTTTATATAATACCCAGCACTGTTATCAGGTTAAGTAGTTGCCATATTACCATGCAAGTCTTATTATTATGAAACATTTCATGTGTATAACAGTAATGTCCTGCTTTTGGCCTTAAAGTGTCACATCTTTTCAAGCAGACCAACATTGTACAACAGCCTCCTAAATGATGTGAATCGCTGGCGTGCAATTCCTCCTGAGCCGTCCACCTCAGCTCTATTTTCTTGAATATGTTCATCTGCTTGTGCTTGACCTGCACTGTTATTCACATTCAAATGCCCTATGAAGTATTCTTCATCCCAGGCTCCCAGAAGCTCCTTCATTTCGCTTGGTGCGTTGTTTTTAAGATACTGCCATGCTCTTTTCCCACTGTAGTCCATGATGTCTAGGTTGGCGCTGAATGCACCAACCAAAATCTTCACAACCATGTACTGGTCATGCATGGCAGCCAAATGGAGAGGTGTCAGACCTCCACTCCCTCTCAAATTCACGTTCACTGACAGCCCCTCTTTTTCAGCATGCCTGAGAAGCTTGATCAGTGTCTCATCCTTTCCATTTTTGGCCAACCAGTGGAGAGCCGTAAAACCACTTATAAAGTCTTTTCTGCTCAATAAACTGGGATCTTCAGCGAGAAATTCCACCATAGTGTCATAATTACCATCCACAACAGAGAGCATCCACGCGTGCTCCATGGGATCCAACGCCCAGAGCGCGCCGCTGTTCACAGTGTCGCCATTCGGTGCCGCCTCCTCTTGTTCTGACGATTTGTGTTTGGATGATAAAATACTTGACAATCCAGATTTGTTATTCAGAAACAGCTCTTTTAAATACTTCTTACGCATAGCGGGAGTGAGCGAGCCCTTCTCCGAAGCGTCAACGGAGAGTCTGCGGGAGGCGCTGCTGCCCGGTTCGCAGACCTCCAGCTGTTTTTGGAGTCTGGATCTGCGCGAGGAGGCGCTGAGCGCAGGAGACACGGGTCGAGCACCATGTCTTGAGAATCTCTCTTCAAGATTTGAGCGGAACTGGCTTGTTATCCTGTTTTTAGGGGAATCTGAATTACTTCCATTATTGCCTGAGGCTTTACAGTCTGAATCTGGTTCTTCTGAGGGCAGTGCTGCTTCTCCCACAAGGGTATTTAAATGTTCATCAGACCTGATGGGCCCACTGCTGCTCCCCTCATACATACTGGCGGATCCCCGGGAAGCTATTTAGATAAGATCCAAATTGAAGAGGCTTACATAACTAGAAAAAAAACATCTTCCTTGTATTCACTCCTCTAGGCTATAAATGTTCAAATCTGGGTGGGGAAAAGGAATATAACATGCTTAAATTGAATACGATGACTCAATATCTAAATAAGTTTAATAATTTTGTTTAAAAGGAAAACAACATAGGCTATTTAAGCCACATGAATGTTTTTTGTTTTCTCTTGGGGGGAAAACGAGCACTTCTTCCTCATTTGTGTTCCTCTTTTTACGTTTGCTTTTAAAACAAAGCATTCACAACAATGACTATTTTACATATACAATATCACATTATTTAATCTTTTAATCTGTAAGCTCGTAGTTTAGTTTATACGTTTCATAAATTCAGTGGTCGATTAAAGTCTGAAAAATAAAATTACATCGAACATTATCTTTTCTCCTCGTAATGCTTTACAAGCACTAGCTATTAGTTTTATTGATAAGTGTCAGTGAATATAACCTGTATCTCAGGTAACTAACTCATCAGATTCCGACTCACCTGTTGTCCGCACACAGCTCTTCAAAGTAAGCTATTGTTCTCTCGTCCCTCTGAATAAAGCTGCTACACACAGTTCAACCAAATAGGTTTATTGGGCTTCACAAACCTTTGAACGCTTAGTTAAACGACAAAATTTCCTTTCTAAGAATCAGAAAATGAGTTCATTGAGCTAACCGAAACTACTCAAGTGTGTTTTCTCTCACAGTGGCCATTTCCGACGTACAAACCCTCCCCTTCATAAAGTCTAAAGTTCAAATACCACTGACTAAATCAACACTTGTCTTCAAACCCACGACACTTGTGACTATTCAGCTGACTGATTGAACCGAGACGGAAGTTAATTCAATAATGATTTAAAATAAAATAAAATACAAATTATTTTAAATCTATTTTATATAGGCTAGGTTACTTTATAAAATGTTACGTTAGTTTTCAAATAATTCAAGCAACAAAATTACCATTCATAATATTCATAAATATTAATATGTAACATTTAGAATATACGTCATGTAAATAACACGATGCGATGACATTATAATATAATGAAAGTAAAATGTGTTTAAATGGGTTTCGGAAAATTTTACTATGACTTAGGCTACTATTAAACGGTTAGACCTACGTTCCATATTTGCATTAAAATCGTTACTTCTTTTAAAAATCGAATAATCAAGATATATTCTGTGAAAAGTGCCATTCAGCATCCTTTACTATAGTTATTAGACCTGTGGAAACATGCGTTGTAGCTGTTGAGTTGAAGATGAAGAAGACTGTACCATTTAATGAAATATGGGGGTCATGTTGTGGCACGATGTTTTTATTATCATGAGTTTTCTGAGTGCTGTACTTATCGAACTAAGTGTATTTTGCATATGGGCTAATTCCTAGATTATCACAATTAAAAATTGCGCTATAACAAAAATAACAGAAGGCGCTTATGGCATCAGTCATGAATGGTACAGTCCATCGTATCTGAGTTAGTCGCCGTAGCTTCACACTCTGCGCGCTGCTGCAGTTTCCTGTGAACGGTTAATGCAGGAGAGAACCATGGCGGCCACTGAGATAGCGCGACAAGCGGTAAGAGCCTTATTACAACGATGTGCTTTCGGTTTACCTAACTAGACTGACGAATTTGTACCAGTTATTTTGGCAGGTGTGACATATAGTATAACCAAATAGCCTTCGCTATTAATTTATTCGTGAACGTGATGGCCCATTATCAACAAACCAATCAATTATACAGTATTTAAAACAGCTGGTGTTGTTTCTGTAAACGATTCGAATATATAATCACGTTTTTTTGTTGCATATTTTAAATTATACTTCTGTCTCCACGCAGCTGTTTTGGGGGAAATGGCTTGATGTTGAGGGCCAACAATAACGGACGATCATCACGGTTTGAAGTGACCACGACTGATGAATTATCATAACCAACGGTTTAAAAAAAATAAATAAAACGCTTTCTCGAGCGTCATTGTGTTGTAAAATCCATTTAATTCTAGCGCGTCCAATACCGTTATGTTTAATTGCATTAGTATCATTATGCTCGCTGGGCGTTGTCTATTATGAAGTATTTCGTACATTCATGTCAGAAACTGACATGCAAAACCATTTTATTTTGTAGCAGCTTATGTTCTGTGCATTCTGACATCTCTATTGTGAGTACATCTCTAGTGAGCAGGCTCGAGACTGAGCTCCAAAGCTGTTAGTTGTAATAAATGACGTTTAAATCAGTCTTTACTATTCAAACCAGGGGTTAGAACCAGTATTTTCTGGTTACAGAGCAGCCAGTGGGGTGTTGCAGTCATGATGACCCCCCTTTGGACTCCTTACAGTTGTCTGGTTTTGGAATGTTGCACATGTGGGTCAGATTGTGACTGTTTGTTCAGTCAATAAGATGCTCTCACAATCTGGCTTCTCTTAGTTGCCTGTTTTGTATTTAATTAAATGTGCATTTTGTTGCTAATGTTAATGATTCCACAGTAATCCTCATAACAGAACTGATCATCTGCTTTGATTGGTTCTTTTCACTGAAAATGATGTGCTTTTGATTGCATTTCTTTGCAGTTTAACTTAAATGAAATGTTTCCATTTGGATAATGGAACTTTACTACATTGGACCTGTGCTGACTGAATGCTCACCCTTCCTTTTTGTTATTTTAGCGGAAATCAAATGATTTGGCACGTTCGGTATGCTCATCGCATAGGTCACACATGCAAACACCCCCACACTAAAGGATATGCTGTAAAATGTGGGCAGACAGCCTTTCCTGCCAGAGTTTTTGCAGGCCAGGTGGCAGACCTGTGTGAACAATGGTAGAGGAAATGCTGAAGACTAATATGGCAGAGATTTGACATTTGCGTTACATTATTTACAACTGTTTTGTTTCACAGATACCTGTATTACTTGATAACGTTAACATTTGTCTGTGACTGCAAATGGTTTACGTGTGTGTTCGCCTAAATGTGGTTTCGGCTGTTGAGATCAGACAGGAAAGAGGAAGTGCACAGAGCTGAACCTTCGAGATCTGCACTACAGTATTACAATTTATGTCAAAGAGCTGTGTGGGTTCTGTGTTTGAATGTTGTGTACCTTTTACGTACTATGTACGTAACTATAGTATTATGTACTATTGATTGTTTCTTTTTTTTTTTGCATTCTCATGAATCTAGGTGCTTACAAATACTTTCCATTGCTGACAGTGAGAAACCCTTCAAAGGATCTGTATTGGTGAAAGTCGTCTTGCTTGTTTCATTTATATGGTTTGCTTTTTTCATCTTGTTATAGGGAGAGGGTGCACGTGCCGTCCCACTCGCTGGTCATGTTGGCTTCGACAGCATGCCAGACCAGCTGGTCAACAAGTCCGTCAACCATGGCTTCTGCTTCAATATCCTCTGTGTGGGTGAGTGTGTTGTGTCGAAGCTCCTTTTTTCCTTGGGGTGAAACTAACCATTTGCTTCAGTGTATGTCACACCCCTTCACTGCGAACGCATACTGATTCTGTCCTGTGACCCACTTACTAAATACTGATGCACTGATGGAGAGCAGTTGCAGGAACTTGAGATTTGATTTTATTCATATCCTGATTTCACGTGCTGATTGGAGATTATAAATCTTCACTAACTATCCCTCTAAAAACCGTTAACAAAAAATAGGGGAAATCATCTTTAAATTATGCATTTATGCATGTTATTTGTTATGGCAGTATTGTATTTTACTGACCTGGGCTGTGTTTCCTAAAAGCATCGTAAGCCTAAGTAGATCATAAAAACATTACCACCAATGCTCTCTATGATCAACTTAGCTTACAATGCTTTTGGAAAACACACTAGTAAACACACAGTAAAACATACTACAAACACGCCTTCTAGGAGAAATAGAGTAGCCTGTGTCATTTCAGATATTTCCCAGTAAGTTATAATGAAGAAACTCCCACAAGATTAAGTCTTAACAAGGTGCATGCATGTGTGTGTTCGTTTGGCAGAGAGGCTGTGCCATCTGAATTCGCTTCTTAAATCCAGATGGTTTTAACTGTTGTTTAGATTGGACCAGTGCTGGTGTCTGTATTTCAGTTCAAAGTTGTTTAACATTGGGGTGTAAAGTTGTGGTAAAATTTGACAATAAGGGTGATGTTCGCACAAAGCAACAATAATGCATTGGGTAATCGAATGTAGGGAGAGGAAGTCAGACCTTTACTTAAACACCACAAGGCAGAGTCTAAGACTGATGCAGTGTGCAAGCGCACCCTTCTTTTTAGTAACACGTGAGTGATGTCATCTGGGCTAAACCTGTATGTCACTTACTAACTATCCCTAGATTAGTTTTAACATTTTAACTGGTAACATACCAGGAAAAAAAGCATTTGAGCATGGTGCTAACAACACCATGGTCATGGGTTTGATTCCCAGGGATGAATTGATCAAATGTTTTGTCTAAAATGCAGTGCATTCATTTAAATACATAAAACGCAAACAGGTAAGTAGTATGTTAAGTAAATGTACAATATTAAAAATCAACACTGTAGTATATTTTATATTTAAACGGTTGCTTATTTGTGAATTTACATTTATATTAGATATAAAAATTATTTACACTTACCCCGGCCACTTTATTAAATACAGATAGCTAGTACCGGGTTGGACCCCCTTTTGCCTTAACTGTCTTAATTCTTCGTGGCATAGATTCAACAAGGTGCTGGAAACATTCCTCAGAGATTTTGGTCCATATTACCATGATGGCATCACGCAGTTGCTGCAGATTTGTCTGCTGCATGTCCATGATGTAAATCTCCCGTTCCATCACATCCCAAAGGTTTTCTATTGGATTGAGATCTGGTGACTGTGGAGGTCATTTGAGTATAGTCAACTCATTGCCATGTTCAAGAAACCAGTTTGAGATGATTTGAACTTTGTGACATGGTGTGTTTTTTCTGCTGGAAGTAGCCATCAAAAGATGGGTACACTATGGTCATAAAGGGATGGACATGGTCAGCAACAATACTCAGGTAGGCTGTGGCGTTTAAACAATGCTTAAGAAGATGCTCTTCTACATACCTCGGTTATAACGAGTGGTCATTTGCGTTAATGTTGCCTTTCTATCAGCTGATCCAGTCTGGCCATTCTCCTCTGACCTCTGGCATCAGCAAGGCATTTTCGCACACAGAACTGCCGCTCACTGGATATTTTCTCTTTTTTGGACCATTCTTTGTAAACCCTAGAGCTGTTTGTGTGTGAAAATCCCAGTAGATCAGCAGTTTCTGAAATGCTTAGACCAGCCTGTCTGACTGCAACAAAACAAAAAAAAAAAAACAATAAACCAAAGAGAAACTTTATATATGAGAGTTCTTAATCATCCTGTCTTAGTTTATTTTGTGGTGATGACTGCCTGGTTATGCATTTTCACTTACAAAGCATGACAACAGGAACAATGTGTTGCAGCCTTTGGTCAATATATAAAAATATTGAAATGTTTCTGTAAAATTAACAGTATGGTGTGTGAGATGTGTTTACAGCAAACTGTGAAAAGGCATATGATTCTGTCCCCTCAGTAAGAGCCCATATGTCAATAACCCAAGTGAAGTTCTAGCTAAATCCTTGTGCTTATGGTACTATGAAGTCTTCATACTTTTGTTTTTCGCTTCGCCTTTGAAATATTTATACGAAGACATTGTTTCAGATTCTTTGTTAGCATGCCCTAAAGTTCAGAGCATCTGCCGGGGCTTTTATTCCATTTCTGCTAAAACTAGTGTAAAGTGAATTTGGTCTGTTGTCAAGCCTTTCCTCTCTTCATTCCTGATCATTCATATTAAGGTTCAGCTTCAGGTTTAGTGAACGCTGAGTACTTTGGCATTCTGTAAATGTCACGCCGTGATTATCTGGAGAAGAGAGGAGATGCTTGTGATTCATATAACCATCAGCTTTGATTGAGTTATGTGGGAGAGATGATCAGTGTATGATGCATTGTGTGATGCATGTGTTGCCTTTAATTCAGTCTCAGGAAATCCATACCTTTTGATAGTCACTGCTAATCAGCATTTGATCTGACTGGGAAATTGCTGCTTTATTTTTAGGCATCAGACAAGGCTTTTTGCCCATGCCTGGCCCTGTAGTGAAAGCTTTACAGGGGCCCGTGGGAATGGGATATGCAGGCTGAGTTTATGAAGAAATGGCAAATGTGAGCCATCTATATAATTAACATTCTGGTGGTGTTACATGATGTCCATTTCTACTGTGCTTGTGGTTGTCAGGAGAGCAAGAATAGCCAGGATTGCTGCATGGCTTTTAGACTTTTACACACAGAATATGTGGGTTAAAATCTGAAGTGTATGCATCAGCTAGATGGTGCACTTCTGTATTAAAGCTGATGTGTGTAATTTTGATGTTAAAAATTCCTTATCCTATTCCAGTTTTCCATTTGCTATTACATGGCAAACCATGTTTAATTATTTGAGTAGTATGGTGTTATTTTATCTTAGAAATCTGGTGGTCACTTATTGCTGTGTCTTTGTTACAGGGGAGACTGGTTTGGGAAAGTCCACCCTCATGGACACCCTGTTTAACACCAAATTTGAGGGTGAACCTACACAGCACAATCAGCCTGGAGTGCAGCTCAAGTCCAACACTTACGAGCTGCAGGAAAGCAACGTTCGCCTCAAGCTCACTGTGGTCAACACTGTAGGGTTTGGAGATCAGATCAACAAAGAGGATAGGTGAGATCTGCTTGTGATCAAATATTTTTTGGCCAAAATTATTTTCATAATAGATAAACCTTAGATGTGTTATCAGGATCAGCTTTATTTGTCATTGGTCAAAGAACATTAGCTGTGTTTCCATCCAAAGTAGTGAATTTAACTTATGGGCAAAATTGGAATATTGCATAAAACATTTGCGAATAAAGCATCGTTTCCATCTAGCGAGAAAAAGAGAACAAATTGTCTCTTCCTGATACACTGGTGCCAAATGTCACTAAGAAAAATGTAAGTTGCTGCAGTAGGAGAAGCCACTGTGGGTCTTTTTCGTATATAATTTACTTGCGCCACAGAGCGCGCAGGTGATACGCCATAAACGTGGTCATGGCATCTTGCATTCAGAGGTGGCTGCCTGCTGCTGCTGGGAATGCAGTTGTGTAAAACCGTTATGGTCTTACACTTTGCGCAAAGTCACATGACTTTTTTTGATGCGCATCAAGATTTGGTACGTGTTTCCATCGTAGTTTATGTGCATCTTTACATTTTCCATCTGCTTTTTTTTTATTTTATTTTTTTATGCGATTATCTCAATGAGCATAAAAATAGGTGGATGGAAACATAGCTATTGTGCTAGATCAGGGGTTTTCAAACTATGATGCCAAGGTTTGCTTTGTCTTTTTATTCTCTGAAATTTTCTGGGGCCCCCTTAGAACCTTCTGGAGAACCCCTGGGGGTCCCTGGACCCCAGTTTGAAAACCCTTGTGCTAGATTACTGGCATATTTTTTTTTTAAATTGTATAATAATAAATGATTAAACTACATTTTCTGTTACATTATAATATGGTTCTACATAGAGCTCACTACCCTCTAATGCAGTGTTTCTCAACTGGTGGGTCACACTACCGTTTTAAGTGAGTCACGGAGTGAGTAGTCAAAGAAACAACATCAACAACAATAACATGCTTAATTCTGTTTTTCCACTGCAAGACTTTTATTTTGAAAGACGTGTGAAAGCTGTTGATGTGTCTGTCAGACGTAGTTTAGTGCCTGAGAAAAAAGTGTTGTCTTGATTCTTCGGTCAGATGAGATGTGTCAGGCTATATGTCATTGTCATTATTCTAACGTTATTCCTGTCCTGTCAAATTACAAGCATCCAACATCGTATGTTGTCAATTAGTAAGTCATCAAATTAGCAAAAAGTAGGGTAAGATGACTCCACCTTAATTTTTTATCCTGACTACAATAGATGGCATAAAATCTTATCTCAGCACTTTTGATGAATGGCAACGCTTTTTTTTATTTTTTTATTTTTTTATTTGTGGGGGATTTGTGGACACATCAATGTTTTTGGGTTTGTGGATTAAGTTATACTTGTTATTTTGAAGTAAAAAAAAATAAAATTAGACCGGGTATGTATGTGTGTATGTATGCATGTTTGTGTGTATATAGCCTATATGTGACCCTTGACCACAAAACCAGTCATTAGTCGCACGGGTATATTTGTGGCAATAGCCAACGATACATTGTATGGGTCAAAATTATCGATTTTTCTTTTATGCCAAAAATCATTAGGATATTAAAGATAATGTTCCATGAGGATATTTTGTAAATTTCCTACCGTAAATATATATATATAAAAAATATTATTAGTAATATGCATTGCTAAGGACTTCATTTGGACAACTTTAAAGGCAATTTTGTCAGTATTTAGTTTTTTTTTTTTTGTTGTTGTTTTTTGCACCCTCAGATTCCAGATTTTCCAATCCTAACAAACCATGCATCAATGGAAAGCTTTATTTATTCAGCTTTCAGATGATATATAAAACTTTAAAAAAAAATTTTTTTTAACTTTTGTGGTCCATGGTCATATATATATCCAGACATTAACACCTGCCAAATGCGGGTGGACTTCAGTGATCCGTGCGTCAGGTCTTAAAGTGACAGCACCCTCATATACCTGCTGCCAAATTATGAGATATGAATATTAAAAATATCTATATGGTAGTTTTTCCCCATGGTATCGATGTCAAAATTGTAACTAGTAACTTTGGAAAACCAGCCACAGTGGCTGGAGAGCAAAAAAGTTCATGTCAAGCCCTGTATAAATATATATAATATAATATAATATAATATATTTATGTTTATATTTTATAGTTTTTGTAATTTAAGGAATTTTAAAGAATTAAAATGTGGGTCCCAAACCAGATGAGAACCACTGCGCTAATGCCCCTGTTTTCTTTGGGACTTTAGAGCCTTTGATGCAATTTTCATAAAAACAAAACAAAAGAGAATTCTGTTGTTCCTGCTTTTCTCAGTTGCTGTCATATGACACTTTTGTGTGCAGAGCTCATTATAATATAGAGGTTGGATGGTATTATGAAATGAGATTCCCCACTTTCAGGTTTCTGATGCCGTAGGCTAAGAATGTGCCAGTTATAGAAGATTGTTTTCAGATTCTGCTAAAACAGCATGTTATTAAGCTGAATTGTTGTGACAAGCTTTATTTGGCCTGAAGATGTGCTTTCATGGGTCTTAAGCTAGCCTATCCAACTGTTTATAGATGACTCAACCAGTACCTTTTCCCCTCAAAGCTCACAAAGTTTTATTTTACAGTTCTGTAATAAACATGAAACTTATATTATATTAACACTCCTCTTTTAGTGCTAGTATAATCTTTCGTGTTTGTGTTGTGCCTCTAAGTTCCTTTTAAATATTTCCACCTCTTTCATTGTTAAATTTGCAGTTACAAGTCTATTGTGGAGTTCATCGATGCTCAGTTTGAAGCGTACCTTCAAGAGGAACTGAAGATTAAACGCACCCTACACAGTTATCACGATACACGGATCCACGCCTGTCTGTATTTTATCGCTCCCACTGGACACTCGCTAAAGTCCCTTGACCTGGTTACTATGAAGAAGCTAGACAGTAAGGTTGGTGATGCATTTCATTTTTAACAAATGTTTGAGCACACTCAGGACTGACCAGTATGATTATATGGTCAATGGTAGAAAAATGTAAGTATTTAATGCTGTGGACTATCAAAAAATACATTACTACATGACTACATAATTTTTTTAAACATTCTAGAAAAATAATAGTAATAGTCTTTACAAGATTAGGAATTACAAAAATAAGCTTTCATTTAATGAAGTTAATGCCTGCTATATATGTGGCCTAGCATTATTTACTGTTTCACTGTGCAGAGCAGTTGTTTTAAGATGTGGGTTATTAAGCATTCAGCTGATGGCTATGCCATGTTTAATGTCATTGGAGCTGTATATGGAGTCAATGAAGGTCAGCTGTCTAATACTGCATTCTGTTTCATCTCTCTCTGTGCTGCACAGACTGCCTGAACAAAGATGCCCTCTTAGATCTGAAGCTGAAACTAACAGTAGCCTCGCATGCTTGAGTAGAGAATCCTGTGTACTCGCACTTTGTCTAAACCTTTATTTGAAGTGACTGTGTTAACCTCACAATTCGTCGGAAACAGACAAAGCTTAAAGCTAGTGACCAAGCTACTGAGAATAGTACTTAGATGTTGGTGTGGGTGGCAGGAGTGTAAAAATTGAGTGTTTGGGATCAGAGCACTCCATATGTGCACTTGTGTGGGTGTGTGTGTGTGTGTTTGTTTGCTTGTGTTTGCGTGTGTGTGTGTGTGTGAGAGAGAGTCATGAGTGAAGAGTGAGGGGTGTTTGAATATGAGACCCGAGATTAAAGGAATAATTCATCCAAACCATTTAAAAAAAACATTTACTAACCCTCATGCTGTTCCCAAACTGTATGTCTTTCTTTTGTGGAACACAAAAGATGAATGTTTGATGAACATCCAGGCCATTCTCTTCTATATAATGAAAGTGAATGGGGACTGGGGCTCTCAAGCTGCAAAGATGCAAATGTTCATTTTTAGGTGAACTATCCCTTTAAATACCCTCTCTGAATTGGTTTCAAAGTGAATAGCAAATAGCTGCATATGCTGAATTCTCTTCCAGTTTGAGGTAGGGGTACAACAACACATCAATCGATACATTGATCAATTGACTAACAATACAGTCTATCATTGCAATGTGTAAAAAAGACACCATTATTTTGACACTCCACATCTTCACGCACTATCCCTCTATGCATTACCGGCACCAACACGTGCATTCTCATTTAAACTCACCTGTCAGTGCTCGACAATAAGGACTAGATAAATGCAGAAAGACAGTACTGTCACTGTCCCGATCAGAGCAGTGCTGCACCGTCACAAAGACGTAAAAGAGAAATAATTTCGGAAATTATTACTTAAAGGTCCCATATTGTGGATTTTTTTTTAAATTAATTTATAATGTTTCCTGAGGTGTACTTATATTGTTAGTATGATTTTTACATCATAAAATGTCATAATTTAGAAATAAAAGGCATTTTTCTATCCTGATTTTAGCCCTTTGACTTGAACGCTCTGTTTGAAGTGGTGTGTCTGCTGTGAGACTTCCGTGTAAACGCCCACTGCTGTGATTGGCTAACATCTTTGCATTTGAAATACGTATTAGATGTGGAACCCTCTCGAATACTTTTACTACGTTTTTTTTTTTACTATTACAACTGTCGAGATTAACGAAAAGTGTTGATTTATAGCATTATTTTTAGATCTTTTCCCATCACATGAAAGGTTGCAGTAATGAACATTGAGTAGATGACTGACAGTGTGTTGATCGCTTGAATGCAGTGATCTCGTCGTTGCAACGCGATTTCTCTCACGAAATGCTTTCACCAAAACTAACGTAACAGAAAACACAATATCGATATGAATACAGTAAGAGCTTCGCTGTGCAGAGTAACAGTATCATTTATTATAACGGCAGTTTTGGCAAGTGTCCAGATAAACTCGCGCAGTGTGATTTGACAGCTTCGAACATTATAAAGGGAGCATTCTTTGATCGCTTTCTGTAGTTTATTCACAATTTAAATAACAGATTTTTTTCATGCTACTAAGAGTAACAATGTGAAGTTGATCGTTTAGTCACTGGCTTGATTCACTGATGCATAAACCGTATTAAACGATTTAGAAAGAAAATCTGTCTGAACTTGAATAATAAGCTACACATCAGAAATCGCTGATCACAGATCAGGCATTAGAATGAACACTGTTACTTACATGTTTGTGGCGGTGCTATCGAATCCATATCGTAAAAGTCTGTTTGTAAAGCCTGTGCTGACATTGCGACTGAATTACCAAATAATGTAAAAATAAACTGAATCCATTTTTCTCTGACATTTTTCTCCTTCGGCAGCTTATGCAAAGATGATGTTTTTCCACAGCCAGGAACAGCATCACAATCTTGTAAACAACTACTTTAGATCCACTCGCTTCTCATCGTCTGAACACCATTGGGCAGGGACAGCGATGCGATGAGGCAAGCGGGGACGGTGGGCAGTGCTGGGGGTGTTGACTGAATGCGGTGACTGATTAGTTCTGACATCACATTCTTACGGAAGTCTCAACGGCTCGTGAAAAGGCACAGCTACTGTGTGCATTTGACTGTGGATTGACTGTTTTGAAACTTATATGGTAGTTACATATAGCCCCTAGACCTCAGTTATCATAAAAAAACGCCCGGAAATTTCAGTTGTGACAATATGGGACCTTTAAGTTCTGTGTGAGAAGTTTTTTGTGCACACACATTCATAGCGCACACAGAGAGCGAGTTCTCTTTCTCTGCTTTTGTGCTTGAACTGACAAATACAGACAAAATTATGAATCTAATCGTATCGCATACTTTTTTGAGGTATCAGCAAATATTGTATTGTTGGCTATGAGAATCAATATCAGATCGTGATGAACCGTTCGATTTACACCCCTAGTTTGAGGGCATATTCAGATGTGAGCAGGCTGAGGTTATGTAAGCTTTCACGGGGTTCTGTAGAGTTCATTTTAATTGCATTAGCTTCTCCTTATTAAAAATGTAAAAAGAGGATATCTATTTGTCATTTTCATTTCATTTGTGTCTGCAGCAGCATCTGCATGTAGCATAAAGTAAATTCAGCCTTTTCTGTTATATGTCTGCTATTTATTCAGTTTGCTCAGGCATAAAAGACATGATGAGAGAATCTCAGTGTCTATATTTATCTGGACTAGATGTATCTGGACTAGTACATCTAGCCAGATGTTCTGAGGTTGCTTGCATCCAGATTTAGTAATTTACTGCCTGAGTAGTTAAACTTTAGCTATCGGAAGTGGAAATATTTACTCACCATAGCTGTGTGAGGTTATATATGTCAGTATGCACTGAAATCTTCTGTCCACTGCTGTTTCTGGTTGACGTCAACATCTTAATTCATATTAATATAAATTGATTCAATTTCTGATTACTGACTATTCCCAAATGCTTACAAGTAATCTTTCTCCTATTATATACAGGTGAATATCATCCCCATTATTGCCAAGTCAGATGCCATCTCAAAGAGTGAACTGGCAAAGTTCAAAATCAAGATCACGAGTGAGTTGGTTAGCAATGGTGTCCAGATCTACCAGTTTCCCACTGACGATGAGACTGTGGCAGAGATCAACTCAACCATGAATGTGAGGAGCTTAATGCTGAATGTCATTCATTTGTATTCATTCCTGTTGTTACATGCACTAAACAAGATGTGCTTTTAAAGTGTTTTGTAAGTTATTAATATTAACAGAACCTTAACTCTTTAAACTTTGGTGCGTAACTCATTCCACATTGTATGTGTTTCGGATATGAGTGATACAGTGGGGAGAACAAGTATTTGATACACTGCCGATTTTGCAGGTTTTCCTACTTACAAAGCATGTAGAGGTCTGTAATTTTTATCATAGGTACACTTCAACTGTGAGAGACGGAATCTAAAACAAAAATCCAGAAAATCATTGTATGATTTTTAAATAATTAATTTGCATTTTATTGCATGGCATAAGTATTTGATTACCTACCAACCAGTAAGAATTCCGGCTCTCACAGACCTGTTAGTTTTTCTTAAAGAAGCCCTCCTGTTCTCCACTCATTACCTGTATTAACTGCACCTGTTTGAACTCGTTACCTGTATAAAAGACACCTGTCCACACACTCAATCAAACAGACTCCAACCTCTTCACAATGGCCAAGACCAGAGAGCTGTGTAAGGACATCAGGGATAAATTTGTAGACCTGCACAAATCTGGGATGGGCTACAGGACAATAGGCAAGCAGCTTGGTGAGAAGGCAACAACTGTTGGCGCAATTATTAGAAAATGGAAGGAGTTCAAGATGACGGTCAATCTCCCTCGGTCTGGGGCACCATGCAAGATCTCACCTCGTGGGGCATCAATGATGAGGAAGGTGAGGGATCAGCCCAGAACTACATGGCAGGACCTGGTCAATGACCTGAAGAGAGCTGGGACCACAGTCTCAAAGAAAACCATTAGTAACACACTACGCCGTCATGGATTAAAATCCTGCAGCGCACGCAAGGTCCCCCTGCTCAAGCCAGCGCATGTCCAGGCCCGTCTGAAGTTTACCAATGACCATCTGGATGATCCAGAGGAGGAATGGGAGAAGGTCATGTGGTCTGATGAGACAAAAATAGAGCTTTTTGGTCTAAACTCCACTCGCCGTGTTTGGAGGAAGAAGAAGGATGAGTACAACCCCAAGAACACCATCCCAACCGTGAAGCATGGAGGTGGAAACATCATTCTTTGGGGATGCTTTTCTGCAAAGGGGACAGGACGACTGCACCGTAGTGAGGGGAGGATAGATGGGGCCATGTATCGCGAGATCTTGGCCAACAACCTCCTTCCCTCAGTAAGAGCATTGAAGCTGGGTCGTGGCTGGGTCTTCCAGCATGACAACGACCCGAAACACACAGCCAGGGCAACTAAGGAGTGGCTCCGTAAGAAGCATCTCAAGGTCCTGGAGTGGTCTAGCCAGTCTCCAGACCTGAACCCAATAGAAAATCTTTGGAGGGAGCTGAAAGTCCGTATTGCCCAGCGACAGCCCCGAAACCTGAAGGATCTGGAGAAGGTCTGTATGGAGGAGTGGGCCAAAATCCCTTCTGCAATGTGTGCAAACCTGGTCAAGAACTACAGGAAACGTATGATCTCTGTAATTGCAGACAAAGGTTTCTGTACGAAATATTAAGTTCTGCTTTTCTGATGTATCAAATACTTATGTCATGCAATAAAATGCAAATCAATTAATTAAAAATCATACAATGTGATTTTCTGGATTTTTGTTTTAGATTCCGTCACTCACAGTTGAAGAGTACCTATGATAAAAAATTACAGACCTCTACATGCTTTGTAAGTGGGCAAACCTGCAAAATCGGCAGTGTATCAAATACTTGTTCTCCCCACTGTACCTAAAATCATGCTGATAGTTGAGAAAAGATTTGCTGCTATGTTTCTATGTCTAAAATCTAGTTACTAGTGCTATATAAGAGAACAAATATACTTATCTACAGTATGTTGGTATTATGAAATTAGATAAACAAGATTAAGAATGAATGATGTGTTCCTATTCCACTTGAAATTCTTTTACATAGTCAATGTACTATGTCCTGTTTTGCTTGGAGACAACACAGCCATATTTTATACTTAAGTGCTCGTCCAGTTTGTATATCACATCGCAGTTTAAGTGAGAGAGTCCATATGGTGTCCAGCTTTCTTGCCTGTGTTTGCTCACAGGAAATGACACCACAAAAGGGGAGGCATTCTTCATCAATGTACTCTCCCAGCAACATAGAGCAGGCTGCATGACATCCAATGAATGAATGTCACTTTCACCACATAGCCTGTGCCTGCGGGGTTACTGTGGGGGTCTTCCAGTACTGGTTAACCATTGGAAACAAAGATGGCTGACCTCAGGACAAATCCCATTTGGTTCAAGTGGGATGTGCCCTCATATCTTTCTCAGTGGTTTTAAAGGCTGTTCTTGTCTTGTAAATAGCATCTTAACAAGGTGATTTCTTTACAATGTCTTCGCTACTGTGAGACGTAGTGCTTCAGTAGAAAGGAGGATATTATATTGTTCCTCATTGTGTTCCTAGTATCTTAGACCAAGACTGATTGACAGACGAGTGCATTTAGTTACATTTACTGTTCACAAGTTTGGGTTTGATACATTTTTTTATTTATTTATTTTTTTTGTGTGTGTTTTTGAAAGAAGGCTCTTATTCTAATCAAGGCTGCATTTATTTGATCAAAAATACAGTAAAAACTGTAATATTGTGAAATATTATTACAAACCCGATTCCAAAAAAGTTGGGACACTGTACAAATTGTGAATAAAAACAGAATGCAATGATGTGGAAGTTTCAAATTTCAATATTTTATTCAGAATACAACATAGATGACATATCAAATGTTTAAACTGAGAAAATGTATGCAACCCCATACCATCAGAGATGCAGGCTTCTGAACTGAGCGCTGATAACAACTTGGGTTGTCCTTGTTCTCTTTAGTCCGGATGACATGGCGTCCCAGTTTTCCAAAAAGAACTTCAAATTTTGATTCGTCTGACCACAGAACAGTTTTCCACTTTGCCACAGTTCATTTTAAATGAGCCTTGGCCCAGAGAAAACGCCGGCACTTCTGGATCATGTTTAGATATGGCTTCTTTTTTGACCTATAGAGTTTTAGCCGGCAACGGCGAATGGCACGGTGGATTGTGTTCACCGACAATGTTTTCTGGAAGTATTCCTGAGCCCATGTTGTGATTTCCATTACAGTAGCATTCCTGTATGTGATGCAGTGCCGTCTAAGGGGCCGAAGATCACAGGCATCCAGTATGGTTTTCCGGCCTTGACCCTTACGCACAGAGATTGTTCCAGATTCTCTGAATCTTTGGATGATATTATGCACTGTAGATGATGATAACTTCAAACTCTTTGCAATTTTTCTCTGAGAAACTCCTTTCTGATATTGCTCCACTATTTTTCGCCGCAGCATTGGGGGAATTGGTGATCCTCTGCCCATCTTGACTTCTGAGAGACACTGCCACTCTGAGAGGCTCTTTTTATACCCAATCATGTTGCCAATTGACCTAATAAGTTGCAAATTGGTCCTCCAGCTGTTCCTTATATGTACATTTAACTTTTCTGGCCTCTTATTGCTACCTGTCCCAACTTTTTTGGAATGTGTAGCTCTCATGAAGTCCAAAATGAGCCAATATTTGGCATGACATTTCAAAATGTCTCACTTTCAACATTTGATATGTTATCTATATTCTATTGTGAATAAAATATAAGTTTATGAAATTTGTAAATAGATATTGCATTCCTTTTTTATTCACAATTTGTACAGTGTCCCAACTTTTTTGGAATCAGGTTTGTAGTTTAAAATAACTGTTTTATATTTAAAAATGTAATTTATTCCTGTGTTGGCAAAGCTGAATTTTCAGCATCATTATGCCAGTCTTCAGTGTCACATGATCCTTCAGAAATCATTCTAACATGCTGATTTGTTGCTTAAGAATCATTTCTTGTCAATGTTGAGTAAAAACAGTTGTGCTGCTTTATATTTTGTGGAAACTGTGATTAGTTTTTCAGGATTCTTTGACAAATATAAAGTTCAAAAGAACAGGATTTATTTGAAATAGAAATTTTGTTGCTTTTGTAACATGTCTTTTACTGTCACTTTTGATCAATTTAACTAATCCTTGCTGAATAAAACCCAAACTTTTGAAAGGTAGGTATGTGTAGGATTGTAAATGTTTATATGAGCTTACATGCACTAATATGGATTTAAATGCTGTGTCATCTTGTCTGTTACAGTAAGAATTTGAAATAGACTGCAGTATTTCTGCTAAATTATTTGTTTGTGGGATTTTTTTTTTTTTGCTCTGCAGGGTCATTTGCCTTTTGCAGTGGTGGGAAGCACTGAGGAAGTGAAGATTGGGAACAAGATGGTGCGAGCACGCCAGTACCCCTGGGGAACCGTCCAGGGTAAGTTCTGGTCACGTCTTCCAGAGGAAATGACACTGAGCTCTTCCCTCTGTTTGGCCATGGCCCCTTTGTTCAGGACATCCAAACCCATCCCGTCCCTCCCTTTCTGCAGCGTTGTGTCTGGACACTCCCTCTCAACACACCATCCTCTTTCTTGCATATTTTTCACAGAAGAGCAGAATGCTAATGTATTAGGGCTGTCAAAAAGAGAAAACTGAACTGTAATTTCCATGTGATTAACCACTGTGGAGCCACAGAAAAATTACATCAGTACAGTGCTGATTGGTTGATGGCACCAAAATAACACACAATCTCAAACCCTTCACTGATGAATATCCTGAGCAGTGACGTGAAAGGCAGCAGGGAAGAAATCTCCGTTTGAGCTTCAAGAGTCCTTCGAAAAATAGTGCACTGATTAAACATCTGCTATACACTACAATTTAAGTTTGGGAACATAATGCTTTTTCTGCTCACCAAGTCGGCATTTATTTAATCAAAAATACAGTAAAAACAGTAATATTGTGAAATATTACAATTTAAAATAACTATGTTCTCTATTTTAATATATTTGAAAATGTAATTTATTCCTGTGCTGGCAAAGCTGAATTTTCAGCATCATTACTCCAGCCTTCAGTGTCACATGATCCTTCAGAAATCATTCTAATATGCTGATTTGATGCTCAAGAAACATTTATCCTTATTATCAATGTTGATGAATGTAACACATACATATTGCAATGCCTTTTTCCCTTTTATGAAAAAAGAGGATCTAGAGTACAATGATGTTCATTAGTCATGTTCAATAAGCTGTGCAAGTCCAGCTCACTTCATTCACAATTTGTCCTGTCAGTCTTTATTGATGCGTGTTGTATTCATGCAGTGATTTGATGCGTAACATTAGAGCAGCACTGCTGTGACTGTCCTCAGGCTGTCTGTGACATCACTATCACTCTCTCTCTCTCTCTCTCTCTCTCTCTCTCTCTCTCTCTCTCTCTCTCTCTCTCTCTCTCTCTCTCTCTCTCTCTCTCTCTCTCTCTCTCTCTCTCTCTCTCTCTCTCTCTCTCTCTCTCTCTCTCTCTCTCTCTCTCTCTGTCTCTCTCTGTCTCTCTCTGTCGGCACATGAGGCTCTGCAGCACACGTGGTAATTACTTAATTTAGTTTGTTGCGAGGCTGAACTCACTGAGGAAAAATATGGATATATGTGATGTGTGTGTTTTCATGCACCACTGCTGCATGTCATTCGTTTACCTCATTTTGGGGCACATAGTTTACTTGAATTGATTAAAGGAACAATTTCTTGGATTAACCATGAAGAAAGGGATGCATTTTTATGAAAAAGTATATCAGGTACAATAACAACTGCAGGGAATGTTATAGTGTCAATAATACTTGATCACAGCTGCTCAGAGTTATACAAACTAACTGTTAATAGAGGTCATATATGTTCTTCTGAAAGGCTTCCTTGTTTCAGTGGTATAAAATAAGTTCTGTAACTGGTCACCATTTCTTTAAAACATTATTTTTGATCACCTTTATTTTTATTTTTTTTACAGTCTCTTGTATGTATACACCTACAAGAATTAAAAGAATGCTTAAAGTAGTTTTAGGTGTACCACTCTTACTTGGTACAGTATGCCATGTGAACTACCAATCTGGAACTTTTCCATAAACTACCCATATCTTTAACTTTTAGACTAACTCCACCCTTAAAGGGAATGTAGTAATAAGACTTTGGCTTAGTGCTCATTTTCCATTGAATATCATGTATTTTCCAGTGGAGAACGAGAATCACTGTGATTTTGTGAAGCTGCGAGAGATGCTGATCAGGGTCAACATGGAGGACCTGCGAGAGCAGACTCACACTCGCCACTATGAGCTATACCGCCGCTGCAAGCTGGAGGAGATGGGATTCAAAGACACCGACCCCGACAGCAAACCCTTCAGGTGAAGAGAGTCATGATCACACCAACAATCTGGAAATAGTTCTCTATCATTTATAGTCTGCATTTACTGGCATAAATTAATGGTTAAATATCTTTTGCATCTGGTTTGTTGTGTTCAGCCTCCAGGAAACATACGAGGCCAAGAGGAATGAGTTCATGGGTGAGCTGCAGAAGAAAGAGGAAGAGATGAGGCAGATGTTTGTCCAGAGAGTCAAAGAAAAGGAGGCAGAGCTGAAAGAGGCAGAAAAGGAGGTTTGTTTGTTTGTTTGCAGGTATAGTCTGTAATTTTGTAGCAATTTTGTTATTAAAAAGTGTTACCGAAAGCTAACTCTACATGGTATGTAGCTGTATATCTGGGATGATTTATAATATCAAATACAACTAAACAATATTTATTTAATTTTTTTAAAGTGTTTTTTTTTTTTTTACAGTAGATATAAAGTCTATTTACAGTAGATATAAAGCGTTGTTTGTTCAGTAACAGCTCACATACTGACTCTTTGGCGTTCACATCACAGCTTCATGAAAAGTTTGACCGTCTCAAGAAGCTTCATCAGGATGAGAAGAAGAAACTAGAGGACAAGAAGAAGTCTCTCGATGATGAGCTGAACGGCTTCAAGCAGAAGAAGACGGCCGCTGAGCTGCTGCAGTCACAGGCCCAGCAGGCAGGGAGCTCTGCCACACTGAAGAAGGAAAAAGAGAGGAAAAAGTAAGTATTGACCTCGCCACGTGGTTCTTAACCCTCACAACCTTCCCTCCCCAAGACACCAGACGATCACGATGCAGAAACATTTGTGCATTTCACTGACCACTCGCGTAAGATTGCAAGGGACGTTGAATTTAGATCATTACCAGAACTATGGAATTCAGATGGATGGTGTTGACACCGTGTCTGCAGTGCAGTGATATGAAAATGAAAGGTCTAGTTTGAGCATATACAGTGGGGAGAACAAGTATTTGATACACTGCTGATTTTGCAGGTTTGCCCACTTACAAAGCATGTAGAAGTCTGTAATTTTTATCATAGGTACTCTTCAACTGTGAGAGACGGAATCTAAAACAAAAATCCAGAAAATCACATTGTATGATTTTTAAGTAATTAATTTGCATTTTATTGCATGACATAAGTATTTGATACATCAGAAAAGCAGAACTTAATATTTGGTACAGAAACCTTTGTTTGCAATTACAGAGATCATACGTTTCCTGTAGTTCTTGACCAGGTTTGCACACTCTGCAGCAGGGATTTTGGCCCACTCCTCCATACAGACCTTCTCCAGATCCTTCAGGTTTCGGGGCTGTCGCTGGGCAATACGGACTTTCAGCTCCCTCCAAAGATTTTCTATTGGGTTCAGGTCTGGAGACTGGCTAGGCCACTCCAGGACCTTGAGATGCTTCTTACGGAGCCACTCCTTAGTTGCCCTGGCTGTGTGTTTCGGGTCGTTGTCATGCTGGAAGACCCAGCCACGACCCATCTTCAATGCTCTTACTGAGGGAAGGAGGTTGTTGGCCAAGATCTTGCGATACATGGCCCCATCCATCCTCCCCTCAAAACGGTGCAGTCGTCCTGTCCCCTTTGCAGAAAAGCATCCCCAAAGAATGATGTTTCTACCTCCATGCTTCACGGTTGGGATGGTGTTCTTGGGGTTGTACTCATCCTTCTTCTTCCTCCAAACACGGCGACTCATCAGACCACATGACCTTCTCCCATTCCTCCTCTGGATCATCCAGATGGTCATTGGTAAACTTCAGACGGGCCTGGACATGCGCTGGCTTGAGCAGGGGGACCTTGCGTGCGCTGCAGGATTTTAATCCATGACTATGACCATGACCGTGTTACTAATGGTTTTCTTTGAGACTGTGGTCCCAGCTCTCTTCAGGTCATTGACCAGGTCCTGCCGTGTAGTTCTGGGCTGATCCCTCACCTTCCTCATCATTGATGCCCCACGAGGTGAGATCTTGCATGGTGCCCCAGACCGAGGGAGATTGACCGTCATCTTGAACTTCTTCCATTTTCTAATAATTGCGCCAACAGTTGTTGCCTTCTCACCAAGCTGCTTGCCTATTGTCCTGTAGCCCATTCCAGCTTTGTGCAGGTCTACAATTTTATCCCTGATGTCCTTACACAGCTCTCTGGTCTTGGCCATTGTGGAGAGGTTGGAGTCTGTTTGATTGAGTGTGTGGACAGGTGTCTTTTATACAGGTAACGAGTTCAAACAGGTGCAGTTAATACAGGTAATGAGTGGAGAACAGGAGGACTTCTTTAAGAAAAACTAACAGGTCTGTGAGAGCCAGAATTCTTACTGGTTGGTAGGTGATCAAATACTTATGTCATGCAATAAAATGCAAATTAATTACTTAAAAATCATACAATGTGATTTTCTGGATTTTTGTTTTAGATTCCGTCTCTCACAGTTGAAGTGTACCTATCATAAAAATTACAGACCTCTACATGCTTTCGGCAGTGTATCAAATACTTGTTCTCCCCACTGTACACTACTGTTCAAAAGTTTTAGGTCAGTAAGATACTGATACTTGATTCAGGTCAAGGATGCATTAAATTGATTAAAAATGGCAGTAAAGACATTTTTTACGTTACAATAGATTTCTATTTGAAATAAATGCTCTTTTGATCTTTCTATTCATCAAAGAGTCCTGAAAAAAATTTGTCTGTCTCCACTAAAATATTAAACAGCACAGTAAATCATATTAGAATGATTTCTGAAGGATCATGTGAAGACTGGAGTAATGATCCTGAAAATTCTGCTTTGCCATCACAGGAATAAATTACATTTTAAAATTATATTTCAGAATATTACTGTTTTACTGTATTTTTGGTCAAATAAATGCAGCCTTTGTGAGCATAAGAGACTTCTTTCAAAAACATTAAAAAATCTTACCGACCCCAAACTTTTGAACTGTAGTGAAGCTATTCATATTATTGTGCATTTATTATATAAAACTTGCAGTTACATCCAATACATTTGTAGTATTGTTCAACTGTATTTCCATTATGGAAACTAGAGCATACTTTAATTGGGACCTCGTAACATCACCCAGTCTGATGTGTGGTATAAGTCTTGTATGAATAGAACATGTTAGACAATTCTATATAGTTCTAATTATATATTCTATATAATTATATGTAATTACGACTAATTTTCATGGTTTGTAAATTGACTACTTTATTAACATTTATTAACAGTACAATATTTAATCAAAGGGTCATGCACATTCAATCTAAAAAGGGTACTAGTAATTAGAGCTGAAATAAATTGCTTAAATAATGCTGGTAATCAATCATGGTTGTGTATTCAAGCTGATTTGCTGCATTCACCTGAATATTATGTGGGAAGAAGACACTTGCACTGACAAGGTTTACCTTTTTGTTGTTGTTTTTTTCCCCAATCGATTTCTGCTGTATTTTTAACTGGTTTCCCCTAAAGCTTCCTGTATGTCCTCACGAGGCAGCAGACAACTGCTTTAAAAACACTCAAGTTACGTTTCACAGGAATGACATTTTTGTAATACATAAAGCGCAAGAACAGGCCCTTTGGCCAAATCCAATACTTGAGATTGAACAGTTTCTTACCACTTCATTTTTCATTATCCAGTGGGTGATATTTATCCCTGCATATAGAAGATAAAATGTAACAGTTTTCCTCTGCTCATGTGGGGCAATATTCATTGTGATGTTGCTTGTAAGGTGTCTTGTCTAGTTTGTACACGTGTCATGTACGTCTCATCCATGCTGTTTTCCAGTTAACTCCTCCTCACCTGCTCCCAGTCCTGCATGAGTCACCTTATGCTGGTAAGGCTTTCAAAGTATCTCTTAAGGCACAAACCCTCGTTCGCACGAGGGGACTAAATTACATGATGATGGTCAGTTACACTGATCCTGCAATTGCTGTGTTAATGCACTGCAGTAGTAATTACAACGTTTCCTGTTCATGCTTAAAAGTCCTAAACACTGGCAATGTGAAGAATGTCTGTGGTAGCAGCAGGGGATATTGTGTCACCAGTGCAAGGCGAGAGTTTATTGCTCTCCCGATGTGATGTGCAGCCATCTGCCATCTGAATCCAAAACAATCTGCTGTTGTTTGCACTCCACTGCTCTTCCACAATCACACACAAAAGAGCCTTTAATGGCTCGGCTCCTACAGCTGGGTCACACTAGTCCCACACTTGGCCTAAAATAATGCTGTTGTTGAGTGAGCTATCCCTTGCCACAGACCTGTTAGTAATAGTGAAATAACACGTTAAAGTTGGGATGTCCGGTTTATGTAAATAACACAGCAGAAGAGACAATGTAGTCAATTTTATCCTGCACAAAGAGAACAATTCTAAGCCTTACCACATACACCCCCTGCAACTGCTTTCAAGTGTTTTAACAGATGCACGACTAACATTTTGGATCCTTTTTTTTTTTTTTTTTTTTTATTAATGTGTGAATACAACAGTGTGTAACCTGTAGGGAACAATAATCTTCCTTCTCTCTCGTTTCCAGTTCAGGATTCCTGTAGAAAGTGCTCCCTCTGCCCGCTGTGAATGAGCTCTCCCCCCTCAGTGTTCCTGAGCCATGCCGTTCCCGTTCCCTCCCCCCTCTCTCCCGCCCCCTTACTCCCCCAGTTTCACGCATAATACAGCTGAGGAGGGATATTAACTGTGAATGGAATCCTTCTTTAGATTGTTTAACCTTTTTACATTTTTAAAATTCATTTTTTTTTTTTCTTCGTTTTACTTGCTATGTTTTGTTATAATGTCATGATATTGCTTTGTTCTGCATGACTAGTGTATGAATCAACTTTAACATAAATGGCTACTGTTGCAGTAGTGAGTACACAGGTTAAAATGAGACAAATTTAATTTTACTGTTAGTACCATAATTTTCATTGGTACTATAATATGAAGATATACGAGCTGCTTTCAGTTCAGTCATTTTCTAATAGAATTTAGGAATGAGCAGTAATGAAGTGTTTTTTTTTTTTGTCTCATTTTAGCTCATGCATGTTATGCAGATGCTGTCTGGTCATCTGCTGCCATACCTCAATGTTGTTGTTTTTTGTTTGTTTTTTAATAAACATGTCATTGCTATGCTTGTATTAGTTTAGAAAAACTTCATATTGGCACATTTCTTCCAAATGTAAGCACCTTTTTATAGTTCTTTATTTTTGTGATATTTTATTTTTCACAAAATTAAAATAAAAATAAAAATTCACTTTCTAATCATTAAATATCAATTGCAAGGGGACCAATAAAGCTTCTTTCATAAAGCTTAAAACTGTGGAAAATCATTGTGTATGGTTACCAAACAGTTAATTAACATATTATTCATGCAAGTGTGACTAAATGTTTTTGTACTGGGGGTGACATGGCCAGTGTTTGATTTGCTTACTATGTATTGGAAAATATTGATTCCTCAATTTATAGACCTTAGTCAGGGTGGTGCCATATTTAATTTTTGACACGAATGAAAACAAGGCTATGAAGAATAGAAGACACAATCCAATTGTTCAGTTGTCGAGTCTTTCTAAAAAATAAAAAAAAAAACCTTTTAAAAAAAAAAACGTTTTATGAGTTGTGAAAATTATCTAGGACCTTTATACAGGGCGTGCTATTGTAAAGACTGTACGTCTATCCATCACAGCCTCGTTTTCATTTGCATTAAATTCAATATGGCACTTTAGAGAGGAGCTGGACTGTAACCTTTGAAGGAATTCCCTATCTTTATGCTTAACTGAGCATATCTAATAAGACTCGCTTAGTCTTACATTTGAATGTACTTTTATAAAGGTTTGTGGCCTGTATTATCAAATGAAGAGCTGCTTGACCACTGCCACAACTCAAATTAAACTGTTTATTATAAGATACTGACCAAAAAGTGGGGAAATTTATAGGCGTTCGTTTTGTTTTTAATCCATTTATGTCTGTCACTGCAGAAAATGACAGTTTTATTTTCAGTCTCTTAAACAAGTTACAATTAAAGATACCAGACTGTTCAGCAAAATCAACGGGTTTTATTGGTTCTGTGCTGGATGACATTATTTTGGATGGTATCTGGATGCTGGTCTTTCAGCAGGTGGTATTGATGTGATTGGTATTTAGCACTTTTATTAACTCTCTTGCTCCCTCCAGTCTCCCTGCTCACTGCCGTGTGTGTATTTACTTTCCTTTGCAGTAATCCCTGGCTCTGCACTGAGTAGTATGGCTTTGATAAGGGACCAGGCCCAGACTCTTTGGTTAACCGGTACCCCGAGGCAGTGTGGACCCGGCCCTCTGTGTTTCTTATAGATCACCTCTTGTGTTTTCATTGTGTGCTCTTTCTGCAGCTTTTACTAACATTTTATATTTATTGTGTTACCTTTGCTGAAGGCTGTGCTTATTTGCGGTGTGTGTTTTGTGTTACTAATATGTTTAAGATGTTTGCCTCTTCAGAGATGTTGGGGAGGGAAAATGCAATCATTGTAATCACTGTCCCAATTAAGCTGTTTTATTCTTTAAAAAGTTTTAGATTAGGCTACTCTTGACCACAAATGTATTACTTTTAGAATGCAAGCTGAAAGCAACGTTGCATTGAACGAATCCATGCATGTTTAAAAGTAAATTGTGAAGAGGATGCACAATGCATTTGAAGCAGGGCAGAAGGACAGTGTTGTGCTATCCACCCACATTCCGAATGCTTCATGCTTTTGGCTGGCAAAGACAAGAAAAATCTGAGTGCCCATTTCCCATTGACTGATGTAAACTTGTCTTCCCACTGGCACTGATGCCCAGTTCAATGCCCTCCTGATACTTTCTCTAATCTGCGTTTGTGTCTCCTCTCTTCCTCTAGCTTCTTTTAACTCTGTCTTGGCCATCCATTGGAAGAGGGGATTGCAGCTTCCATGAGAACTAAGCGTCCACTCTTCTTCCTGTCTTTTTCACTCCGTCAGCCTTGTTTGAATGTTTTATTTAATTGTTTTTTTTTTTTCTTTTTCATTTTTAAACTTTTATGCTGTGTGCCCTGTTGAACATGGCCTTATGTGGGCTTAACATGGTATTTTTCAACAAATACTAGCTCTGTTTCCTAATTTAGGGCATGCTAAGCAGTCCCTCATTAGTATTTTTACAGACATTTGCTGGCGACACCAGAGCCAAAGCTCTGATAGAAAGGCTGTTAACTAAAGCAATGCTTTTGAGTTTTAGTTTAGCATTTTACATGATATTGCCTTGTTCAATTAAACGGTTTCATTTCTTTTATGGATATGTGTTTGTGAATAAAACTGCATGCACTCATCAACATTAACACAGTGTTAACTGTGAAGAGCGAATGGATACTAACTTATTTGCAAACACTATGTTTAATTTAGGGTGTGGTATAAATTGAGTAAGAATATCTTTGATTAGACTTAAACATTTTGACACGCTGGCTGTGAATATTGAGAAAATCCAAAGAAAATGGGCCCGAAAGTTCCTGGTTGTTAATGCAGCAAATGTGTTAAGTGAGAGATATTTAACTAATTTAAATGAGAATCTTTATCTGAAAGCATGAGCAAAATCTGAGAGGTTTGTATTGTATGTTTTGTAATGCCCTTTACATTTTACAGGACACATTAAGTCTTAAATACTCACAGCAATATAGTTATTTTATTTAAAATATAATCTTAGGGAGTAATGGAGCACCTATTGAAATACCATGTAGGTCACATTCAGTGCCACTTTTTTATATTCTTTATCTTCTGTTCTTTTGCATGCCCTGAACATATTTTTGTTTATATATGGAGTTATTCTTTGCTTAGACATATTTACACATCTTACTTTGGACCATTTTATTATGTGTATTTATTCCAGGTACAATGTGCAGTTACATTCAATTTATAAATGTCATTTCCCAATTTTGCCAAATATTGCATTGATATATACATCAAGGGTTTACAGTCATTTAATTTTAAGTCAGCCAGTTATGAGGTACAGACATTCATGCATATGTGTGCAGTACATATAATTTTTAAGGACCTATTTTGGTGTATCAACGTTGAAATCTGTTTTAATGATTAATGACATTATTGATATAAGTGACTATTTTCTGTGTGAAACAAGACTGGCCTACATTTTTCTAGTCATCTTCCATATTTTCCCTTAATGTCAATTACCCCCACCCCTGTAATACCAGAAATTTGTGAAATATTTAACTGTAGTAAGATTCCATGGTGTACATTTTCAATAAAACTACATTAAAACAACTTTGATATGCTATTTCATAATTTACCCTCATAAATGACCTAATAACTTTTTTACAAAGTATTATTTATTTATATATATATATATATACTATATTGCCAAAAGTATTGGGACACCCCTCCAAATCATTGAATTCAGGTGTTCCAATCACTTCCATAGCCAAAGGTGTATAAAATCAAGCACTTAGGCATGCAGACTGCTTCTACAAACATTTGTGAAAGAATGGTTCACTCTCAGGAGCTCAGTGAATTCAAGTGCGGTACCGTGATAGGTTGCCACCTGTGCAATAAATCCATTTGTGAAATTACCTCACTACTAAATATTCTACGGTCAACTGTTAGTGGTATTATAACAAAGTTGAAGCAACTGGGAACAACAGCAACTCAGCCACGAAGTGGTAGGCCACATAAAATCACAGAGCGGGGTCAGAGCATGCTGAGGCGCACAGTGCACAGAAGTCGCCAACTTTCTGCAGAGTCAATAGCTACAGACCTCCAAACTTCATGTGGCCTTCAGATTAGCTCAAGAACAGTGTGTAGAGAGTCGGATGCAGTGGTGTAAAGCACGCCGCCACTGGACTCTGAGAGCCACTGAGAGCAGTGGAGACGTTCTCTGGGGTGACGAATCACGCTTCTCTGTCTGGCAATCTGATGAACGAGTCTGGGTTTGGCGGTTGCCAGGAGAACGGTACTTGCCTGACTGCATTGTGCCAAGTGTAAAGTTTGGTGGAGGGGGGATTATGGTGTGGGGTTGTTTTTCAGGGGTTGGGCTTGGCCCCTTAGTTCCAGTGAAAGGAACTCTTAATGCTTCAGCATACCTAGACATTTTGGACAATTTCATGCTCCCAACTTTGTGGGAACAGTTTGGGGATGGCCCCTTCCTGTTCCAACATGACTACGCACCACAAAGCAAGGTTCATAAAGACATGGATGAGCAAGTTTGGTGTGGAGGAACTTGAGTCCTGACCTCAACCTGATAGAACACCTTTGGGATGAATTAGAGCAGAGACTGCGAGCCAGGCCTTCTCGCCCAACATCAGTGCCTGACCTCACAAATCGCTTCTAGAAGAATGGTCAAAAATTCCCATAAACATACTCCTAAACCTTGCGGAAAGCCTTCCCAGAAGAGTTGAAGCTGTTATAGCTGCAAAGGGTGGGCCAACTCCATATTAAACCCTATGGATTAAGAATGGGATGTCATTAAAGTTCATGTGTAAAGGCAGGCGTCCCAAAACTTTTGTGTGTATATATATATATGTATATATGTGTGTGTGTATGTGTATATATATATATATATATACACACACACACATATATACATATACACTCACCTAAAGGATTATTAGGAACACCTGTTCAATTTCTCATTAATGCAATTATCTAATCAACCAATCACATGGCAGTTGCTTCAATGCATTTAGGGGTGTGGTCCTGGTCAAGACAATCTCCTGAACTCCAAACTGAATGTCAGAATGGGAAAGAAAGGTGATTTAAGCAATTTTGAGCGTGGCATGGTTGTTGGTGCCAGACGGGCCGGTCTGAGTATTTCACAATCTGCTCAGTTACTGGGATTTTCACGCACAACCATTTCTAGAGTTTACAAAGAATGGTGTGAAAAGGGAAAAACATCCAGTATGCGGCAGTCCTGTGGGCGAAAATGCCTTGTTGATGCTAGAGGTCAGAGGAGAATGGGCCGACTGATTCAAGCTGATAGAAGAGCAACTTTGACTGAAATAACCACTCGTTACAACCGAGGTATGCAGCAAAGCATTTGTGAAGCCACAACACGCACAACCTTGAGGCGGATGGGCTACAACAGCAGAAGACCCCACCGGGTACCACTCATCTCCACTACAAATAGGAAAAAGAGGCTACAATTTGCACGAGCTCACCAAAATTGGACAGTTGAAGACTGGAAAAATGTTGCCTGGTCTGATGAGTCTCGATTTCTGTTGAGACATTCAGATGGTAGAGTCAGAATTTGGCGTAAACAGAATGAGAACATGGATCCATCATGCCTTGTTACCACTGTGCAGGCTGGTGGTGGTAGTGTAATGGTGTGGGGGATGTTTTCTTGGCACACTTTAGGCCCCTTAGTGCCAATTGGGCATCGTTTAAATGCCACGGCCTACCTGAGCATTGTTTCTGACCATGTCCATCCTTTTATGACCACCATGTACCCATCCTCTGATGGCTACTTCCAGCAGGATAATGCACCATGTCACAAAGCTCGAATCATTTCAAATTGGTTTCTTGAACATGACAATGAGTTCACTGTACTAAAATGGCCCCCACAGTCACCAGATCTCAACCCAATAGAGCATCTTTGGGATGTGGTGGAACAGGAGCTTCGTGCCCTGGATGTGCATCCCACAAATCTCCATCAACTGCAAGATGCTATCCTATCAATATGGGCCAACATTTCTAAAGAATGCTTTCAGCACCTTGTTGAATCAATGCCACGTAGAATTAAGGCAGTTCTGAAGGCGAAAGGGGGTCAAACACAGTATTAGTATGGTGTTCCTAATAATCCTTTAGGTGAGTGTATATATGTATGTGTGTGTGTGTGTATATGTGTGTGTATATATATATATACACACACACACACACACACACACACACACACACACACACACACATATACATTATATATATGTGTGTGTGTATATGTATGTGTGTGTGTATATATATATATATATATATATATATATACACACACACACACACACACATATATACATTATATATATATGTGTGTGTGTGTGTGTGTATATATATATGTATATATGTTACATCTTAGTGATGTGAAACGTAACACATTTGTATGAATTATATGAAGAAAATTTATTTCGTACGCAACACTGATGAGAGGAAACATTAAGGATTAGATGCTACTACACAATCGTTAGGTGTGCCAGTAGACATAGACTTTGTCTCAAAACATAGTCAGCTTCCTACCAAGACAGCATTTTCGCTATCATAGTCGCTTTCAAACCTAGACAGCATAGGTAGGCAGCTTTTTGGCACTATGTTTTGAGACACAGCCACAGCGTGTCCTGCGTTTCCATCTCTGGCCACTAAGAGGCGCTGTCACACTCAGGAATCGTCAGCTATCAGCCCTCGTCACTGGACTGTACAGTGTCCTTCGTCCGCGCACAGAAAATAATAATATTTAGATAGCTGCTGTTTATTATACTCGATAAATATGTCTACTACGACCGGTGGCGGAGAGTTCGGCAACCCTCTGCGGAAATTTAAGCTGGTTTTCTTGGGCGAGCAAAGCGGTAAGTGTTCAGATATGTGAGACGTGGACAGAGAAATGGACAGGCCAGGTGAAAGGATGCTCTATAAGGATAGATGTTACTAAATAAACATGCAAATAATGATCTGACAGTTTGGACTGATACGTTTGTCGACACGCACTTAAAATACACTAAAATGTACAGAAAAAGTGTAGCATGTAGCATTGAACATCCTTGCAGTGCACGAACTATATACAAAAGATGTGAGGTCCGAATATCAACTCCATTATGCTTTAATTGATAAAGTATATGTATTTTTCTGTCTTTCCCCTCAGTGTTTATGTATTCTTGAATGTATACATCGAGGAAGCCATCAAGTCCTTGTATTAGCATGTTTGTGTTGTCTGTTCCTAGCCACAATAGAGATCTCCCATTTTAAAGGCCTTTTATATGTGATCGCATTCACCATTACTGTATGACACATAAAATGCAAATTTATATTGTGCTAGTACTAGATATTAATGTCTTAATCTATAAAACAATACTGTCTGGTGTGAAAATGGTTGCTAGTTGTTAGCAGTTAGCATGTTTCTAGCTAACCGGCTGTGACAATCAAGATCATGAGATTATAAACCACATCAGGGATGTTTAACTGCCACATCATCCGCGTCACATCCACGTTTTCGTTTCATAATGGCTGGATTTGACGCAAAACAGCATAAGCCAGCTGTCGTAAATGAGTTTCTGCATTTCTTAGCCTGTATTGATGCAGTATGTTGCTGTGGAATGCAGGACGGCGACACCCATGTTGCCAACACAGCGATCAGAGTTCAGAATCATCCTGCAGACCAATGCATCCGTTCCCTTGACAGCATCGATGCGAACACCAAACATGCTGTCTATTTAGGGATCCCACTAGGTTTGGAGACGCATTCACTGTGAGGTCCTTATTTTTAATGCGTTGTTTTTCTTTTCCTCCACAGTGGGCAAAACTTCACTTATCACCAGGTTTATGTATGACAGCTTCGATAATACCTATCAGGTAACACCTGCTGTGATTGTTACAGTCCATGTTATGTTCGTATAGCGTATTCTTACCATGTCAACTTATATTATAATATTAAAGTGTTACTGACTTTGTGAAAGCTATCATGAAGTCCGTTTGGTTACTTAAATGAGTTGTTCACTCACTAATGAAAACTGTTTATTCATTTACTCATTGTCATGTTGATCCAAACCTTTCCTTTTTCCATGGTACACAAAAGGAGATACTCTGTAGAATGGTCACACTGCTATTTTCCTTACAACCAAAATCATATGAGGACCAACAACTGTCTAACTCTGTAGTTACAGTTCAAAATTATTTTTTTGGCACCATGAAACTGTTTTTATAAACACAAAATGTACTATTGAAGAGATGTTTTAATATTTTTGAAAGATGTCTTTTATGCTCACAAAGGCAGCATTTATTTAATCTAAATGCAATAAAAACAATAAAATCTTGAAATATAATTACAATTTAAAACAACTGTTTTTAAAATGTAATTTATTCCTGTCATGGAAAAGCTGAATTTTCAGCAGTTGAGTGTCACACGATCCTTCAAAAATCATTCTAATGTGCTGATTTGGTGCTCAAGAAATATTTCTTCTTAATATTAATGTTGTGCTGCTTAATATTTTTGTGGAAACCGTGATGTGTTTTTATCCAGTATTTTTTAGGATTTGAAGTTAAAAAGAACAGCTTTTATTTGAAATGGAAATCTTTTTGTAATATCATAAATGTCTTTACTGTCAGTTCTGTTTGATTTGATAAATTATTTTAATACTAGTCCAACAGGCAAATAATGTTTCAATAACATTTATTTTACTTTGCAGTGCCCATTTTTACTTGCATTTTTTGGAGCTTGGCGAGTGGTAATTTAGTTTGTAGCTGTCAAATCTCCTTCACGTGTGCGTTTTGGTGTCATTGAAATCAAATTTAATATAAAATTTGACGAACTGTCTTATTGCAGAAAGTTTGAGTATGCACGAGAGCAGAATAGATTTTCAGTTTATAAGGACCAACTTTATTTTTTGATCTTGACAGATTCATTGTAAGGAAAAGAGCATTATGAAAATTCTGCAAAATATCTAATTTTGTGTTCCACAGAAGATAGACAGTCAAAATAAATAGTCCTTAAATGGCTTGTATTTTACAATGTGCCCCAAGTTAACTCATTGTTTCTCTCCATAGGCAACTATTGGTATAGACTTTCTGTCAAAAACCATGTACTTGGAAGACCGCACGGTAGGACGGAAATCAACATTTCTAGAATAATTTCCATGGAGTCTCTGTGTGTCCAAGCCTTTTTAAAAGCCTTATTTAGTTTAAATATTGACTGTCAATGTTAGTACTGGTGTAATAGATGGTTTTGACACACACTGGCTCAAGTCATTCACCTTGACGTTTTCTAATATCATCTGTAAGGTCTATAACGCCCTATTCGGACAGGACTAGTTTTCTAAACAATGTTTGAGTTATAACTCTTATCACCTGACATCTGTGATTTCATTTAACAATTCGGATGGAACTAACATCTCTGTGGTTATTACAGAGGTGGGAGTGTGTGTTTTACAGACATGGGTGTTACAGAAGGTCACCTGTGCTACATATGACGTATATATTTTTCATGAAGTACTTATTGATATAACTTTAATATATTATTAAAACACTATTTAAATAAACTTCAGATTTGTTTATAGAAGTAAGTGAGCAGAGACATCTAGACAAGTATCTTACCTGACACTGACATTAAAATGGGCGATTTGGCTCTATTTATTAATTTAATTTTTTCGTCAGATACCATCCATATTAAAATGAAATAGAAGGATTGGTGTGCAAACGTTAACTCGGGTAGGTCGAAAAACAAATGAGGCATTGACAAATGAGGCTATGATACATTATCAGCAATCACAGACATTCGCATTCGGACGAATTTGCCTTGTAATTTTTACTGAGGTTGTGTGAGAAAAACAAACATGGCAGATTTGGACAGGATTAAAATCACAAAGTACGCCTGTGAAACACAAATTTCTCTAACGTCCGACTAGGGCTAGTCCACCAGGTGATTTCACTGTCTGTGTCACAGATTCATCACAGTTATCATTTGCGTAATTCCTTGCGCATGCTTGTAGCTCATCACACTTATGTCATTAGTTTGTCATTTATTTTGATTTCACCTTTTTTAAGTTTGGTTGTGTCTTTGTCCACCTCACCCCACTCTCTTCCATGGCTGGGTGCTGAATGGGTCCCCATGCCTGTTGTGCCGCATGGACGGTCATAGATTCGGCTACAGCTGTGGGACACTGCTGGGCAGGAACGTTTCCGTAGCCTCATTCCCAGTTACATCAGAGACTCAGCAGCCGCAGTGGTGGTCTATGATATAGCAAGTAGGTAGCTAGTGCTCCTGCTTCACCACATGGTAGGGTCAAGTTGGGTACTGCTTGAGTAAATGGCACTCATGGAGCTTTATAAGTGTGCTGGTTTATTGGAGCATTCCAGGTAAAGTTAAACACACAGTAAGATGAGAAACGCTTTAACAATGTGAATGGATATTTCACTGAAAAATGTAACTTCTGTCATAATTTTCTCACCCTCATTCTTCTGACATTTCAAATATTGCTGAATCAGAATGCTAGACAGTTGAGATCATTTAACCAGATGGTATTCACTGTTCCTAAAACTAGATTAAAATCAAAGGCTGATAGGGCCTTTTCTGTAGTTGCTCCCCGATTATGAAGTTCTCTACCACTGCATATTAAATTTTCCCCGATATTGGATGTTTGAAGACATATCTTTTTACTATGGATTTTACACCTAAGCAGAGTTAATTTAGAGTTGAGTTAAATAATATAAACTATCTGCTGGAAAGCACTGAAGCAGGTATAGATGTAATTCGTAATACATTTTATTGTATTGAACACAAAAGTTTTTTTTTGTCCATACAATGTAAGTCAGTGCGGTCCAGTGTTGTTTTGGACACCATTGATTTTTATTATATGGGCAAATACAGTTGAAACATTATTCAAAATAAGTTATTTTTGTGTTCCGCAAAGGAAAGAACAACATAAGGGTGAGAAAATAACAAAATTTTATAAGTACAATTTGGGCTTTTACCAATATTTCAAAACCATAAAGTATGTCCAGCAATACTTGTGCATAAGGAGTGCCCTTTGCAAAGCATCTTGCAGAAAGCAGCATCATTCAGAGAGCAGGAATGGAGAAATGCCTAAAACCTTGAGATTATGATCTATAAGCACAGAAGCAAAAATTGGTCAATTCTGTAGGTGCATTTCTCCTTTTCCTTCAAGATTTGCTTCTTTGATGTTGTCCTTTTCTTCTAACCCTGCTCCCTTGCCCTGTCCTCTCTTTATACCTTTTCTTTTCTCTGTTCTGCCTTTCTCTTTCCCCTGTTTTCTTTGCAAACCATGGTTTGCTGGTCCCTCAGGTTCGGCTCCAGCTATGGGACACTGCAGGGCAGGAGCGCTTCCGCAGCCTCATTCCCAGCTACATCCGAGACTCCACTATTGCTGTGGTGGTCTATGACATCACCAGTGAGTCCGAGCCTCACTCATTGGGTCAGCAGGGATTTATGCCCTCAGGGCACAGTTAGCACGATTCAGCAGCTGCTTCTAGGTCATAGCAGTTCATCTTAGTATGGTTGCTTGGGAACAATGTTGTTTTTATTGTTTCTTTCAGATTAAATGAAAAGTAGATCGAACATGCTTCTCTTTTAACATCAACTTGCTGTTACTGAGCATCAAAATGTGTGATTTAACTTAACCGTCCTCTGTTTTGTTGAACTTCATTCTAACAGTCTGCTTGCATACTTTCTTCTAAGAAAGCCTGGCTTTGAAGTGAATCAAGTGTATTTTTGCACTGCCAAATTTGGAATTTTCAATTAATTAATCAGTTCCAACTGATCACAAGAGACATTTTTCCTCTGCAATAAATCCATGCCTAATATTTTCCTTCTGTTCTTCAGATCTCAACTCCTTCCAGCAAACCTCAAAGTGGATAGATGATGTCAGAACAGAGAGAGGAAGTGATGTCATTATCATGTTGGTTGGCAACAAGACAGATTTGGCTGATAAAAGGTACAGTAATTTCGAGGAGTTTGATGAACACATCTTTCAGCCATCCCTCAGACTTCACGTTTTAAGCCCTTCACTATGTGTTATTTTTGTGTTCAGTTTTCTCTTTATTAATTTGATGTTATGTTGAATAATTTGTGCCATTGTTGCTTTTCAGTTCGGTCATATTTTCTCCTGTGTTGATTTTATTTTTGATTTCCCATTACTGCTTTTGTTTTTCATATCCATTCTAATTTGAACTGTGTCCACACCTCAACTGTGGACTATGGCAGGCAAGTGTCAGTAGAGGCAGCAGAGAAAAAAGCCCGGGATCTGGGTGTGATGTACATAGAGACCAGCGCCAAAGCTGGTTATAACGTCAAACAGGTGGGTGACACGATACAGCTGTAGTGTAGACCTAGGGTTCTAACTTATATAACAGAATCTGTGGCATATTGTCGATTTCCACAGAAAATAATTTTGAGACTGTCCTCACTTTGTAAAAACAAGCTATATACAGTGGGGAGAACAAGTATTTGATACACTGCCGATTTTGCAGGTTTGCCCACTTACAAAGCATGTAGAAGTCTGTAATTTTTATCATAGGTACTCTTCAACTGTGAGAGACGGAATCTAAAACAAAAATCCAGAAAATCACATTGTATGATTTTTTTAAAAGTAATTAATTAGCATTTTATTGCATGACATAAGTATTTGATACATCAGAAAAGCAGAACTTAATATTTGGTACAGAAACCTTTGTTTGCAATTACAGAGATCATAGGTTTCCTGTAGTTCTTGACCAGGTTTGCACACACTGCAGCAGGGATTTTGGCCCACTCCTCCATACAGACCTTCTCCAGATCCTTCAGGTTTCAGGGCTGTCGCTGGGCAATACGGACTTTCAGCTCCCTCCAAAGATTTTCTATTGGGTTCAGGTCTGGAGACTGGCTAGGCCACTCCAGGACCTTGAGATGCTTCTTATGGAGCCACTCCTTAGTTGCCCTGGCTGTGTGTTTCGGGTCGTTGTCATGCTGGAAGACCCAGCCACGACCCATCTTCAATGCTCTTACTGAGGGAAGGAGGTTGTTGGCCAAGATCTCGCGATACATGGCCCCATCCATCCTCCCCTCAATACGGTGCAGTCGTCCTGTCCCCTTTGCAGAAAAGCATCCCCAAAGAATGATGTTTCCACCTCCATGCTTCACGGTTGGGATGGTGTTCTTGGGGTTGTACTCATCCTTCTTCTTCCTCCAAACACGGCAAGTGGAGTTTAGACCAAAAAGCTCTATTTTTGTCTCATCAGACCACATGACCTTCTCCCATTCCTCCCCTGGATCATCCAGATGGTCATTGGCAAACTTCAGACGGGCCTGGACATGCGCTGGCTTGAGCAGGGGGACCTTGCGTGCGCTGCAGGATTTTAATCCATGACGGCGTAGTGTGTTACTAATGGTTTTCTTTGAGACTGTGGTCCCAGCTCTCTTCAGGTCATTGACCAGGTCCTGCCATGTAGTTCTGGGCTGATCCCTCACCTTCCTCATGATCATTGATCATTGATGCCCCACGAGGTGAGATCTTGCGTGGTGCCCCAGACCGAGGGAGATTGACCGTCATCTTGAACTTCTTCCATTTTCTAATAATTGCGCCAACAGTTGTTGCCTTCTCACCAAGCTGCTTGCCTATTGTCCTGTAGCCCATCCCAGCCTTGTGCAGGTCTACAATTTTATCCCTGATGTCCTTACACAGCTCTCTGGTCTTGGCCATTGTGGAGAGGTTGGAGTCTTGATTGAGTGTGTGGACAGGTGTCTTTTATACAGGTAACGAGTTCAAACAGGTGCAGTTAATACAGGTAATGAGTGGAGAACAGGAGGGCTTCTTAAAGAAAAACTAACAGGTCTGTGAGAGCCGGAATTCTTACTGGTTGGTAGGTGATCAAATACTTATGTCATGCAATAAAATGCTAATTAATTATTTAAAAATCATACAATGTGATTTTCTGGATTTTTTTTAGATTCCGTCTCTCAGTTGAAGAGTACCTATGATAAAAATTACAGACCTCTACATGCTTTGTAAGTAGGAAAACCTGCAAAATCGTCAGTGTATCAAATACTTGTTCTCCCCACTGTACACAATTACAGTCTTTTACAGTAGAATCCTAGCAAAAAAATGTGCAACGCCTCAAATCAACGGCTAATCATAAAGGTGCAGAAATTTTGTGAGCAGAAAAGGTCAATTTTCAATAGTGTAGCAATGCATTAAAGTATAGCTCACACAGAGGTCACTAAGAGGTAAACCAAGCAGCTTTCTATTGGCAATCTTGAACCCAGTATAAAATTTACATGGGAAAATTTTTGCCTTCAGTCGAAACTCACAATTGTACTGATTCCAGTTTGAAACAACTGAATTTCAAACACACATTATTTTTGTAATAAAATCACATACCAAACTTGTCAGTTGTTAACTGCCCAAGGATACTACAAAGAAACATGGAAGGAATGCGACATAACACCCACACGGATTCTGCAGCCACAGAATTCAGCATAAAGTTCTGCTGATTTTCATTGAATTGGAACACGTGTCATTCACAAAATTCTTTACATCTCCTACCACTTGTGTGGCCTTTTATTAAATATTTTGCACTGTTAATTATACTTTCAGTGAACAATATGTGCCTAGCTCAGTTTAACATTTTCTAATGTCCTAATCCATTTGGGTACCATTCAATGTCCCTCAAATCAGTACAGAAAATGTCAAAAGATTCTGTCTTGGTCCGGGCATAACTGTATCTGTAAAGCACTGTATACATGGAGCTGTTCTGTAAGCAAAATTATTGTCTGTGGGAAGTCGATCAATTTGATAGAATGCCACAGATGCGCTCTAGAGACAAAAGGATAGTTCTCCCAAAATACTGACATTTCTGTCATAATTCATCACCCTTGTGTTGTTACAAACATGTATAACTTTTTTTTGTCTTCTTCCGTGGAACACAAAAGGAGACATTTAGCAAAATGCCTTTTTACTATATTATAGAAGTGGATGGAAAGGAGCAACTTGGACATTCTTCTATGTAACTCTTTTTGTGTAATGCAGAAAAAAGGCTTTAAAGGTATAGTTCACCCAAAAATGAAAATTCTGTCATTTACTTAGCCTTATGTTATTCCAAACTTGAACACAAAAGAAGATATTTTAAAGAATGCTGGTAATCAAACAGTTAACGGTAGCCATTGACTTCCATAGTAGGAAAAAAATACTGTGGAAGTCAATGGCTACCGTCAAATTTCTGGTTATTGAACATTCTTCAAAATATCTTCTTTTGTGTTCAACAGAAGAATAAAACTCATACAGGTTTGGAACAACATGAGGGTGAGTAAATGATGACAGAATTTTAATTTTTTGGTGAACTATCCCTTTAAATGACATGAGGGTGAGTAAATAATGACAGAATCTTCATTTCTTGATGGACTATCTCTTTAAGCTGAAAGTAAACAAGGGATATTTCAGTGACCAAAGTGGCAATGACATTATCATCACTTCCCTTGATAGGGTGTTTATTTTTGTTGTAGATTGTCCTCAAGTAACAAATGTGTTCCCAGTGAATGGCCTTTTGTTGAACTGCAGTGCAGTGATCTCTTTTCAGCGTTACGATTTCAGCCATTTCTCAACTCTGCAACTTGTGTTGGGGTCCTATCAAAACACTAATTCCTCTTTTTTTTCCCTATTACTAATGTGAACTTCAGTCAGCCTCTGTCTCTTTCTCTTCTTCTCCTTGATGCATTTCTTTTGTCTGTCTTTATTTCTTTCCTTTCCCCTCCCTGCTCCGGTCGAGCAGACAGATTACCACAGAGGAGGGCGAGCAGAGGGCTAAGGAACTGAATGTCATGTTCATTGAAACCAGCGCAAAGACTGGCTACAATGTCAAACAGGTAGAATCACTGAGAAATGAGGACGGCCCAGCCCCACCTTCCCTCCACCACTCTATCTTCTGCTTCCTTTGGTTTCTATCTTTCTTCGCCTCGCCCATCATTAGCCATTCTGCCCCCGCCTCACATTCACAGGTGTCCTGTGCTATTATTGGGCGGCTCTTTTGTGTTTTTGCTTTGTTTGCTTGAAGTTGCTCCCCATGTACTGTCACAGTTGTCTTTTGCATGTTGGCCAAGCATTGCTAGAATGATTTTTCTCTATGTGCTGTGTTTTAGCACCACTTAATTTCATTGTGCATTGTGTTTTTTAGTAGCATATTGCATTGCATTTTGTTGTCAGAATTAGTGGATCAGGGTGTCTCTGTAACTTTTTTTCTCATAATGCTAGTGTCATCAGAAATGACCTCTCTACCCACTGGGAGTTATAATTTGTTTTAAATAGGGGAGACCGGGGCTAGTTGCACATGAGAAAGTTGTCATAAGAGCCACACTACTGAAAGAAATCACTACTTTTATTCAGCCAAGAACATATGAATTTGATCAAAAGTGACTGTAAAAACGTTTGCAATTTTACAAAAGATTTCAAATAATTGCTGTTCTTTTGAACCTGCTATTTATCAGAGAATCCTGAATAAAACGAATCACACAAAATTTCAACAAAATATTAAGCAGCACAACTGTTTTCAACATTGATAATACAGGATTTAAAATCCTTTTTTGTTGGGCACCAGCCAGGGAATTGTGGAATTCCAGGGAATGAGAAAGCAGATGCTGCGGCAAAAGGGGCTTCATCTTCAGGGCTCAAAAAATGCCTAATTCCACCTTCAGACTTCAAATCTATTAGAAACGCTTATATCCTCAAGAAATGGCAAGCTGAATGGGATCAGTGTAATAGAAACAATCTGTGGTTGGTGGAAAACGTCTCCATTTTCAAAATCGCTGTGACCATGTTATCTATACTGGCCACTCCAGAATAATCCATACATTTTTGTTATTGGGTGAATCCTCCGTTATGCCCCTTTTGCCAGAGTCCTTTATCGCTGAAGCATATTTTGATGGACTGTGATGGCTTGAACTGCCAGGACTCTGTAGAATTGTTATCAAAGATAAACTTAAAAAAAAAAAGTTTTTTTTTATTTTTTTACTTACCTAATTTTATTTAATTAATTTTTTATTTTATTCTATTTAAGTTTTGAATAAAACAATTTCATTTCTTTTCAAAACTTGCATTTAAGTGTAATATTTTTGTAATACTGTTTGGGTGAGAAAACACTAAAAAGATCGAAGTTGAGTTTTAAAGATTGAGTTTTAAGTTTTCACATTTCATATATTGTAATTTACAGCTTAATTACAATATCTGTTGGCCAAAACAATTTTTTTAATTTTTTTTTAATGTTTTGTTGCATAGGTGTTTTGGTGTTTAAATGCATTTGAAAAGCCTATAATAGGTTTTTTAATAGCAGCTTGCATTGTGACAATTTAGTCTATATAGTAAAACAATTTGTCACAAAAGGTCAACCTATGTTGTTGACTAGAGTAAAATGTGATACAACTAGCCCCAGTCTCCCCTACTAATAAGACATTTTGTATTATGTGAAACCTGCATTGATTCATGTACATTTGGCTCAAGCATCAGTTTTTAAGTAATGAACTTTCTTTTTTTTTCTAGCTGTTTCGCCGTGTTGCTGCAGCTTTGCCTGGAATGGATAGCACACCAGAGAAAAGCAAAGAGGACAGTATCCTTCACATTTACTGTAAATATGCCATTAAAATGTCAGAGTCAGTTTGTCCACAACAGCCTGATAGCAGGAGATCAGAAGCATGTCTGCTTGTCTGCCAGGGTTTTTGTCTTACAGAAACGAATGAAAAATAATCCAAGGGTAAAGACATGCTTATTCAAATGATCCAGTCTGCATCTGATCCTTAACATAAACTTTCAGTGATCGACATCAAACTGGAGAAGCCTCCAGAGCTGCCCGTTACTGAGAGCAGCTGCTCGTGCTAGTAACCACCCTCGCCCCCCACCAGGTCCTGCGTCCCACTCACTCGACCCCCTCACACACAAACAGCTTGCCTCTCAGTGGTCACTCGCTCCTCTCACGGCCCCGTGTCATGAGTGGAGAACCTTTTCTTTCTCTTCGACTCAGTGACTTTTCAGAGTAACCGTGTGGATGTGCTATTACTCTGTATTAAAATGGATTCCAAAAATGCATATATTATTAACGAAAAAATCACAGCATAGAATAAATGCTAAAACCATTCGGATTCTCATCTGTTCTGGCTGCATGGCATTATATGGGATTGCAGACTGACATAAGCTCATATGCTCTTAGGTTTTCACACATCAGTGCCATCATAGTCGTTGTGAAGTTAACATGTTTCAGAGCTGGGGCTGATGTCATCATTTTAGGCCTTTTTTTGCCTTCTTTTTTAATTTCACTGGAGGAAGAACTTTGTGTTGAGAGGCTGTTACTGATTTATATTAAAGAAAAAAAAAAAACTTTTTTTTTTTTTACATGAACATTACACTATTATTTTGTTTGTGTTTTTTTGGCAGAAGTTATTTGAAAGAAAGATACAGAAGGGATCTCTTCGATTTTGAAATTATCGTTGTGAAATATCACCATGGACACAATATTCTGTATAATTAGATGCTTTCATGTTAATTATGGTATTAGGGACCAGATATCATTTAAAGGTTTTTTTTTTCCCCAGGAAATATACATGTATGGGCAAAAAATTAGCAGTTTTGTTTGCGACAAGCCTGAACAGGCTAATTTTATACTGAAATCTTTGGAGGGTTGCATGGAAGTAGAATGTATTGAGCTGTGGGGGGAAAAATTGGATTGGAAAACGTTCTTAGAAAAGGGAGAATTGCTTTTTAATTTAGTTAAAATTCAAAACCTAAGATATTTAATGACTTATCCACGACTGTAGTCACAAAACCTAACGTTAATTGTAAAAACGTGTATGTACTAACCAAACTATCGTAACATGTCGCTCTGAGCTTGGATATGAAAAGCATCAGCAATTCACACTAATTCTGCTCATTTTCTGTCTTGTTTTTGCTGCGCAAGTGTAGGAACCGCATGCAGTTTAGAGACAGTTTAACACAAAATGCCTTGCTTGTTTGGTTGTCATGGTGCACCAAATCAGGCCACAGTGCTGTGGTTTGCTCGAGCCTATTAACATTGCATAGAGCTAATGAGGTTTTGTTAAACGGGACATTTAGATTTCTTCCTTCAACACGGCTATTGCTTAGTGTACAGACACATCTTGGTATTGCTCGTCGTAAGACTGTTGGTTTCATGTGTTTATTTATTATCTCACTAGTTAGTGATACAATGTGTTGTGTGCTTGACGGGAATGGCAGTTAGCAATGTGTGGGAATCAAAGGTTGATGTATAATTTGCATTGCTGCCTGGCTACTGTATCACAAAGACCTAGTCGTGTCACAGTCGTGCCACTATTAAAGACTTTCACGCCCCATCTGTAATGCTGGGTTTCAACAGTATAGCTTGAATGGGCTTTTATTTGCTGGAGAGGTATCATTGAACCCCCCCAGCACTGTCGCTTTTCCTCATTCAACTGTAAACCGACAAATCCTTTCATCACTAAGACTTAATAAGGGCATCAAGTGTGTTTTAAACATTAACATTTACTATGGTTTGATATGTAGGAATTAAAATAAATAAGAGTGAAAACCCTCCTGAACAGCTCTATCACGTGTCACTGACTGAATACTCAGCTGTGTGCTATTCTGAAGTGTGTTGGTCTGTTTGAAATACGCTGTCTACTAGTGTTTAGCAAAGTTTGTGTGACAAAGTACTATTATTATATGCTGTAAAAAAATGGACGGTTAAAGAGACACCAAAATGTATCACATGAATAAAAGATATTTCACCAGATTTGCTGTTTGTCCTGCTTTTGGTTCCTGTATATAGGCCTATACACATAGTGTTGGATATTAGAAACAGACTTGATACATAATTCTATTATATACAGTAACTTTCATGGATTACTTGATCACACCTATATGCAATGGTAACAAATTCATTTGTAGGCTAATTTACTGATTAACCCGCCTAAATTGTACAATACATCACCTTACCTTCTGAATGTTGATGACCATATTAAACATTAATAATATACACACAACAAAGCTAAATATGAAACGATATAGAATTAATATTACAATTCTTCATAAATAAAAAAGATAACTTGCAGATAGTACTGATGTTCTGTCTGTGATACTGATTGTTATCCATGTTACCAACAAGCTGAGACCAGTATTGTTTTTAACCCATATATAAGAATTTTTATGTATACTGCATAGTAAACAAAGGGTTCTCTTCGGTCCACTGTTGGTAGTGGTACCATAGTCTAAACAACACAAAGAACAGAAACAGCTATGAAATTAATGACACTGCACAACAAGCCTGTTGAATGATGTGCCTGTGCCGGTGATTTGAAAGGTTTCGGTCGTGAACACATGGTCGTCTTCAGGGATTCCGTTATGAATGAATCATGCAAATCAGTGCAGTAGCAGAGAGAGACCACTGGACCCGCACCCGAATGTCCAATCAATATGGGCGGTCCGACACACCCAGTTTGTGCCAGTTTGTCAACAGTTCTCACTTGAGTACATAAAAGCCATTGGGTATAAATCACGATCATGTCAGTGTGCTAAATCACTGTTGTTCAGAACTGACAGACTAGCTGCGCACCTCGTAGTGTTGTAATACACCTGTTCTACTCCCGGAAGTGGTGACGAGATTTTTCCACGCGCAAGCGCTGACGCCAGGTAAGGAATTTGAGAGAAAAATCTTGTCGAGCTTGAAATGTTAATCTGTGACTACAATAACTGCGCATCATCTTTAGCGAGCAGAACAAAGTTATTGAGCCTCGGTGGAAGATCTATATTTCTTGCGGTGAAAATCATTGGTGAAATTGTTGTTTCAGGTATGTCTCGCGGTTCGGGAATCATTCCAGATGAATTCATGTTTAATGAGTTCAAAAAACAATGCTTGGCCACCGAGAATTGGCTCAACAAGTATGATAAGAATGACATGGAGGTCTGGGTCGAGGTGGCCCCTTTATCTACTTCTACAAGCAACAAGGGGTACTTATCCAAAGTGCACAAAATCAAGGTAAGATGTTTGCCTACATTTAACTTATGCTATGTGTGTATGAAAATATATTGTTTTGATATGTCTTTAAAAGTTATGGTGTCAATGTTGCCTTTTTAAAATCATTTACCCAGTGTTTTCAAACTTTACAGCAGGGCCCCCAACCCAGACTCTTAAGGGGCCCATATATAATTTTTGTTTAAACCCTTTATAATAACTTTTATTAGGAACATTCATTTTACTACATCATGAAATGCTTAACGGGTCATTGGTTAGACATGATTTAATGGTATTATGAAAATGTACTTTGTTTACATATCATCTCTATGGACCCCCAGTAGATCACACAATCTCTCTTTTTTTTTTTTTTTTCTTCTCTCTATTACATTTCAGTTTAATTTACATGTCCAGTCCTGTGTGTACTGCTGCCATAACAACACTAATGCAAATGCGTTTGTTTCCAAAACAGTGTAGAATGAACATAAAGGATGTATCGGCTGCCACCATGTATGATGTGCTTCATGACGGCCAGTACCGGAAGTCATGGGACCCTACGATGCTTGAGAGTTTTGACATCGCTCGCCTGGGTCCCAATGCTGATGTGGGGTACTATTCATGTGAGTCATGTAATCTTTTAAATCTCTGTCCATTTTTAAAACATATTTTAGCGTTATTTCATGTCTTATGGTTATTCTGTTAGTTCTTTTGGGCTTTTGGTGGCTTATCACAGTGCAGGGCTGAAGAAAAGCCTCCTGGGACCATGTTTTTGTGTGTATTTATAGTTAACACAGAGATTATTTTGCTCCTCTTTTTCTGTCACAGGCAGCGAAGTTGCGTCTCTTTATGGGCCTACATGTCGTATAAAAATATTTTTTTTCCCCCCTCCTTTATTCACAGGGCTTTGTCCGAAACCATTGAAGAACAGAGATGTGGTAACCCTGCGCTCATGGCAGGCGTCTGAAAATGAGTATGTGATCATTAACTTCTCAGTGAAACATCCGGTACGTCTTTTATTTACTTACACCTTATATTAATGAATGAATGTCCAGATAAAGCTAAAGGCCTTGAAATATTAAGTAGTCTGCACCACTAGCACAATGACTGTTTTCACCCATCCAAATTCACATAAATGTAGGAGAAAATACACTGCCCGGCCAAAAAAAGTTGCTGTTTGGATTTAAATGGGCAAATGCTTAAGAGTCTATGATTGGATCATTATTGGAGTGATTATTATGTACGCATCATGGCCATATTCCAGGATGACAATGTCAAGATTCATCCGGCTCAAATTGTGAAAGAATGTTTGGGAGCATTAATAATAATTTACACACTTGAATTGGCACCTTTGAGTCCAGACCTTAAATTCTTTGAAATTCTTTGGGATGTGCTGGAGGAGACTTTACAGAGTGCTTGACTCTTGCATTGTCAACACAAGATCTTGACCAAAAATTGATGCACCTCAAAACATTTATTTCCATCAAGAGGTGCATACATTTTTGGTAAGGATCTTGTATAATATGGCCATGATGTGTCTTCCTACATGGTTGTTTAAGAAATGAAAAGCTACACACTCCATCAATTAGGGCTAGAAGAACTTTTGCCAAACATATAACATGCTAGAAACATAATAATCACTGCAATAATGATCCAATCATAGACTCTTAAGCATTTGCATATTTAAATCCAAACAGCGAATATATATGTTTTTTTTTTGGCCGTGCAGTGTATTTTAACATTGAATGTTATACTCATTATTTTATAATAATAATGTATTAATACATAAATGTAAAAATTATACAAATACTTTAATAAAGTTTTGCTTCCTTTTTTTTTTTTTTTTTTAGAAATATCCCCCACGAAAGGATCTGGTAAGGGCTGTTTCCCTTCTGACGGGTTACCTGATCAAACCAACAGGGCCCAACAGCTGCACTTTCACATATCTCTCACAAGCTGATCCCAGAGGTATGAACCAATTCACTGCTCCTTTCGAAATGTTACCCATCATTTATTTACATTGTAAGACTTTAATTTGTTGCTGTTTTGTAACAATATTTTTTTTTTTTTTTTTTTTTTATCTTTTAGGGTCTCTTCCAAAATGGGTTGTCAACAAAGCATCTCAGGTCCTGGCTCCAAAAGTAAGTGAACATGTTACTCTCTTACTACTGTTTCTGTCGATATACTCTTTGAGGATGCGAGTATCTTTGTGTGTGGGTCCGTGTTTAAGGTTTTTGAAATCATAATTGTTACCATGGTAACCTACTGGAATATCTTGTACTGAAGACGCTTTCGCAGCACTTGCTGTGCCAACGTGAAACTTGTTTATCTTGTTCTGTCTGTAAGCTGCATGACTACAGTCATTCTTTTTATTTACAGAAGAGCACATCACTTAGGCTCCTATAAATCTCTTTTCTTTATTAATCATCTATGATTATGACGGACACAGTTTGTTAGAAACGCCTATAATAATAGTTAAATTTGCTGTTTGTTTTTGTAGTCTTGTGGAATTACAGCATATGGTAAGGCTGTTTGCAGTGTTACCAGACGGTATCTCTGTCCAAAGGGCACACTGATAACATAGTCTGTACTTCACACTTGGTGTGTTATACACTATTATTGAAAGCTGAGGTGTTTGTCTTTCCACTGACCATTGATCAGGTTTAATATTTTATTAACATACACGCATGCATATGCACTAACGTTCAAAAATGTTTGTGAAATACGTTTATAATGCTCACCAAGGCTGCATTTATTTGATAATACAGTAATATTTATTAGTTTTATAAACTGTTTTCTGTTTAAACATATTTTAAAATGTAATTTATTCCTGTGATTGCAAAGCTGAATTTTCAGCATCATTACTCCAGTCTTCAGTGTCACATGATCCTTCAGAAATCATTCTAAATATGCAGATTTGGTGCTCAAGAAATATTTCTTCTTAATATTAATGTTGTGCTGCTTAATATTTTTGTGGAAACCGTGGTGTTTTTTCCAGTATTTTTTTGGATTTGAAGTTAAAAAGAACAGCATTTATTTGAAATAGAAAAATTCTTATCAATGTTGAAAACAGTTGTGCTGCATCATATTTTTTGTGGAAACTGTGATGTAACACATTACAGTAAGGTCACATTTGTTAACATTAGTTAATGTTCATGAATGTAACTTGAACTAACAATGAGCAACACAGTATTTATTGATCTTTGTTAATGTTAGTTAATAAAAATACAGTCATTTATTGTTAGTTCTTGTAAGTTCACAGTGCATTAACTAATGTTAACAAGTATAACTTTTGATTTTAATAATGTAATAGTAAATGTTGAAATGAACTAACTAAGATTAATAAATGCTGTAGAAGTGCAGTTAATTATTCGGTAATGTTAACTGTTAACTAATGAAACCTTGAAACCAACTTAATGCATATTTGCTGAATAAACACTTATTTTGTTTTGATTAATTTATTTGTTTTTTGTTTATTAATTTAAGTGGTTTGTTTCCTTTCTAGTAATTATCCATTACCTTTAGTTCAGAAGTCACACTTTATAAGTAGTATTGCATGCATGCACACTGATACTTTGTGCTGCCAAAAATTCAGAAGACCCAGACAGAAACCAGAAACACTGCTTATTTATAACTATGCTTGAGCAAAAAGACTTGCTGCAATCTGAGTCATTGCAAAGCCTGAAAATGAGGTGAAACTGGATTCCATTTCATTGTTTGGGTTACACAAGACTAAAAAGCGACCAAAGCTCAGTGTCACTTCCACTGATACTCGTGCCACTCCCTGACCCTCTTCTGTCATTCCACAGGTCTTAAGAAGCGTTCATAAAGCCGGTCAGAGCTACCCTGCATGGAAAGCAGTAAATTCTCCGGATCATAAGCCGTGGCTGTACCCCATACAGAGTGAACTGGCTATGATGGATCCAGCAGAGCTGTCCATCCAGCGCGGAGACTCGCTCGAGAATGTGGATGAGAGCTCCTCCAGGGATGTTCAAGAGAATGAGGACAGCAGCTAAAATGACATCTGAATGGACAGTCTTTAGCTCTGGTCCATGTCACAGGGTCAGTCTCTTAGCCTTCTTATAGCTTGTTGATGTCAACATTCCACCCTCCCGCTTACAGAGTAAGAGTTTACAATCACTGTGCTACACATTTCCTTTATTGATGTCTGGGTTTCTTAGGGCATTGCACGTGACATAATGGTGCTTACTTGACAAAGGGAAAATACTATATACTGTGCAGTTCTGCTCCTTTAATTTAATTTGAAAGCCTTTTGAAGGTGGTCCATTGTCTTAAATGAGACCTTTTTTTTATTTGCTGTATTTAATTTATTACTAAATGGGTTTGATGAAGCTGCACCTAAATGACATGCAGGTTAATAGATTGTTTGTTTGTTTGTTTATGTATATAGTCAAGCATGTTTAATCCTTATTTTAAATCTCCACGGTTGGGGAGAGGTTCCTTGCAATGTCATCCTTTTTATGTTTGTGTATTTATGGGCCTTTTCAAAGAGCTGTCTGTATTGGCATGCATGTCTGTGTGAAAATGATTGACACAAGCAACCATGGGAGATACGTGTTTAATGGCCCTGTAATATGACCAAAGCAGTCCAAGACAAAGTGGTATTGCCTCAAGATTTATTACTTGAAGTGGTATTAGTTCATTTGCCTGTAACAGGCAGAGGAAAACAGAAGGCAGAGAAATGCAATGATAGAGCTGTTCTGTACTTCTCAAATATGTATTTGTTTGGCCCTTGAACATAAAAGAAAATGGCATGTTAACAACGTGATACCAGTGGATCCATGCAAAGACATTTGCACTATAGGTTGCAAAGTTACCCAGATTTATGACATATTTTTCTTTCTGAGGATGGATGGATGGATATGTAAATTTGTGTTTGAGAACTTGAATTTCATATATATATATGAAGTCCCAACTCACTAAAGGGTAATTTTGTTTTATACTTTTAAATTTTTTTAAATAAATTATGTTCAAAATGTCTTTTGAAGACTGTTTCTTTTATTTCATCCAGTGAGAATGCTGCATAAAAAAAATATGAGCATAAAAAGTATTTGCACCTGAACAGCACTGTTTGCATGAGCATAATGATTTAATGACAATTAATTAGTCAGTAGCAATGTGTTTGTCAGCAGGACATCAGCTGATGCAAATGCTTTGCCTCAGAATGCACAATTAAAATGTAATCACAAAAAAGACAAAGTTGATAAAATAAAGAATATATGATATATTAGACATTAATATCAGCTTCATTAAACAAATGCCTCAAGTGATTATTAATAGCAGATCATAATTTATCCATGATGTACCCTTTTCCCTAGAACTGTATATAGTTTTTTCAATAAATAAATAACACTCCTACCATGTTTTTTTTTTATATGCATGACATATCCCATGGAATATGCTTATTTTCCCATAGGAATGGGATGAGAGAAAAGACAGGGAGGAAAGGATCTGGAAATTTTACCAGCTGCATTCAAAACTTGCACAGCTCAAAAAAAAAGATGCCTGAAAACCACCAACATGGGTGAAGAAGCTTTGAATCATCAGGCATGTTCTGAAGTGTTTGAAGATGATTTCTTTGAGCAGTCTTTTAGTCAGAGACAGTAGTTAGTAGGAGGAGGATGATGATGATGATGATGATGCTGCTGCTGCAGGGAAGATGAAAGTTTCGCTGACACACCAACGCCTCATCAGCTGCGTCACTCACTGCTTCAGTCAGGCAGGTCAGCTCTGCCACCTAGTGTACAGTCCTCTCCTTCTGCCGTTGGTAATCTAGAAAAACAGATGCAGAACACAAATTTATGTCAGGTACTCCAATTGACTCAGTTACCTACAGCATCTAAATAAACTATATAGCAGGGCCGCAACCACCATAGACATTGAGGGGGACAAGTCCTCCCGAATAATTAGAAATGGCCAAATTGTCCCCCCCAATATTTGATATTCTTGATGCTGCTCTGCTGTACTCCATTACACACCGCTGTTTGTTGCTATGATAACAAAGTAAAATGTTACATTTTTAGGTTGGTCTGCCTCAGTGGTCTAACAGTGCTCGTCACTGTCAGAATGAGTGAAATGGCCAATCAAATCAAAGAAGGCGGGGCTTACTGTGCGAATTTCAACACAACACTTTAGTTTTAGCAGTGAAAGAGTGCGTCGTAAGATGTAAGTGGACATTTAATATTTGACAACTGTTTTACGATAAAAAAACATATAGCACCCAACAGTAATATCAAGTGATGCAAACTACTTGACATTTATGACATTTCACCAGTTAGAATTGAAAATATGACATTATGTAAATCATAACTGAATTTGACGCAACAAGAAATGTTTAGCATTTTTACATATTAGGCAGACAAAAACAAGGGTAAATGTGTGCATATTTAAAAAAATATATATATTCAGGGTTTCTGCAGGTTTCACCAAGTCAAATCTAAGACTTTTTAAGACCTTTTATGACTATTATGAATTCAATTTACGACCTATATCACGCAATAAAAAAAAAGTAAATGCGGAATCACAAAATTACTTGCAAAGCAAATTAATTTATTCAAATTGAACAAAGTATTAGTAAGCTTGAACTTCCTCATAGCTCAATCCCACCAGGATTTCACATACATATACATATACACATATATATACACATATATATATATATATATATACACACACACACACTTTTTTTTTGTGATTTTTTTTTTGATCAAAATGACTGATTTTGTGGTGGTCATTTCCAAAAAAATTTTTTTTCATAATTAGGATGCCACATTTACCATGTTATTACGTTAGATGCACAATAGTCACACCTGACAATAAAACAAACAAAATGCAAGAATCTTGTTTGGTATTACAAAAAAAGGCTGGTCCAGTGGTGTGCTATCTAGCTTTAATAACATGATCGCTTAGGGTGGGAAATATGACTGAAAAAGTAAACCACAGCAATAAGCAAATGCTTAATATAAGTAAAAAGTTCTCAAGTAATCAACTAATAAAGTAAATGGTCAGTAATAAAATAAGAACTTATAAACAAATGACAATAGAACAAATAAATACAACCTAAAGATACAGATACAAACAGTGCTTTAAGTTTAAGTACCGTTTTTCCCCTGTTGTTGTTGTTTGATTAACATTAACGTCACAGACAGGAGCGGGTATAGGCTATACAGTGGGGAGAACAAGTATTTGATACACTGCCGATTTTGCAGGTTTGCCCACTTACAAAGCATGTAGAGGTCTGTAATGTTTTATCATAGGTACACTTCAACTGTAAGAGACTAATCTAAAACAAAAATCCAGAAATCACATTGTATGATTTTTAAATAATGAATTTGCATTTTATTGCATGACATAAATATCTGATCACCTACCAACCAGTAAGAATTCCGGCTCTCACAGACCTGTTAGTTTTTCTTTAAGAAGCCCTCCTGTTCTCCACTCATTACCTTTATTAACTGCACCTGTTTGAACTTGTTACCTGTATAAAAGACACCTGTCCACACACTCAATCAAACAGACTCCAACCTCTCCACAATGGCCAAGACCAGAGAGCTGTGTAAGGACATCAGGGATAAAATTGTAGACCTGCACAAGGCTGGGATGGGCTACAGGACAATAGGCAAGCAGCTTGGTGAGAAGGCAACAACTGTTGGCGCAATTATTAGAAAATGGAAGAATTTCAAGAAGACGGTCAATCTCCCTCGGTCTGGGGCACCATGCAAGATCTCACCTCGTGGGGCATCAATGATCATGAGGAAGGTGAGGGATCAGCCCAGAACTACACGGCAGGACCTGGTCAATGACCTGAAGAGAGCTGGGACCACAGTCTCAAAGAAAACCATTAGTAACACACTACACGTCATAGATTAAAATCCTGCAGCCCACGCAAGGTCCCCCTGCTCAAGCCAGCGCATGTCCAGGCCCGTCTGAAGTTTGCCAATGACCATCTGGATGATCCAGAGGAGGAATGGAAGAAGGTCATGTGGTCTGATGAGACAAAAATAGAGCTTTTTGGTCTAAACTCCACTCGCCGTGTTTGGAGGAAGAAGAAGGATGAATACAACCCCAAGAACACCATCCTAACCGTGAAGCATGGAGGTGGAAACATTCTTTGGGGATGCTTTTCTGCAAAGGGGACAGGACGAGTGCACCGTATTGAGGGGAGGATGGATGGGGCCATGTATCGCGAGATCTTGGCCAACAACCTCCTTCCCTCAGTAAGAGCATTGAAGATGGGTCGTGGCTGGGTCTTCCAGCATGACAACGACCAGAAACACACAGCCAGGGCAACTAAGGAGTGGCTCCGTAAGAAGCATCTCAAGGTCCTGGAGTGGCCTAGCCAGTCTCCAGACCTGAACCCAATAGAAAATCTTTGGAGGGAGCTGAAAGTCCGTATTGCCCAGCGACAGCCCTGAAACCTGAAGGATCTGGAGAAGGTCTGTATGGAGGAGTGGGCCAAAATCCCTGCTGCAGTGTGTGCAAACCTGGTCAAGAACTACAGGAAACGTATGATCTCTGTAATTGTAAACAAAGGTTTCTGTACCAAATATTAAGTTCTGCTTTTCTGATGTATCAAATACTTATGTCATGCAATAAAATGCAAATTAATTACTTAAAAAATCATACAACGTGATTTTCTGGATTTTTGTTTTAGATTCCGTCACTCACAGTTGAAGAGTACCTATGATAAAAATTACAGACCTCTACATGCTTTGTAAGTGGGCAAACCTGCAAAATCAGCAGTGTATCAAATACTTGTTCTCCCCACTGTATTATGTTGCTTTCACTTTAAGACCTACAGTAATGCGCAGATCCAATACTGACACACGTCCCAAACTTTTTTACTCAAGACATAACCGCCAATATGGACATAGGCATAATAATGTGTGTATTTGATCGTTCAAGGGCAATAAGCCTAGAAACAGACACATTCATATACTCACACGAGCGCTGACAGGCGGCAAACGCGTGCACAGAATCCACAGCCAGTCTGACATCGGTCCGTGTGTCAGTAGCGAATTGAGTTCGTGGTTTACATCGCTTTTATTAACTCTTTTTTAGTGCTATCAGGAATATCATACTTTTATTTGGTCATTATGTGAGATGGCAGGTGAGATTTCGTGAAATTTGCCTTTGCTTTCACGATCGCGGAACTGGAGAACTATGATTGAAGAATAAAATCCATGTTATGTGTCTGTGGTACAATCGGAAAGAGACTCGCACCAATAACACAAAAGCTAATTGGCTGCAATATAAGATGCATGTTGGTCTCATTTGTAGTAATACAGCGAACTATAGTTGGATTAGCGAAAGAAAGAACTACAACACCCCAGAATAAACACACACACACACACACACACACACACACACACACACTCTCTAAAGTATGGAGCCGGATCAGCCTCAAAAATAATACATTTACAAAACAAAATTCATAAGGCACAGCACAATTCACATTTACAAAATCCGATTCGTAAATTCAAAACAATTCATAAATGCACAAGTAAAAGCATAAATATTTCCCCAAATGCTCACACAAATGCATCTTACCTAAATAAATTTAAAATCTTTACACAAATATGTATATATCAAATTCTTGAATTAATTTCCATCACACATTTATGAAAGATGTTACATGTATTTATGGATGGTTGAATCTGCACTTGCAAATCATCACACGTGCGTGGACTGCTTTGAATTTGTGTGTGGTATTTTTGAGACCTTCCTGGCAGGTTAAGATTCATAAATATCTTTTTTTGGAGGATGTAATGTTTAGCCAATCGCGGTGAGCTTTTAATCCACCAATCAAAACGCTCCTTACTGAACAGACTCAAGAAGCTCAACGCTGCGCTTGTACTGTGCATTGTTCCATGATCGGGTCCTATATGTAAAGACATTTTAATGGGTACTCTTTTTCTAGCACCTGATTACAATTTCTATAAAATCACAACTTTGTAATATTGCAAACTGCACACTTCATTAACTAAAACAACCTTTAAAATGCCATCAGATAAAAAAACGACTTCACTTACTCGTCGAGTCTGATTTTCATCCTCCATGCTGAAATCTTTCTGCTGTGTGTGTTCGAAATCTCCCTTAGGTGGTGGTAGCTGTTTTTAATGCCTGATCAAAAGTTACTGCGAACCTGATACTACTAGTACTAATAACAATAACAACAGAACACATTTGTGACAAGCAGGGCGGGCTAGAGCCGTGAGAGAACGGCGCAAGGCCGGTGGCGTGATTGCAAATGAGCATCAGCTGCGCGTCACACTCTCCTCTTCTCTCATGGAGGAGTGACGACAGTGAAGGACGAGAGAGGACCAGGCCTGGACTTTATGTTGTGTTTTGTTTATGTTTTATTATGTGTGTGCGGCAGTCGTCCGTGAGGAGGCTCTCGTTTTTACTTTCGTTTTGGTGTTTACTTGTTTTATGATTTATTAAAGTGTTTAAACTTTCGCCAGTTCCCGCCTCCTTCTTCCCATATCAACATACCGTGTTACAACGCTAGCTGTATTTTGTGCGAACGATATAAATCATAATGTGATTTTGTAGAAATTGTAATCAGGTGCTAGAAAAAGAGTACCCATTAAAATGTCTTTACATATAGGACCCGATCATGGAACAATGCACAGTACAAGCGCAGCGTTGAGATTCTTGAGTGTGACTACAATAGAACTGGAACTTTTACCGTTCCTATTTCTTTTTCTTTATTTCCTTAAATGCCTTTTAATCCTTTAATAACTTAATTCCTTTAAATCAAGTCAGAAAACATCAAGTCTGTATCATAAGGGAAGGATGAATATAATACTCACTGTAAGGGAAGTATCGGACCTTCATCAAAATCTCTCTTGCGGTCTTTAAAATCTCCACAGCCTAGGAGAAATTAGGAATACATTCATTCTGTTTAGAGGAGAAGATATCGAGCGTGTTTCTGTCTCTTGGAAGAACATATCATGTCTTACCCTTGAATGCTCAATGTCTTGAAAGTCCACATCATTGACAGAAAGCACCTGATCACCCTCTTGTAGTCCTGCTCTATGGGCATCTGAATCTGGCACCACCTGTCAAAACATTTTGAGCAAGACCAAGATGATTGCGGCAGTTCTTTTGATTAGCAAAGAAGGTTAATTGATACAACTCACCTTTGAAATAAATATACCAAGCTGCGAAGCCTTTCCTCCACGGATATTGAAGCCCAGTTGTGCTCCAGGGGGCTTTTTTAAGACTATAGTGCGAGGTAGGAAATGAGTGAGCTCATTGTTATAGTCAGGGTGATGTATCCTCTGATTATAAGGAAGAAAAGTATAAATAAGGTCAATATGGTCACAAAAAAAAAAGTTGAAAACATGCATTAGTAGAGTTGAAGCACCTCTTGTGGAGGGATCCATGCAGGAGGGCTCTCATAGGATGGAAGAAACACTACTGGCAGTTGATAGTCATCGTATGGAATCTTTTGGTCCATGTTTTGAGCTAGAAATTGAAGGTGCGAGAAACAACAACAGCGACATTATGATGTTCATCGTCAGATTGTCCTCGATGTATTTTAAGTGTAAGGACCTCTTTTTTTTTTAAAAGACTAAATTAAAATCTTTACAAATCTGTGACTATACTGATGACTAAAGCATGAAATGACCAAAGATTTATAATGAAAGGGATGTAAATACACTCTCTACGGTTCTTATTGTACAGTGAGTACAGCAGGCTAGCTTGCTAACACTCAACAATAAACACAAGATGCGCTCCACGATAAGCCATAGCATGAAAAATGATCAAAACATTGCGCGAATAAACTGCCGTTACAAATATGCTCACACTAAAATGAAAGACAAGCAATATATACAGTCGCTTTTGCTCGACAGTTTTGATTTTGTCTGTCAACTCACCAAGAACTCCTCGAGAACCATTAGCCCCGCCCTTTTAGAGATCATGTGACCAGCAGTTTTTTTTCCCCTTCTTTTTTTCGGTCAACAAAAACTATTATGAGCTAAAGAAAATACTGATATTGGGACAGTTTCTCTCATTTCATCCTGAAATGTTATTGTGGCCTCTGGGTCATCTCTGACAACTGCCCTTCCTGTCCCGTTGCTCAATTTCAAGAGCATCCTGACAAATATATATATATATATATATATATATATATATATATATATATATATATATATATATATATATATATATATATATATATTTTTTTTTTACATTTTAACAAAATGGACTTCAAGGATATGTTCAGCAGCTTTTGTAGGTGAGACTTTTAGGTATGTGTCTAATCAGAAATAGCAAAAAAATTAACCTACCCTGAAAAAAATCAGTGGAGTAAGTGTCAACAAACTCCAGTTTCCCCTATTGTCCTCTTGTCTGGACAGTTTTTGTAGAAACATAATCAGTGGCTTCAGTTCATCAGCTTATATGTGTGTAAGAAATGAGTAATAATTAACTATATGTGACATTGGAAATCACCCACAGTGCTGTAAAGCCAAGCAGGTGGTAAATACACGTTCTGCAATATTTCAATATAGTAGCCTACATCTGTTCCTTTTGCTGCCCATCATCTAGGCTACCTCTTTTTGGCAAGACTTTAAGCTGCATGTCACATTTCAATAAAACAATACATTTAGAAAATATACAATGTCTTGTCGTACTTTGAAGGTCCATGGCATGCAAATTTGAAAAAGAAAAAAAAGTTTTATAAATGCTCTATTAATTATTCATATTCTATAAATAATATTATTTGTACATCCACAAAATGTGAACAGCATAAAAAACATTTGCATTACACTACATTTTGTTTACATTTCACTTTAAACTGGTAACCTACACTCACCTAAAGGATTATTAGGAACACCATACTAATACTGTGTTTGACCCCCTTTCGCCTTCAGAACTGCCTTAATTCTACGTGGCATTGATTCAACAAGGTGCTGAAAGCATTCTTTAGAAATGTTGGCCCATATTGATAGGATAGCATCTTGCAGTTGATGGAGATTTGTGGGATGCACATCCAGGGCACGAAGCTCCCGTTCCACCACATCCCAAAGATGCTCTATTGGGTTGAGATCTGGTGACTGTGGGGGCCATTTTAGTACAGTGAACTCATTGTCATGTTCAAGAAACCAATTTGAAATGATTCGAGCTTTGTGACATGGTGCATTATCCTGCTGGAAGTAGCCATCAGAGGATGGGTACATGGTGGTCATAAAGGGATGGACATGGTCAGAAACAATGCTCAGGTAGGCCGTGGCATTTAAACGATGCCCAATTGGCACTAAGGGGCCTAAAGTGTGCCAAGAAAACATCCCCCACACCATTACACCACCACCACCAGCCTGCACAGTGGTAACAAGGCATGATGGATCCATGTTCTCATTCTGTTTACGCCAAATTCTGACTCTACCATCTGAATGTCTCAACAGAAATCGAGACTCATCAGACCAGGCAACATTTTTCCAGTCTTCAACTGTCCATTTTTGGTGAGCTCGTGCAAATTGTAGCCTCTTTTTCCTATTTGTAGTGGAGATGAGTGGTACCCGGTGGGGTCTTCTGCTGTTGTAGCCCATCCGCCTCAAGGTTGTGCGTGTTGTGGCTTCACAAATGCTTTGCTGCATACCTCGGTTGTAACGAGTGGTTATTTCAGTCAAAGTTGCTCTTCTATCAGCTTGAATCAGTCGGCCCATTCTCCTCTGACCTCTAGCATCAACAAGGCATTTTCGCCCACAGGACTGCCGCATACTGGATGTTTTTCCCTTTTCACACCATTCTTTGTAAACTCTAGAAATGGTTGTGCGTGAAAATCCCAGTAACTGAGCAGATTGTGAAATACTCAGACCGGCCCGTCTGGCACCAACAACCATGCCACGCTCAAAATTGCTTAAATCACCTTTCTTTCCCATTCTGACATTCAGTTTGGAGTTCAGGAGATTGTCTTGACCAGGACCACACCCCTAAATGCATTGAAGCAACTGCCATGTGATTGGTTGATTAGATAATTGCATTAATGAGAAATTGAACAGGTGTTCCTAATAATCCTTTAGGTGAGTGTATATTGAAACGTATAAAAGAACACTATTACATTTGAAAGTTCTCGTTTCATTTCATTTTATATAAATGCTCTTTTATTTTTGTATTTCTACTACTGATTTTGTGTTTGCTGCTACAAATATCAATTTCGATCTTGATTCAGTATCAATTCATATGTATATAGCCTACTGTACATATAAGGAAAAATAAGTTTGCCTTTTTAGCACTATTTTAAACTTTTCTTGGGTTAAATTATATTCACTTGTGTGTGCTTATATAAGTATCTAGTTATCTAGTGTTTGATCATGTCTAAATATTTATTCAAATGCAAAACCTAAAAATAAGTAAGCAGTTATGGTCTGCAATACTTTTTTGAGCAACTAGACTAGATATATAGACTGTAGACTGTATATTTATTAAAGAGCCATACAGGCACCTAGTGGGTAATGGCATTACAAATGAAAATTATTATTTTTCCAGCCACAAAATGACTCTAATTTGCCTCTTTGCAAAGGAATTCTCTATTTTAACCTTAATTACTACACTAATTATAATATAAATAATAAAAATATTAGAAGAAAAATATTTTAAGTGGTCATTAATGAACCATAATTATTGCACAAATAGTATTTAGTACTAAAGGATCTCCTCAAAACATTCAATAAACATTACTGAACTAAAATATAGAACATTTAATTAATTGAAAATAGTTAAGGTGTATGGTCACATTTGACCACCGATGAGTATGAGTGTGACCAATTAGTAAGGAATACCTGAGGGCTAAATACAAGAAACACTAACATTAATGTTAACAATGTTGCATCTCCATCCCTCTCCATAATAAAATGATACTGTAAATGTGGTTGACGTAATAATCAATGCACAGTATGCTGTACTGTTTACCAAAAATGGCTGCAAATACCTGTATAGTGAAGCTGTTGTCCATCCGCTTAAGCCATTCAAATGTATTGACAGCGCTGGTTTGTTTGAGAGCTCCATGAACCACGTGACCGCGCGCCGGGAGATGAAAGCATGTCGCAACTCTGTTTTTCAACGGCTCTGACTTTAACTGTTATGCCACATTAACCAAAACGGTATTTATTGTTTGAATTTCGTATTAAAACTTTTAAAAAATATAAAAGCTTAGACTTTGTTTCATATCAAAATCAGGTTTGGCAATTTGGTGTGAGATTTACTTGGGCAGAGTGAGACCGTGAGACAGAGCCTGAAAGCGTGTGTCTAACGCCAAATGCGTGAGAGTTGGCAACCGTGCTCACTATATAATATTATACATGCGAAAATTATTCATTTGTGTGTCAGGTATAGCATCTCTTGCTTTTAACAGATTTAAATGGTTACAAACACTTTGAATGTCCCTCTTTGTGTGCCCTCTGTTGGAGACAGAGTGGAACAGCCACATCACTGCTCCCACTGCTTTGGTGGCGCTCCACACAAAACCGACAAGAAATGTGAAGCTCATTCATTGTTAGCGCCTCATTAATATTCAGTCCGTGAATAAGTCTCATCATGATTTCGCGTGCAGAGACTGTTGAAAAGTGCTTAAGTTTGAGAGCCTGATTTGGATGCCACTATCAACTTTGTGTTACTTTTTCAGCAAGGTAAGGTACTAGCGTGTATATTTAAATTCAGTTTATTCTCTCGGACTATATATGTTCTGATCCAATGTTATTAAAAACGTGTGAGCTGAATATCGTCAGGTGTGCTTAAGAGTGTCATTACAGGTGCTAATAGCATCCTAATACGAAAAAAAAATGATTTAAGTGATCAATGCTGCTATTAACAATAAACATTTATACAAAACAAAAGTTTTTTTTTGTGCGCAAATGGCAGATTATCAAGAGGTTAGACCATGTTTCAGGGGAAACGTTTGATTCTGTTAAATATTTACTTGGATTTTGATTTTTTTTTTTTTTTTTTTTTTTAAACAAATACTTCGATGTTGCAGGCTGTTGCACTGAGAATTTTTCCCTATGTGGTTGTTGTGTTAAACAACATTTTAATACCCTTGGGTAAAAAAATGACACAAAAATCCCCCATGATATCACTGAACTGCAGATCAAGATCTGTGGTTGTGAATACATTTTAGAATGGGTTGAAAGCTCTCACAGCCAATACGACGATACTTTAAGAAAATTAAGTGGGGCGACAAAAGCTAGAGCTTGTGTATAGTTTGTAATATTTTGTTACAGCAAAATGAGCAGATGTCTCTGTATCACAGCAGTCTGTAGTTCAAGTTAAATGAAGGAAGTTAAATTATTAAGACAATTATCTTTAACTGGTTATTTCACAACATAGACACTGTGTTCAACAACATTTGCCTTGGTCGTTTGATTTATGTGCAGGTTTTACATTAAGCTTTGCATAGGCTGCTTTCCTTTCGTTTTCTTTCTCAAAACCATATTTAAATGTTAAAATATATTATTAAAATTTTTTTCACATTTAATATAAACATTTCTTTAAATAAAAAAAGTTTGCATGCACTGAAACACTTCAATAAAAGAGGTACGTACCTAGACATGTGATGTTAAATATGTAGTCATCAAAGGTCTGATATTTGTTTTATTAGTTTTATTAGTTTTGCTTTTCTAATGATATAAGCACATACAGTAAAAGCCTGACAATAGAGTGGATTTGCTGAACTGTGACAAAGTTGTAATGTGTTTCTTCTGTGTTTTACTAAGATCTCAATGGCTGTGAAAATAATGCATAGTTTGTCCACATGTGAAAAGGATTTCTTTTTTGACCCTGTTGAAAATGTGATGTAGAGTCTTTTTTGGAAGTCCTGTTATACCTGTCTGCACAGGGGTAATAATCTTAGCAACTGCAAATATTTGCGTTGTGTCTTCAAGCTGCATTTCCTTTCATGTGCTCCAATTGTACGTAAAAATATTGTTATAGAAATATCACAATTTGTCCTTGAAAAGAAAGTCTTTCCAAGCAAACTTATCTTATGTCGTATGTGTATCATTCATGTATTGACCCTGTTAAAGTTGAACACCACTGAATTTCTTATTGATAATCAATTCTAAGTTTTTGAGATCACAAAAATAGCTTTTTCACAAAATGATGGATGATAACAGAGCTGGATGATAACATGACAAATCCTCTGTAACACTCTTTGTTTGGTTTTTAGCAGTTGTTAATGTACAGCCATGGCCCAAGGTATTGGCAGTGACAAATTTTGTTTAACAAAGTTTGCTGCTTCATTTGCTGTGGGGTTGATTCACATATCTCCGGTTTCACAGATAAGGCTTAAGCCTATAGTCCCAGAATAAAACGCATGTTTGAGCTGTTTTAACTGAAAGCAACTTGCACTGACATATCTTAAAATATGTCAGTGCCATTATTTTGTTTCAAGATGCACACCAGTCATGTTATAAGGCATGTTTATTAAAGCTACTTAAATGTCCTAATTGAATGAAGGCTTAACCTAAGCCCTGTCTGTAAAACCAGTCCATTATGTTTAGATTTATGTGCAGAGTGATCAGGTGCATTTTAAATAATTGCAAAAAGCTTCATTGGCCAAAAAAAACCCTGAATTTCAAAATGACCAGCTAACATTTCACTAGTCATATCATCAGCACATGGTTCTAGTCTGGTGAAATCACTCTATCATTCTGATTGGATTATAAGAGCAGACTAATTGCTATGAAAGGAAGGAAGCCATCATCACTTTGCATCAAAATGGCCTCACGTGCAAGGAAATTGCTACAAAGAATATTGCACTTCAAAGAACAATTTACCAAATCATAAAGAACTTCAAGTAGAGAGGTTAAATTGCAGTAAAGAAGGCTTTAGGATGGCCCAGAGTGCCCAGCAAGCGACAGGACCATCTCCTCCTGAGGAGTCGGCTACAGAATCGTGTCACCACCAGTGCAGAGCTGCTCAGTATTAGCAGTAGGTAGGTATGATGCATCTGCACACATAGAGAGGCCAAGACTTTTGGACAATGGCCTAGTGTCAAGAAGCCACTTCTCTCCAAAAAAAAAAAAAAAAATGATGTAGGAAGTACAATGACTGGACAGCAGAAGACTGGTGCAAAACCCCCTTCCAACTGTATTTGACATCTGGAAAAACGATTGTCCTGAGAAGAAAAGGTGAACACTACCATGAGTCCTGTGTCGTGCCAATAATGAAGCATCCTGAGGCCATCTGCAATGACTAACATGTGAGGTTGCTTTTCATCCAAGGTAGGCTCTCTCACAATTCTGGCCATAAATGAAGAATGATATCAAAACGTCCTGCAAGAGCAACTTTTCCCAACGATCCAGGAGCAATTTGGTGATGATCAGTGCATTTGCCAACATGATGGAGCACCATGTTACAAGGCAAGAGTGATAATGAAGTGGCTCGGAGCTCATTACATTGAAATTTTGGATCTGTAGCCAGGCAACTCCCCAGATCTTAATCCCATATAGAGAACCTGTGGTCAGTCCTCAAAAGGCGAGTGGACAAGCAGAAGCCCATAAATTGTGATCACCTCCAAGCACTAATAAGGTAAGAATGGATCTCCATTAGTCTCATTAAGATTTGGCCCAGAACCTGATATCCAGCATGCTAGAGCGAATTGCAGAGGTTATGAAAAAGGGTCAACACTGTAAATATTGAGTCTTTGCATTAATGTTTTTGTAAATAAAAGCCTTTAAAACTTATGAAATGCTTATCATTTATACCATAGAAACATGTGAAAAAATAATATACAAATACTGAAGCAGCAAACTGTACGAAACACAAAATTTGTCGCTGCCAATACATTTGGGCACAGCTGTATATCATTAGTCCCTGATAAATGAATATGCACCAAAGAGGAAAACTTGGAAACTTTGAATGAAAAGAATATCAACAAAATCAAAACTAAGGATGTATAAAGTTATATAGACTTTGTTCCACTGGCTTAAGGTCAGAGGTTTTTAAAAAAAATAATTTTTTTAGACATTTTAGGAAGTAAATATTTTTGCAAGACCTCTTTGAATAATAATTCCTAGAGGTCAGTTCATATTGCAACAAAAGATCATTTGAAACAAATCCAAACTTAGGCCATAAACATGACAAAGGAGTTTTCACCATGTTCTGAGAAGTGTGGTGTGATGTTGAGACTGTCATCCATGAATTGGCCCAGTGCAGGATGGTTTTTAGTGTTGTACAAACTGTTGAATATGGCAACAGGTCATTTAATCATAAACCGCTGCAGTTGACAAAGTACTTGGTGTCTGATCTTAAATGGGGTTAAGTGACTTATTAAAAGTGCTGCCATACCTGTCTTCAGAGCCAGGACATCAACTATTGACAAGCTTCCTTTCTTTCTTTGTCAAGCCAGAAGAACACTTATTGCCTCAAGTTTTTATGAAGCTTGTCACTGTTAGCAAAACAGCTGCTTATACTTGGCAAGAAACTGCTGTACATGACAGTGGTTACAGTGTGTGATGTACTTTCAAATTTGGCACTGCCTTTTGTAATGAATTTACTAGGGTAGATTTGTATCCTTAATGCTGGAATACATGGTTTATTCTCTAATGTAGCACTAATAGCAGGAATTGCACTGACCCTGATACACTGATACACTTTTATGCATATCAGTGAGTCAGATCTGACAGTTGCATTGGGAATGTTTAGTCATGGCTTATGGACCACAACATCACCCTCCACCACTATGCTTTTTGATAATGTAATGTTTATGCATTTGTGGAGTTTACCTGGCTGATAGACAATATTCCTGATGGAAGAGTGAATTGAGATACATGATAATTGCACTGCTAAGTTTGCTGTGAAGGTGAATCTATTTGAGTCTTATGTGTGTTATTTTCAGTGTTATTGCATGTTATTGTCAGCGTTCCTTTTCCCAAAAAAATAAATAAATAAACCCAAGAAACAATTTGTACAAATCTTGCTATTATTGAAGCTTTTTAGACATTTGAAAAGCAATAATGGACATATTGGGCCCTATTTTAACAATCTGAGCGCATGGTCTGAAGCGCATGGGGCAGGTGCACTTAGGGTGTGTCTGAATCCACTTTTGCTAGTTGAGTAACGGAAAAAATGGTCGGCACGCCAGGTGCATCGTCCAAAAGGGGTGTGTTTTGGGCGTAACATGCTATAAATCATGCTCATCTCCCATTCCCTTTAAAAGCCAGTTGCGCTTGCACCATGGCGAATTCGCTATTTACATGGTGGAATTTGCAAGCGGAAAGACTGAACGCTTCTCCAGAGAGGAATCTTTTTATTTTAATATTTGGCATGTTTGTGTGCTGCTGTGCATCCCTGTGTGTGTAAGTGTACGCGCGTTGTGCGCCTGCCTATAGGCGCATATTACTAACACGCCCTTTAAATAACAAAATATACTGAGCTATTGACTTTAGACCAGGTTTTTGTTGGTCAATGGCGCAGTCGTTTTCAGGTGCCTCAAAATAGCAATGCGGCAACAATGCACCTGAACACACCTCGTTTTCAGACCAGCACGCCCATGGGCAACCAGATGGGCGCAAGTGCATTTGTTATTTAAACAACGTGGCGCTGGACATAAAAATGATAACTGCGTCAGGCTGAAACTAGCAAAAAACACTTGCGTTGTGCCTGGCGTCGCATTGCGCCGGGTGTATGATAGGGCCCACTGTGATCAAAAATACAGTAAAAAACATAATATTGGGAAATATTATTACATTTAAAAATAACTGTTTTCTAATTTAATATATTTTAAAATGTCATTTAATTCTGTGATGGCAAAGCTGAATTTAGCCAAAGTAGCCATTACTCCAGTCCTCAGTCTTCATTTTATACACGCCCTGTCAAAATAGGAGCAAGGTCCTTTTTATTCGCTCAGAATAATCTTTAATGTCTCATGTCAGTTGTTCATTTAATTTACAGTAGGACACTCAAATTGCTGTGTTTAAGCGTTAGAAAACATTTGATTATAGGATATAGTTAAAATGTTATATTTAATACATAGTATTTATCATTTGCACAACTGCAGCAGTGAACTTAAGTTGGGTTAGAACATTCCATCGTTTTATTAGAAATGAGTGATTGATATTAGCTCTTTCTCACAGGTTGTCTTGTAGTTTTCTGCTTCAGGGCTTTTCAAAGCATGCCACTCCTTTATAATTACATTTAACCTTTCCATACCTGCTCTGTCATGTGTGACTGGAGTCACATCACATATACACTCATGCTCTTTCTCTCTCAAAAATATCATAATTAGGGGACGGATTTTACTTTTCCTAACTAACTAAGCCAGGCATTTTGAGCTAAAGAACAGGTTCCCTTGCATAACAACCATCTTGTATTCTCTTCTCTTCTCTCATACTCAGGTTCAGGTGTGACGCAGTGAGTCATTCATATCAAACACCTGCACCAGTATACATGAGGGTTAACCTCACTACCTATACCTGACAAGAAACCCATCCATCTGTGTACTTTCAACTGGAATCATTTGATGTGTAAAAAACACAATGATCTCGATCGCCAAAACCTGCCTCAGAGGGATCTACGGTTGTCATTGGAACAGTGATAATACAAGACAAAACGTGAGATTTTATTCACATAAACAACCATTTTCCTTGACACTTTGCATTTTCCAATCACATTTTTCCCCATGGTAAAAAGAAGTTGCACCTCAAGAATGCACCCATTCTCTATTACTATGATTTGCAAACATCTTTTCAATTGGTTTTCAGTTATTTTTACTCTGTTCAAACAATCAGTTGAGAGAGGCGGAATAGTTTACCATAATAAATGTAGAACAGAATCAAAGAAAATTGTTGTCATTGAATGCCTCTTTAATGAACAATTATCATGTAAATGCTCTTCCCTTTTAAGTGAGTACAAAGCTGTGGAGACTGATGATGATCATGACAGGCAGTAAAGTATGTTAAGCCTGAATACAAAAGGAAGGCTCTCAATTCCTTTGATTTCCTTTGCTGCATTCAAGGATTTCTAAAATCCTGTGTGAGATGGACTAGTAATAATCAGCTACAAAAATAACCACTCGGTTTAGAGGTTGGCCCCACTTTGAATATTCGAACCAGTAAGCGAAACTCGGCGTGAGAAGACGATGCCTCCAGGCTCTCATTTGTAGCTAAATCATCACACGCAAACAGGTGGAGTGATCAGGGAAAACTATTATTTAAACTCTCTTCTTTTTTTAAACGGGACAAAGAGAAGAGCTTAATGACTTACAGAAAGAGAAATGTTTTTGAAGTTTTCGGTCTTGTTTTGTCTTTGTTTGTAGAGGCCATGCTGCTGGTTCTCTTTTCTGTCTTTTGTGTCCATACTTGCCCTGAGTTGGATGTATGTTTGCTTTATTGCCTTCAACGACCACACTGATGTAAACGAGTGAGCACAAACACAATTCCACAATCTGATTATAATTGTAAATCCATTGGCATGTTGCTTCCCAGTTTAAATGTACAGTAATAACTGATTGTGTCATATTGCTTCATTTTCCTCCTGCAGGCTTGCCTTCAAAAATTTGAAAACATGGGTGAACTGGTACATGATAGTGATGATCATTTCTGCTGTGCTAGCCACTTACTGTCTCCTTCTACTGGTAAGAAGGGAATAATATGAACCAGATTGCTCAGTGAGTAGTATTTGTAAATAATGGTTGCTCTAATGAAATCATTCTTCATTTATTTCAGGTATTTGGATTGCTACATTTCGCAATTAGAGAGCCCTTGAATTTGCACTGGCTGCATAAGGTACTCTTACTTTTTTCAACTTTTTGTATTTGTTTTATGAAGGTCACATTAACCCTTATATGCAAGAATGTTTCGCCAATCATTATTACATATTCGAGTCTTTAGCGACCCGGATCTATATCTAACACGGATGGATCTCTACCTGTCGGTTCAGTTTGAGCAGATGTTTTACGTCATCACTGTCCTCGTCTGAGCTCATTTCCCTGTACATTCAACATCTGGCTCATATTTGCGATCTCAAACATATTCTCAAAACTATAATTTCCCACATCTTTTGTGGCTGAACAAAAAAAGGCTTGACGCTTGCTGTCCAAAAGATTACACTGTCCACAGCATAGGTTTTCCGAACTGAAATAATAATTATTACAAAAAAGTAAGAATATACAAAGTCAAAAAATCAAAATCTCAAGAAAATAAAGGATCGAGAAGATATAAAGTGAATTGAATCAATCTGTTAGGCCATGAGGTCAAAGACTGTCACTTCCTGTTCAGGCCTCGCCCTCAGGTGAAGTCACAGGTCCTTTATTCCCAGAGGCCTTAGATCTCTAGCTTCAACCCCTAGATGGCCAACTCAAATAACATTGGATGAGAGAGTTCATTATTTAACACATAAATTAACCCTATTTTATTTTCGCCAGATCCACAATCAAGTGACAGTGACACTAATATTTGATTGTGTTCAGTACTTGCTCTGCAGTAAATCGCTGAGCCATTTCAAGTTTTGCTGATGATACTTCCTATTCTTTTGTTTTCTCCCTGCTATAATTATGAGTGAAACATCACTTCATCATTGTGTATAAGACACCTTGTGGAATAAAGGTGAATTGCATTTATTCAGTCATCAAAGGTGCAATTATTATTGTGCGTAAAAAATATACAGCTGTTACACACCTCATCAAATTTATGGGAAAACGGGCATTGTGTTATTATTTTTTTTCTTGCTATATTGTTTATAATGAATTGCTTGAGGAATACTAAGAAGGCTGAAGTCTAACTTAAAAAAATTAATGAAGAGGAGGGTAGTGAATGACGTCCCGGGTCACTAAAGACCTGAGGTATGCGTTTAAGGGTTAAGACTTTTTTTGAAACCTTTAGCCATGTCTTAATTAATTTTTGCTACTTCTGAAATGTATAGATTATGTATTATGTATAGGTAGCCTTGTCTCACAGGCTGTCCAACTTAAAATCAAGTATGAAAATATTAATAAAACAATATTAAATAATAAAAAACTTGAATATTTTTCAACTTTTATTTTAAAATAATTAAAACATTTTTACATTTTGAATTTAATTTAAGTATGGCTGTTCCTGAGCTCATTTTCACAAAAACGAACAATTTAGCTCCTTATAAATGTATTTGTAAAATTACGTTAAGTAAGCTGTGTTTTGTTAATTATTTGGAAAGTGTGAATATGAATATTAAGATACATAAAATGCTTACTATAAAAAGTAGCATTAAAAAGACTCGGGCCAAAAGTGCCCATAGTTAAGGAAACAAATTCATATTGGTTACCTTTAAAAGTTTGGTAACACTTTATATCACTGTTAGTAAGCTTTAAGTACTTAAAGGAAGTTCACAGCATGTTAATGAATGATTGGAAAATGTTAATATTTTTCTGTTCTCTGTTCAGGTGTTTCTGTTTTTGGGTCTCCTCACTGTTACTATTGGCACAGCTGGATTTTGTATAACATGGAAATATGAGTGGCAAACTGTCTATATGTCATTTCAGGTATGAAGTCGAAACCAGCCTTCAGCCATCAGCCATTCAACATTTCAGTATTGGTGCTTTGTCTGTCTTTCACGTCTTTGCAGCTGGTTCTCATTGTATTTCATGTTAGCTTTTAAATTAAAATGGCAGTGTAATATTTTACACCGAGAGCAAGCGTGTCCCTCAACATAATGTTACATTACGCTGTATTTATCAAAGAACTGACACTCAGGTGTCTGTATCTCCAGTTACATCACTATTGTACTTTATAGCGTATGGAAAAACCCCTCTTTGGTTTCCCATATAGGCCACGGGTCCTTTCCTGCAGCTGGGTGCTGTGGTGGCATTGACCTTGATCAGCTGGCTCGTGTTCAAGAGTTATCATACGGCTCAAACAGCTGGTCAGTAGTGGCTCCAAAACAGCTTATAATCAGGGCCATATCTGGGGTATCCGGGGCCGCGGTTGTTGCTGTGGGCCCCCTTGAAATCGCTTTCTGGGAGGGGGGTTTGTGACAGAGTGACAGTGTTGCCATGGATGACAGCAGATATTAGTAAAATATCAGACCTCTGAATTAATCAATTAACCAGAGAGCCGTGCAATAAAGCATTATATATTTGCTGATGACATTTTAATGAAAGGTATTATCAGGTATTTGGTGTAAATGCGAAAGTTAACACTAATGATGCATACAGTTAATTATGCTTTATTTCCAAAATGTTGTACTGAATATTTTTGTGTGTTTTTGCCTGTGTAGCTAAGGCTTTTATAATGATGACCTTCCTGGCAGTGTCCGCTGCCGTGTTTCTGTGTCCTCTTGCAATCTGCTCTCCGTGCATTACCAATAATCTTCCCCCAAAACCCTCCCTCGTTGGACATCGTGGCGCTCCAATGGTAAGTGTAACTTTCATTTTGAGACATTCCTTCCCTTTGTTAAAACGTGTATTAGCTTATGTTTACACTGGTGTGCCCATCAAAATCTTGTTTTTGCTGTTCGTTCACGTCGGTGCTGAACTGCAGGATGATTTTAACATAATTTTATTAGAATAAATTAGACATGCCACAGGATGAATCATCTGCTGTAGTTTCTGAATCCATTTCGGATTATGATGATTATGGCATCGTTCCCAGGTTGTAAGCTATCTATGTATTTCATTAGCATGTCAGTCGGCTCATAAATGTTGGAACATTTATCGAGCATAAGCAATTTATAGATACAATAAAACATATACAGTTATTACAAAACATGTAGTCCTCATCCAGAAATAACTTGAATGGCTGTCAGTCTGCAATTTAAACACAACCTGTTAAATTCCACTGGCATGGAAGGTGGAGGAGGTGTTTTGACATCTGAAGCTCTGTAGGTTTGATCTTCCTACGCTCACCAGGAGACTGGAGGTTAACTGTGAATAAAAACAGAGGCGTGTGAAGAACACAGATGCTACAGCTTTGAATTTGCTTTTGTTTATACAGGACATGGAAACCTGAACATATTTATGTAGTAAAATAATGGTTCTTTCTGGCAAAAAAGTGATTTCTTTTGTCCTTTTAAAACATTTTTAAAATGTTTTATTTATATGTGTATTAAATTAATATTATATTAATTATGTATTTAGCTGGCTCCAGAGAATACCATGATGTCATTCAGGAAGAGTGTGGAGTGTGGCGTGGTGGCATTTGAAACAGATGTGCAACTCAGGTAACAGATTCAGATTCTGTTCAGAAGCACTATAGACACTTGCTACTACTTGTGTGTGTGTGTGTGTGTGTGTTTGTATGTGTGTGTTTTAATACACTTGTCTTGATCTTTTTTCAGCAAGGACATGAAGCCTTTTCTTATGCATGACTATGATAAAAACTTTCTGCTACGAACAACTGATGTGAAGAAGAAATTTCCAGGTCGAGATGGCGACACGCACACTAACTTCACATTGCAAGAGTTACAGACGTTAAATGCAGGCGAATGGTTTTTAAGAGTGAGGACAAAGATTTATTTTTATTTTATAATTATGACATCTGTATTTTATTTTATTTAAGTTTTCATTTATATATAGATTTATAACACATTTGATCCAGTAATTGCTGTTATACAATAGTAGAGTAGAAATAGAAATTTATATTATATTATATTATATTGTATTATATTATATTAACATTTATTTAAAGGCAACTCATGCGCAGTTGCAAAAACTACATCAAGCAGCACAATATCTCACAGGCACCATGAGAAGAAAAAGGAGTATGTTTTGGTTTGAGATTTCTAGCAAAACAACCTTGAACTGAACTGAGATTGCAACTTTATCCAGTTTGAGCAGATACAAAAAAATTCCTCCACTTCACATTTGACGTTCAGATGGTCTGTTTTAGTGTGACAAATTTGTTTAAAATGAGATCTTTTGTTTTTCAAATACAGACAGATCCATTTCAGTCAGTGTCATCGCTCTCAGAGGAAGAGAAGAGGGAGGCTGACAACCAGACAGTACCATCTCTTTCTGAGCTCTTGGACATGGCCAAAAAGCATAATGTCTCCCTCATATTTGACCTAAAAAATGAGAACAACTCAACAGGATTCCACAACAGCGACTCCTACTACACCATTGACACTATCAAACAGTCAGGCATCTCACCAGACAAGGTAATATTGTCATACTGTATACAGTGGGGTCCGAAAGAGACCATTAGTGAAAATGGTTCTGTGACAGTTTTCTAATTTAATATATTTTTTCCATTAAGCTTTCAGAAATGTCATAATTTCTTAGAATCCCTTTTTGACTTTTTGTACTAAATTTGACAAAATCCTAAAACTTTTTTTTTAAATTTCTAACAGTATTATTTATATACTATAGTTTTTTTTTTTAAATATTAAATTAGCTTTTATGCTTTTAGTTTTCTTTTATTTATTTTTTTATATTTCCGTTCTGTATATTTATTTCAGTTTAGTTTTAGTAATTTTAGCACTTCAACATAAACTTATTTTATTTCAGATAAATAGGCAACTAGTTTTTTAGTTTAGTCTTACAATGTTAAAGGCCCTAGAAAAAAACATGGCTTTTATTAATGTTACATGTCGCTATAAAAATCTCAGTCCAAATGCTATTCTTTTGTGTGTGTGTTTTTTTCTTTTGCACCATTAACTGTAATTTTAATATTGTGTATCACTTTCAGATATGGTGGCTTCCTAAAGAATACAGACACAGCGTGAGAAATATTTCACCAGGGTACAAGCAGGTGTATAATGTGGTAACCGAAATGTATGCGGATGGTGGAAGCTTCCTGAACGTGAAATATAATATGAGCACTCGTGAAATAAGGTAAGTGTAGAAGGATTGGTGCAGTTTATCTGACATGCAGAGACATGATGCTGCTGGTATGATCTCACAGCCTTAGGGATAATTCTCATATGGTTTTACTTTCTTACAAAGATGACAGAGAGGCTGTGCTGATCTATAGCTTAAACCTACAAATGTGTCTAATAATGATTATAGTAGCAGGAATGCTGATTTGCAAACTTCAACACATGAAGATTGATGAGGCCTTTTCCAGACACTATTTTGTCCGGTTGGGTGCACCTGTGATTTTATCATTTTACCTGACAGTAAAGATAAAAAAAACACGAAAATTGAACAAGAAAAGCTTGACTGATGAATGAGACTGCACGTTAAAACAGCCCTACCACTCCTTTCTATTGTGCAGAAAATTGGCTTGTTGCGACCTGTCGAAAAGGTCGCTGATATGGAAGCAGATGAATAGAGAGAAGATTTGTGTCTGTTTTTGTTTTGACATATATTTTTGTTTATTTCGCTGGACAGTGAGCTGCGGAAAAAAAATGTGTCTGTGAATCTGTGGGTTGTGAATGAACGCTGGCTATTCTCATTACTTTGGTGCTCTGGGGCCAGTTCAGTGACCACCAATGCCTGCCACATCTTCAAAAACATGTCTAAGCCTGACTGGCATCTGGTAAATCTTTTCACCTATCACTGTCTATTGTGCCATTACAAAGAAGCTGTTTTTTTTCCCCATTTTATAATTCACATGGGCTTGTCTGAATATGTAACACCTCTGGAATCCTTTGTGTGTTTGTGTATGTGTGTATGCATGTAACAATAAAAGGAGCCTAATAAGTACATGGGAATATGGATCTCAGCTGATGTGATATCATTGCTGTTGATGTTTGGGCTGTTTCTTTGGCAAAGGTAAGCAATGAAACTCAGCACATATAGTTACATTACATTCTTGTGGGGATAATTCAAGTTTTAACAGATATATTATAATAGCTTTAAACCTTTAAAGATGTTGCGCTTCATATTATAATTATAATTACAGGTTGTCTTCCCCTCATGCAAGTAAACACATCATCAGAGAAGAGAAGTCACTGCAAGAGGGAGAGGAAGTTATTTTAATTAAAGATTATAAATGATTAAAAAAACAAAATGATGGGCACAGATAAATCATTTATGATAAATACTGCAATATTCCATGCAAAAATAAGAATTATCATGTTTGATTTCATGGTTTGTAATTTTGTTTTTATATTGTTTTTTAATGTTAATAGTGTTTAACAGCATTTCTATTTTTAATTTTCGCTCTATAATTAATGTATAAAATGTATTAAAATTATGAAACCAGAAACCATCAGTTATTTTATAAATATAAATGTATTGTTTATTATAAATGGTAATAAGTAAAACTGACTGCAAGGCAAGCTAACCTGCCAACTCGAAGGCTTATCCTTATCCTTAAAATGTCCATCATACACAATGTCAAAATTCATACCACCACACAAAATCCAAAAATATACAAACCTACTTGAAGGCTATTGATTCTTTTTTTATTCTTTATTCCAGGGCATTTAACAAACGTTTTAAGATTTGAAAAAAAAAAAAAAAATGTCTAAGTCAAATTTGCCCCTAATTGAAGAGTTACTCAAATTATGTTGATGGAGCAGTGCCATGCAAGTCCACCCATCTGCTCAACAACAGATTATAATGGAAATTTTTCTCTTTGCTTGTGAACAGGAGAAGGAACCGTGTTTCTCGTCAAAATAGAGAAGAGAGAAGTGTCCCCCTGCTTAATCGCTGAAAGATGCCATCCTTCTCATGAAAGAGCATTCCTTGTTTCACTTTTTGAAGGATTGTATATGGTCATCAACAATAAAATCACATCATATTAAATGTGTAATGCGGAAAATTCACATAATATTTGTACTTTTATTTAGTTCAAGGTATTAATCAGTTGGTATGAGAATTGATTATATTTGATCTAATTTCTTTATTAGGGCAGCAAATTGTGCAATGCTGCCACCCATTGACAAAGGTATGTTATTTCAGCCATTTGTTTTGCAACACCAGGGCCTGGTTTCACAGACGGGGTTTAGATTAAACCAGGATTAGGCTTTAGTTCATTTAGGACATTCAAGTAGCTTTTATAAACGTGTCTTAGGAAAAAAACATTACTGATGTGCATCTTGAGACAAAACAATGGCAATGAGATATTTTAAGATGTAAGTTGCTTTCAGTTAAAACAGCTCAAACATGCATTTCAGTCTAGGACTAGTTTTAAGCCTCATCTGTGAAACCGGGGGTAGAACTGTTACTTTTCATTTAAATGACAATATTTTTTATAAATAAAGCAGGTGTATAATGTGTATAGGTGTATAAAGCAGGTGTTGTTTTTTATGTGATACTTTGTGAGGCATGTGTTTTTTTAAAGAAAGATTTTGAATGTTGAGCCCACTTTATATTATTTAACTACTATGAACTTCATTTAAATTAATCATTTGAGACCATGCACTTATTGTTTTACATGGTAACTATATTTAAAAAAAAATACCTGGATGCAATCACATCTGTAATTCATTTCTGTAGTCATTACACTGACCTTAACCCTACCACTTGACCCACCCTTTAACCTAACAATACCACTAAACCCCTAACTTTAACTGTATCCCACTCCAATTATTTTTTTAAAAGTGCATAGTAGTTAGACACGTAATATAAAGCGGGATCAAAATGTTTATAGAAATGTGTATATATAGGCTATGTATATTTTTAAATATTTTTGCACTTTTTATTGATATTTAGTAAATATGGGCATTTCAGAAGTAATTTGTGTAAGTTCAAGTGTAAGTTCAAATGTTTACCTTCATTTGTTGCGCCCTTCTATAAAGCTGTCTTTTAACACTGTAGCTATTGGCACAACATAACTTCAGGCGTTATTTTTTTTAAAGGAAATATTTTGTGACATGATATGATATCTTCATATTCACTGAGAGAAGTTGTTGCAGTTTTTGGAAATTAAATCGTTCTATTTGATGAAATGTAATAAAGCAAATGTAAAGCAGTCTCAAAGCAAACGTCAAGCTTCGTGTCACCAAGCAACGCACAGACTGAACGTCTGGAGCGGAGCGACAGAAGAGATGAACTCCACTCCGGGATTTTCATTTGCCTAAAGCATTCATAGAGGCGAGAGAAAACACCGACTTAAAAAAGTTGTGGGAAAACGTGAGGCTCCTGCCTAATCTCGCTGGTCATTAATATAATGTTTTCCCCCCTTTTCTAAAAACGTCTTTATTGCTAAAAAAGGGCCATTTGTTTTGCAACGACAGACCAGCATACTTGAAGTAGGTTCACTCTTTCTCCACTAGGTGGCATGCGACACTTCGGAATAAAAATTTTCCATGGCCAAACTTGCATCACCCCTTCATGACAAACCGGGTGTTTTCCGAAATGCTGACGAAATAAATTTCAGGTATATTTAATGTGGTCATTTATAACCCACATTCCCCCCTTTCTTTTTTCTTTGCTAGCCACAAGTTCACATGATTCGCGTTCGCCGTTATACAATAAAGCTGCATGTTTTCCCACCATAAAGACACGCTCATTGATAAGCTCCTATTATTTATCCACAGTTTACATTTGGATGAAGGATGAGTAAGACCCTGTTACTGCAGACCGCCCTCCAGTTCCCCTCAAAACTTCCCAATGCAGGAGCCAAAGGCTGATAACGGGAAGCAACGGCGCTTCAAACTCTCACCACTAACACAACACGCATCTCCTGACAACTTATTCTCGTCGTTAATACTACAACTACTTCCCAAAAGAAACAATATCTTCACTGTGGAAAAAAATACTGCAAAACTTTTAAAAGTCTGTTCGGAGACAACTAGAAAGGGACAGCTGGCCCTGAGAAGGATTTTAAAGCGTTGTTATTCGACTAGTCGAAACGTTTTGGATTAACAGAAGACTAACTGCAACAATCTTCACATCATGGTACATAAATATGGTAAGTTCCGTTAAAAGAGTCAACTTTAGTCGTTATAAGAAGCCGACATCTTATAATGAAGATAGACAAATTATTACATGATTACAGTTTTTAGTTCTTTTATAAGTTACTTTTTTTCGGTGTCGAATCGATATGTGTATTTTCAAGGAATTTCTTTTAACCCCACATGGGAAACAGTCTGAAGTGGGATTATGTAACTTTTAATAAAAATACGCTATTCTTTACAGAAGAATGTCAAGTGTATAGGCGACACCATGACCCGGTTTAACCCATCATTCACAAACTGTGATGTTTATGTGGAGTCTCCTACCTCTACTAACCTCCTCTTCCCTTAAACCAGCATCTGAAGCATTCCAAAAAGTGAGACCCCCAAAAAGTATTTAATAGCCTAAATAAAAATCTATCAATATCAATACATTACATACCAAAAATTAAAACTAATAAGCATTTATTTTAAAGAAAAATAGATAACACTTTTCAATAAGATTTCATTAGCATTAGTTGTTCTACATTAGTTAACATGAACTAATAATGAACTGCACTTCTACAGCATTTATTCATCTTTGTTAATGTTAATTTCAACATTTACTGATACATTATTAAAGTCAAATGTTGTATTTGTTAACATTAGTTAATGCACTGTGAAATAACATGAACAAACAATGAACATCTATATATTTTTTATTAACTAACATTAACAAAGATTAACAAATACAGTAACAAATGTATTGCTCATGGTTATTCATGTTAGTTAATAACTAATGTTAACAACTGAAACCTTACTGTAAAGTAAGATAATACACAAGTACCCTTTTAACAAGTTTGTTAGATTTAAAAATTAAACACACACGTTGTTATGGTATTGTTCATTGTATACAGTAGACATATAGCTATAGATGAATTTTCATGTCCAAAGTTAATGTGATGAACTATACCTGTGTGAACAAGGGGAAATCAAACTATTTAATTGTGAAAATGGCTGACTAAAGTCAATGTTATTTGTTTTCTAATGCATTTTAAGTGTAACTTAGGTGTCCAAGTATTTTTGAGGCCACTGTATGGTCTCTGTTAGTCCATAAGAATAACTCACTATATGACACTTAGGCTACTACACAAGATTAAATCATTAATTTATTTTTAGCTCTTAGTTGAAAAATTGTTGTTAGACAGCCCTGGTTGAGTTGAGCATCTGGCTTCGCACCCCTTCGAGGGGTTCTTATAATTATAGGCAAGAAAAGTCAAATTTCAAGCGTCTAGCATTGAGCAAAGCCTTTTCAGAATTAGACATACAGTTTGAATGTCTAAAAATGTCTTCAGACTGTCACAAGGAGAATGTAGGTAATGGATGAAAGGCAGAGGAGTTGGAGTTATGAGTAGGAGTTGTATTGAAATAGTAAAGCTTGTCCTCTCTTTTATTTCAGATACTAAAAGAGCAGTCGGGCTACTAAAACAGTACCAGTCAAGTTTGACTAGCCCAGAGGAGCAGGCCCTGAAGACCAGCGTGGAAAAGGTCTCCACCATCTTTGGCAGTCATCTGTTTCAGGCTCTGCTGGGTGAGGTTTGTTTCTGTGTAATCTGTAATGGATCTCCAAAAAATAATGATTAACTCTCATTATTTAGGGCCATACCACTTGATTCCAGCATCATGCTGAGCAAAATTGTTCCAAGAAGCCTTAGTTCAGTTCAGTTTGTTCAGCTTTACTAAAACACTGCTGATGGGTTTCTAACTGGTACTTTTGTTTTTTTTTTAATTCTCTCAATGTCCTCCTTTACATTAACAATGACTTTAGTATGTAGTTGTTTTACCCAGTAAACCAACACATTATTGACTACCTTACAAAAGACCTATTGGAACTTGCTCATCTTTTACACTCATTTAGATGTGACATTAAGTTTTGATTTATTAGATTAAGTCACATAAATAGGTTATTTCAGTATAACAACAAAAGGTTGTCATTTTTTTAAAAATGAAATCTTATTAAATGAGCCATTGCTGTTGTCTCCAGTGGCTTGATCTTTTGCATGGATTTGAGAACTCGACTTATACAGTAAATTACAAAATGTTTACCAAAGTTTGTGCCACTGTTCTCATGTTACACAACGAATCAGACTTTCACAACCCCGACTGATTTAGCAATGCTGTGGATATGTTTTGTCATTTTTAATGATGTCTCACAACAGCCAGAATAAGGAAACATATAAGTAATAATAGATATCACTGTAATGCGAGATGCATCTAAAATAACTAAATGCAACTAAAATAAGAGATTTCCTAACTTATTTTTAGTTTTTGTCCTGCAAAGGAAACAAATTAGTCCCATTATCAAACGGTTGAGTGGTTATCTTAATTACTAGGCCCAGGGTTTAATGATGCATGCCTGCTGCTGCTGTTGCTGTGATGCAGAAGAGTAGGACCACAGGGGCCGTGACCAAGACATGGGGTGACGTTGCCATGGGACTGTAGTGAGGAGAGGGACAGGTTTCTCCCTGATCTTAACTCATGAGTTTTCTCATATGCCAGTGGGGATGATAGGCTTATTATGTAGTAAATGTGATATTGTTATGCATGTGATGGTCATTCTATAAAGAGCTGGCATAGAAAATTACAAAACTTTATAGTTATAGGGTAAATTTTATAGCCATTACTCCAGTGTCACATGATCCTTTAGAAATCATTCTATGCTGATCATGATAATCATGTTAATCATAATTTGCTGATTTGCAGCTCAAGAAGGATTTCTTATTATTATCAATGTTGAAAACAGTTGTGCTGCTTAAAGGGATAGTTCACCCAAAAATTCTGTCATCATTTACTCACCCTCAAGTTGTTCCAAACCTGTATGAATTTCTTTATTCTGCTGAACACAAAATAAGATATTTTGAAGAATATGGGGAACTAAACAGTTGACGGACCCCATTGACTTCCATAGTAGGGGAAAAATACTATAGAAATGAATGGGGTCCATCAACTGTTTGGTTACCAGCATTCTTCAGAATATCTTCTTTTGTGTTCAGCAGAATAAAGAAATTCATACAGGTTTGGAACAACTTGAGGGTGAGTAAATGATGACAGAATTTTTATTTTTGGGTAAACTATTCTTTTAATATTTTTGTGAAAACTGTGATAAAAAAATGCCTGGATGCTTTGGTGAACAGCATTTATTAAAATGTTTTCTATATATCAAGTCTTTACTGTCATTTTTGAACAGTTCAAATCATCCTTGCTGAATAAAATTATTAAAGTGCCCCTATTATGCTATCTTAAAGGTTCCTAATTTTGTTTTGGAGGTCTCCTACAACTGGTTTACATGCATCAAAGGTCAAAAAACACTTTCATTTTTTCATAATATACATTTGACATCACCACATTTTTCACTGATTCTCAAACAACTGGTCGGATGAATCAGTCTCTCTAAATCCCTCCTTTCGGTGAGCCTGTTCTGCTCTGATTGGCCAGATGGCCAAGTCTGTTGTGATTGGTCTACCACTTACAGCACTTGTTTGAACCTAAACGGCCATTACCATAACTGAACTTCAGCTCCGCCCAGAGGTTTAAAGGGATAGTTCACCCAAAAATGAAAATTAGCCCATAATTTACTCACCCTCAAGTCATCCTAGGTGTATATGACATTCTTCTTTCAGACGAATAAAATCGGAGTTATATTAAAAAAGTCCTGGCTAATCCAAGCTTTATAATGGCAGTGATTGTTGTTCTGTTTTTGAAGTCCATAAAAATGCATCTGTCCGTCATATAACGTACTCCACACGGCTCTGGGGGGTTAATAAAGGCCTTCTGAAGCGAATCGATGCGTTTGTGTAAGAAAAATATCCATATTTAAAACTTTATAAAGTAAAGTTCCGGCCGATCGCCTTCCATATTCAATTTATGGAAAAAGTGTTGAAAGTGCCTCTGCAGTTCAAAATGCTTACGCTACGTCTGACGAGCGTAACTGGTAGCATAAGCATTTTGAACAACAATCACTGCCATTATAAAGCTTGGATTAGCCAGGACTTTTTTAATATAACTCCGATTTTATTCGTCTGAAAGAAGAATGTCATATACACCTAGGATGACTTGAGGGTGAGTAAATCATGGGCTAATTTTCATTTTTGGGTGAACTATCCCTTTAAAGCTCAGCGATTGTACATACTGTAAAGACAGTAACGATGGCGTCAATTTAACCATATCAATCCGAGTGGAGTCTGATGATGAAACATTGGAAGAAATAGCAATTCAAGTTCAACGCGAACCTCCATCGCAAGGATGACTTGAGCACGTTTTTCAGTGAAACACTACTCATTTTGAGGTACATTATGAGATGTTGCAACTGTAATTCCTCTACATCAGCATTAACAAATGTATGTCCATCAAACTGATGTGTATATTTATCATTTATTGCGGTGCACATGCGGGAACTGTATGAATATGACGTGAATGACTGATGGAACATAAAATTTTGAAAAACAAATCTTGCTCCATCCTTTATCTTTACTCAAAGTAGTAAGAACGACTGAAAGTCTGCACTAATAGACACAGTTTTAGGTAATAGCGGCCCACAGCTGCTTATTTCAGTAAGACAGTAATAACGCGAGTTAGTCGGTTAGCCGGAGACCTACGCAATATAAAATACAATATAAAACACAAAACTATTTTGAACACCCAGTAGAAAAATATATACATCAATAATTATTCATACTTGTGAATTCTGGTTGTGATTCTGAGTAGCATGCTGGTCCAAATAAACTGGGTACTGACCCATCTTTTAAGAGCAAGCGTTTTGCGAATCCCGTGTTGAACTCCGAGATTTGAGAAGCAGTCGTCAGTAAAATTATGTTTGAGAGCTGGTCAAGTTTTTCGCGGGCGGACAGCGTACAACATAGGTGGGCATTATGCAAATGTCTTATCTAGTGATGTAAGAACCGTAGTGGGATTCGAGACGACTCGTTTAGGCGATTCAGAGTCGATTCTTTCTTTTGGGAGACAGTACATTTATTTATCATGCTCTTTCGACTTTACAACTTTGCAGAACATTTACAATCACAAACAGCTATTTTACACACTGCATGAAAGGGAATATTCTAAAAATAGGGGCACTTTAATCTATTTTTTTTTTTTTTATTTGAACGGTGGTGTGTAAAATTTTTTTTTTTGGTTTGGAGATTGTTGGCATTTACCTTTTTATTATAATGTCTCTGGTATTACAGAAAGTGTCAATCACTTAAATATTCATATTTATTTTTCATAGTGGTGAGCTTTGTGTTTTAGGGCTAAAGGGTTTTAGATCATTTTCTGAAAGAAACATGGCTCCTGCTACTGGCATTTAGGTTTATGTGCTTTTCTGTGCCTCAAATAAAGCTTTTTAACTATAGCAGACCAAACAGATGTTGCAAATGCTCTCATTTATCTCACTTTGAATCAGTCATAAGAGTCCCAGTTTGAAACTGGCATAGCACAGTAAGCGGATAAGGATTCCACACATTCCAGAAAGAGGCTGGATCATTAGCGGGAATGTGGGATAACATGTAGGTAGATTGATAAACAAACAGTTCTTGACCGCAGTGTCGTACTCCCTTCTGACCTCAGGCCAGATTAGGCAGAGTGTTACTCTTTACACAGGACAGCCCATTCTCTCTCAGGTACTGAGGAGAAGGGTCATGTAAGGCTGAGTTGAGCAACATGTGGTTTCAATCATCTCTCCAGCCTCTTGGGTGTTGGCCAGAGTTAAAAAGGAATACAATATGAATTCTAGCAAAAGTGAGGAGGACTGAGGATAGATAAATTAGCACAAAGCTTAATACTTATTTTTATATTAATTATAGTATTATTATTTTATATTACATTTTGTATTGTTATAGTGTAGCATTTTTAGTATTTAATATTGGGTTTATAGATCATTCACATAATTGAAGTGTTCTTAGACTCTAAGATGAAAGCTTTTTGTTTTATGTGGCACCAAAGAAAAAGTGATCATCAAATATATTGGGGATACAATGAGGTCCTGTGTGAAGGGAGGAAGATTGGTTTGGTTGTCTGCATGATTGCACAATTTTGAACAAAGGTTTTCCTAACTGCACACTCATCTTTTTGTTTCCAAACACACAAACAGATTAGGGATCACACAGGTTTTGTGCCCAAATATGACCCAATATCAAGGCAGGACTATTTTCATTGCTGGGGAAAACTGACATAATTCCCCAGTACTTCCAAGTTAAACTTGTTCATGCTACAACAAAAACTGTAGTTCTTCCTAACAAGTAATAAGTCCTACTTCACTTTCACTTAATAACAAATACTTTCTAACCACATTTCTAATTCTACACTGTACTTTTTCCATAATTTTAATAGAAAAACAATGTAAAACCGCTAGAGTAAAAGCCTGTTAATTGATTCCTCACTAAGCCCCACCTTAAAATAGTCAGTCCTTTATCAGGCAAACTTAAAAGTTTGGGGTCAGTAGCATTTTTTAAATAATTTTGAAAGAAGGCTGTAATTTTGATTAAAAATACAGTAGAAACAGTAATATTGTGAAATATTATTACAATTTAAAATAACTCTTTTCTATTTTAACATACTTTATAATGCAATTTATTCCTGTGATGGCAAAGCTGAATTTTCAGCATCATTACTCCAGTCTTCAGTGTCACATGATCCTTCAGAAATCATTCTAATATGCTGATTTGCTGCTCAAGAAACATTTATTATTATTATCAGTGTTGAAAAGTTGTGCTGGATTCTTTGATGAAGAGAAATTTTAAAAGAACATTTATTTTATATAGATATTTTTTTGTAATATAAATGTCTTAACTGTCACTTTTGATCAATTTAGTGCAGACTTGCTGAATAAAATTATTAATTTCTTTAAAAAAAAAAATCTTACTAACACTTAGTGACACAAGGTACCCAGAGAGGATAAAAGGGGTATTTTTTTCTTTTACAAATCTCTGCAATATTAGATTTAACAGGATAATGTGTGTAATTTGTACATTAAAGTATTGTAAAAAGGATGTTTTAAACTAGTTTAGATTCTGTATATGACATCAACTGATTGTGGGATGTTTTTAACACCAGCCAAGTTTTAAAACCCAGTTTTTAACCAATCAAATATGTGTGAACTTAATACTGACATTGAAAAGAGTTAAACCTAGTGAAAAGGATAGCAGTTGTGTAAAAATGATACTGTGGAGAGGACTGTGCAGTTAAGTAAAAGGACTTTGTGCTTTCTGTTCAGTGGCCAGGAATGTATGTGGTCTTTTAGGATTTACTTGGATCTGGGAACATTGGGAACATCATTTAACCATGACTTTGTCTGAAATAAATGTGCCCGTATATCAAAGTATGTTAGAATGTTTTACAGAACCGATTGTCTACATTCATCTGCAAAATGATTTTAGTGCACACACAATCTGTTACATCCATGTGATTTAATGCTGAGAGAAAGTAGCCCTAGATATGAATAATCATTGATGTTGCCTGCTATATTTCACTCAATAATGCCTTTGAGGGGAAAGGTCTCCTTGATGAAGAAATAATTCATACTTACACATCTTCAAAGCCATTCAAGGCAGCATTACTAAACGAGGAGGTGTTTCTGTCCGACACACTTATACATTTCCATTCATCATACAGCTGCATGTTTTATAATCATGCACCATTTAGTGGAAGACTCTACGCTTTAGTTTACTTTCTCCGTCACTCTCTTTTCTCTACTCTCTCACTTTCTCATCTGGCTCTGGCCAGCCAGGCGATGAAACCGCTTCCCACACACTATTCTCCTCCCACTCACACAGGCTCACACAGACATAGATGAGTCACATAGCCCCATTCTTCCACTGTCTTTCTCGCTGCACCCCAGTGGGACTCCATTACTGCCCCTAACAGCCCCCACGCAGACACATACACCGTCCGCATGTGCTGCCATTCCAAGTTCACTGCCTATCTCTCCAAAAAAAGTGCTTTTCTCTCTAGCTCTTTCTTCTTCCGTCTTAAAAAAGACTGGCTCGTTTCTTCCAGTGCAAAGGGGGCCGAGAGTGTTATGCTTCAAAGGCACAGCGAGGTAACAAGCATCTCATTATGTTGTTAGTTCAGGCTGTGGGCCAGTGTGGGAGTGTGGGTGACATCAGCAGTATTGTCTCCCTCCATTCTCATCAGCTGGTCGCCCCTCTGTTGGTGACCACAGGCCACGGCAGTTAGTGACCTGAGAGGTAATGAGGTAAGACGTATAGAGGGTAGAAGAGTGGGGTAAAGAAGCAAGTCATTCTGGTTTGAAGGGGGAAGAGATGATTTGAAAGTAGGGTAGGCAATTTCGGAGAGGCCAGCAATAGCAAGCTAGCTTTGAAAGCATAAGATCCCACCCTCCCTTCAGAGCGCTCTCCGAAGCCACGCCTCCTCCAAAACACATTCGGACCGAATGCAATGATTGGACAAACGTTTTTTGGTCCTGAGACTTCCACAGAAGATATATGTACATTTTTAAATATTTATACCACTTCTATTATTGATTGCAAGTAGGATGTGAACAGAGTTTCAACCAGTATAACAAAAAGTGTTTATGAAAAACATTGCCTACCCTACCTTTAAGGGCACTAATAGGACGCTAGAAGTCTGGCTTTGATGTAACAGAAGTTTAAAAAAAAAAAAAAAAGTATTAAAATACATAGCAATGAACACATATTTAAAGTCGGCATGAAGTCGGAAATATAGCCTTTTATTCCCTATTGTGATATCCAAGTGAAACAGCTTCTCGAACAAGAAAAAAAAATCTAGTACGGAACTTGATTTTGTCCACTGGGAATTGATTGTATCATTGGATCGTTGTTGTTAGCTATTGCTGTGGTCCCATGTGAGTGACAGGTTTTCCTGCCCTCGCAGCCGGAAACAAGTCACCAGAGAAGAGAGTTGCTGGAGGGAGAGTAAGTTAATTTGATCAAAGATTACAAGGGCAAATGAATTGTTAAAAATATTGATGTGATAAATCATTTATAATAAATACCGCAATATTTCATAGAAGATAATAATTGTCAAATCTGATTTCATGGTGACTTGAAGCAATATCACATGAACAAGAATGCTGTTGTTCAAAAAATTACAGCAATTCTGATATTCAGACCACTAGAACAATTATGATATTGCACAGGTTGCAACCTATCACGGTACCACACTTGAATTCACTGAGCTCCTGAGAGTGAACCATTCTTTGACAAATGTTTGTAGCAGCAGTCTGCATGCCTAGGTGCTTGATTTTATACACCTGTGGCCATGGAAGTGATTGGAACACCTGAATTCAATGATTTGTGGAGGGGTGTCCCAATACTTTTGGCATATATCATAATTTAGTCCAGATGATGAAGATGAGTCAAAAAGGTTCCAATGAACAAAAGATTTATTGATTAAACAAACTCAGGTAATCGATATGCAAGAAGGCAACGTAACTGTGTGTATCACACAACAATACCGGACAATGAACAGAACATAAGGAGTAACTTAAATACACAGTGATAGCGAACTAAATGACAAACAGGTGTGCTGATGGCATGAGTGTCCATAGTAACTAGTAACACAGTAATTCTGGGCAAAACAGGTCAATTGGTATGTATGGATGTCACTTTCCCGCCAGAACATGCCCCCTCAGCCGGACTGAGTGGCAAAAGAGCCTGCTGCATGACTGGATTTAATAGGGGAAACTGTGAAAATGCGAGTAAAACAAACGATTATCAGTTTAAACTTGGGTTTAAAAGGTTGGACTGTATAGTGTTCCTTACAACTTACCAAAGATCCAGTGATCCATTTTGATATTTGGTAATCAATTTGATAATCAATATTTTATAATCAATATTTTAAATCGTGTTTCCTGACATTTATATGTGCCTGATTTCGATGCTGGGGAAATACATAAAGCAAATTTGCCTGTGAACGCTTCATACAAATACAATATAGATAGATAAAATCACTTGTATCAATGTTATATATATATCGTCATATCGTCCAGCCCTAAAAACTTCTTTAGTTTTTGACAGTGTTTATTTAAAAACATCCAATTATGCAGAATATAAGATGGTAAATATTGAATTGATGAGTTGTCAATACAATATAAAACAATACAATATATAGGATATTATTTTACCCCAAAATTCAACATATTGATACAAAATGATAACTACAAATTCACGTTTCACAGCCTGGAGTCCAGTTGTTTCTGTGAATTGCAGCGACCCATTTGCTTCTCTTTTCTGTAGCTTTCGGCAGTCTGTAAAAATAGATTTTTACAACTAGATACACCTCACCTTTATTGTCAATTTCAAAGCTCTTTCCCGTTTTAGATGTGTTTTTCGCGGCATTCACGCTGAAAACCAATGCTGCCACTTGTCTTTTTGCCACTCAGGGTGCGTAACCGCAGTCACTCCGGCTGATGGTGACGTCGCATGCATACCCTCTTTTGTCTGGTGTTACAGGAGTCACTTTCAAACCAAGCAGCTTTCTGTAGGCCAACATGGTGAATTTGAGTGACAAATTTAAACACAAGCAATTTATTGGGAACTTTGTGTGTGGATTCCTATTAAAATGACTGGTATTCACCAAGAAATAGTAAATATATGTCCGCAGCTTTTCTTCGCTTGCTTTTGCAACTTGAATGTGCATATACAGTATTGTGGATAGAGAAGAGGAGCCAACCACACAACCACAGGACTTGATTTAAGTGTATATTTATATGTATTTTTTGTCCAATGCTTTATGGTATTTTACCTCTACAAAACAATTTTCACTTGTTTGATTTGAGTGATCTAACCAAGTTTCTTGTGTACTGGTTTTATTCTGAATAGTTATAATCCCACAGCTATGCTATACTGATGATTTTATCATGTTTCACATATTAACATATTTCAATTGTCCCAATTTACACTAATGTAAACAGCTCACAGCTTTGTGTTTCAACGCCAGATCCACTGTTACCTCTGCTAATGTCTGCAGGCACTGTGCTGTCATGAGTAAGTCACATTAAAAGCCTCTCGAAGTGAATGTGATTGCTCCGGCTCTCTAAACCCAGTATGGACAGGAATTTTGGATGAGGCCCCCGGATGATATTTATAGACCCACAATAGTGGGAACGATGCTCAAGTTGAGCCAAAAGTTGACATTGCTCTTGACCTTGCTCACTTGACTTGTGAAGACTGTGCACCTGTGCTTTTTGGCATGGCTTAAAGACTTACTAATCAATTGTTGAGGACCATTAAAGGGTAGTTCCCTTTTGAGTGGAACTCAACGCCGCGTCATGGCTTGATACTATGGGAACGTTTAGCGTGAGCTGGTGTCTAAAGCAGGTGTTTACACACACCAATTGGCGTTTGGCTGAGCATGATGACGTAGTGACGTAGCGTAGTATGTCACCGAAACCATAAATAGACACCATGCCAGCGTGTCACCAGCTTATTTATCTTCAGAAGCCGTATGTGTAAGCAACCCTCTCAGTCAGTAGTGTTTGAGGAGCAGCTCAAGGTTGTTACTCATACTGTGGCAAAGTTAAACCTGGAGTCGTCTGATGAAAAGAGAAAATTTACGCGGTCCAAACTAGATGATTGCTGTTTGCAACACGGTCTCACTCCTATTCGTCACATATTGACGCTTGGTCAGGACCCCTCGGCATCACTTTTTAACGCACAGGGTACCCCTTTAGCGTTGTTTTCCGACGCACAGGGTACTCCATTTGATTTCAGTTGTTTGCCCAATGCATCAGATCAAGACGCATTTAATTCTTTGCATTTGTAAAAGTAGACATGATTTTATGAATATTTATAGGCTACTTTTATATTTTGGAGCAACTAACCCCACTCCTACCCACTTCTCAACAATATAAAACATGTAACAGGCAAGTATAGTCACAGGTATTTATTGCAAAAACAGTACAAACCCGATTCCAAAAAAGTTGGGACACTGTACAAATTGTGAATAAAAACAGAATGCAATGATGTGGAAGTTTCAAATTTCAATATTTTATTCAGAATACAACATAGATGACATATCAAATGTTTAAACTGAGAAAATGTATCATTTTAAGGGAAAAATAAGTTGATTTTAAATTTCATGGCATCAACACATCTCAAAAAAGTTGGGACAAGGCCATGTTTACCACTGTGTGGCATCCCCTCTTCTTTTTATAACAGTCTGCAAACGACTGAGGAGACAAGTTGCTCAAGTTTAGGAATAGGAATGTTGTCCCATTCTTGTCTAATACAGGCTTCTAGTCGCTCAACTGTCTTAGGTCTTCTTTGTCACATCTTCCTCTTTATGATGCGCCAAATGTTTTCTATGGGTGAAAGATCTGGACTGCAGGCTGGCCATTTCAGTACCCGGATCCTTCTACGCAGCCATGATGTTGTCATTGATGCAGTATGTGGTCTGGCATTGTCATGTTGGAAAATGCAAGGTCTTCCCTGAAAGAGACGACGTCTGGATGGGAGCATATGTTGTTCTAGAACTTGGATATATCTTTCAGCATTGATGGTGCCTTTCCAGATGTGTAAGCTGCCCATGCCACACGCACTCATGCAACCCCATACCATTAGAGATGCAGGCTTCTGAACTGAGTGCTGATAACAACTTGGGTTGTCCTTGTCCTCTTTAGTCCGGATGAAATGGCGTCCCAGTTTTCCAAAAAGAACTTCAAATTTTGATTCGTCTGACCACAGAACAGTTTTCCACTTTGCCACAGTCCATTTTAAATGAGCCTTGGCCCAGAGAAAACGCCTGCGCTTCTGGATCATGTTTAGATATGGCTTCTTTTTTGACCTATAGAGTTTTAGCCAGCAACGGCGAATGGCACGGTGGATTGTGTTCACCGACAATGTTTTCTGGAAGTATTCCTGAGCCCATGTTGTGATTTCCATTACAGTAGCATTCCTGTATGTGATGCAGTGCCGTCTAAGGGCCCGAAGATCACGGGCATCCAGTATGGTTTTCCGGCCTTGACCCTTACACACAGAGACTGTTCCAGATTCTCTGAATCTTTGGATGATATTATGCACTGTAGATGATGATAACTTCAAAGTCTTTGCAATTTTTCTCTGATTCCCTTTCTGATATTGCTCCACTATTTTTCGCCGCAGCATTGGGGGAATTGATGATCCTCTGTCCATCTTGACTTCTGAGAGACACTGCCACTCTGAGAGGCTCTTTTTATACCCAATCATGTTGCCAATTGACCTAATAAGTTGCAAATTGGTCCTCCAGCTGTTCCTTATATGTACATTTAACTTTTCCGGCCTCTTATTGCTACCTGTCCCAACTTTTTTGGAACGTGTAGCTCTCATGAAATCCAAAATGAGCCAATATTTGGCATGACATTTCAAAATGTCTCACTTTCAACATTTGATATGTTATCTATATTCTACTGTGAATAAAATATAAGTTTATGAGATTTGTAAATTATTGCATTCCTTTTTTATTCACAATTTGTACAGTGTCCCAACTTTTTTGGAATCGGGTTTGTATAAAAGTATTAACTCATGTTGCATTCCAAGTCTTCTGAAGTCATACGATATCTTTGTGTGAAGAACAGAGTTGATCTTAATGTTTTAATCGCTTAAATAATGATCCAACCCGCCGCTCCGTGAACACACACACTCCACTCAGTCATATCTCATTAAAATGATACACCCGACTCTTTAGCATGACGCGATCGGTCACGAGACACACGAGAGCCAATGGCATTTTACAGTCAAAGCTGACGTAATGACGCAATTGGTCACCAGACATACGACAGCCAATGCTGTCAAAGCTGATGTAACGTTTCTTCGGCAGCCATTTTTAAATGTGTGCATGATCTTCGGTGGATGGACTCGACGCTGATCGCTTTTGGGGATTTTCTTCACACAAATCAATCGTTTGGCCTCGGAACACTTAGAATATTTGTACTTTTTGAATAAATTGTGGCTGCAGTCGTATCTGCCTGTTATATCCTTTTTTTTATAATACACAAATGGGTAGGTTTAGGGATGGGGTTGGGTTACTTGTTAAAAACGTGTCTGAATAGCGTAAATAAAAAAAGAAAATAAATGTAAATAAAATGATGCTGGCTGATTAAATTGAGAATCACACTCCATGTCATAATGGCAAAATCGTAACCCAATATATAGTTTCATCATGACGATAACCATGCCCAACGCGTCTGTATATGACGGCAAAGGTTTCTTATTGAAATCAATAGAGTACTGCGCGTCGAAAAACGATGCTAAAGGGGTACCCTGTGTGTTAAAAAGTGACGCCGAAGGGAACTGACCAAGCGTCAATATGTGACGAATAGGAGTGAGACCGTGTTGCTATTTGACATCTGGCCGAGAGCAACCTCCCCGCCGCCAACTTCCGTGGTTCCCTGACCTTCTTTCCAGACTGAGGTGTCTAGAAGAATTCGTACTTGGCGCGAGTGCGTATGCAGACCACCTTGACCTTGACCACCATACAGTGGTAGGTATGCACAAACATGGGTACGGGGCGATGCAGAGGGTGGAAGAGACACTTGCGGGCTATCTCTCCCCCTCAAACGCATCGTCGTGGAGGAAGCCTGCCTTACCCAACAAGCCTTGTAGAGCCACTTCAGCCCTTGTGGGTAAGGCTTAAATGGCAGCGGGTCAGGCTGGTGCGTCCATGCACATCATGGCGGTTTTGCAGGCTTACGAGGCTGACCTGCTAAAAGAATTGGATTATGGCGAGGAATGGCAGTGAAAGAGCTACACAGGACCACAGGCCTCGCCCTCCGTGCGACCAAGCAAAGGCCCGTGCTATCGGCCCGTGTCCCCCTGCCCCCATGAGCAAAGATAAGAGGGTCGGGGAGACAGGATCTCAGATCTGTTATCTCCTCTAGGGTGGCAAAGAAAAAGTCCTGACAATCCTGGACCCTAGCCCCTGAAGACGTCCCCCCCTGGGTTGTGGTCTGTGCACACCACAACATTGTGTGCCCAACTGCCCCTGGGGCCCCCAGCAGGCGTTTCCACTCCCCCTGCCACTAACCGTGATTTGTGCCCAAAAAGAACGGGGCTGCGTCCGATTCTAGATCTAAGGGGAACCGTACGAACCGTACTCTTCGGACATACAGGTTCAAGATGCTCACCCTGAAGCTATTTGTGTTGCAAATCCAGTTCGAGGTCGTAAGATATTGCACATGTTACAAGTCAGTTTACCTGATAATCGTGTCAGAGCAGCTGGTACAGGACTGTAATGTACGACAAGCTGGCGGCAATCACGTGAGCTTTCGTGCTAAACACAGAGACTGGAGCTTTCAATGTTGCAGTTATAGGCTAGCTTTGGATAGGAAAGAGAAAGAAAAAAATATTTGTGTGCAAATGATTTGTTGAAAAGCAGAGAACAGCAGAGAGAGAGAGAGAGAGAGAAAGAGTGAAAGTGCACGCATGTGTGTGTTTGTGCGCGTGCGTGAGTGTATACGCACACTGTATGGTTGCAGCCACTGAGCTATAGTTTAATAATACTCATCGATGTAGCCTAGATGTAACGTGGTTGTGTATGATTTGGCAATAGGGGTCAGCCTATATGCTGGTGAAAATCGGGCCAACTCCCCAAATTTTTCAAACATGTTTAAAAATTGTTGGGAGGTGCTCGTAACATACTTGGCTTGTCTCATAATTCCTCTCACACACTGCGAGCCGCGACCATGCGAGCCGCAACCATACAAGCATCACCGATTTCCACACGATTTCTCCCGAGTGAAAAGAATTGTCTGCAAGCTCGTACAACAGCAAAAATCACACCGTGTATGCTCGGCTTAAGGGGATATGGTGATTGAAAAAAAATATGAGATAGGAGGAAAAATTATATTCAATGCTTTTGCATTCTCTCACAAAACAGTATTTCTCTAAAAAAAAAAAACGTTTTGAGAGTGAATGCAAAGTTTCTCGGGGAACACAAAAGTTTTGCAAGAGAACTCAAAAAGCATTGAAATAATTTTCCCTCCCATCTCATGTTTTTTTATCATCATCATGTTCTTTTAGGGACTCCATACATGTCTTCCAAAAGCATATTACTTTCTTTATACTATGAAATATAAAATGAGAAATTTATAGTATTCTTTTATGATGTATTTTTTTGTCCTTTTGAGAGTCCTTGGTCTCCATCCGCTTTCATTGTGTGAAAGAGAGAAATGTGGATATTCTGCTAAAAGATGTTTCACTGTGGAAAGTATGTCATACAGGGTTATAACAGCATGAGGGCATGTAAATGACAACTGTAAATGGGAAATTTCGTTTTTGGGTTATTTAATTCTTTAGAATAAATGTTGGAATGCCAACATTATTTATACTACAAATTTTAATTTAATTGTATTATTTGTTAAATTTTATCCAGAATCGTATTCAAATAATATCATAGTGCAAACAGCAACCTTGCAACCTTGCATACATCTGCAATCAATCTAAAAATGTAATGGAGGTATTACATATTTCAGTGTAAATACCTGCATTATTTAAATGGATTCATTCAATGACATCGCTATTCCATTATTCTCAGATATTCAGGAATGCTACGAAGTAACCCTGCAAATGAACGCAGCACAAAATGGAGTTAAAGACAGCAGCTCTGTGGACACAAGGGAGGTAAGAGCCCCAGAGAAAGGGCAGCCTTATTTTTTATTACATGTCATTATTTACTCACCCCCATGTTGTTCCAAACCCTTATATCTTTGTTATCTGACCTGTCTAGTCCTCAAGTTCAAATAAATGACTTGATCCAGTCACAGCAGGTGAAGATTATCAGTGAATATCTTAAATTTAGCCTGTTATTTGCGCAAAGTTATCGTGTGGTTTAAGCAATGTAGCACAAGAGTCATATGGCCCATTTTTATGATACTTTTATGGTGCATTTACATTTGTCACCAATACTTTTTTCTGTCCCCAACAATAACAGTAACTAGCACAGACAAAGGTTTAGAAAAAACTGAAGGGAAGGGAAGTTTACAGAGAAATGCTGGACAAAAAATAGAAAAAGAGGGGGAAAAAAAAAGAGAGAGTGTGTGGAAGTTACAGACGCTACAGAACATTAGTCATATCTAGAAAGCACTGCAGTGATAACACCAAGTGCTCCTCAGTGGGCTGTGTGATGATGTCACCAGGACCTTTCGTTACAAGTGTCTGCAGTCACGTGACCTTGCAAAGTATTTATAGGGAGAGTACAAAAAATAACCACAACTTCTGTCTGGATTCTGTTAAAAGCAACTGCAGTGAGGGAGGATCACTCTGTGGTCTCTCTGAGGGTACACACAAACATACACTCGGGTTTGACTAAAATAGTCTCTGTTCGTTCAGTACAACAGCGCCCTGTGACTGATGCTTTAAAAGATGATAGAATGAATTTTTCCATTCCCTCCATGGTTTGAGACAATCCAAAATTGGGGGGAATTTTTGTCTAATTTCTGTGGCATTATTACATTTTTGGTGTAACTCACTTTGCTGGTGAGCTGCACCAATCCATCTGTAACTACTCTGGACCATCAAGGAAACTTGTACAGGTCTAAACCTGTTTATTTTAATTTAATTTAATTTCAACAGGGAAGAAAGCAATTTTCTATTGCTTATTCTAAGTGTACAGTGTTTAGTGATTGATCATAGAAAATTAGGCTAGAATATCAGGGTACAATTTTTACAATTACATCCAAAATATAGTTTTATATCTTGAAATGGCTGAAAACCCTGTACAACAATCATGTAATTGCAATGTGTTTTTTAAGTCTGAACTCTGTCAAATCTAGAATGTGCTCTAAAGATGTCAGTAATCACAAGATTGCACTGGATGGATAAGTTAGTACAAATGAGTGATCCACACTTAAAAAAATTCACTTAATCAGTATTTTTGTCTTGATTTTTCATTAAAAAATACCTAAACATCCCATAAAAGACAGATCCTTTCTTTGCTTGCTTTTTGCTTGCCTGGTCAAAGGATGTTTAGGAATGTTCACATAAACAGCTTGAAAACTAGTTTGATATCATAATTAATTATGACTTAGTATCTCATAATTTCGACTTAAGTCATAATTATGATTTACCAAAGCAAGATTTTTTTTAGTGGTTTTAGTTTAGTGGCAGTTAGCTTCAACCCCTATTCATTGGAAAAGAGCATGGAAACCATTCTCCTTTTGTCTTTTGCAGAAGTTTGATAATTAAAATACAATTATATATAAAAAATGTATATATACATTCACCTAAAGGATTATTAGGAACACCATACTAATACTGTGTTTGACCCCCTTTCGCCTTCAGAACTGCCTTAATTCTACGTGGCATTGATTCAACAAGGTGCTGAAAGCATTCTTTAGAAATGTTGGCCCATATTGATAGGATAGCATCTTGCAGTTGATGGAGATTTGCGGGATGCACATCCAGGGCACGAAGCTCCCGTTCCACCACATCCCAAAGATGCTCTATTGGGTTGAGATCTGGTGACTGTGGGGGCCATTTTAGTACAGTGAACTCATTGTCATGTTCAAGAAACCAATTTGAAATGATTCGAGCTTTGTGACATGGTGCATTATCCTGCTGGAAGTAGCCATCAGAGGATGGGTACATGGTGGTCATAAAGGGATGGACATGGTCAGAAACAATGCTCAGGTAGGCCGTGGCATTTAAACGATGCCCAATTGGCACTAAGGGGCCTAAAGTGTGCCAAGAAAACATCCCCCACACCATTACACCACCACCACCAGCCTGCACAGTGGTAACAAGGCATGATGGATCCATGTTCTCATTCTGTTTACGCCAAATTCTGACTCTACCATCTGAATGTCTCAACAGAAATCGAGACTCATCAGACCAGGCAACATTTTTCCAGTCTTCAACTGTCCAATTTTGGTGAGCTCGTGCAAATTGTAGCCTCTTTTTCCTATTTGTAGTGGAGATGAGTGGTACCCGGTGGGGTCTTCTGCTGTTGTAGCCCATCCGCCTCAAGGTTGTGCGTGTTGTGGCTTCACAAATGCTTTGCTGCATACCTCGGTTGTAACGAGTGGTTATTTCAGTCAAAGTTGCTCTTCTATCAGCTTGAATCAGTCGGCCCATTCTCCTCTGACCTCTAGCATCAACAAGGCATTTTCGCCCACAGGACTGCCGCATACTGGATGTTTTTCCCTTTTCACACCATTCTTTGTAAACTCTAGAAATGGTTGTGCGTGAAAATCCCAGTAACTGAGCAGATTGTGAAATACTCAGACCGGCCCGTCTGGCACCAACAACCATGCCACGCTCAAAATTGCTTAAATCACCTTTCTTTCCCATTCTGACATTCAGTTTGGAGTTCAGGAGATTGTCTTGACCAGGACCACACCCCTAAATGCATTGAAGCAACTGCCATGTGATTGGTTGATTAGATAATTGCATTAATGAGAAATTGAACAGGTGTTCCTAATAATCCTTTAGGTGAGTGTATATATATATAAATAATAATAAAAAAAAAAATATATATATATATAAACTGGTCCATATCAACATGATAGCATCACGCAGGTGCTGCAGATTTGATTTGTCAGCTGCACATCCATGATGTAAATCTCCCGTTCCACCACATCCCAAAGGTTTTCTATTGGATTGAGATCTGGTGACTGTGGAGGTGATTTGAGTATAGTCAACTCATTGTCATGTTCAGGAAACCAGTTTGAGATGATTTGAGCTTTTGACATGGCGCATTATCCTGCTGGAAGTAGCCATCATACGATGGGTACACTATGGTCATAAAGGGATGTATATGCGTCGATCGTAGGCTGTGTGTAGCATGCGTAGCCTATGGCGTTGCCTGACGTGCACCTCTCCAAAAATGTAACGTGTCAATTCTGCGCGGAGCACAAGCGCTGTGATTGGTCTACTAGAAGCAACGACACAGAAGTGTAAATTACTATCCCCCACACCGTTACACCACCAGCAGCCTGAACCGTTGATACAAGGCAGGATGGATCTATGCTTTCATACTGTTTACACCCAATTCTAACTCTATCTGAATGTTGCAGCAGAAATCGAGGCTCATCAGACCAGGCAACGTTTTTCCAATCTTCTATTGTCCACTTTTTGTGAGCCTGTGTGAATTGTAGCCTCAGTTCCCTGTTCTTAGCTGACAGGAGTGGTATCGTTGTGTCTTCTGCTGCTGTGGCCCATCCGCTTCAATGGTCGACGTGTTGTGCATTCAGAGATGCTCTTGTGCATACCTCGGTTATAACGAGAGGTCATTTGAGTTACTGTTGCCTTTCTGTCGGCTGCAAACCAGTCTGGCCATTCTCCTCTGACCTCTGGCATCAACAAGGCATTTTCGCCCACAGAACTGCCGCTCACTGGATATTTTCTCTTTTTCTGACCATTCTCTGTAAACCCTAGAGATGGTTGTGTGTGAAAATCCCAGGAGATCAGCAGTTTCTGAAATACTCAGACCAGCCTGTCTGGCACCAACAACCATGCCACGTTCAAAGTCGCTTAAATCACTTTTCTTCCCCATTCTGATGCTCAGTTTGAACTTCAGCAGATCATCTTGACCATGGCTGAACCCGAAATCGCCCCCTAAACCAATCACTATTCACTACTTTAGTCCACTAATACAGTTCACTTGAAGGAGTGAATGAAAACGAGTGAGCGAATTCAGACAGCAGTTGAGCGCACATCGTCTGTACACTCGTTATAGCGGTGCAATGTGGGATTGAATGAGTGCACTCGATGTCCACTATGGTTTCGGACACCACTACAAATGGCTGTCCCCTCAAATAATGCTCTATCTGAGGGTATAGGGGGCGATTTCGGATTCAGCCATGTCTACTTGCCTAAATGCATTTAGTTGCTGCCATGTGACTGGCTGATTAGATATTTGCGTTAACGAGCAGATAAACAGGTGTACCTAATAAAGTTGCTGGTGAGTGTGTGTGTGTAATTATATACATAAAATTTAAATGTTATATATTTATTTAGGTTGTAAATTGGTTGTGGTAGATGCTCAGGTAAAAACTAAGCAATGATTGATAATTTTTTCAATTTTGATTTTCATTAATGAAACAAATGAATAGTGGACATTCGGACAAACTCTGTGAGTATAATCTGTTCCATTTTAAATCCCCAACTGGCTCTTTCCAGAAGTACCATCCTATTGTGACACATGTTCCACAAAAATACTGCAGGGGTCACTATATGATGTGTGGTGGAGAGCGTCACAGGCCTCAGTGTGAGTGTGTGTCCAGGCACAGCCCTGTTCTCTGAGAGAGCTGGTTCTGAGGGAATGTCCAGCTCAGGCTTCATTAGCATTCATAGTGTGCGGTCACCTGAGACGTTAAATGAAATGAGTCTGCAAATTCCCCGATTTGGTGCAGAAGGAAGGGAAAAAAGACCCTGGAATAATTTACAGCACAATCATTACAAAGCCTTTGTGTTAAACAGCAAAGGGCAGTGTGTCTTCCCTTTCATTTTTTTTATATTAGCTACAGTTACAGTCAGTAATATAACAGCGTTACATGATAATAATAATAATACATATTTGGTGTCAGTTTTATATCTGTGAATATTGGCTAAAATGTTTAGTTAAATGTAACAAGCTGTACATAATCCAGCCCCAGTATTGCGAGCAGTATGTCATGTGTCAGCAGTGATTCAATGGCACTGGATACCAGGAGCGCCCTCATGTTCCTCTCTGGGTTTGAGACTGCAGCAATCCTGCATGTTCTCAGCTGCAGTGTCCATCTCGTAGCTGAGCTGATGATAATATAATGGCAAAACTGGGGCTTGGCAACCATTTTTCAGTTCAGCTCATGGTTGTCCAATGAAGGCAATGATAAAAACGGTAAATTTGCTTTGTGTTTTGTTGTTTGTTGCCTGATAGCAGGTTGTTTTTTAATGATTTTAGATGTGACTTTATTTGTGCTTAAATGGGTGTGGCTTGGCCTAATGCTGCAAACCTGCATGCCTCTGTGTGTTTGTGTTTATATGAACACACATCGCTATGAGAGTCAGAATAGGACAGATCCTAAAAGAACATTCTAGAGTTGAGTTTGTTACCATTTTGGAAGGGAAAGTGAGAGTCTTTGTTCCATCTGCTGTCATGGCCTTTTCCAAAGGCTGCCCTCTGCTGCCTGTGACCTGTGACTGCGGCATAAATTATGATAAACGGGTAGGAACTAATCTAATCAAGGTTTGGCCCTGGTTGTGCATCTTTTGGTCTAAAATGCTATATAATGACAACTTTTCTCTGACAGATTTTGAGAGATTTTATTGTTGTGGATAGTGGTCATAAGGTATGTTTTAGTGTGTGTGTTTGTTTCAGTATGTTTGGCATGTTTGTATCAGTGCATTCAAGTTTTCAAATGACTATATTTGTATTCAGGACCACTAGATTTGACCAAATTAAACCCCTAATCTTGAATATTTATCTTTTTTTTTCTTCTATTTTTGGTCTATGCAATCTATTGATTCTGTGTGATTTGTACTTGCAGACTTCGGGTGAAGAGGGTGTGTCATGTGTGCGTGTGACCAGCAGGAGGAGCTCTCAGAAGGTGGAGAGAGTGGCTGGACTAGTAAGCCGCTCCCATGTGGAGGCACCAAAGGTTAGTGGCTGCTAAATCAGGAAAACTACTTTTTACAAAAATAGAAGATTTATAACGTATTACATGCCGCATGAGGTCTAATCCGGCATAGGGACCTGTTTATACTTTGATGTCTAGTACATCTTATGTGTCAGTGCTCAGCAATTATCAATTAAGGATGGTCTGATGGTCTAGGATCAGTGTGTGTGAGAAAGTATCAGCCTGTTGGCAAAACTGTCAGTTGTTCACACGCAACACATTGCACTCCGATACTTTTTAATCGGTTGTCTATGTAAAAATAGACTAAAAGGACATATTTAATCATTCTGCCACATCTCTATTTTCAGTGTCTTTCACATGAGTGTTGCGTTTTTAGACGTCATCTGAAGTTAAATGAATGGAAAAGCAACACAGTTCAATGAAAGAACATGTTCTGTGTGAACAACCTACCAGTATGTGTTGTTATGCCTTGCAAACTTAAAAATATAGTTTTGTGTGATCTACTGAACATTGTTGTGGCAGATTCTGCTGATTTAGAATATATGTTTACATTATCTTGCTGACTAAAAAAAAGATGAGGTTTTGCATCAGTTAGAATGGGCTGGGCTTTTCCAGTGTTTCGGTTTATTACAGTCACTACGTTAAATTATAGTATCATAATTTCCAGATGTTATTGCAAATTAAAAACCTAATACATTATTTTTTATAAAGTTTAATGAAAAGTATAAAGTAAAATTCCCTCTAACATATTAAAACATTGTTAAAAATAATAAATTAAATAAAATCTGGGCCTCTGAAAATATCAAGATGGCAAATAGACATCTTTATTGTTGGGCTCAGTGCTGTGCAATTTAATACCTACAGAATGATGCAATCATAAAACACATTTCCATTGGCTAGATTTTGACTACAAGCTGATTTCGAGATGTTTCTCATGATGCATATTCATAGTTAATACATATGGATGGTTGCAGTGCAGTTGTGTCAACATATGTAGATTGTAGCTAGGCTGCAGTGAAATAAGCCATGATGACGCTGTAATCACACAGTTTTTCAGAAATACTCTCAACAATCAGGTTCTACTATATCATGGCAGCTCTCATTTTCATGTCCTCCCAATCACAGCACCCCCAGCGGCATGTGGCGGCACAGTGCCTGCAGGCACTGCCGTTTCAGATGAGCGGAGATGTAGTGCGAGGGATGGGTAAGGTGGAGATGGCAGTGTGGGTGTGGGTGTGGTCTCAGGTCGTGGCTGAAGAGCGTGGGACTGCTGCGTTGAGAACAGAGAGCCTCCATTGTCTACATCAAAGCACAGGCTCTCTGCAAGGCAGCAGCGTTCTGTTGACAGCAGGGCTGGCTGATGCTGAGCTGAATGTGGTGTCGTGTCTTCCTCACATTAGGAGGGGTATGAGGTGAAAGGGAGGGATGAAGAGAGAGCTGCAGAGGGAAAGCGAGTGGGGGAGGATGGGGGGAGCGAGGCGAGGGCCGGTGCAGTGCAACGCAGTTAGAGCTGGAACGGACACCTAGAGCTCAGCCTTCCGCATGTTGCCATGGAAACCAAATTCCTCCCCCTACTTGCATCCCTACAGACTGGCTGCCTCTCTCGCTCCTGCGCTCTCTGTCGCTGTTTTCCTGTCTCTGTTGCATCTTTCTGTATCTCTCATATGCATTCGGCCGCATAACATGGTAAAAATGTGTGTTTTGCATCCGACAGGATGTTTATGCAACGCTGGAGATGGATGAATGCTAGACAATGCATAATTAACAATGCAAAATGTGTATTTGACAACACAAAGGAATCTCTCTCTGCATTCTATGATCATGTTTTCTCATTCCCAGTTGTTCATCAGCAAACATTTATTGAGTTACCCTCCCCCAGAGTCATTTTCAGTCCAGTCATATCTTTATCATGGTTGCATTCCCTCTTTTCTTTTTACTTTGCTCTTCTCTGTTTATTCTGCTCTCTGGGCCCATGCATGATTCTTTTACTCATTCCTCTTCTTAACACCTACAACACCTCACCACGTACACAATGCAGCCAAATACAGATGTCACCCCTCTTCTAAGCGCTTAAATCTGTTTTGTACACATACAGCTTGTTTAGGCGAGTGACAACCACATTTTACGACCAAATTCACTCCGAACAAAGTAGTGGGATCCAAACTAAACAAGAAGTTGTTGATGACGTATTTTAAATCAGTGCACTAAATATAGTTACACACACCACACACCTTTCGGTTAAACAAGAGTGGCAACCACACTCACAACTGTTGTAAACAAAAAATCATTCAAATTTGCTGTTGGTTAAGTAAGATTTGTCAAATTAATGCATTGCTCAATTTGATATTACATAACGATGTGTTAATTGTGGCAAGGCTTTCAGGTGTGTTACGCAAGTCACCATCTTTATTTACTGTAGTCACTGTCACTACCCAGCAAGCAATTTTGGGTTTAAAAGATGTCTAATAGCCATGCAAACACAGCCCTGACATCTAGGGCTGTCAGTGAAACCATAACCCAAGAATAGACTAGTCATCTAGACCATGAACATGTCAAAGAAATTAAACCAAACACCTTGTAATCACTGTTGACTTTGCTTACATGATGGAATATCATACATCTCATCTCGCAAGTTATTTTGTCAAAAACGACATGTAACCAAATTCAAGGTTATTTTGCCTAGAAGTGGGAGAAAAAAAATAGAATTGCAATGTTTCTGATAAATATTGCGATTTGTGATTTAAAATGTGTTTTTTTAAAAAGATATACATTTTATAAATTTTGTCATTGTATATCAATATGACTATAAAATAATAATAATAAGCAAGACAGTGGAGGGAGAGAGAGGACCAGGCCTGGGACATTTAAGTAGTTTTTTTGTTTACGTGTATGCTACAGTCGGTTATGAGGCCGCTTACTTTCATTTTGTTGTTTGTTTTGTGAGTAAAACTTTACATTCAACGTTTGCCGGTTCCCGCCTCCTTCTTCCCTGAACCTTGAACTTTGATACACGCACGCTATAAGTGAGTCAGACTCAGAGCACATGTAGAGATGAGTTCATGTGGAGCAGCATTTACTGTCAACTAATTGAGATGCTAAAAAAAACTGGATTGTGAGCTGCTTACGTGTAAAAGAACACAGTGCTGCGCTTCATTCTAAAACATGCAGTGAATATAGTTACATAATTAAACCGCAGCCTTTGCAATTTGATAATTGGACTAAGCCATATCACGACATTAATCACGACTATCTTGAGGATAGAAAAGGGGCTTGACTTCACTTTGTACTATTCGTTTATACAGACATTATTCGATCTGCTCCTATTGTGTGAACAGGACAATTCAACACAGTTGTCAATCCCAAACACTGCCTCTGTGAGCCTCAGAGAATGATCATTTAGGGGATTCGTTTAATGCGGCTATCACTCTCCCACCTTGCAGTGTGCACGTGGCCCTTATCAGACCCTCTCTTCTCTTCAAGACCTCTCAGTTCTCCAGTCATTTCGCAAGCATCTCATATTCCCTTTCTCTCTTTTCCTCTCTCTCCTTCTCTCATTTCCCTTATCATTACGCTGTCAGTCGGATGTGCGGTGTTTGGTGCAGCAGCTGTTTTCTGTCACCAGGCCTATTAATAGGAGTCACAGCCTTCACAGGCACTTTAGTTTATTGTGTCAGTATGAAGGAGCAACGACTCAATGTGTTACGAGCGTTTAGGTGAGAACCCAAAACCCTTTCTTGGCCTTGCAGCGGTGTTATGAATGACTGGTCTCTATAGCCATGCACATGCATTGTAAGCCGAAATCTATAGTGGTTGCATTTATGTCATGCATTAATAATTATTGGATCAGGTTGCTTATTCAGAAAAATTCTCCTGACTATAATCACTGTCTTTCAAAGGCTGCTCTGCACATGTTTCATACAGCGATTCTCTGTGGTTCATTCAAAGGAAACCTTCAAGAATGTAACTGCCCCTTTAAGACTGCCTGTGTCTCATCTCGCCTTATTTGGACATACATCCTGTCAGGTGACAAGAGTGCAGTCACATGGGCTGCTATGAGAATGCACAGAAATTCCAGAAATTTTCTATAGATACCTTCGATGCGAGAGAATATGTGGGGGTTGTGAGGCCAGCTGGGGGGGTTTATATAATGTGGGAAACTGACAATGAGGCTGTCAGATATGAGATATGCTGTGTGTAATCAAGTAGAATCCTTTTGTAAAACCATCACACAATCATTCTCATTTATTTCATGAATCAACAGTAGGCTTCCTTCCAATTTCTCAAGAGTAGGTCAGGTTGATTTTTGTTCTCCAGGTAAGATGTGCCAGTTCACTGAGACATGCAGTATAGAATACTATATATAATATTTGCAAATATATTTTTAAACTAAGAAGACTCTGAAATCTAAATCGTCAAGAAGATAGAAGGTGCATTCTTAAATTGTCTCTTTTTTTAACCATCCATCTGTAGTACTGTTCTTCATTCAGCCTGGGAGGATTCATCTGTCTCTACCATCACACACTCTCTCTCTATGTGGTCGTATGCAAGAGAGAATAAGGCTGCAGATAGAAATGAATTTAACAGTTAACAGTTTTAAATGCATGTTTCAGCCATAATAAAACATGCTGTACCAGCTTTAAATCTAAAAATATTTATAGCATTTCTGCATTGGATTTACATTTGCAAATGTAATTATTGTAGCAAGAATGTCTTAGATGACATTTAAGAGTCGCCTAAATGTTACTTGCAACACATTGCCCCTTTACATGCATTAAATTATAAGCATTATTGGCAGCGGTTGTGGTTCAAGGTTTGGATCATCCTTTGTGTTGAGTGCACTGATATTCTAGCTAATATTGACAGACTTGGCCATTGATTGGCTGTGATTATTGATATTATGTAATTCTTTAAGGTGCAGCATTTTCCCCTAGAGGTACTAGAAATGCCCACATGCACTCACACTCTGGAAGCTGCCGACACAAACACATGGCATATTGCAAGCATGTAATGCATGCATATAAGCATGCTCTGCTTCCCTGCCTTCCGCTTTCCTCTTCATCCTTGGCCAGCTACATTAAAAATTCCTCTATGGAGACCATGGAAGTCTGCTTCCTATATAAGAATGTGCTGTATAGGCAAGGGGAGCAGAGGGAACAGGGTGGTCGCACGCAACGTGCCCAGTCATGTGTGCTGTGATGAATATGCTTGCATTGCCTTTTTTCAGCCACCAAGCACCACCCACATTGGCTTTGGCAATGTTTATGTGTGCTTCTCACACTATTCTGATCTCTGATTGGCCTTCCTCCTGGAAATCAGAATAGTATATCGTGGTAATGAAGTGAGTTACCGTTGCATATAATTAAGTGTGGCTGAGCCTGCTGTTTGTGCCTCCTGGTGGGGTCGGAATAGAATAGTGTGCAGTGCTTATTAGAACTGACTCAGCCACAAAAACAAGCGAATTCACACGTGCATAAACAGAGAAACACAAACACAAAATGCCCATACGTGCATAGTCACATTAGAAAACACTCAGTTGGTTTCTAATGTTCATACTCAAGCACATTTGATGGTATAATAGTCTAAAAGGCCAACATCTGTTTTGATTCAGCTATGAAAATGTGTAATTTCAGAAACCCTTTCAATACCCTCAAACGGTGGGTCACCTGTGTAACTTTTAATCAAATTAATATGGATTTTTTTTTAAAGTGCCCCTATTATGCTATTTTAAAGTTTCCTAATATAGTTTTGGAGGTCTCCAACAACATGTTTACATGCATCAAAGGTCAAAAAACAGTTTAATTTTCTCATAATATACATTGCACATCACCACAATGTTCAATGATTCTCAAACGACTCGATGGATGAATCAGTCTCTCTAAATCCCTCCTTTCCGTGAGCCTACTCTGCTCTGATTGGTCAGATGGCCCAGTCTGTTGTGATTGGTCTACCGCGTACAGCGCGTATTTCAGAAAAACAAACGCCCGTTACCATAACTGATCTTTAGCGCCGTCCGGAGGCTCAGTGATAGTACACACTGTAAAGACAGTAACGATGACGTCGGTTTTACATCAATCCCAGTGCGAGTCCAAACCGATGATGAAACAATGGAAGAACTAGTTATTCAACCCGAACCTTGAGCAGGACGTTTCTCAGTGATGCTACTCAGTTTGAGGTATATTATGAGATGTTTCAACTGTAATTCCTCACCATCAGCATTAATAAGTGTGCGTCCGTGTGTGTGTGTGTGTCTAATGTATTGCGGTGCACATGTGGGAACTGTATCAATAACAGCGCATACGTTAGCAGAGCACTAACGTGAATAACTGATGGAACATTAAAGTTTGCAAAACAAATCTTGCTCCATCCTTTATCTTTACTCAAAGTAGTAAGAATGACAGACAATCTGCATTAATAGACACAGTTTTAGGTAATACTGCAGCCCACAGCTGATTTACAGTAGTATTTCAGTAAGACAATAATAACGTGAGTTAGCCGGTTAGCCAGATACTTACACAATATGAAACACAATGCGTGGGCAATAAGTGGACGGGCAGTATGCTAATGTTTCGTCTTGACGCTTCTTCAAAAACGCTTCGTTTAATTGACTCAGAGTCGACTCTTACTTTTGAGAGACAATAACTTTATATACGGTGCGCTTTCAGATTTAAAACTTTACAGGATGTTTTCATTCAATTAGAACTATGTTACACACTACATGAAATGTCATTTTCAAAAATCCATAATAGGGGCACTTTAATGCTGAGAAAATATTGCCTTTAGGTATGCAGATCTTCATTTCCACTGTCAATAAATTCAGTAATGTCTTCTCTATACATAAAGAAACAACAGTACAAGGAAACTGTGCAACTCAAGAGTCTATTAGACTCTGTAGCTACCAAGGTTTTCAATAAGCAACTTTCTAAAAATGGTGCAGTTAATTTGATGAATGAATTTCTGGATTGATTACTGTAAATACACATTCCATGCTGATTGAAGAAAATTTTGTATTAACAGAGTAAATTAAACAAAGTAATAACCAAATCACTGTACCTTAAAGATGAATAACAAATCATCAAAATATAAAAAAACTCTACAAAGCAAAACTAACAGGAAATATCACTGAAAACTAAGCTCTCTTTCAAGTAAAGTTTGTTCACTCGGTGGCCATATTTGCAATACCTTTGGGCAGCTATTTTGGGCATCCAAGACCAAGTCCTTCCTACTTGAATGGGGAAATCCTGAAATCTCAAAAACTGGTTGCGACACTCACATTAATAAATAATATGTTTAAAATCAGCAACAAAATCTGACATGAACTGTTGCATAAATGGACTTTCTTATGCTCTAAAAGAGTAAAAAAGCTTATATTGTGCAGTTCTAAGGACGCGTCTCAGGACACTGACTGTTCTCTAGTAACCAGAGCTTCTAATGGCAGCTGCAGTGATGCAATTTACCACTTGGCGATTGGCTCTTTTATTTATAAGGTGGGATTTATTCTGCCATATTGCACGGTGCACTTTTTCCCATTCATAAGTACTGTGAGTGCATCGTCTTTGAAAATATGGAGCACAATTTTTCGGATTTGGCAATATTAGGTTAAAAATATGAATGTATTTTTACAGAATATAGCTGTTAGACAGCTAGCAATCGTAATGTAGGTCATAATCAAATGTTATCAGTATTTTAATTTATTGTTTTGTTCTTTGAAGTAAAATCTGCTTCTATCTTTGATGTATGCACTATTTCTTGGAGTTTAACATCAAGCATTTTAAATTTCTTTCATAGCTAGTTTGTTGTGTCTACATTGCGTGGTTTAGTTAATCCTACAGTGACGTGACAAATGAATTTTATACACAAATAGATTAAAACGTTCTTCCGTCAGCCCCTTATGTACTGTAGTAAGTCTCCGGTATAAACCCTCAAATCAGGTCTTTAGTCTTTCTTACAGAGAAACTGTGGAGCTGAATAGTGTGCTTTCTGCATTTTCGAGTGCGCTGGCCCTTTAAGAGCAGTCACTTAAGCAGTCTGTCCTATGTTGGTGCTGCTGCTGATGGCTGTGCTGTGAGTTGATTGGCTGTGGCTGTCAGGGCTGAGGTTCTGGAGGGATGGAGGGATGCTGCTACGCATCTCTCTCTCTCGCTCTCTCTCTCTCTCTCCCCTCCCTCCCTCCCTTTCTATTTCGCTTGCTTGCATCCTTTCGTATAATCCACATCTAGGGCAAGCAGGCTGAGAGTCAATCCAGTGCTCAGCTCCTCTCTGCAGGCTGGGAAAAGAGTAAGAGAAAGAAGGCAAGAAAACGCTTCCCAAAGCAGGAGGAAACGCAGAAGGAAGAAATCTGGCAAGCAGAGACACACAAAGGAAGATTTGATCACGGATATCATTTATATATATAGAAATTGTTTATATATATATATATATCTATATCTATATATATATATATATATATATATATATTTGTACACACGCATATCAATATTTATAGAAATATATATGTGTATATATACCTGTATATAACTGTATTTGTGCTTGTCTGTTTATATTGATATTTTTATATGTATTTGTGTGTGTGTAAATATATACATATATAAACAAATGAATATATATCTATGAATTTATATACATATCACTGTGAACCAACAGAAGCAGGAAGAGAACTCGACCATCAGGGCTGGTCTCTGATTCCGAGATCATACACACTATTTTTAGCATTATTTTTCCAAACCTTTTGCATCGACCGGAGGAAGACTACCAATCTTTTTCTATTTTTCATCGCCCTGTTGCTACCTCCTCATCTCTTTTACTGGATCGGGAGGAACAAAGAGGAGGATAACAGGGTTTGTGAAGATTCCTGCCATTTGTGCTACCGTTCCGTGAGCCGAGTGGCACTGCGTGCTGTATTTGATCTGAGCAGGCAGCAGCAGCAGTGAGATAGAAAGAGACAGAGAGCGCCGCACCGTGTGAACTAGCCAGCATGCACAAACATCATCACTGTTGCAAGTGCCCAGAATGCTATGAAGTGACCCGCATGGCCGCCCTGCGCAGGATGGATGCCCCGGCATATGGAGACTGGCAGCCCGAACCCTACGGATACCCAGCCGGCTATGGGGGCGGCCAGACCTTACCGCCCCAAACCTCGGGTGGAGGAGGGGGAATGAGTGGAGGGGGCACTTTGGGGAGAAGTAAAGGGAAAATGATGTCAGCTGGGGGTCCTGGAGGCCCCAACCCCAAGAGCCAATCCAAGGGCGCCCCCAAGGTGAACGGTAACAACTCAGGAGGGCAAGGAGGATGGTGGCCCGAGTGCACCTGTTCCAACCGGGACTGGTACGACCAGGTAAATGCTGTTTCTGGGCCGCTGGGGCATTGAGAGTAGGCAGCAGGCGGTAGGCAGTTGGTGTATGTGGTTGCTAGTTTGAAACTAAGTAGAATCAGCAAGCTCCCCTGTAGCTTCTAGAAGATGCATCATTTTTTAAGGGATTCATCCAGTGTTGATCCTTTCATACTGCATGTGCTGTAATCTTACAGTATGCCCGTCAAGATTGATTCTCGCAGAGAAGGAGTTTAATCTTCATGTATTTACAGCTCCATCAGTGCTTTATGGCTTCATCAATCCCCTACGTACATACTTATCTAAACCGTCATCTGACAGGGATTGACAGGGCCGCTGTGACCACGCAACAAGTGAATGTAGCTCCGCCAATTTAATCCAAGGATGGCAGTGACCTGCCAATGCTGCTGACCAGGCAAAACACATCATCAAATGTAATATCCAATGAGTAATGGATTCTTATTCTAGATTTGTGAGATGAAGATGTGGATGTTTTATGGATCTGACGACGTGTGTGCATTTTCTTATTTATTTCCAGTCTGTTGTTCTAGTCGCTGATTGAGATACAGCCAGAGGCGAAGCGCCTTATGAAGTATAATGAACACTTCTTGTCTGTGACCGTTTCAGCTAGATTTTAACCTCATAGAGCAGAGCATATCAAACTGAACCGGGGAACAGAAGCTGTAATTAAGTGAGGTGTGTGTGTGTGTGTGTGTGTGTAAATGGCAGCAGGGGTGGGGGAAGGGTTGCTCTGAATGTATAAAATGGAGGAAGCAGGCTCTCGTGTGAGAACAAGCCCACATGCATGCTCTGTGCCTTCAATGTGTGTGCATGTCTACGATGTGGGGGTGTGTGTGAGTGCACAGGTTTTTATTGGTATTTGTGCATAGCCGAGGGAGAGAGAATGCAAAGAGCATGGCGGAGACGCAGAGAAAATGGAGGGTGAGATCTCGGTGGCAGTGAGGGTGAAATTTCACCAAGCGCAGGGAGGGAAGGCGTGAGCAAGGAGCTGACTAATTCTTCCTCTGTTCAGAGGATGGGAGAGGCATCAGTCAAAAGCAGTGCGGTTTTTCACTCATTCTCTTTTGTTTTAATAATGAATTATGCATGTGTTCTTGGCAGCATTTGCTCTAAACCAAATAAATGGACCCTTAAGATGTGACATTTCCTGCTTATTCTCTGTTTCTGCGATAATTTCATTCTCGTTTTGATGTATGACATGCAGCAATGTGAAATAAATCAAGCATATATCTTCTCTTGTGCGCCACATGCAATACCTGGCATGAGCACTCCTAGGGCATATTGATGGAGTGTATGTTTAATTAATGAGAAGGAAATTGTTTAACAGAGGTATATAGGACAATGACACTATTAAAGCTTCTCGTATGTGAGGAGGAGACCATGGATCATCTTGCTGGTTTCTCCTCCTCTGGCCAGGCTGTTACCTGTCAAGATTATTAAAGAGGCTTTAGTTATCTTTGAAGGCCTTGTGGTTGTTTTTCATTTGCGAAGTCTATTGCTTCTGAGGTAAATATGAATTTCGTCTAAAAGAAGGTTGAGCAGTAAAAAGGAGGAAAAATGTTTGTCATTTTTAGCAATCATCACAAAGACACATGATAGTGGTGGTAATAGAGGTGAAAGTGCTAATGTGGAAAAGAGAGAAATCAGCCAATAAAGACAGGCGGGCTGAGGAAGCAGAGTGGGTTACATAAGAGAAGGCAGTTGGTGGAGCCGCAAGAGGAGACACTTTGAAAGAGAAGCCATGGATCTGTGAGCTGTCGTTTGCCCCATGCTTTCTGTATGGCCATATTCAACTGTTTTTAGAGCTTTGAGTGCATACACTATATAAACACAGTCATATCTGCAGAACACAATATTCATCGCAGTTGAAATCATGTAGAAGCTTCTTGTTTGTTTTGTGTAAAAGACAGATCTGTTGCTGTGACCAAATTGCATCACCCCATCACTTCAACTCTTTAATGGTGAAGTGTGTAGTTTTTGCACCACTAGCATCAGCAAACAGAAAAATTACTGTTTTCTAACAGGTTTCCCGAGTACTCGCTGTCTTCCATTGGAAAGCCAGCCAAATAGATAGCCCCCAAACCCATGCCATCGGTTGAGCTAATGTAGCTGTGCTCAGACAAATAACGTTGAAAGATGCATGTTAAAAAAATATATTTATGATAAAAAAATCACGCAGTTCACCTTTAAAGCTGTATTACCTATTCATCATTTATGTATTGATTCAAATCAAAAGAGAATCGAAATTTGATGTATTTTCTGAGTGAAACTGGATAGTGAATGAAAAAAAATGTAGGGCAAGACTTGTTTGGTTCATCTATACTTTTTTTTATTAATCTGAATTTGATTGGATTGTGAAAAGTGGACATTACTTAACAGAATGGAACCAGGAGATTGGGCAAATGTGGTTTAAAACATAAGAGATTATGAAGACAGGCATTTTTTTCTTTGGAATGATGTGCAGTTGTGAATCGTGCACAGGAAGCATGTATTAGGGAAGTTAATAGGGTCGATTCTGATTCCATGTTAGACTAAGATTGTTCTCTGCATTAATTCAGTAGATATTTAATGGATGGGATGGTCTCAAATGGCATGGTCAGCTGTAGGAGGACGAGAACATTTCTTCATCAAAGTAAGTAGGGATGTGTGTGGAAGGACTAGGTATTTTCAGAATGAACCATTTGTCTCCAGGCACCAATTTATCATTTTGTGCTCTTGAGCTTTATGTCAAGTCTTATGATTATTAGTGTTAAATAACCTATTGTCCTGTTATTTGTGAAAATTGTGACAGAATTTCATTGGATATTTTTCAAATATATGTGCTAGTGTAAGTGATTGAAGGTATCTGTAGGTATTGTTGCTAGTGCTGGATGCTTTTCTGTCATGATTCTAATAACATTATTAACAATATTAACATTCTTGATATGTACAAAACTACAGTCCACGTCCACACTATCAGTTGCATGTCCGTCTTGTGTGCATGTGCTCAGGACCTATGTGCCTCACATTTGTTAAAGTGTACTTGAAGAAATCTTTGGGGATGAAGGAGTTGATTTTAAGAGAGACTTTACTGTCCTCAGCGCTCACCCCAAGCTGCGATACAGACAGCCTCCATCTTAGAGATGAAGCATCTGTATCATATCAAGAAGGATTTTTTCTTGTTAGCTCATATGCTGCAAAGCATATGGGCCAGGCTAAAACTGATGCAAGTGAGATTGAAATGTATGTGACAATATGTGTTCTGGCTGCATTACAATTAGAGAGATTCAAAAAGGCAAATGGATGCTGTTTTTTAACTGCTCATTGTCTCATTCATAAGGCCAACCATTACTATAGAGATGATTCATCGATCATTATCTTCCTCAGTCCTCCTGGGATATGAAACTTTACAAATAAATCATGTTAAATGCTGCATATTAAACAGCAGGGGAACCATAATATTCAGTCCCCATCCCAGTATGCTGAAATGTGAAATCAAATATTATTCTGATAAAATAAAATGTTTATTTTTATCAGTGTAGCTATAGTAAAGCAAGCAAAGCGTATTTTTTGTGTCTACAGTATGCAAAATTTTGGACTACCAGATTTATTAGATAAAAAAATATTAATTGAACAAATAAAGATAATGATTTATTACCTCTTACACTTCAGTACATAAGTAAGTAGTGAATAATATTAATGACCAACATACATTTAATATGTAATTATTACCTGGTTTTGTTAGTCCTGTTGTAATTGTCATATCGTGGGCAATATGGACACTGTAGAAAGTCTTTATTTTCACTTTGTATAAAAGGTAAAATTTATTTTAAACCATTTAAAAAAAACATTTAGTGAATTTTTTTTTTTTGATTTTTTTTTTTTGTGGAGCATCATTTTCATATTGTGCCTTATAATATAATATATATTATTTTTTTTATAAATAGTAAATACATATAAATATTCTAATTTTATTTTTAAGATAAGTTTTAAGATTTTAATTTTTAAGATTACTAAGTGTAATTACCAGTTTGTTCTATGAGTTATGTAGAAGCACTTAAAAGATAACCTTACAGCATAACTCTTGTAATATGTCAAGAAAAACAGATTTGTCCAGTATGCAGGACATTTAGAATTGGGTGATTATGATAGTAAATTTGCTTGAATATTATTTAAACTTCTGCAAGCCATGACCATTACATCTATATATCTATGGTCTTTCTTTCAACAGCAATATAGAAAATTAAAAATCTTTTGAGGGAAAAAAATAATAAAGACCGAGTATTTCCTGAATATAAAAATTCAGTTTATGTATTTAACATAACTACATTTTCATCATACACACAAGTTGTGCACACAGGCTCCTAGCAGTTGATGGATTAACGGAACATCTAGAGAGTCATATTTAATAGATTTAGGTTATGTGCTTGCCTTAATGCTTCCTCTTGCAGATGCCCAGTATAGCCAATTTATGAGAAATATATCCTGATCAAGCATTCGCATTCATTAGAATAAAGCCTGGCATCACAATGCATTTAATGGAAGAGAATACGTGAAGTACGTTCAGATTTCTTTTCTTTTCTTTTGGTAAAGCATCTCATTAATGGTGCATCCTGCTATATCAGAGGTGATATTCTGTGCTCTTGTGATCTCAGCAGTAAGCCAAGTTCCTCAGTTGATTATGTATGACATAAATCAGGGGCAGAGCTAGCATGTGTAAGCGCTTATGGATGGATCACTAGCTTGAGACATCACCATAGACATTCATATATTCATCTGAGAGGAGGCTGGGTTTGTGAGAGATTTTAACAAATTGGATTTTCTTTTGTAACGTGGGGTTTTGGGTTGCAGAAAGGAAATGGAGTGGGGGTTGGTGGTTATGTTGTGGAAGAAGATAAGGTTTACCTCATCCATTCCAGATGGGACCAGTTTAGGGTTGGTCCCACGAGACCCTCTTCTTTCCACCAAATTCAATATATGTCCTTCTGGAGAACTGAGAATTTATTGTAGCCACACAGGTAAAGACAAAATACTACAAGATTAAATGAGAAAATAAACGTGTAATATATAGTATTTTTTTTTTTTTTTTTTTTTACTTTTTTTTATTCTTGTAGTTTTTCTTCAACTAATATTTACAGCCACAAAATTTTTCTTAGACCCTGTTGCTTGTGAAAACGCTTACTGTAAAATCGCTGTATGCTTATGTGATCAAACTTTATGTGATCAAATTTTGATCAAATTTCAAAAAGCTTATGTGATCAAATTTATCTCAATAAATCTTAAATGTCATATCTGATTTCATAAATTCCATAAATATATGTACATACTATTTTAATACTTTATTCTAAGGTAAATCCTATTGGATGTATCTGAAAATATTTTACATTAGTTATTAGATAAACATGTAGTACATTAAATATTGTTCATGGTACTGTATGTACAAAGAAAAACGAAGTAAATCCCAACCTAGTGCTAGATATTAACAGGCAAAACAATGATCATGTAAATAAAATAAAAAATCTTGACATTGTCACATGCTTTTACTTTATATGGTACAGCACATTTGTTAAATTAGATAAATAAGACATGCCACGTTTCACTATCAAAGTGTATGTTACTTCAAACAGAATCATGGTCTTGTAGGAGAACGGTGTTTGATTCTACCCAACACTGCATAGGTACCCAATTAACTTTAGGTGTTGCCATAGCGACAAGAAGGCTAGAAATACTGCTGCCCGAGAGAGAGCTGAATTCAGTGGCATTTTGCAGACATGATCGTGCATCTTCATCACTGCATTTTTATTTGCTGACGCTGCAGTTACCTTGACGTGCAGAACTTCACAATGTGATTTTTTTTTTACTGCATTGTGCATGCATTGATCTACATTTCACCGATATTATCTGTGCAGTCTGTTTTGCGAGGGCCCACTATAGCCCACTATATCACAGTGGGCTACTCTACACACACATATGCAGCTATTCAGCAGCTGGCCTGGAAAGGTATAGCTCTTTTCATTTACAGCATTATGTTATTGATTTAGAGATCTACAAGGCTGAAAAACCTACCACATTTGCTTAGTAAGTGATTGTTAGAGTGCATTGCTGAAGTATCAGTTGTCAGAAGGTTCAAGGATACTGAATGCAATCCATCATACTACTCAAAACTATTTGGCACTGGAGTGCACACACATCATGCAATATAAACCTGTTCTTAAAACCAAATGTTCTCAGCCCTTAAAAAAAACGTTGGAGCGCATAGAAAATCACTGCAAATGCACTATAAAACAGGGGAGAAGGTACACTGCAATATTTATGCATACTTTTAGAGTTGGCTTTTATACACCAAGAAAGGGTAAAGGATGTGTTCCTGAGAAAACTTAAAGGGGTCATGAACTGGCTCTTTTCATTTTTTTATACTGTTGTCTGAGGTCAACTTATGACGTTTGCGTGGTTTTTACATTCAAAAACGTCATAATGAATAAGTAATAGGCTATTTTCTACCCTGGTTTTGAGCCTCTCTCATGGAACGCTCGGTTTTTATGGGCGTGCCGCACTGAAGACTTGGAAGTAAACGCCCACTGCTATGATTGGATAAGCTTTGCATATTACAATGAGCTTCGGCTCCCTCGTGAGTACACGTGAGGAATTGTTTTGAAAGCGTGTGGGAAAACGGCAACCGGAATGATTCGCCAACAGGGCTCGCAAAATGTCTTTATCAAACAAACACAATGATTTATCTCTCATCCACCCGCAATTAATTGGAATGTTATTTTTTATTACTTGGCCCGCCCGATCGGTGGATATAACCGCGAACCGTGCATCACTAACACACGCACACACACACACACACACACACACACACACACACACGTACAAGCCTCACTGCAGAGTCAGACAAATCAGCATGATCAAATATTCCGCGATTGTATTTTTCCTTCAAATATCAAGTCAAGAGAGTGAACAACTCACATCAAGAAAGGAAAGTTATTTCACTATTTAAGATAGCCCGTTGGGCAGGCCGGTGATATGTTTTGGTAGCCCATCTGGAAAACACATAGCCCCGGGACGTTGGGCTTTGCGAGCCCTGGCCCATAACATTACATGTCCGAGTCTGATCCCGAATCGCAGCACAATGAGCCAACAACACCTCAAATAAAGGATTCTCCAGCCTGTGACAGCGTGCTAAGTTATGTTCAGTTAGACACGTACACATAATCAATAGATATCAAACGATCTGTAACAATGCAATACTATCACATATAAAAAACATTTTTTACTCACATAAGTGTGTTGCTTCATTCATTCATGTAATCTCATCTTGTCTGCAAATCCAGTCTCTTGTTTACAAACGAATCCGTGGTGAAATGAAGGAACAAACGCGCAATGTCTTACCCACGTGAGCTGGATATTCATTAAAAATAAATTTCATCCATGCATTCATAATATTGGAATCCGAATGAAGCTTATGCAGCATGTTTATTGCTTGGCAGTTCGATCCGGTTTAGCTCCACGTAGGCCTATGTTATTTATCTATAACATGCCATGCACAAATCGGTGGGCGGGGCAACAGAATCAGGCGTTCTTCTTCTTCGGTTAAGGCGGTGTTTCACCACACTCTGACGTCACAGCCTGGCACATTCTGAGATCGAGCGTTTGCTGGGCCTGGTGTCAATAAAAGCTTTTCTTTGACTAACAAGGAAGTTTTCAGCTCCGAAACTTACAGGATATTCTTATATCACAATGAACTTTTATATATCAAAGGCTGAATGAAAAGTTGATTTCTGAATTCATGACCCCTTTAAAAGAGACGGTTGACTGTGTTTTTATGGGAACTAGTGGACTTGTGATATAATAAAAGTTTGGTTTGATCCGTAAGTCTACCATTGTATATGCATAGTATGTTCTTACACAATCTCACCTCAAATGGCCATTATTGCTCCATCTCTGGCTGCTTGCCTGTGTTTCTCCTTTATCCATCCAATGAGAGAAACCACTTAGTACTACTGTTGATGAACTAATAGTAAAGCTGCTGTGTTTGAATGCATGTCATCCGTAAGTTCAGTGACAGGGAAGGAAACATATTTCTGTAAAAATGTAGACTATTTTTAAGTAAAAACTAAATATATTTTAAACAGTGGCTTGTTAGTTCTATTATTATGTCAGATTTTTAGTTTTACTCCAATTTAAACAGTTTAATGAGCTCAACAACAGTTTGAAATTAAGTTTAAAAAAAAGTGCTGTCAAATCGATTAATCGCGATTAATTACATCCAAAATAAAAGGTTGTGACTACATAATATGTGTGTGTACTGTGTATAATTATTATGTATATATTAATACACACACATGCATGTATATATTTATGAAAAATGTGTTATATTTATATATAAAATATTAATATTTATATATAGTATAAATTATATAAATATGTATGCAGTATACACATGCAAATATTTCTTAAATGTATACATGAATGAGTGTGTATTTATACATATATATATATATATATATATATATATATATATATATATATATATTTTATGTTACTTTATTTATTTAATTTTTGGTGGGGCCCATCCAAAACAAGTCATTCTTGCAATTTCAAAATATTCTAATTTGTGTAGATTATTCATATCTAATTTGGCAGAATTTATAGCTGAATAAGATTGCAAGACAGAGTATATGAATATGATCAACAAATGAATGAAGTAGTGGCAACGCTGCACTGATAAGGGCAAGTTTCATTTCTGTCAGCCGGCCCAAAACCGTCGGGCCGTCGAGCCCTAAGCTTGCTTATGACATTTGCAGCATTGAAGAAATTGCTCTTCTGTTGATCTTTGGATCTTGTAATGAAAAATTATACATGCTATTAAGTTATTAAGTGATTTACAGCAGGATGTTAGGTGATTTTCTGTGCACTAGCCCACTGCGTGAGCTTTATACATTGTGATATTTCCCCAAAAAAATACGTTTGTGTGGGTGTTAATGCTAGTGACTGTATTGCTCATGGCCATTGACCTGTCAGCCATATGCTCTCAGCTGGCGGCCCTGTTGGAGCGCAGCTCCCCTGCTCCGCTCAGTGCTACACGTGGGATGGGGAGTAGAGAGGGCTGTTTATTTGTTTGCTCACCTGCTTTGTTTCATTTCTTGTTTTTGCTGATCGCAGTGGTGACTGTTCTGGAAAACAGAAGAATAGCAGTCAGCTTACTCATCTTATTCAGTTCTGGATGCATCCACCATGCTGACAAGGAAGGCAGACATGTACACATGCCACAGAGAGCCACGACAAAAGTGCAGCTTGCTATTGCAGTATTGTCATAAAACCCTGCTTCAGTTTAAGGGCTAACATCCCAATGAATTTTAGAGCCTATTTTTTAGAGAGCTTGCACAGTCATTCCCTCTTTTGTGCTATTACTCTGCCCCTCTCCCTGTGTGATGCTTCAAATATCAGTGGCTGCATTCTGCACCGGCCGGCGTTAAAACTCCCACACAAGATCATAGAATCTGCATGCATCACAATCAATAACTGGTGAGTGCTGATCCACGAGCCTCTGACTCTCTCTGTGTTGTGGGAGTCTGTGGGTGCTTTTAACAGAGCTTTTGAGCTTTCCAGTGCTTGTAATTTTAGACCTTTTTTGGCTTTTACCTCTGCTGTGGACTCACTCATGAGCGTACAGCGATTGCAGACCTAGAATATTCTATATGCAGGATTGCTTGCATTCATTGCCTTTCATTAATTTCCACCATTTACATTGTGCATGGGCTCCAACCTGTGACTAAACATTACAGCAATAAATTAAAACATAATTAACTTTCAGTTGGGAAAACTATATTTGTGTCTTTGTGTATATTGTGTGATTTAGTGATGAGGCATTTGTTAATTATATCTTTAGAGTACAGGCCAGTGTGTTCTGCACAGCATGACCCGTGATGTTTCACAAAACAGATTCATGAATCGCTAGTAATCTATTAAAATTATTCTCACTCAATAAACAGCAAGTCAATGTTGATTATTCATATCTGAAATGCGAGAACCATCACTCCGCACTGTTGGTTAGGTTTGTGATACTTACACAGACTGTGTCGCTGTACATATGGAAATGTGTAGTTAAATATACAGATTCAGAATCAAATTTTGTTGTATTTAAAGGTACAATAATTAATGAAAACATTCAAATATGCTACAAAAATACTTTTGGTTGTTTAGCATAGTTAGCCTAATTGTAAGATTGAAGTGTAAGGGAGAACTTTGTGTGGGTTTTGTTTGGGAACCAAACACAATTTAAGGTTTAGATACAGTAGAATAGAAATAGCTTGCAATTACAGGTTACCACTTTTAACAGTTCATAAAGAAACATTTGATATGTATATGCAAATTAATATGCACTTTCATCCCCTCAGATAAGCAACATATGAGAAGGAAACTGCCAGTAAAGAGCATTTCTTGTAGAGATACTCTGTGTCACCTCTCATTGCTGCATTATCTCAGTAGCCCTTCAGCCATTTTCTGGACGTTTCTAATTTTTATAGCGTTTTACCCATCTTTTTTTCTTCAATCCCTTCAATTTCTCATCCCTTTTCCCCTTAAATGTTATTTCACAGCCTCCAAAATAGCATCTTTTTTTTCAGAGAACGCCTATTCACATTTCACATTGCTTTAACACTGTTTGCTAATGCAATTAGTTGTTCGTCTCTGTTTCTCCCTGAAAGGATGTGCATAAAAAGCAGCTGTAATTACACCATCACTCTTGCACTTTTAAAAATCACCACAAAAAGCTTTGTTTTATTTGTAGTTCATTCTGAGCTTGATTGAAAGTTTAGTATGAACATGTTGCTTTTATTAAATGTTTTATGAATTAATTAATATCTTTAGTGTGTGCCAGAGTGAAGTCATCTGTATAAGGTTTGAATATGAATATGCACATATTTTTCCAGATGCAAATGCAGTTTCTATTTTATGCTAAATTTGTCATATGCACAAACTACATATTTTATATTCAACTAATTAAAAGTCTTGTGTTTGTAGTATCTGATCTGGCAGGGAAATTAAAGTAAAATACTCCATATTTTGCCGTTAAAATCTGCTGTATCAAATATTTACATTAGCAGCTGGAGTGTTGTTTAACTGTCCATTTATTTAAAGCTCTGTAATTTATTGTCAGTATACCCATATTCTAAGGCACAAAGAACAACTGTTTGCACAGTTTTACTCAAGCTAATTGTTGATAAGCCTAGCTCCATTAAAACACATTGTGTAGACTCTGTTAGCACAACAAAGTAAAACAACCTTTAGGGTTATTATCAGTTTATTTTTAGTAACTTTCACTGATAAATCATTAGCAAACATTATATAATGCTTAGATCATTTGGAATAGATATGAAAATGTGTCAAGGTTTAGTAGCATTTCTATTTGAATGTGTATTATCTAATGTTAATCGTTATATAAAGTACATGCATTTTAGCATTTTCTGAAGACAATGTGGAATAGGTGGTTGCTGAGGTGTTCTGAATGTTCTGCTATGCAATTTTTAGGATGCTCTGGGTGGTTGCTAGGGTAGGCTGGTTGGTTGTTAGGTGGTTGCTTACTTGCTCAAATCCTGGGCTGCGTCTGAAATCGCATACTTTCTTGAGTATGTACTTATTTTGAATGAGTACTTTGTGGCCGCTAAAAAAGTATGTTCTACATAGTATGAATGTGTGTAGTATGAATGTAATCCAGATGTTCTACATTCGCCATGTTGTCATTATCATGTGACCTACAGTACCAGCTTCAGTTACATCGATCCACTTCCATTCACAAATCCTCTTCTGTGGCCTCATCGGATAGTAAGGTGTCCATCGTATGCACACTTCAGATTTTTGCTGGAAGAATTAGGTCATCTGGGTACTTTTTGCCTACTTTTTTATGAGTACGTTGAATTTGGACATGCTACTTTTGTCACATACCGTTTTTCGCCTACTATATAGTAGGGAAGTATTTCGAAGCAGCCCTGGTCCCTAGATATAGCACAGAATCCTCCAACAGGCCGCTGTTTGTTTTGAAAAAGTGTGATTGAGAAAAGTAATAGCACATCTCTCATTAACAAGCTGCATGATTTGAGGCATCTTTCAATTCATATCCATAGTGCAAGTGTGTGGGACGAGTCATGCATTGAAGTTTAATAATGTAGGGTTACTGGTTCTGGGGTGCATTCTTTTGCGAGTGCCATTAATAATGTTATTATAAAGTGTCACCAATTTATTTTTCATATGCAACGTTTATTCCGCTATGTCTTATTTGGCTGTCGAATTGGGAGTGCACGTTCAGGCTACATGCATCCCATAATGATGTCAGGGAGGGCACACTAATGTAATCCAGCCTTTAATCAAATCTTTGTTCCTCTAGAGGTTGAAGCTGTTGTTTTTTTTCCTAACACATTTCATTGGCTTCATTGGACATTGGCTTGATAGAATAATAATGGTTTGCATGTATACATCCCCTTGCACACAACACACAGACTTGCTCACTCACTCTTCCTCTCTAGAGAGATAGAAATCAAGCAGAACATCCTTGATATCTGAGAGTCCCAGCTGCCTCAGGCCACAGCTACTAGAGGGTTGTGCCGAGCCTGTACAGATAATGTGCTGGATTATCAGCCCGCCATTACATGTTTTGCAGGCAGTGCGTCTGTGTTTGATTTAACACTTGAGTTTGTACAGAGGGCTTGTTTTATTTCATTTACACCTCAAGTAGGAGCTGTAGATAGAGTGTTGATATCTGTAGGTTGATTGCCAATATACTTTCAAGGAAATGCTTGATTGAAAACAAGACCAATATACAATTTTTTTTTAATCCATGACCATTACAATCTGTTTCAGATATTATTGGCAAAAAAATTACAGAAAGACATTTATACACTTCACATTACAACATTAATTTAACATTCATTTAAATGAATCAACATTCAATTATTTAAAGGCTACAGTAATAAAAAAACATATCTAAAAATCTCTAACATATCACTCTTTACCATCTTCTTGACACATAGATATAAATATTTCACATTATTACTGTTTATACTGTATTTTTGATTAAAGGCACAATATGTAAGATTTTTGGATTTAAATATCCAAAAAGCACTAGAACAGTGTTATATATTTTGTTGACTTGTGTACTTACATTATCCCAAATGTTTCCAAGAATGTTTAAATCCAGAGAAATAAGCAATTTTAACCAGGACATGGACCGTGTCCGTGCATTGCCTATCAATGACATCATGCCCGCGTTACCCTCGATTTTTTTTTTATTTTGTAGAAACCATGGAAACATCAAAGAAGCTTTAATATATAACGTGTTTTATTACACAGGTGAGCAACTGTTTGAATACATTCATCGACAGCAAACTACGCACAGAGTAGCATTATAACATGACTTTCAACACACTCAAATGTATGTAATATGATAAAACAGCGCTGCGCCCACATACGCATGACCGGAAAAAGCGGAAGCAGTCGTCTGCGGCATAAAAGCTCAGCGAAATCAAGGCGTCATCAAGCTAAGCCTTTGTTTTGAATAAGCGACCTTTAGCGGCGAAAAATTACATATTGTGGCTTTAAATAAATACAGCCTTGGTGAGCGTAAGAGACTTCTTTAAAAAAAAAAATAATGTTTCCAAACTTTTGACAGGTACTGTATAAAGTCATTACATTTGCTTGGTTGTTTGCAAAAGCCATAGAAACTTGTGACATGCTGGCGAGACGCAGAGATGCTAAAGCACACTTTAGATGCTTCTGTTGTATTTTTTCTTGCAGACCTAAAATGCTTTATAATTTTACATTAGTCATCGCGACTTCGTGACAGTGTGGTTGTACAGGAAAGTAAGAGTAAAAAAAAACAAAATGAATGAAAACGTAGGCACCCATTAAGGCTGGTTAAGGCCTTTATTCCCTCTATTAGCTCTGATGTTATATTAATCTTGTTTAATTAATATAACATGGTTAATTGTTACACATGTTAAATATATTAATTACTTTAACCAAAGGTCATTTGGCATTTACTTCTATCATGGTGGGGAGTTTCCATATTGATTTTTGACATTTAGATTACCTTCGTTTAATGATCACTTAAAAATTGCAGTTAACATTATTACTTTTAAATCTTTAAAAACAATAACAAAGTTACACTGTTAAATTAAATCTTTAGCAAATCTGAAAATGAATATTCAATTTTACTTTAGTGCATTATGTCATTTATATTGTTTATTAAAAAATATTTATACCAAATATTAAAGCTTTTAATATATACTATTTATTACAGGTTAGCCTTTACATGAAAATCATTTACATTATTTTAGTATGTTTATTAAGCAGTTTTCTTTGTGGAGGCGCTTGACTACTCCCAAAAATGTAGGTGATTTAAATCTCCCCACTATGATGGTAAAACCTGACCCATACATACAAAAACGCATACATGTACACCCATGACCGCTTACGTAAGCTCTTTAGTACATTGCAGGATAATCACGCTGCATATTAACCCCCATAATAATATTTGGGAATGCCACTATATATATATATATATATATGAGTTTGCGTTATTTTAGTGTACTGGCTTACAGGAGTGTTGCTTGTGTAACACAGAGAGAGACGCTGAGCTTTGAATAGGCTGCTGGAGTTATTCCACATTAAAATTCCAATTATATAATCAGCCAAATCCAAGCACTGCAAATGCTCATCAGAATCGCTGCAGAGCTCGTGATGGCAAGGGCCAGCGGTTTAACCTGAGAAAGTGACGCAACAGAGGTCCACCTACCGTGAACCCTTAAAATCATTTTTGCCATCGGTGTTCGTCTGACTATGTGTGGTTATTCACAGAGCATCCCTCGTGACACCACGGTGACATTTTTAATGCTTAAACCTCAGGGGACGTGAGGCCGCCGTGACATTTTGAACCTCCCGACACAGCTCTGAAAAAGAACAGCACTTTGTGTTTTCTTGAACTGTTCAATGAAAGGAAAGGTGATTAATGACATGGATTATGGGGAATGTATGATCCTCCCAGCATGTGTCTGTTTAAAAAGGCTGATTGCTTGACAGCTCTAAATACAATTTACATCCTCTGAGCATTCTCTCGTCAAACCGTCCACTGAGAATATGGAGTAATGAGCAAGAGTCATTTATGTAATTACTTTTGGTTATGAGTTATTAAATAAAGCTCAAACCCAAGTAAAAAGCCTTGGAACTATATAGAAGGGTTGTTAGCATAGCGTTGTTGAATAAGACAGTTTGGCATTGGATCTGTTGAAAAAGTGACCTGGGTGCACATGTAGAAATTAGTCTGATTGTTTTTGATTGGTCCTTTGAGGTATTTGATCCCCGTAGAGATAATATAGATGATATTTTGTCTTGTTTGCTCATGACAGGCAGAATCCCATCTTTCATGTTTCAGTAATACATTTCTAGTCATCTTCATAATGTCCTGCTCCTGTCCTTTAAATCGTAAATCCGTTGCCGTTTCGATTGGCTTTATTTTAGTGTTTTTAGTGTGATCCTAACTTGCTTGGTTCTCTGAGGTAGAAAGTCATAAAGCCTGATTAATATGATCAGGTCTTCATTACTATGTTTTAAAATGTAATTTATTTCTGTGATGGCGAGGCTAAATTTTCAGCATTACTGCAGTCTTCAGTGCCACATGATCCTTCAGAAATCATTCTAACATGCTGATTTGCTGGTCAGGAAACATTTCTTATCATTATCAATGTTGAAAACAGTTGTGCTTAGTATGTTTGTGGAAACCATGACACATTTTATTTCAGGGTTTTGAGTAATAGAAAGTTAAAAAAAAAAAACAGCATGTATTAGAAATAGAAAACTTTTGTAACATTTAAATGACTTTTCCTCTCACTTTTGATCACTTATTTTTTTTGCATTTCTATGCTGATTTTAGGCAAATATAGTGCAACATGCGGCCTCTTTAAACGTGGTAAGGGATAATCGAATAAGCCAAAAATGAACACACAAGAGGAGTTTGTGTGGAAATGTGTTGAGTTTTCTGCTTTCTCCAAATGGACCAGGTTATTGCATAACAGAAATAGATGGTAAATACTGTAAATGACTTTGAACAAAATAAAATTGTGCCTCTATGATATGTATGAAATATATTAGAACTCTATTTAATTCTAGGTCACTGTATACTTTCCTTTTACCTAAACATAACATTCGGTCCATGTCACCTTACTGATGGACTGAATCATATTCACAATATGTTGTATGAATAGTTCCTTTTCTTCTGATTGTGAATGGTCTGTGTCCTCAGATCAGTGGCTGTGAAAAAAAAAAAAACATGAAAGTCAGTGACGGTCACAGTGGAGATCTTCGCTATGGGGCTTAAGCTCTGATATTCTCTGTCTCCTGTCCAAGGTGTGCAAGAGAGACTGCAAATCTGGCCCCTCCGTGGGAGGCAGATTGTTTTGGCAATTCCTGATGTGATACAAACATTTAAAATAAAGCCTCTTTTCACTGCTACTTGGCAGTAAATACACCAGCATATGGATAAATGTCCTCATGAATGTATTCATAATTGCGCACAGAAAGTAGTGGCGCAGCACTTGTTTTTCTACTGTCGTTCTTGCTGTTGTCCTACTTACTGTAATTCTTCACATTCGACACCTACACAAATTGGTCAGCCAAACTAAAGGCAGGCACACGAAGTGAATGAAGCGATGTGGGCGTGATGAACTTCAGGGATGTAGTCCTGATTCCATAGTCATGACTTCAGAAGAGTGGAGAGAGAGATGGAGAATGAATGAGAGGAACATGGAGTCAGTCAGAGTCATCTGTGCTTGTTGTTTTAACCACAGCTCTCAAAGGATTTTATAGCGTTCGCTGTGACCTCGACGCCGCTGCTATGCGCTCTGGTGCCAACTGTGTCTGTGCTCGTCTCTGTGCTGCCTTCAGGTGGCCCGAGCTGCTCGCAGGATAAGCTTACAGAGACAGTAATGTCTGAGCCTGTGAATCACATCTGCTGCACTTTTGCCTGCTGCACAGAGCGTTATGGATTGCCAGAGTGACTGCTGGAGAAGCAACATGCAGCAAGGTCATGATCTGAGAGGATAAGGCCTGCTAGAGCAAAGCTGATGTATCACAGGCTATTTGCATGGAACATTACAGTCACTATTGCGTTTCATAAAGGGATAATCATAATTTACTCACCCTCATGTCTTTTGAAACATGTAACACTACAAAAATTTGTAAATGATTCACTAACTAATGTAAAATGAACTGACGCTTAAAACTAGCAAAAACAACAACAGCTTGACTTAATTCAAAAAAACATTCTTTAGTTTATTTTAATGTCCAAGGCAAGTTTGCTTGCCAAATGTATTTGTATTTTACTGGAAAATAAATACATACATACATACATACATACATACATACATACATACATAAATAAAATTAATCAATAGTTTTATTTATTTAAGTTGTTTTAATAATCTTATTAAAATATGAATAGTATTAATATAAATGTATATAATAATAATTTGAAATATAATAGTAATAATAATAAACATAATATAATAACCACACATACAAACACACATAATCTTGCTATTATGAAACCATATATATAGGTTTCATAATAGCAAGATTATAATATCCAATTAACTATATATTATAGTATATAGTTAATTAGTTCAGTTAGTCCTTTTTAAGTTTGGCAGTCCCTGGTCCCTTTTTTTCATTGAAAACGTCTCTTTTTGTTTTTCTTGGATGAAAGAAAGTCATTTAGGTTTGGAACAATATGAGTAAATGATGGCAGAATTTGCTTTTTTGGGTGAAGAGAGCATAAGTCCTGAAGTCACATTTCTCATAATGATACCTAGACAACACTGATTTCAAATGAAAAAGGGAAAAAAATTAGTTTGAGTTTTTTCCTTGTTCTTGGCACAGGACATCACACGCAGAGGAGTGGGCACAGCTCTCAGCTTAGCAACAAGGGGTAGCAACCAGCCAGTAGCAGTGAAGAAGTGACTCAAAACAGCACTTGTTATTCGTTTCATTCATTCTGTATGAATGTAATTAAGTACAGTTACACGTTAGTATAAATCTCCATAGCAGACGCAGTGGCGTATCACATCCCTGCGTCAGATTCTCTATCAGCCAGTTGTGATAGAATGCAGAGCACTCTGACTTCTCATCTCAGTGGTGACTGAGGCTGTGTTCACAGTGTAATGATAGAGATGATTACAGCACTGCTGCGGCAGTGGTTCACGTAACCTGGCAACAGTGTGATCAGACTGATGTGTTCCTCGTCAACCGGCACCCGCTAGTCAGACTGACGCTGCATAACTCGCCATATATCACATACCGCAGACGTTAAAGGCACACTTGTTTGTACTCTCGGGCTAGCTCGGTTTATTTATAGAGCATGTAATATTTAATATCATCATTTAGCGCTATCTGAAGGTCAGATTGGTGACCTCGCTGAGGCTCATTTGGATCAGTTCACCATGACCAATCAGAACACACAAGCCAGGACATGCTTCAGTAACTTTGAAAAAAGGATGGAGAAAAAAACTGCTGACTGCTTAAGGACCCATACCATCACAATAATTCAATTTTTAAAGTGTTAGTTCAACACAAAATGAAAAATCTGTCATTATTTACTGGCATTCCAAAACCGTATGCTGTAATTTTTTTCTGTGAAATGCAAAATAGACATTTTCAGAGGATTATTATAATTCTTGCCATACATCATGCTGTAAACAGGACTATAACATATCATACAACAAAGTAGTCCATACATATTTTTGAAGCCAAACAGACCAAAATTAAAATCCTACCAAGGTGGTGTTTTTTTTTAAAATTTGGAGTATTTGCTGAATTTTTTTTAATTTATGTGTTCCAGCAAAAATACGGGTTTGGAATGACATGAGGGTGAGAAATGATAAAAAAAATTCATAATTTTTGGCCAAACTATCCTTTTATTTACGTTCGGTGCTAGGGTAAACAAAATGTGCTCTCGTCCTAAGTGTGCCTGGGTTTCAGCTTCACACTAGGGCAGGCATGATTTTCAGTGTGGCATAGTGGGTATTCATTCCCCAAAGTGTCATCCGACGTAGTGCGAGTTCCCTTGAAAGGGAACGTCTCGGGTTACGACTGTAACCCTTGTTCCCTGAGAAGGGGAACGAGACACTGCATCGAAACGACACTTTGGGAGCGCTCCCTTAGCGCAGCGCGTCTGAAGTATGAATTAAACTGTTCCAATCCAAATTGGTGTTGCGTCATGACGTAACATGTGACGGCATACACGGAAGCTACAAAGGGTTGCCGGCACATAACAGAGATAACTTCGCGATGAAGCAAGCGCTCTAGGTATGACGAGGTGTGGCCGCGAGACGCAGTCTCTCGTTCCCTTTCTCAGGGAACAAGGGTTACATTGCGGAACTCCAGAAAGGAGGGCCTTAGAGGACGCCATGCCTCTGGTAGAGTGAGCCCTCACGGCCATAGGTGAAGGCAAATTGTGCACCTGATAGGCCGCGGCTATAGCCTGGACAATCCTATTACTGATTGTCTGTGTAGATGCAGGCAGCCCTTTCCTGGATGAGCCAAAGCACACCAACAACTGGTCTGACTTCCTCCACTGAGAAGACTTCTCCAAATATATATTCAGTGCTCTGACCGGGCAGAGCAGATGATGTCTCTCTTCTTCCGCCGACACATGTGATGGAGGATAAAAGGCCTGAAGAACCACTGACCGTGCCACACTGGATGGCACCTTAGGCACATAGCCAGGTCTAGGATGAAGGATGGCCTTAACTCCGCCAGGGGCAAACTCCAGGCAAGTCGACAAGATAGCCAAGGCCTGAAGGTCCCCCACTCTCTTGAGAGAAGTGATAGTAAGGAGAAAGGCTATCTTCAGGGTCAGGTTCTTTGCCTCAGCCGACTCGAGCGGTTCGAAGGGAGCCATAGACAGCCCTTCAAGAACCACTGCCAGATCCCAGGTTGGGACTCTGGAACGAGTCACAGGCCTCATCCTCCGAGTACCGCAGAGGAAACGTACAACCAAATGGTGCTTCCCCAGAGGCCCATCACTTACAGGAGCGTGGAAAGCCGTAATGGCAGCCACGTACACCTTAAGTGTGGACGGGGTAAGACCAGCAGAAAAGCGATCTTGGAGGAACTCCAGCACTGAAGCCACCGAGCAGTTAACTGGGTCCAACTCACGCTCTCTACACCAAGTGGAAAACACATTCCACTTCAGGCTGTACAACCTCCTTGTGGAAGGAGCCCTGGAGCTAAGTATGGTCTCGACTACGCCTGCCGATAGGCCAGCCTCTAGGTACCGGGCCCCCTCAGGGGCCAGACCCAGAGCTTCCACAACTCTGGCCAGGGGTGAAATATTGTGCCATGGTTCTCTAAGAAAGCGTCAACACGCTCTTTTTTTTTTGTGTTGAGTCTCAACGCCAAGCACTGAATGTGGCCAATATGAGCCAGTCGTCGATGTAGTGCAGTACACGGATGCCCTGGAGTCTCAGTGAAGCCAGAGCTGCATCCATGCACTTGGTGAACATGCGAGGGGAAAGAGCTAGGTCGAACGGAAGAACCCGATATTGGAACGCTTCGCCCCCGAAAGCAAACCTCAGGAACTTCCTGTGACATGGAAGGATGGATATATGGAAGTATGCGTCCTTTAGATCTTTCGTGACAAACCAGGACGGTAGGAATTGTGAGCATCCTGAATCTGAACCCCATCCTTCTTGGGAACTATGAAATACCAGCTGTAGAACCCGGACTCCCTGTCTGGCGGAGGAACACGCTTTATGGCCTCCTGGAGTGAACTTCCTGTTCCATTACCCGAGCCTGCTCTGGGACCACTGTAGTCCAGACCACCCCGTTGAACTTTGGGGGAGGGGAACCAAACTGCAGTCTGTATCCTTTCTCTACAGTGTGCAGGGCCCATGCAGATATATTTGGAAGGCATAACCATGCGCCAAGATAATCTACTAAGGTGTTTTCCGAGCCTCGTTCCCGACCCCCTGAAGCGACTGACCGGCAGGAAGAAGTCAAGGACAATTTTCAGTGTGCGGACGCGTTCGCTGCCCAGCCCGCAATTTCGTGAGGCGGAGGGAGCAGCGTGCGTTCGCTGGAAATCGATTTCCAGAGAGCTCCAAGGAGGAGGCGATCTTAATCGCTCCTCCTCAGGGGGGACAGCTCTGAGAGGACCTGCCGAAGCTAGGACCTCTTCCCAGAAGCCTTCCTAGCCTGAAGGACGGTCCTCAGATCGGCCTTCGGCTCGGCGGGCTTCTGTACCTGCCGGTACGAGGAGCTGATTGACGGCTGAGGCTGCCCGCTCGAGGCAGCCTTCCTCGATTTAGAGCGGCGAGGGAGATACTGCTTAAAAGTTGCAGACTGCTTTTTCGCCTCCTGGAATCTGTCGACGACAGTATTGACTGCGTACAGTCCAGAAGGCGATATCAGGGCATCCAGGAGAAAGGTTTTCTCTTTCTCCTTCATCCCCTACAAATTCAGCCAGAGATGTCTCTCCGCAGTTACCATAGCTGCCATGGAGCGGCCGATGGCAGGGGCTGTCTCCTTGGTAACGTGGAGAGACAGGTCTGCAGCTTTTCGCAGCTCTGTGATGTCATCCGGAGTGGGTCCCTCGCCCTCATCTAAATCTTTGAGGAGGTTGGCCTGGTACGCCTGCATGATGGACATAGTGTGCAGGCAAGCACCAGCCCGACCAGCCGCCATATAAGCCCTGCCCACCAACGCTGATGTCTCATGGCAGGGTTTGGTGGGCAGCACCGGGACTTTGAGGGACGATGCAGCATCGGGAGAGAGGTAACTAGCCAAAGCCTCCTCCACCCGAGGCATCGTCCCATAACCGTACTCGCGCGCACCCAAAACATTGCTGTAATCTAACACTGGGGGGTTAGATAATCGCGTTGAGTACGTTTTTTTCCACGACTTGGACAACTCTTGCAAGTCAGGAAAAAATGGTAAGCCCCGGCGTTGAGGTTGAGACCTTTGCTTATGAAAGCGTTCGTCCAGCTTACTTTTCGGCTGGACTTTCTGTCTTTCTTGTTGCCAACTGATGTTTAGCTTGGCCACAGCCCAGGTCAAAACCTCAACCAGCTCCTCCTGAGCGGGTGAATGAAGTGGTGAGTCTTTGACTTCAGCTTCACCCGCCTCGATGCTGAGCACATCCAATTCCTCGGAATCAGACAGCTCAAGCATCGGGTTCTCCATCGGCGCGGTGAGGGAGAACATCAGAACTGTCAGACAAGGACTGAGAAGATGCCTCGGCAGTCTCGAGTCCCGCTGACAGATCCATCTGCGAACCCCATGATCTGCGCCGCCGCGCTGCCTCAGCAGACGTGGGACCCGAACCACGGGGCTCGCGAGCCTGGCCGGCCTCATCAAACACGGCCAGGTGGGAACGCAGCACTCTAAGAGGCATTCTCTCACACTCACCGCAGGCAGCTCCCTCGAGAGCTGCCCGGGCGTGCTGCGCTCCCAAACAATGAACACACAGTTGATGTGTGTCCGTACCCGAAATGAAACGCGGGCACGGATGCACACACCTCCTAAACTGCTCACTCGCCATGATATATAAATGCTTGCTGAAGAGCGAAAGCTATCTCTGTTATGTGCCGGCGTCCCTTTGTAGCTTCCATGTATGCCATCACGTTACGTCATGACGCAACACCAATCAGGATTGGAATAGTTTCATTCATACTTCAGACGCGCTACGCTAAGGGAGCGTCCCCAAAGTGTCGTTCCGACGCAGTGCGAGTTCCCTCGAAAGGGAACAAAAAGTCTTTTTGATGTCCATCTTTCCTCTCTACCACATACATTCCAGTGTCTCTGACTTTCCCCTTCTGGTGTCCCTGAGCACCTGTACCCTAGCGCAATGTTGGGTACATGGTAATTAAGTCTTATTGATTGAATTTCAGCGTGGCTTATAAAACCCATTGAGGCTCAACAAGAGAGGATCTAAGAGTAGTTACTCTTCTGTCTTAGTTTCCTCTCTACATATTCAGCATAAAACACTTTACATAGCTACATCTAGAGTGCTGGGTTTGCTTCAGGACATCAAGTAGTGACCCAAACCTGTAAACTGCATTAAATGTAGAAATGGGAAAAGTTGCACTACATTATTTGCATTTAGCACTGTTTTCTTTTTTCTTTCCTGTCCGTAATCCTATCAGAACAGACCTGCGGCCTATTTGTGGTTTCCAACCCAGCAGTTGGGAACTTCTGATCTAGACCCTCCAAGGTCTGCTGTAGTTTCTAGTTCATGAAGCATGAACCCTCCAAATGGATTTCTCCCCCGGTATATCTTACCTCTATATAAAGTAGGATGACTTGAAGCACAGAGCACACATATGAACATACAGTATCTGACAGAACTGCCTTCATGATGGGATATATATATATACAGTGGGGAGAACAAGTATTTGATACACTGCCGATTTTGCAGGTTTGCCCACTCACAAAGCATGTAGAAGTCTGTAATTTTTATCATAGGTACTCTTCAACTGTGAGCGACGGAATCTAAAACAAAAATCCAGAAAATAACATTGTATGATTTTTAAATAATTAATTTGTAAGAATTCTGGCTCTCACAGACCTGTTAGTTTTTCTTTAAGAAGCCCTCCTGTTCTTCACTCATTACCTGTATTAACTGCACCTGTTTGAACTCGTTACCTGTATAAAAGACACTTGTCCACACACTCAATCAAACAGACTCCAACCTCTCCACAATGGCCAAGACCAGAGAGCTGTGTAAGGACATCAGGGATAAAATTGTAGACCTGCACAAGGCTGGGATGGGCTACAGAACAATAGGCAAGCAGCTTGGTGAGAAGACAACAACTGTTGGCGCAATTATTAGAAAATGGAAGAAGTTCAAGATGACGGTCAATCTCCCTCGGTCTGGAGCACCATGCAAGATCTCACCTCGTGGGGCATCAATGATCATGAGGAAGGTGAGGGATCAGCCCAGAACTACACGGCAGGACCTGGTCAATGACCTGAAGAGAGCTGGGACCACAGTCTCAAAGAAAACCATTAGTAACACACTACGCCGTCATGGATTAAAATCCTGCAGCGCACGCAAGGTCCCCCTGCTCAAGCCAGCGCATGTCCAGGCCCGTCTGAAGTTTGCCGATGACCATCTGGATGATCCAGAGGAGGAATGAGAGAAGGTCATGTGGTCTGATGAGACAAAAATAGAGCTTTTTGGTCTAAACTCCACTCGCTGTGTTTGGAGGAAGAAGAAGGATGAGTACAACCCCAAGAACACCATCCCAACCGTGAAGCATGGAGGTGTAAACATAATTCTTTGGGGATGCTTTTCTGCAAAGGGGACAGGACAACTGCACCGTATTGAGGGGAGGATGGATGGGGCCATGTATCGCGAGATCTTGGCCAACAACCTCCTTCCCTCAGTAAGAGCATTGAAGACGGGTCGTGGCTGGGTCTTCCAGCATGACAACGACCCGAAACACACAGCCAGGGCAACTAAGGAGTGGCTCCGTAAGAAGCATCTCAAGGTCCTGGAGTGGCCTAGCCAGTCTCCAGACCTGAACCCAATAGAAAATCTTTGGAGGGAGCCGAAAGTCCGTATTGCCCAGCGACAGCCCCGAAACCTGAAGGATCTGGAGAAGGTCTGTATGGAGGAGTGGGCCAAAATCCCTGCTGCAGTGTGTGCAAACCTGGTCAAGAACTACAGGAAACATATGATCTCTGTAATTGCAAACAAAGGTTTCTGTACCAAATATTAAGTTCTGCTTTTCTGATGTATCAAATACTTATGTCATGCAATAAAATGCAAATTAATTACTTAAAAATCATACAATGTGATTTTCTGGATTTTTGTTTTAGATTCCGTCTCTCACAGTTGAAGAGTACCTATGATAAAAATTACAGACTTCTACATGCTTTGTAAGTGGGCAAACCTGCAAAATCGGCAGTGTATCAAATACTTGTTCTCCCCACTGTATATATATATATATATATATATATATATATTGATCCCACGTGGGAAATTAAAGTGCGTTTGCAGCAATACATGAAGACGGTAAAGTACTCACAGTTCACACAAAAACGCATACTATATACACATAATAAATAAACAAATTTAACCCAAAATTAGAAATTAATATTATAGTAAGTAGTTATTTTAATAAAAAAATATATTACTGCATATTGTAAGTATATATATATATATATATATATATATATATATATATATATTTACTGTATATATATACTGTAAATGTAATTAAAAAAATAAAAATGTACTGAAAATGTAATAAAAAACAAAAATAGTTGTATTAGTGCTGCAAAGCATTTAGTGCTCCAAAGCATGTTTTTTCCTGTAATTATCCCGTCCTGTGTACTCTTTATGAAACAAGAGCTCTCCTTTATTTAGAGGGTTATGTTTAGAAATGAAATTGATATGGTTTAAAATGTCAAGAGTGTACTGATACCAACATGGTCACACCCAAAAACTGAATGGTGTGGCGCTGAATGGTGTGATTGTTGAGGCTTGCAAAACAGTGTAATTGACGATACCCGGCACCTATGCTGTGTGATTAGAACAGAATGGAATGTGCCTGGGTCGGCATGTTAATCGCACTTTGTGGCTAGAACGGACCACTGTCATGGCGTCATCGCCAGTGTATGTCCTGAGAGAGATGAACGAGGGAGGGCAGACTCTGCCCGCTCCTTCCAGTCAATGCAGAGGCCAGAGTAGCTGTTGCCATAGTAACACATTGATTATTTAACAATTTGGATGAAGCGCTTGCCCCGGTGCTTGCCTTGATTCAGTAAGAGCCTTTGTCGGATTGCGGTCCCAAGGGTCTCTGGCCAAGTCCAATTAGGAAAGCCTGACAGGGGAAATTGCGCAGAGAGCTAATGCAAATTCACTCCTCTAATGAGCAAACTGAAGCTACAGCAACAGTTACAATAAATGAGCTGCCTATCCAGAGTATTGACTCGAGATACAGAGACATGTTTATTCATTGATTTTCCTAGGTTGCAACAGATGGAGACAAATCTGGCAGATGAGCCCATCAGTGGACACACATGGAGATATTACAATTTGACAGCAGTTCTGTAGATGTTACAGAGGTTTGTTAAGAAAAAGACGAGAAGCCAGCGTGAGAAAACGAAAGACAGAGTTTGAAAAAGTAGATGAAAGTCAAATTGTGTTTACAGTACTTGGAACGGATGTTCAGACGCGATGTGCTTGCTTGATTACGCGCGCGTGTGTGTGTTTGTGTGTGTGTTGCAGCTGGAGATAAAGTTTGTGTGCAGTGACAGCTGGCTGATAAAAAACATCCTTTAATGATTAGACATTGAATTAAAAGGAAATTATGGGATTAATTGTAATCTAATCCAGATTTGTCTAATCCCTCTCATACCCTTTAGACTTTCCCTTCTGCCACATCTGGACACCCTCCAGCCTTGTGCTATTTGTCACTCTTTCTTCTTACAGTTTCTCTATTCTCATCTCTCTCGAGCCAGTCTTATGTGACTGAACAAGCGTTTAGAGGTCTTGTAAGCGTCTGGAATCAGTCAAGATTCTTGTTCAGGGGACTCATCCCCACGAAAAATCTGTCATGATTTACTCACCTTCATGTCGTTCTAAACTTTCTTTCTTCTGTGGAACACAAAATAAGATATTTGGAGAATGATGTTTGCTTACCATTGACATTTTATGGACAAAAAAATATATGTTTTATGTTCCACAGAAGAAAGAAAGTCACAGGTTTGCAACAATATAAGGGTGATAATTTTGAGGGACACAATTTTCATTTCATTCTCTTTAATATGTTAAAAGACTCTTTTAAGTGACTAAGTGGCTTCAAATGAGATCTGCAACCCATTTTATTTCTCTAATCAGACATGGGGGACTTTATTATATCTATCCGTAATTGATTGGATTGTGAAAAGTGGGCATTATGTACTAGAATTGAGCCAGATGGTTAGAATTTGTCTTTACATTTACATTAAAAAGAAAAATAATGAAGACAATTTGGCATAGCACTGATAAATCGTCCACAAAAAGAGCACAGATGTGCATTTAAAGGAAGTAAATATAATTCATTTTGATTTCATGTCAACTTTACGCCATTAATAATTTGACTGAAAGAAACAAAAATTAAGTTAGCCATTCATGTTTAATGTTTGTATTGATCCTTAAATATCCTTAAAGGGATATTTCATGAAATGAAAATGATTTACTCTCCCTCATGTTGTTCCAAACCTGTATGACTTTTTTTTTTCTGTGGAATATAAAGAAGACATTTTGAAGAATGTCAAAACATGGACAAAAACATTCTTCAAAATGTTTTCTTTTGTGTTCTGAAAGTCATACAGGTTTGGAACAACATGAGGGTGCACTCTAGGTTCAATGGGGTTCTATATAAAATCCTAGCGATCTTCTCTCAATTTTAAAGAGCGCTTTATACTAAAAAGATTCTATATACGAATGAATGAAAGAAATGTCTCAAGTGATTGCGTAATACTTTCATGTTTAAAAGGTTAGTGATAAAGTTTGTTTACAAGATGCTTAATTCATAAAAATTTTATTTAAAAAATGTGAATGAAAACAAAATTAATTAATTAAAACTAAATCCATAAAATGATCCCATGATAGAACCCCTAAAATATTCTTATATATGAAGCGCCTGACAGAACACTTTTCTTCTAAGAGTGTGAGTAAATGATGACAGAAGTTTCTTTTTGAACTTTGAGGTGAATGTAAGCTGTATGATTAGCTGTGGCTAGCCTCCACCAGCTGTGGCACCACTTGCTCACCTGCCTCTGTCACAGTGATTTGGCTGGCTCAGATGAACCTTCAGACCCGGTCTGCTCAGAGCATTAAGAGACTGTCACTACTGCTGCTCCATCATGCTTCTCATAGTTGTGCTTTTTTTAAACTAAAAAACCTGTGCATATACAGCGGGCTGGATGTTGTTTTGAATATCTCACTGCATAACAATGGGCAGCTGCAGTTGTGTAGGGTGAAAAAAAAGATTAGAGGCTAGAAACCAAAATTCTGTATGACCTTATCCCAGAAAGCCCAGGGCTGGTGACGCCCCTATGTGACTCCACCACCTCACCTCTCCGTCATCCCTCTGCTTTTTAATCTGGGATAGAGAGTTATGAGCAGTGATGGTATAAGCCTCTCTTCAGGACATGGACACTTCAGGTCACACATCGCTTTGATACTGCTGCACATTCATCCACCGGCTCCTCCAAAGACAGCCGCAGCATCCCGGATTACTGCATCTGAAATTATCATCCTTCTTTATCTCATTTGCTTATGTTGTATGATAGAAACATAGCGATTACTGCCCATATTCCCTAGACCACGACGATGGCTTTTGCTGATGGGTTTAAAGGCCCGATAACGTAGGAGGTCTGTTGTGTTATTACAGCAACACATTTCATGCTTAATTAGCATCTGGAGAGTACTGTAATGGTACTCTTAATGGTACTGTATGGCAGGCTGTACATTCTCCTGTTTCCTTGCATCGCATTCTCTGTGCTGGAACGTCTCAGTGGATGAGAGAAGGCGGCACTGATTTTAAAATACGCTTTGGCCTTGTCTTTGGCATCTCTATGCTCAAACGTGCCAATATGCTGCTGCGTATAAGTATAATTCATTGTCCAAGATGTTCTTACATGGTGTACAGGCACATTATGCAGACATTTTGCACTTGTGTTATGCTTTTTTGCAACTATACAAGGGGGCATTGCACTTGTCAGAAGCCTTTTCAAAAACAAATCAAAATGATGTTTGACTGAAAACACAATGCTGAAGATAAAGTGATTTAGTTTGTTTTATTATTGTAATTTTGCTCCCGGTTTATGTTTGGGTGTCTATTTTTATCAAAGGGCTCTAATGTCTTTTTGAAACTGTGATTCAATTGATTCAATTAGCAATAGCAAATAGTGAGAAACCTGGGTTGTGGTGTGAGGTGGACTTTTAATGAGTTGATGATAATGATAGAAAAGATGTTTAAAGTGTGAACTTGCGATTTTATTAGCCCACATACCTTGATGTGTTGGATTCATCTTGCACCACTTGCACCACTTACTGCGTACACTACCATTAATTTTTTCATTTTAAATAAATGAATACTTTTAATGAACAAGGATGCATTTAATTGGTCAAAAGTGACAGTAAAGACATTTATAATGTTACAAAGTAATTATATTTAAATAAATGTTATTCTTCTATTGATCGAAGAATCCTGGAATAAAATGAATCCACAAAAATGTTAAGCAGCACAACTGTTTTCAGCATTGATAATGATAAGAGCCGCTCCATGAATTTCTTGAGCAGCAAATCATCATATTATGATTTCTGAAGGATCATGTGACACTGAAGACTGAAGTAATGATGCTGAAAATTCATCACAAGAATAAATAACATTTTAAAAAATAATAAAAACTTAGAATAGTTATTTTAAATTATATTATTTCACAATAATAGTGTTTTTACTGTATTTTTGATCAAATTAAAGCTGTCTTGGTGAACAAGAGGCTTTCATAAACCATTTAAAAATCTTACCAAAACTCCAAACTTTGGAACTGTAGTGTACGTTACTTCACAAGACTGAATTGATCAGTTCAAAAAATACTTAACTCATAAATGAAATTTCTGTCATCATTTACATTCCAACCCTGTATGACCTTGTCTTCTTCTATATTTTAAAGAATTTTTCAGTTGTTTTTGTCTATGTGGTAAAGCAACAAATCAGTGGGTTTGAAACATCATTTCCTTCAAATGGATAAAACATTAACTGTTGTATTTAAGATGGCACTACCCTTCAAAAAGCCATTCACCCTGACAGAGTACATAGTGTTGTGCACAGTAAGTACAAAGTGTATAGTACATAGTCAGCATTTAGTGTACTCAATAGTCAATATGTAAATAATAATGAGATTACTCACAACCAGATTTCCAATAGTTTTTACTCAAAATGGCGTCTGATGCTTGTGCACACATAAGCGATGCAAAAGCAGAAGTCTTGTAATATTGCATATGCTCACCAATGCGGATTCTTCTAGAGAGCGAACTTTTAGAGCAGGTCTTTACCCAGTGTGCATACTGTAGGTCTAGATGGAGCTGATGCTGCGCTAACCTCTCATACTGGATAGCTAGCTGTACCTGAGTGCTGTCTGCACCTGTGAGGACCTGTCACAAGGATGGAAGTGTCAGGTGAAAATAGAGGTGGCGACGTAGGAAACGCTTTTAGAATATGTTCTTGTAACTCAAATGGTATTTTCAGGTCTTTACTGACTAAGAGAGGCGCAGAAATTATTCAGCGTCTGCAACCGAAACGCAATCAGCCACAGCTGCTGTGACAGCCAGAGGGAATGTGAGGGGGGTGAATATCTGTGCAATATAGCTGAATGTTATATAAAACTGTCTGCAGTAGTTCTACCCATGCACGCAATGTAAATTTAGCAGTCAAAGTGATCTTAAAAATGTGTTACACGAGTGATATTAAAAATGTGTTTCGCGGCTGTATATGTATGTGGATTATGCCAAGCCTACTAAAAGAGGTAAATTGCACAAGTATGGCAAAATCTTTTTTTCTTGCAGTTTTCCAGTAAAAATATCAAAACATCCTTAAAGCAAGCTAAATTTGTTCAGGATTAAAATTGTGTATGAGGTCTTATTTTAGTATTATTTATATACTATTATAGTATTTATTAATATTTGAATTAGCTTTTATTTTTATATTTTCAATTTTAGTTTGTTTTAATAATTTCGTGTGCTTTTGTCAATTTTATTATTCTTTATATTTTATGTTTTAGTAATTGTAATATTTCTACTTATTATTTCAGTTAGATGACAAGACACCAAGTTTAAGTTTTTCATCTAATATTTATATTTTTTTATTTTATTTCCGCTTCATTTCAATTACTGGAAACAATTTCAGTAACACTTTACTTAAAGTCTTTATGTATTATGCATTATAAAAGTATTTTTAATGAATTAATTATGCCTTATAATGCATTGTATGGTCTCGTGAATAATTGTAACCACAGTTGTAATACATTATAATACACCTTTAGAAAGTATAATGCATTAAAACACAACGAACTACCAATTTCAGATGTAACGGAGTCTGCGTATATTATAATGCATTTTAACTGTCGTTACTATTATTTATGAAAAGATATATAACTTACATTATGAATACCTTCATACCTACATAATGTAAAGTGTTGCCACAATTTCTACTAGTTTTTGTTTTGAGTTTTAGTTAACAATAACAACACTGAAAAGAACATATCTCAAATTAAGTTTATATATGGTAGAAACATGAAAAAATAATGTGCCGATTGGGTAAAAAAAAAAAAAAAAAAGTCATTATATTCTGTTATCTTGCACAGTTTTGTTTCTTATTTTAAGAATGTTTATATTTTTACTGGAAAACAAGATAAACATAATGATTAGTTGGAAATGTGTGTGGCTTGATTACAAGAGTTTGTGATTTAGTATCAATTGGAGTGATAATCTAGTGTTTCACTCCTCAAGTACTGAAGGGGGTGGAGAGGTAGTGACCATCTCCTCTATACTGGTCAGCCGGCGGCCCTGTCAGCATCACCTCACCACAGATCAATCAGATCAATACTCACAAACACAACAAGGTTTGCATGTGAAAGCCCATGAATGTCAGTTGGTTCACTGCCTCAGTTCATCCATATGTTTTAACAGCATGGACTATTCTATGGGTAATACCTAAAATTACAGGATGACATGAATTTGTACATTCCCACTTCTTTGTTATACATAAAGGAATAGTTTACGAAAAAGTCTGTCATTTCCCCCATTTCATTTGGCACCTGTGTTATTTGCTTTCTTTTGTGAAACACAAAATGAGAATATTCTGCCGAATGTTCAAGCTGCTCTTGTGTATATGAATGTAGACAGTGACTGTCAAACTCCCAAAAGCATGAACCCCTAATTTTCTTTCTCCAACTACAGACTTGAAATATAGCACACGACAACATTTTTTGCATAAATTCTTTTGAGTTATGAAAACTTCAAATGAAATTACATTCAACCAACAAGCTACATTTAGTTAAAGGAACTTAATAATAATATTTTTAAGTTGATTACTCAAAAAAATTGTAAATTGAGTTGTAGCCATGGAACATGGACAATTTCAAGTTATCAAGACAATTTCATTGGGCCCTATCATACACCTGGCACAATGCGGCACCAGGTGTGACTCAAGTGTTTTTTGCTAGTTTCAGCCCGACGCAGTTATCATTGTCACGTCCAGCACCCCGTTGTTTAAATAGTTAATGCACTCGCGCCCATCTGTTCGCCCATGGGCGTGCTGGTCTGAAAACGAGGTGTGTTCAGGCGCATTGTTGGTGCGTTGCTATTTTGAGGAACTGAAAACGACTGCGCCATTGACCAACTGAAACCTGGTCTAAAGTCAATAGCACAGTATTCTTTTGTTTTAATTAAAGAGCACGCTAATATGCGCCTATAATATGCTTATTATACACACAGAGACGTGCAGCGGCACACAAACATTTTTGCATATTAAAAATAAAATGATTCCTCTCTGGAGAAGCGTTCAATTTTTCCACTTGAAAATTCCACCATGGCGCGAGCGCAACTGGCTTTTAAGGGGAATAGGAGATGAGACTCTGATTGGTTTATTGCACATTACGCCCAAAACACACCCATGATTTATTAAGAGAATAGGGACAACCCTTTTAGACCATGCGCCTGGCACACCGACCATTTTTCCCGTCGTTAAACTAGCAAAAGTGGATTCGGACACGTCCTAAGTACACCTACGGCGTGCGCTTTAGACCATGCGCTCAGATCGTTAAAATAGGGCCCGTTAAGTTACTACAACCTAATTTAAAAATATATATATGTATATCAATTAACACAGAAATTTGAGTTTAAATTACACACAATATTAAGTTGATGTAATGATCAACATTAGTATGACAACAGAACTCAACAAAATAATGTTTGCAACTTAAAAGGTTTAATTAAAACAATAAATTAGATTTTTTTAACTTGCAACCATGCATTTATTTAAGTTGTGGTAACATGTCCCCTGTGCACAAATCATATGAAGTACTCTTATGGTGCTTTTATGGTACTTTTGACCTTTTTAGAACTTGACAGCCCCTGGTCTTTGTCTTTCATTGCCTCCTTTTTTTCTCCTTTTGTGTTACTATAAAGAAAAAAAAATAATTTGGGTTTGGAAGGACATGATCCCACTTTGCATTTATTTGGAACTATTTTTGTTAATCAAAAATACATTAAAAACAAAAGTAATATTGTGAAATATTATTTTAAATAACATATACATATAACATATACATATAACATAAATATTTTAATATATTTTTAGAAACATTTCTTATTATTATCAATGTTGTTTAACATTGATGTTTAATATTTTCGTAAAAACTGTTGGTACATTTATTTTCATAATTCTTTGATGAATAAAATGTTCAAAAGATCAGCATTTATTTGAAATAGAAATGGTTTGTAACAGCGTAAATGTATTTACTCTCACTTTTGATCGATTTAATGCATTCTTACTGAATAAAAGCATTAATTTCTTAAAAAAAAAAATTATAATCTGATTGACCCCAAACGTTTAAATGTGGTAGTGTAATCATATCCATGCTGATATTCATGTGATATTGCTTAAACATGAAAAATTAAACTAGCCGGAGGGGAATAACACTCATAGTACTGTCTCTCCTCGGCTCGACTGCATTTCTCTTTCAGCGGCAGACCGCAGGCCGTCTGTAATCTTCACACCTCCAGTCCTGTCCTCACTCTTCCCCCTGAAGCGTCACATCATGGCGATGATGTACCATGCTCTGTTGAGACCCACTGTTCCCATGGCATGCATTTACTGTCTCCTCATGACTGCGTGTATGTGTGTGTGTGCGTGCGCGTGCGTATGTGTGAGCCGCCAGCCTCACACACTGAGGTAATGTGCATCTCTTCATCTCACAGGCAAACCCTCCCCCCATCATTGTGAACGCAGACTCACTGGATGCAGGCCCTTATGTAAGTATCTGCTTCATGCTCTCAGTACCTCCAGTAGCGCCTGCCTGCCTGACTGCCTGCCACGTGGAATTATCCCCCTCAGCCCGGCCAAACCTTTCCCGTTGTACATGAGATAATAACAATAAAAATATGCAGAGATTAAATCACAGCAGATGTGGCTTTAATGCTGAGTGCAATTATTATTTAACCGTTATAATGAGTAGTCTTTGACTGTGTTTATCAGCCCTGTGCCTTGTACGTGATTCATACCTCTCATTTTTATTGCGCTGAGTTTATAGCGATTCTGCTTTTACATAATTAATGATAGTTCTGACCTTCTTGTGCATAATTTGTTGACATTACTTCATGTCTAATGATTCAGTTTATGAGTCTATGTTACACAATTTTTCTTTTGTCTATTACAGGTGAACGGGAGTGATGGCATGTATAAATATGAAGAAATCATTCTGGAAAGGGTAAATATCATTCAGCTGTTTTATATGTCTGTTATTTTAGGGTGTCTTGTATAACTTGCCAATATTCTCATCCACCAATGCTACCTATGAAGACCTGGACACTAGATGGCAGTAAATGTTGAGCTATATGCCTGCAATTGAACTTCAGGCAATGTAATTTACAGCTGTGGTACATTATCAAAACTGACCACAAAACATTAGGGTTGTAAATGATAATAAAAATAATTTGATTGAATCACCAACAGTTTAGAAACACATATAACGATCAATCCTGATGAAAATCTATAGATATATTAAATTCTTTATAGATTCATTAAATCAGTAGGTGTAAATGACAGTTGAATTAAATGTATTGATATGCAAGGAAAAGCAAGGAAAACAGATGCTAATAAAAAAAAGTATTACACTGACTGCAATAACTTTGAATGAAAGGCCTGTTTAGATCAAACACTCAATAGGTGTAGTGAAAAAGTTACATTATTATTCTCAAGTCAGTAATTAAAAAAAAACATACGTTTTGAGTATATTTACATACTACTTAAAGAGTTTTGAAAATACCATGCAATTTAGTTAAGTACAGGTGCTGTTTTTATCTACGAAAACAAAATGTTCTTAAGAAGAGTTATATGTACTATATGCAAAGTCTTTTCGTACTTGAAGTTTGATCAATGCAAATGAATCTAAATCTATCTGCAAAGGGCCATTCATTAAACAGCAGTGGATGTTGGATTTGGGTGCATCTCTGAGCTTTCAGCATAATTGCAGGGCTGTTCTCTAACTGACATTTCTGTATGCTGAGGCCTAAATAAACTATGTTAAGATCTCACACGTTAAAAGGTCCGTGGGTGTGCACGCTTCTTTAGTTGGAGCTCTCGCAGTGGCTCTGGAGCATGGAAGGCTCACTGGGATGTCTTAGCTCCACTCTGTACTAATTTGCTGCGACCGTTGCTCGTTAATTATAGAAAATAATAAAGTGAAGTCTTTTCTCAGCTGTCTGCTTTAGGGCCTGTCTTTTGAGATGTGACTGTCAGACAGACCAGCCTGTCTCAGCTTTTTGGCACTGGAATGAAAACAGCAGAGTAAGAGGTGATGAAGTATGGAGGGAGGAAATAGGCGGAAGCGGATAGGACTTTTGGATTCTCAAAATGTGCAGCACAAATTCCTATATTTAGCAGCTAACAGTATCCATGCCTTGCTGGTGTTTACAAAGTATTGAGAGCCAGGTGTGGTGCAAAAAGCAGATGCAAATCTTATCCACAAATCTTTGTGAAACATCTGAATTTCCTTGTCTATAATATTCTACTCATGTATGTCATCAATAGGGCAACTCTGGCCTTGGGTTCAGCATTGCTGGAGGTGTGGATAATCCACACATTCCTGATGATCCAGGAATCTTCATCACAAAGATCATCCCAGGAGGTGCCGCTGCCATGGATGGGAGACTAGGGTGAGTGATCTGTCTCTCAGGGTCTAATGTTCATTTTGCGCATCTCTTGCTCTGTTCCAAAACCTAGTGAGCTGCCTAAATAGGCAGTATTTTAAGACATCATAGGCGGGCTCCCCACTCATAGGCTGTTCCAACAGTTAGACATCTTAATTATGCTGTCTAGTTTGGCCAAATTCTAAGGCAGCATCGCATGTATTCTTTACTGGAGAAGGCAATCATTTAGGATGAACTTGGTAAAAAATAAATTCAAGATGGTGGACATGGCGGGAGAAACTTAAATTATAAAAGTTATCTAATAAAAGTTCATTGTAGTTAAAAATCGATTGTTTTGCTAAGCATTTTTATCCTATTAGAGTATTAGCTTAGCAACTAACTAACAATGTCAGCTTAGCAACATCCACACGATAAGGAATTTTGGGTGAAGGGCGAAATAAGGGCGAAAAATTTTCCCATGCAGACAAGTTTGAAAGTGACTTCCGAGGGGTATCACTTTGTGCATCACTATAGTATTGACGGTGAACATTGGACTTTTTTTGTGTGTTCCAGATTGGGCAGTTAGTAATTAGGATTCATTAATTCATTGATCATGTTATTGCTGTGTTGACTTTGAGTCTCTTCTTGTGTCTAAGGGTAAATGACTGTGTTCTGCGGGTGAATGATGTGGACGTGTCAGAGGTTGTGCACAGCAAGGCTGTAGAGGCTTTGAAGGAGGCCGGCCCAGTTGTCAGGTTGCTGGTACGCAGAAGACAGGCTCCTCCGGAGACCATTTTGGAGGTCAACCTACTCAAAGGGCCTAAAGGTTAGAGGAGCTAAATGTGTACCTAAATATATTTGAGATACACACAATAGAAATTGCTGTTATGCACAATATCGCTATTATTGCCCCTATTTACTTCTTGTGCAAAATGCATCAGTGAAAATTTTCCTAACATTTCATTTCTTTTCTTTTATTCTCATTGAATTGGCTGTTTCTATTGGAAATATGCCACATTAAGGAAATAAAATGGGTTGTGAGTGTCACTTCAACCTCAAAAGATCTGGTTAAAAATGTAACTCCATTCCATTTATTCAAGGTCTTGGCTTCAGTATTGCTGGAGGTATAGGCAACCAGCACATCCCGGGTGACAACAGTATCTACATCACAAAGATCATCGAGGGTGGGGCGGCACAGAAAGATGGACGTCTGCAGACAGGCGATCGCCTACTAGCTGTAAGATTTCACACATGCACCTGTGTACTTCGCTATATTTAGAGCCAGCACATAGGCAACCTGGTTGCATGCATTGGAACATTGCATATCTTTGCAAGACCTATTTTTTCAGTGAATTTCTTTATGCTTCAATGACCACAGACACTGTTGTAGGCTATTGTGTCATATTATAGACAATATATCTCATGTGTGAAGGTTTATGGGCCACAGTGTGATTGATGTGAAGCTGAGCGCAAACTCAAACAAGGACACATTTGCGATAAGGAGAAACACTTGCATGGCACACAAGTGCCAGGGACTGAGCAGGCTTTGACGTGGTCATAAATGTCATAATTAAAAGGCTACGCATCAATCATGGCAGCCATAACTGCAGACATATAAAGTATGCCTTTACATCCCTTCCTTTCTTTTTGATTCAGTCAGGGAGCTTGATTTTGTGGACAGAGTGCCTAGAGTTGGTCAAATTTTAATTATCTCTGTCAAGTCTGTGATGTCACCAGCTGCACTGTTGCTTTTTTGTGTGTAAAGTTATAATGTGTGTAAACTAGATATAAACTAGCGTGTAGACTTTTTTTTTGGGGGGGGGGGGGGTGCATTACAAGGTTGTGGACAAAAAAATCAGTTGTGAAAGTGACACTCCATCATGCACAGGGTCAGGCAAAATTCATCTCCCTTTATCTCCCTTTTATTCAGTGAGAATTATCTATTTTAGGTGTTCAAGTATAACATTTAACTATGCATCATGTTGTTTTGTTTTAAAGTTGCGTAAAAATAGTTAATTTATTAAATAAAATGAATAAATATTTTCATAATATTATATATAAATTAAATTAAATAGTTTAATACTTAAAAGTTCTAGATGTGCCCTTTCAAACACTGATTTTTAATATTAAATCCCAAATGTTATGTGTGTATCATGTTACCTATCATCTTGGTATTGGTAACTGAAAAGTTAAAAGTATTATTACTACATTTGCAGAAGTTTTATGACTTTTTGTATTTAATTTAAATTAAATTCTGCTTCCTTACATTCAAATTAGAATTTGGACTCTGGTCACAAATGTTGATTTTTTTTTTAAAAATTGCTCCAAGTTTAGCAACATTTTTTAAATGTGCATTTAAAGCAACTGAGAAAAAGGAATTCCTTATAACTCTCTAAATAATTAAAATGTAAAAATGCCTTTATATTTTGGTATTTATTATTTGTAAGTTATTATTTTATTTATGTATGCTGCTTGGATTTATTGTGGGTGTTTAAAAGTAATAATGTATGTTTGTTATTTGCAGAGGTGTAATAAAGAAAAAAAACTTCTCTATGGTCATACGACTGAAATTTGACCAATTCGTTGGCGTCTATTGACCAGTGAATATATCAGAGAGGCAGTTGTGAGTCTAATTCGCTATATACTCACAATCCTTTCATTCCCTTAGAACAAATTGGACACATTTCTATCTGTCAAGCACTTAGCTTTCTATAGTGTGTAGGTGCCCTAAAGCTTCCAAAAGAAAAAGGACTGCGCCTTTCCAGCTTCCCCTCCCTCTCATCCTTCCTTTTGTGACCGGACGGCTGAGAGCTGGAGAATGGAACGCCGTCGTCGAATGTGGGGCCATCTAGCCTCCGCTCCAGTCGCTTCCTTCCTACATCTTCAAATGTGCTGTTGTGAACATTCTGAGTCACGCTTCAGAGACCAGCCGATGTAACATGCGTGTGTGTGTGTCTGCCTTCGCAGGTGAATAACATTATACTTCAGGATGTGCGTCATGAGGAGGCTGTGGCCGCCCTGAAGAATACTTCAGACATGGTCTATCTGAAAGTGGCCAAGCCGGGACCAGTACATCTCAACGACATGTACGCCCCACCAGACTACTCCAGCAGTACGTACCTTCTTTTGCTGCTCTCCATCAACCAACCCTATGCCCTTACTAGCTTAAAAACATTTATAAACTGTTTATTTTATAGCCCAAGCACATGGCTTTATATACTGCATTGATAAACGTGAAAATGACTTTGTGGTTAGGTCAATTCAAATATAACCTACATCCCTATCTGCTTTTATCCTTAACCCTGTAATGAAACCAAGTGGTGCAGAGAGTGAGTGCTGTGGAGTTTTGTTACAGCACTGTGGTGTAGCAGTGGGCGCTGTTTTCAGACACCCACACACACTGCACTGCTGCTCCCATCACGGCACCAATCCCTCACTCCCACTGAGAGACGAGGCTTTCACACAATCCACCTGCACAATTGCACACACAGCGGCCAAAATCAACTTTTTGCCACACCTGCCTGAATATCTCTTATTGGCCATGAAACTGTATTTTGCAGTTTTATTAAAAATATATTTTTGATAATTGAATAGCAATTATAATGAGATTATTTAGCTGTTTTTTACTTGCATATTTATATGATATATGAGATGAGCCAGTCTCTCAATAAAAGTCTCAGCCGTTCAAAAGTGCAACTATGATACTGTTCCTCAGTCAGTCGTTTTTGGTGGTGTAATCCAGGAATATTGCACATACAGTGCCCTCCAAAAGACAAAGTGAGATTATGGACAATATCAGCATGAATCCTTATCCTTATAATTTGTAAATAAAACCAGCAATAATGATTTTCTTTTTGATTAGATAATAAAAGATATACACTACCGTTTTTTAAGAAAAAAAAAAAAACTTTTATTCAGTAAGGAAACTTGACCAAAAAATTTTAAAAAAGCATTTACTGTATAATGTGACAAAAGACTTCCATTTCAAATAAATGCTGTTCTTTTGAAAGAATCCTGAGAAAAAGTTTATCACACTTTCCAGAAATACATTAAGCTGCACAACTGTTTTTGACATTGATAATAATAAGAAATGTTTCTTGAGCACCAAATCATCATATTAGAATGATTTCTGAAGGATCATGTGACACTGAAGACTGGAGTAATGATGCTGAAGCTTTGCCATCACGTGAATAAATTACATTTTAAAATATTTCACAATATTATTTTTTTATTACTGTATATTTGATCAAATAAATACAGCTTTGATAAGCATAAGAGACTTCCTTCAAAAACATAAAAAAATCTTTCCAATTCCAAAATTTTGAATGGTTGTATATATGCACATCACAATCAGGCATGCTTTTTGGCAGCTGTGATGCCTGATAACTACCGGTAGATAAAATTTTGCCCAGGCCTCATAGATTGTGTTGTCCCTTATCAATAATCACAAAATAAGGATTTATGCTTATCTTAAAGATGAACCGATCCTCTGTAGTTACCTGGTGAAATCATCTGCCTTTTTTCCCTTTACTGGTCTCGGCCTCCCTCCAGCCTTTCCCACTATGGTAGACAACCATGTCGGACACAACTCCAGCATGGCCTACATGGGGGGCATGGAGCCTAAACCAGTGTACCAGCCACCCCAAGTCACCCCCTCGAGGTACTCCCCAGTTCCACGGCACATGCTGGGGGAGGAGGACTTCACCAGGTCAGAGTCAAGAAATTAATCATCTATTCACTTACGGTCACTTGCTTCTTCACTCCAGGGTTCCCACGGCCATGAAAAACCTGTATTGAATATTGGGGAATTTTTACATTTCCAGGCCTGGAAAAGTCATACAAATAGAAATTTATACAGCTAATACTTTGGCTCTAAAATATTTAATCATCTAGAAATTGTGAATGCAATTTTAATAATAAAAATTGTAAAACAAGCAAAATTTCCTGGAAAGCAACTGGAAAAATCATGAAAATGTATTGGTCAAAAAATGTGGGAACTCTGTCACTCACTCAGATGTCACTTTTCAAGTGCACTCATGCACAAATGACAAAAAGCAACACTTGCATGTCCATATAAATATATATTTGATTAGAGGTGTACATTGTTTCCCACAATCTGTGCTACAGTTCTTCATCTTTAGTTGTTTGATTTCTTTTTGGCAATACTGTTCACATTTTATGATGTAACTGGGCAAAGATAGAACAAAGAAAAATGATTTTAAGTAGGTGTCGAGTGTGGGCTGAAGAACGTCTACGAGGTGTGTAATGCCTCTCTGTGGTGGTGTGTTTGTGAACATTTCTTTAACTCAACATGACTGGTTGAATAAAGTCTCCAACACAAATCCCAACACAGCAAACAAACACTCTGGGTATAAGTGATGCTTCTGGCATGGGGTCAAATGTCTTGAAGTTACAGCCACTGTTGCCTGGACATGAGATGGGTTTTACCTCTCCGAGCATGGACTCCCTGGAGCCTGTGAGTCACCCCAGGCCCCAGAGCTGACTTGTCCCTCTCTAGCCATCCAGCTGAAGGCATCCTCACTTCTGCATGTGTGTGTTTGTCTCCGTCTGTGTGCATGTGTGTGCCGTATGTCTTCATACAGTATGTCTCTGTGTCTGCTGTCTCTGTGTGTCTGAAAGCGCCCCATTTACTGTGTGATTTCTGTACCCCCAATAGGGCCGAGCCCATTTACAGTGCCATCCACAAACCTCATGGGGACACCAGCCCTCCCTCCCCCCATCTGTGCAGCAGGGGGTCTGGGGACGTGGGCTGCAGCCCCGCCCCACCTGCTCTGTGTCAAAGCCTGGTCCCGTACACCGGCAGGTACTAACCAATGCTTCTCGCTCTGCCTGGCTTAGCATAGCATAGCCTAGTTAACCTAATAGTTACGCCCCCCGCCCCGCACGGCCACCATTCTTCCCCCTTTCTCAGCTCAACCTGCAGTGTGGCACAGGTAAGGTCTTGAGGCAAATAGCTCCCTGCCTCGAGCCTTGTACACCTCTGCAGTGTGGAGAAGATGCCATGCATTTTTAGCTTGTGGTATTAAACTCCTTAAGGCCTGTTCACACCAACACGAATGTTCTGCACTAAAATTGGTCCAGTTTTTACATGTGATTTGTCTGTTCAGACCTGAGCTGAATGAAAATGTACATTCACTCTCTGACTATGCTTTAAGAAAAGCAGAAATTCCCTGGTTACTCTGGGACACAAAGCACTAAGTAACACCCTAGTCATGGAGAAGAAAGGAGTTCAAACGGTATTCACGTTTTTAAACAGCCGTTCAGATTTTTGTGCACAGAGATTCTTCTTCAGCCATTCACTGTTACTTTGCAAAATACTCTGTTCGTGAGCGCCACGATCCTACGACAAAGATCGCTCTCCTCTTCTGATATGTTATACTTGTTTTTTTTCACGAATATATGACTTGGCCTGAAAAAGGACAGATGCAAGTAATTGCACACGCTCAGTTGATCTCTCTCTCTCTCTTAATTAAGTAAAACAAAAATTACATTCTTCACTCTTGTTATCATGAACTTATTTAACATTCAATATACATGCATGCAGTGTAAAACAAGAAGGGCATAGCCTTATGAAAAAACAAAAGTGAACATCGCGGTTGATTGCATTTTTCAGAGGTTGGCTTGTCAGTATCGGGGTATTACAATATTGCAGTTATCGCGACAGCCCTACCAAGTTGTAGTTTTATGCAACAGCAGCGTCTCTGGGCATGTGATCAAAAGCATGAATCCTGTCGGTTGGCCAGTTTTATTCACAGTGTGATGGAAAAGAGACGGCATTGACAGCATGCAAATATTCGTGTTGGTCTGATCAGGTGTGTTAACAGCCGCTCATTCAAATTAAAATCGCACAGAATTTTGAACCAAATATTTGTCTTGGTGTGAACAGGCCTTTAGGCACCTTTAGAGTCAATAGAGAAATGAGGGCTTTATACTTTCTAACCTGGTTTAACCATGTCTATCGCGTTTTCATTATTCAGGAGTGTCTTTTTTTCTGTCAGTTAATTCTGAGTACAGACTCTTCGGGTTTAAAGGGATAGTTTACCCAAAAATTTAATTTCTGTCATCATTTACTCACCTCATGTCATGTCAAACCTGTATGGAACATAAAAAGATATTTTGAAAGTCTCCATACAATGAAAGTCAGTGGGGTCCAATGTTGTTTGTACCCCAGTGACTTTCAAAATATCTTTTTTTTTGTGCTCCACAGAAGAAAGTCACGTGAGTAAATGATGGCAGAATTATTATTTAATGGACTTGTATCTTGCACAACCTATAGTAAATAAAGACATTTTAGGATGTATTTGTTATATGTACATCTACAATAAGGTGATAAATAATGCCACTTTTTTTTCTTTTGTTATTGAAACTCTAAAAAATTATTTTAAAATATACTTAAGAAGCCTGCAGCCTTTAGTTTTGGTTTGAAAAACCAAATGGGGGGTTCTGCACCCCCAAACTCCCCCCTAATTCACACCATGCCCATTTTGTATCTATGTTCAATCTTAGATAGTATGTGAGTTTAAACCTAAGCCATCATCCGTAACCAGCCCATATAATGTCCTAGTGTTTTGTGTGCTCTCTGAAGCAGTCTTACTCTGAGTGATGTACTGTGACTGGCTGTCTGGGATGGGTATCATCTACTTTACGTACATGTGTCAGTGATTGTTGCTTAATCCTTGCATACTCACTGTACTGTAGTACAGGCTCTACAGTTATTCAATTCATTTTCACTCACTCTACATATTAACCTTTAGCACATAACTAGTCAACAGCTTATCATGACATGAATGATATGATACCTTATGCAGTTTATTGAAGAGTGTGTGCTATTAGAAGTTGGACTTACAATGTTCGGCTGGTAGAATCCATAGATTACATTGAAAGACAAAAGCTCTATCTAGAGACCATCAAAGACACTATGGGTTTTTGCCTTGGGCCAGTAAGCAACCACCCAGAACTACCTAGCAACACCCTAGCAAACACATAGCAACATCCTGACAACCTTAACACTCTATCAACTGCATAGCAATGCCCTGCCCTTTTACATGTGCAAGTAACACACACATTTTATTCAGAAATTGTGATAAAACAACATATTACAAGTGTAGGATGGGATTGGATGTAGGATTACTTCATATACAGTTCATCAGTTTGTATACTAGCATTGCTGTAGGTGTGACAAAGACTGGAGTGGTCACCAAAGATTTATTATTCTCCAAACACATAAATACACACTCATGGTACCTTCCAACACAGGAATGTTTTGGCTTCTGTTGTAGTTATGTAAATATAAACAGTAGGGCCTGCTCTTACCATAAATGTATAGGGAAGTGAGAAGTTGATTCTGCAGTCAGACTACAAATGAGTAGTGGCGCACATTCCTGAAGCTGTCATGATTCATTTGAACGGGGGAAAGCAGGGCACAAACACACACACACACACACACACACACAGTGTGCTCTGCCAATGCCCATCACACACATAGATACACTTAGACAGTCTGTCATAATGTGCTGACATGAACACGCACTCCCTTTGACACGTAGCCCAAACACACACACACATAGTATGAGGCACAATATTTAAACCTACACAGGGCTACACCTACCAAAGTACATAAATAGTGTTTATTATCCCACTTTGCACTTCACTGTGCCCAAACTAAGCTGTCAAAGTAAGTCTGAACCTTATCACAATCACCCTGGAGGTCTCCCCAGAGGCTAATAAAAGTTGTTTACAGGCACATATACTTTGTGTTGGTGTACAGTGACAGTTCACTCCTGGAGGACTCTGCCAGTGTGTGTGTGTGTGTGTGTACATGACTGAGTCACAGGAGAGACTCAGATAGGCCCTCTGCCCATCTGTGCTTCCCCCACACTAGCACGGCAGTCACAGACACATTTAGATCCCTCCATCTGACCCAGTACACACTAACGGCCCCTGGCTTCTTTACCAGCTGAATACATTATGGAGATTCGGGGGAGATCTCCCACCCAGCCTTCGGATTGCAAAACATAATCGGCCGTGCCACCAATCGAACAGGCTAATGACAATCTGCTTGCGCACCCATGTTCACAAATGATGAACATACATTTATATAACCAGACAGAGATGTGTATAATCACACAAATCTTACATTTTAAATTCAGGCCATTCATGACTATATTTGATTATGGTTTTCAAAATGGCTTCCTTGCATAACTCATGGAGTTTGTTTTTCCATTCAGTGCATTACATAATTCAGACTGCCACATACACAACTGGGGAAATATTAATATAATGCTGATAATGTTTGTCTATTTGTGTTGTGTTTATTGGACACAGAGAATTGTGCAAAGCAATTGCATTGACTATGTAGAGAATACTTAAAATACTTTGTATATAAAATACTAATATATATATATATATATATATATATATATATATATATATATATATATATATATACACACACACCGATCAGGCATAACATTATGACATTATAAGTTAATAACACTGATTATCTCTTCATCACAACACCTGTTAGTGGGTGGGATATATTAGGCAGCAAGTGAACATTTTGTCCTCAAAGTTGATGTGTTAGAAGTAGGGAAATTGGGCAAACGTAAGGATTTGAGTGAGTTTGACAAGGGCCAAATTGTGATGGCTAGACGACTGGGTCAGAGCATCTCCAAAACTGCAGCTCTTGTGGGGTGTTCCTGGTCTGCAGTGGTCAGTATCTATCAAAAGTGGTCCAAGGAAGGACCAGTGGTGAACCGGTGACAGGGTCATGGCTGAATGATGCACGTGGGGAGCGAAGGCTGGCCCGTGTGGTCCGATCAAACAGACGGGCTACTGTAGCTCAAATTGCTCAAGACGTTAATGCTGGTTCTGATAGAAAGGTGTCAGAATACACAGTGCATCACAGTTTGTTGCGTATGGGGCTGCATAGCCGCAGACCAGTCAGGGTGCCCATGCTGACCCCTGTCCACCACCAAAAGCGCCAACAGTGGGCACGTGAGCATCAGACCTGGACCACGGAGCAATGGAAAAAGGTGGCCTGGTCTGATGAATCACGTTTTCTTTTACATCACGTGGATGACTGGGTGCGTGTGCGTCGCTTACCTGGGGAACACATGGCACCAGGATGCACTATGCGAAGAAGGCAAGCCGGCAGAGGCAGTGTGATGCTTTGGGCAATGTTCTGCTGGGAAACCTTGGGTCCTGCCATTCATGTGGATGTTACTTTGACACGTACCACCTACCTAAGCATTGTTGCAGACCATGTACACCCTTTCATGGAAACGGTATTCCCTGGTGGCTGTGGCCTCTTTCAGCAGGATAATGCGCCCTGCCACAAAGCAAAAATGGTTTGAGGAGCACAACAACGAGTTTGACTTGGCCTCCAAATTCCCCAGATCTCAATCCAATCGAGCATCTGTGGGATGTGCTGAACAAACAAGTCCGATCCATGGAGGCCCCACCTCGCAACTTACAGGACTTAAAGGATCTGCTGCTAACATCTTGGTGCCAGATACCACAGCACACCTTCAGGGGTCTAGTGGAGTCCATGCCTCGACGGGTCAGGGCTGTTTTGGCAGCAAAAGGGGGACCAACAAAACATTAGGAAGGTGGTCATAATGTTATGCCTAATCGGTGTATGTATATATATATATATATATATATATCTTTATAATATCTTTAAGTATTTTGTAACTTGTGTTGAAAAATATGAAATAAAATTACTTATATATTTAAATATGTAAATAACAAATATTCAAGAATGGTTATTTGATATTTTTTTTAACTTCAACTTTAACTTTATTTAATACGGACAGACATTTTTTGTCTTGACATACACAAGTGAAGCGGGCAACATTCACCAGTTTCATGCTGAACACAATGTTCTCTCTTTAATATATAAAAATACACTACAGTTAAAATTTTTGAGTTCAGTAAGATTTTTTTTAGAAGATTTTAATACTTTGCATTGAATTGATCACAAGTTTTACCAAAAGGTTGTATTTCACATAAATGCTTCTATCTTTTTATTCATGAAAGAATCCTGAAAGAAAATGTATCATGGTTTCCATAAAAATATTTATACATTTATAAATATTTACCGTTTTACAGTATATTTGATCAAATAAATGCAGCCTTGCTGAGCATAAGAGACTTTGATTAAAAAAATATTTTAAAAATTTTACCAACCCCAAACATTGAACGTTAGTGTATAAACAAGTGTACATGTCAACCTTGTTTATGTCTAAAAGACTGAAGAATCAGAAAGAGCTTTATTGCCAAGTATGTTTGCACACACAAGAAATTTGTTTTGGTTACAGAAGAAGGTTGAGCTAATTTGTGTAATCCATGTTATTTCAACATAATTCCTAGTCAGATACTTAAGGAAATATTTGGTTTATATGTGTGTTTACGCTTAGTTTAACCGTGCAATGCTCAAATACTTAAACTTACGGTGCAATGCTCAAACATTTAGAGTGCATAAGTAGTAACTTTGCACTCATTTAAGCTATACCAGTTTAAGGCTAATGCTGCATCCAAAATCGAGTATGTCCGAATTTCATCCATACTATCCATATTCATACTACACTCTAAAAACTTTTACTATAATTTACTAAATTTTTTTGGTGAAACATTTTTACACTAAAAATATTGAGTAAATTTTAAAGCTGTGAAATCAATTACATACACCGTATGAACTGAGTAAATGTAAGTAAAAAAATTACAAACTTGTGACCGCCATTTTTGAAAATAGCAGCTAATCGAGCTATTAAATCCGTGTATCATTCGTTCAGTCGTTTTTTGATTTAATATTGAAAGTAGAAAAATTAGAAAACAGCTCGATTTTCGTTTTTTCAGAAAAACGAGATTTCGGCTTCATTTTTCGTTCAGAGGTAGAAAAATGAATAAACAGCTTGAATATTCGATTTCTACACGTGGGCGGGAATTATACGCCCCTTTCTGCTGATTGGTCATCCGAAGATCAAACTATTCCGTCATCAGTTCGTCCTCAGTTCCGCACAGCAGAATAAAAGTCCTGCGCTGCTACAGCTGTACGGATTCTTAACGCGTTTATTGCAACTACATTTCATATTTTTCTCATCAAACAACCAGACTAACGAATGGCTCGACACAACCCGTACCGGGGCAGAGCCTAGACAGGGCTTTCTTCTGTGCAGATAAAAATCCACCTCTTTGCATCAGTTGGCAGGATATATGACGGCTGTCATAGCCTATCTTGGTTAAGTAAATAAAATAAATAAATAAAATATATAAATATTTTAAACACTAATACAAAAAGGAAAGAATAATGCGTTGCAGTTAGACAACCGGAGAACAACAGACATATTAAAATACATACTCTTTTATTTTATGATTTGTGCCTTGTGTTTTATTAAAATTATAATTGATATCTCAAAAGGATGCTTGTGCGCAACACAAGCTGCTGCACACTCGTACACAGGACTGCAACACAAGATTTTCATTAAAGCCTGTAATAACTTGCCATTTCGGTTTGTTTCTCACCAGAGCGCTTGGAATATATGGCACGAGTTGCATATATGGATTATTTTACGACATACGTCACATGAGAGAGAAACACGCGAACGTTGCATTGTAACTGCATTTTATTATTAGCCTACATTCAGAAGTAGTGTAACGCACCGGTAAATAAAATACAACATTAACATTATTAACACTATTTAACATGTAGGGTATGCGTATTTTACTTCCCCTCACTGTATGACAAATCCTTAAATGAATGGTATTCAGAAAACAACAAGAATGAAAAATATAAGTAGCCATATAATAAAAATATACAGAGAAGCCTATATAAAAATATATTGTGCCATTTATTACAAACAACATTTATTTTAAACACCAAGCCTAAATGAATTTATTTAAATTGAAACTGTATCGACGTTGGGCTTGTGCATCTCTCATTCGGTCCAAAGTTTCCATATTTGCAATGTAACATTTGGATGCTATTATACTATTGATGTAAAGAAGGCTTCATACTTCAGTCGAGTCCCATACGCATATAGACTAAATCGGCATCTTCACATGCAGAGATATGAGTTTGGAATAACAGCAAGTGCTGACTGGCACAGCCTTAATATTGTACAATAGACAAATTAAATTAAGCAGAATAACTTTTTATAAGTTTGGTTTTATTTTGATAATGAACAGGCTGCGATGTCAAGTTAGCAATGCCAGAACTGGTGTTATGTGAGCGCGCGAGGCGCCATCACTTGGATTTTTTCCTCATTCGAAAATGTTTATTTTATTTGTGTACATTCAAAATGACTACAAAATGTCATGTCTTTGAAAAATGAAGAAAACAACAGGATGCGCTGCTTTAGCGTCTCGGTCTCCTTGAACATCTTTCTGGCGCACACCACAAACATGAACTAAATACAGCGAATACTGGACGCGCCTACTTTAAAAAGTCAACATTTCATTTATTTGACGTTAAATCCATGATATAAGTCACTTTGGAATAAATCATGATAAAAAAAAACGTGACTTTACAGTCCGGAAAATACGGTAGGATATAGCAAATTATTTCGCGGACACTGGTCTAAAATCGCTGGTCTACACAGAAGAAAGCCCTGTCTAGGCTCTGCCGCGGTATGGGTTGTGTTGAGCCATTCGTTAGTCTGGCTGTTTGATGAGAATGTTTTGCAATAAACGCGTTAAGAATCCGTACAGCTGTAGCAGCGCAGGACTTTTATTCTGCTGTGCGGAACTGAGGAAGAACTGATGACGGAATAGTTTGATCTTCGGCTGACCAATCAGCAGAAAGGGGCGTATAATTCCCGCCCACGTGTAGAAATCGAATATTCAAGCTGTTTATTCATTTTTCTACCTCTGAACGAAAAATGAAGCCGAAATCTCGTTTTTCTGAAAAAATGAGAAAACAGCTCGTTTTTTAATTTTTCTACTTTCAATATTAAATCAAAAAACGATTTAACGAATGATACACGGATTCTATTAGCTGCTCGATTGTAATCTCCGTCTATACAAATTACTGCAAGCTGCACAAATGCGTTGGATTCGCTGTGTTTTGATGCCGATGTAGGTTCGCAAAGCTATGAGCATCAATAGTAACGCAACGTTCACCATTGTTGATGGAAGGCTTGTTTGAGATGCATCGGCGCTGCGCAGACCGTTCGCCGTATGACATCAAAATAACTTACAGCGAGATCATACGACTCCTTATGCTTTGAATCGCTCGTACGGTACTTTGATGTCATCGCGGATCAGTCTGCGCAGTGCCGATGCATCTCGAAGAAGCCTGGTGTTTGTGTTTCCCGCTGCCTCGCTAGCGTTGCTGAGAAAGATAGGACGTATACAGTGTATACCTGGCTTTGTGGTGGCTCTCTAGCCCGTGGAAAGGCAGACCGGTTCTTAGAAGGCTCGTCAGTCGAACCAACTCCGAACAGTGCACAATTCTGAGAACATTTTATCATACGAATTAATTATATTCATTAACTTCAGAAATAAAGTCTTGTTTTATGCAAGACATCATCAGGTGTTTCAATCACGCAAAAAGACGGACGAGACACTCGTTTAGGTGACTCACATTGCGTCCCTGTATGTTGTTTTGCATTAAATAAAATGACTTTAAGCACATTGATGATTTTATAGATAAAATAAAACACAAACCTGAATTTCACAGAGGAAATGCACCAATTCTGCAACGCTGAGAAGAATGAACTTCTCTGGAGACTGAACAGAATTCAAACAGCCCGCGCTCACTCAACCGTTGAGTCGTCATGACATCATCTCGTCGGAGGGTGGGGGAGGGGTGCATTGTTTTAATCGAGTAAACTTGCTCAGTTTCTTCAGTGTGTGTTAAATATTAATAATCTTGATTTGAATTAAGTAATATTTGTGGTTCTTGAAACAGATCAATTTAATTCTCCATTCTCAAATATTTTGATAGAAATATATTAAGTATATTTTAAATAAATAATTGGTTATTCAAATACTAAATTCTTTTAGTGAAAAAAAACTTAAATATAACTACATTTTAGACAAAATTAACTGTTGGATTTTTAGTGAATTATTTTGGTATGTTCAACTCAAACTATCAAGTAAATGATATTCAGAGATTTTATTAAGTTAATAAAGTTAATTATTACTGTGATATTTACTAAGCCACTGAATTATTTTTTAGAGTGTATATAGAACATACTTTATTTAACGGTCGCAAAGTAAGTTCAAATTCAAATGTAGTACCTACTCAGACAGTACGCGATTTTGAACGCAGGCATGCAGCATAAGTTTTCATTTACAACTGAAGCAACCGTTCCCTCATTGAGTAACTATGCTTGTATTTCCCAGTACAATTGACAATTTAGAATCTAAATCTTACCAACATCATTGTCAATAAAGCAACACGATAAGTCAAGTCACTCATTTGTCATTAGGTTTCGTTTATACTGTGCAAAAAGGCAGGATAGAACATAATTGAAGCTGGTACTTTTTGGCAGCTTTACTCAGTGACGCACCTGATTGTAAACTGTTGACACAATTGGTTTATTCTTAGCTGCTCGGAGAGGCTGGAAATATCTTGAACGTCTCTTGGCGTGAAATCAAATGGGACTGAAGTATGTTCTGAGGAAGAGATCGGTGGTTTTCACCCAGAGCTTTGAAAGCATTCAGAGAAAGAGGAAGACAGAGCAGCCCACAGCAGCCATGAAAGCCATGTGATCCTGCCAAAGAGAACATGTTTTCCATGGAGAATTACGTCTCTGCGTGTTTCTGGAGAGCAGTATCCCCGGTCCACTATTAATCACCCAATCAGTGCCAGTTACTTAGAGTGAAAAAAGAAGCAGACAGACTGCATTGGGGCATTGCAACCCTGAAAACCTCTGAGCCTTGTAGTCATTCTTCAAAAGGGTCAGGAAATTTCAGCCTGTGCCACAACAGTAGGTTGATGGTGATTGGGGGGGAGGGGGTTAATCTCTATATGCCAATATGCCATAGAGATTAAAACAGAAAGAGTGATAAACACTGCACTGCACAAAAGTTGGTTGGGTGCCTTATTATGTACAAAATGGACAGATTTTACTCTCTTAATACATGTTTTGGTCTTAATATAAATGATTAAACCTGTCTTTGAAATCTTTAATTAAACTAAAGTAACTTCCTCTTTCTCTAAAACAACTTTCCTTGTCTGTTAACATCACTTAGGCCACTGGATAATTTCAGCCAATGAAATAGCTACTTAGCCATTGTTTTACATTCAGATACAGTTTATAATCGATAAAATCAAAATTGAGGATGTTTTATTGTGGTGGACAGCAGTTCATGTGGCTGGGTAAGAGTTAAGTCTTACGCTGTCCCAGCAGGGGTGATGTGTGACAGGTGATGTGGTGCTGTTTCCCATCACTCCCCTTTCACTTAGAGAAAGCGCACATATACTGTACACATACGGCACTTCACAGCCTGTCTGGAGCAAGAGACAGAGTCCTGGGAAAAATATTCTTCATATCCCTGCCGGATAGCTATAGCGGCAGGCGCCATGTTCACAGTTAACATCTCGTCTTCCTTGCCAATGGTAAAGGCCAATGTAGAGAGACGAGGTAGGACAAGCATCACCCTCATGAACAGGTAAAGTAGGTGCAGGTTTGAGTGAGTGAGTGTGTGAGTGATTGCTTGCATCTGATAACTGCTTTATCTTGTTGTGTACAAGGATGCCATGAATTGTACAGCTCTGCAATAGCAACAGATTTGCTGTTCATTTCTTTCATTTGCTTTGGTACTATTTTAATAAAAGGTGAATTTTAAATAAATTCCTTGTACTTATCTCCCAGCGGATCTTGAAAAAATCAGCATATATTCACATGATTTAGTACAAAACTAAATTTTTCTCTAGACCTACAGTAATAAGTGTTTGACCTACACTAGGCATGAAATTAACAAAATCATTCATATCATTTAATCAAACTGATCTTAATGTTTAATTAAAGCATCAGGGTTGTGTGCCATTCAGAAATAATTTAATTTAATTTGAGCTAGCAAACACGATGTGGAATTGCACTTTGAACTTAAATTAAAATTGAAGTAGAATTAAAATGAATTAAAACTCAAAATAAATTGATGAGACTATTTTAGATAGAAAAGCAATGTTTGTGAAGACAAACTTTAAATGTTGGCTTGAGAAAGTTTGTTCGAAAAAAAAGCTTAAAGGTTTGAATGTTTATAGGCTTGATGGTAGAACCAGTTTGGTAGAACAGTTCATTTCCCAAAACCTATTGTCTATGTTGAATGTCTTTGAATTGCAATTAAATTCCTCTTCCTGTCATTTCAGTTAAACTTGTCTTTCTGTGGAAATTCAACTCCTTGAACTAAAAGCGAACACATTTTTAAATTATTAATTATGCACAACGCTTTATGGTATATCTATATGGTTTTAACAGGTTAATCAACCACAGTTGTTTATCATACATGTTCCAAATAAGTGTGTGTGAACTTTTGCAATTTGTCAACTTAGAGCAGGATAGATTGCAAAAGAGAGGAACTAATAAATAATGTTGTGTACAAGAGACCCATCAGAGCGACAGAAAACAGGGAACTGTTTTCCAGGTGATGGTTTTAATGTGTGTCATGTAATAAACAGAGGTTAAAAAGGTGATTAAAAAAACAGTTTTGCAAAACCACTTGCATTAAATGTATGGACATAAGGTTCTCAGTAAATTGATTCACACTCCAGTACACCAATAGATCACACAAAGTACACCACAGTCAATTTGTGTAAGTATGTATTATCATATTTCATATGGACCAAACACTTCCTAAAAGCACAACTCGCTTTCAGCGTCATGGCTGTCGAAAGCTAGCCAAGTTCTGTGGTAGTGAGTACTGAGAAACGTGTACTGCCCTGCTGAAAGCAGGGAGTTGTTACTACAAATGTTGATGTGTGTTGCATTTTTGGGAACTATGGTGTGTTATTTTGCAGTACATTCAGAAAGGGTTTTTGACGGCCCCTGAATGTAGTTCAAGTCTCGCTGGTGTGCCAGCTCTGGGCATTCTGGAATGCTTCTCTGCCTGCAGATGAATCACGGCTGCTAAAACAGTACCGCAGTCCTGCACAAGGCAGGAATGAGCTCAGTGTGTGAATGTGTGTTGTGCCTGTGTGGGAAAGTGTGTTAGTTATTGGTGTGTATGTGTTAGCGCTCATTTCTGGAGCAAATCTGGAACACTTGTTGTTTAGCTTTGGATGAAAGTTTGCCAGTCTCCTCTAGTCGTGACTAGAGCGTTGTGTTTTCTCATGGATCTGTTCTTCTCGATTTCCTCTCTCAGTAAATGACAGGAGGAAAACAAACTTCTGGCTAGACTGAAACATTATAATTGTTCCTTTACCCCATGAATTCATATTCTTTTTTGATGCTCAGAAATGTCTTAATGTGGTTTTTCCACTAAGCCTGTAAAAATAAATCTGCATTGTTAATCCTTTTGATATTTTATTTTTTTTAGAAAATCACAAAAATCTAACCTTTCATTGAAGTAAAATCACTTTAAGAAATAAATGTTTTCTCCAAAAACACGTTGGCCAGAATTATTGGCACCCTTTTATTAAATACATTTTTTTAATAAATACTTCTCATTTTCTATAGGGTTCAGGTCAGGGGATGGCCATACAGAAGCTTCAATTTGTGTTCAGTGATCAATTTTTGTGTTGATTTTGATGTTCGCTTTGGATCATTGTCCTGATGGAAGATCCAACCACAGTCCATTATTATTTCTTGTAGAGGCCACCAGGTTTTGATTTTTTTTTATCTGTTGGTATTTGCTAGAATCCGTTATACCATGTATCTGAACAAGCTGTCCAGGACCTCCAGCAAAAAAAATAGGCCCACATTGCACCAAATCCATCTGGTGTGTTTGCTTCTAAAAAGCTCTTTTTATATTTTCATCTGATCATAGAACCTGGTCCCATTTGAAGTTCCATGTCGTGTCAGACAACTGAATATAGTGGAGTTCGTTTCTGTATGAGCGAGGAGGATTTTTCTTGAAACCATCCCAAACAACATGTGGTGATTTATAGGGGTTTTTAGATTTTTTTTAAAGGCTTTCTGACCCCAAGACTCAACTAATCTCTGCAATTCTCCATCTGTGATCCTTGGAGAGTCTTTGTCCACTCAAACTCTCCTCCTCACTGTGCATTAGGACGATATAGACACATCCACTTCCAGGCAGAGGCATAATATCTTTAGTTGATTGGAACTTCTTAATTATTGCCCTGATGGTGGAAATGGGAATTTTCAATGCTTTAGCTATTTTTTTACTGCCACTTTGCATTTTGTGAAGCTCAACAATCTTTTGCTACACATCAGGGGCCGTATTCACAAAACATCTTAAAGGGGTGGTTGATTATGATTTCACTTTTTAAACTTTAGTTAGTGTGTAATGTTGCTGTTTAAGCATAAACAACATCTGCAAAGTTACAACGCTCAAAGTTCAAAGCAAAGGGAGATATTTTCTTTTAAAGAAATTGTTTTTTAAGGACTACAACAAACGGCTGGTAGGGACTACACAAGCTTCCTCCCGGGTTAGTGACATCACTAACCCTGAAATTTACATAAACCCCGCCCCCGAGAACATGCAACAAAGGGGGTGAGATTATCATGACAGAATATGCTAATCAATGACTTGAAGATAGTTAACTCCACTTCAGCTACATAAATTCATCAACTAACCATTCAGGAACATTTCATTCTACATGTTGTCACTTCTTCTTGAGTCTCTCCATCATTGTCCAACTCCGGTTTCATTGCCTGTCTGCATGAGGTAATCAGAGCTGCTAACACAAGCTCTTGAAGCTCCGCCCTGTGAGCAGCAGCTCATTTGCATTTAAAGGGACACACAAAAACGGCACGTTTTTCCTCACCCTCAAAAAGAGACAATTTTAACATGCTATAAAATTGATCTGTGGGGTATTTTGAGCTAAAACTTCACATACACACTCTGGGGACATCAGAGACTTATTTTACATCTTGTAAAAAGGGGCAATCAACCACCCCTTTAAGGCTAAAAGTAGCTCCTAACTAGCCGATTTAGGAGAAACTCTTAAAAATAATAGGCGTGTCAGTCCTAATTTTAGGACTTCTAAATTTTTGCTCTAAGAGTATTTCATTTTCATTTAGCGCTAAAACCAGCTCCTAAATCTGCGAAACATTAGGAGTAGTCAAGAGGACTCCTAAGTCGCTAAGACCAAATCACAAACAATCCTAATGGATGTTGCAGACCTTTCTCCCCTTTCTCTCTTCCTCTTCGGAAGAACTCTGCAACTACACAAATTTAGTGCCGGTCACGTTGGAAGTTACCTAGCTGGGGACTATTTTCAGGCGCTGCGTAATATCATTGCGCCTGCTGCACCCATGGTACGGCAGCAAAGTTCCTTGATTATTACGCAGGAATGAGAGTATAGTTTCTAGCCATATCGGTCTAGAAAATCGCAACTTTTCATTTTCCGTCGGTCTTAGTACACGATGTAACTACAGAAGAGTCAAGTTTTAAATAGGAAAAATATCGAAAGACTTCGGTCATTTTTGAGCGAGATGCTAACAGTCTAATCCGATTCAATGAACTATGCTAAGCTATGCTAAAAGTTCTACCGCCAGATCCAGAGATCGGCTGAATGGATTCGAAAACGCTAAAACTCAACTGTTTAGCTCTAGGGGAGTTGGAAAATGAGCCTATTTTCAAAAAAAGTGGCGTGTTCCTTTAACTAAGAACTTAGTGGAGAACTCTTAGTGCTAAGATAAAATGTTTTGTGAATACGGCCCCAGAACTATATTCTTTGGTTTTACTCATTGTGATGAATGATTAAGGGAATTTGGCCTTTGTGTTTCCTCATATTTATACTCCTATGAAACAAGATGTGATAGCTGGACAATTTCATGCTCCTAGTCACCTTGGTGTGCTAAAAAAAAGGTAAATATGAATGGGAATATACTACAGAGATATTTTACTCGTAAAAAATTCTAGGGGTTCCAATAATTGTGGCCAACATGTTTTGGAGAAAAACATTTATTTCATAATGTGATTTCCCCCCCACTTTAAGTTCTTTTACTTGAATGAAAGGTTAGATTTTTGCGCATTTTTTGAATGATCAAAAAGATAAACAATGCAGATTTATTTTTACAGCCATGTTTGATCATATTTACCAAGGGTGCCAATAATTCTGGCCATGACTATATGTCTGTCTTCCATCCCCTCCCTGCTGCTGTGGTGATCCGAGTTTATCCTGATCTTTGACACTGTCGTTCTGCTTGGCAGGGAGCCGCGGAAGATCCTGCTGCACAAGGGTTCCACAGGTTTGGGGTTCAACATTGTGGGCGGGGAGGACGGAGAGGGGATCTTCGTGTCTTTCATTTTGGCAGGAGGGCCAGCCGACCTGAGCGGAGAGCTGAGGAGAGGAGATCGCATCCTGTCGGTCAGTAACTGTCTGTGACACTCAAGTAGAAATTGTAAGGATTGACAGCATTAAAATACTACCATTCAAAAGTTTGGGGTCATGTTTTTGAAAGAAGTCTTATGCTCACCAAGGCCGCGTTTATTTGATTAAAACAAAATACAGTGAAAAGAATGTTGTGAAATATTACAATTTAAAAGAACTTTTTTATTAATTTGTCACTTGATCCTTCACGTGAAATCATTCTAGCATGCTGATTTGCTGCTAAAGAAATTATTATTATCAATGTTGAAAACTGTTGTGCTGCTTAATATTTTTCAGGATTCTTTGATGAATAGAAAGTTTAAAAGAAAAGCATTTATTTTAAATAGAAATATTTTGTAACATTATAAATGTCTTTACTGTCACTTTTGATCTGTATAATGTATCCTTGCTTAATAAAAATATACATTTCTTTTTCTTTAAAAAAAAAAAGAGATCTTACTGACCCCAAACCTTTGAACGGTAGTGTATATTAAATGGAATGAAAGAGGAATGGAATTTTTCATGATTTCTCATACAGTCTCCTCTTAAAATTGTTATGAAGTCTTAGAGCTGACATTGCATCATGTGATTTGCATGAGTGTGTGGCGTGTGGGGGTTGTTGCTTTAATCTGTTACCATGGTTTTGTCCCAGGTGAATGGTGTAAACCTGCGTAATGCTACCCATGAGCAGGCTGCTGCTGCACTGAAGAGGGCTGGACAGACGGTGACCATTATTGCCCAGTACAGACCAGAAGGTAGAGTGGCTCTTTCAGTGTGTATCCGTGATGTTTGTCACTGCAAAAGAAATTGTGCTCCCTAGGACAATGAATGAGATTAACAATGAGAATAGATTTGAGTTTATGCATGCAAATTAGTTTTTTTTGTAGGGACTTTAAGAGAAATAAAATAATTAATTAAAATAGATCAAAACTGTGTTTCTAAGAAAATGTCACCATTATGTGGGATTATTGCATCAAGACCCCAAACTGCCCTTGCTTTCTTCACACACCCATGTGTTGTGCCTGTTGTGTCTTGCCTGTTTCTGTAATCACTCCAACACAGAGGCATACAGTACTACTGTAGCTTATATCCCCTTAAGAAAGGTGAACTTAGCCTCACCTAGTTTTACGAGAAAGAATCCTTATTTGCAAATGAGGAGGGGGGTGTGTGGGGTGTGTGGGGTGTAGACACTCATTTTTAAGTGAAGTGTTCAATAATAAAGCTGTAGGCTATTCAAAACAATGCATGGAGAAGCAGCCCAACTGCAACTGTAGTTTCACTGAATTGATTGGAATGAATCGTTTTTTGAGTCAGATCTTTTTAAAGAATCACTTAAAGCGGTTCACAATACCAGTTTCAACAATTAATTGCAGCAAATAATAGTTAGGTACTAAATGACTTTTATGAGATGAATCATGGTTGCAACAAACTGAACTGGGACTCCATTTTGGGACAAACTTGTTTATTAGCGGAACTTGATCTTGATCGGAATGTTTTATCATGTAATGTGCCACACCATGTGTCAGGGACAATGCGATGGCGTTATTTTTTTAATTAAACAATTAGTCATGTACAAACAACATGGCAATTTCAGTACATCTTTGCATTAGAATATACAGAACAGGTGAAATACAAATACAACAGGAAAAAACATAATAGTAACATAATAGTAAAAACAATCAAACAAACAAAAACATTAAAGGGGCTAGGGTTTTTTTGTAAATCGTATTCTTCTATAATGGAAAAAAAGATTGATTGCATTTTTGTTTTTCATCACTTTGAGGGCTTTTGTATAAGAAATAAACGCATTATGAAATGTACAAAACATGTTCAAGTTCACACTTCAAGTAAGATTTGTGTATATAAAATGTTCCCAGCATGTGGATGTTGTTAACCAGGAAGTTATCTTTGTTATTGTTCATTACAAGTCCATAGATACTGTCCTTTACAGTGATGTCTTCAAGGAGAGGTACCTTTGGGAAAAAACAGTCATAAATATCAGACCAAAAAGCCTCCACATATATACAATGAAAAATAGAATATCCGTGGTTTCAAAATATACATTTATTATTAGAGTCAAATCCAAAGTCGTAAGTATTCACTGGATGGATATATCCCATTTAAAATTTTAAAGCAAATTTCTTTAATTTTGGGAGGTAAAGGGAATTTTAAATATTTGGTTCTAAGTAGGCCTATGTGAATGTACCTTTTGAGAAGTTGTGTGAAATTGAGTTTCGATAAGCTACTATATGATAAGAAATGTTATTAAATCTATTTCTAATAATTTTGTTTGAACGTTGACTTCCTTTAAAATCACAACCTTCAATTGAAAGTGGTGGGAGATGCGGGGTCATGGGGATAGAATAATAGATTCGAATTTGGCCCGACTGCAAATTTAACTATATTTAACAGAAATTCTCATATGATTTAATACCAATATTACTATCAAATTAATGTGACACTGACCAAATACCTTTCTTCATCCAGTCCTTGTCATACAGTGATTTGTTCCTAACTGTAATATATCTATTGTTCCATAGTGGTGTGAAGTTATGACTATATAAAATCTTCCAGTATAACGTGACCTGTTGGTGAAACTGGGATAGGCGATAAATAATAAATGAATCCGGTTCTTTGAAGCGAACTGTTCAAAAGAACCGATTCGCAGAAATGAGTCCGACTTCCCAACAAAAGTTCACTCACTGAATGAAAGCACTGGGAAGAAACTGTGCCAGAAGTGGGAGGGATCAACCTGAGAGGAAAAAAGGGGGGGAAGAACTAAATGGACTAGAACCACAGAGTGGAAGAAGCGCTTGACTTTACAGTTTGAAAGCTTGTTTTTGGCGCAGGGTTAGCTTTCATCTGCTGAATCACTATGAAAGTCTCTCTGACGAGAGATATGGAATAAGCGCGCGCTGGTCGCGTGAGTGGGGCGGATTGAAATCCCGCGTCTCGAGCGCGAATGAGACTCTTTTTTAAAGAAGAAGGTGCCGCTGTTGGAATGGGAGGAGCAAAGCAGGACAGACCGAAACATTTTCATTGAACTCTTTACTATTTATTTACCTTTCGTGTCGATTTGAAACTAAAGAAAACGGTATTTTCCTCCTTACGCCGCGGTGCGGCATTCACTAGTTTATTCTCTATTGTTTTTTCTTAACTTAACGTTACCTAAAATGTTTTCGAGTGAGTTGGACAACGAGAGGTTGAGCTGAACACAGCACTTTAGCCGCCCCGGGTAAGATCACTTCAACTCATAATCATAAAGCATTTACAGGAAAGATTTGTGTAAAGTACTTGAAAACCATCAATGGGATGTACATCTAACGTTACGTTACATTGTCTATTTAATTGCTTTATATCCTTTAATACGCTGTGGTGAGAAGGCAAGCGACGCTGTTCACAATAGATTTCTATTAGCTCAAGTTGCATGTTCAACCAAGTGTAGTGCTTTGAAAGATTAATGAAAATCATGAAAACCATTTAAACAATTTATTAAGCTGCTCAGCCGTTGGGCTGACGTCACGAATATTGTTTCTAGCCTAGACTGTTTGTGTTGCTGCGCGACACAGGTAAACTGTTTGCTCGAGGATTTCGTGAGAAATATTGAAGCCATAAACACGACAACACAGTAACGTTAGCAAGATATTTAGTGCTTCATATGGGACATTATCATAATCAAAATGGTGTTTTCATTCTATATGAAGAGTAGGGTAGTTCACCTTTGAGCTGAACTTCAGTTCTGTCAAAATGATCCGGGATATTTTGCACTTTGAGGCCTGACGCTTCGCCGTCATGTTTGTTTAATGCTTTATTAGCCTACATGGAGCTTCCTGCAGAGCTCAGGACAGGTGCAGGGAAGGGCTTATTCAGGAAGTCACTTTGCCTAAAAAATCTTAAACATTAATGTCATTTAACATGACACCTTTGTGAAATACTTTTTTCTTTATATTAAATGTGTTGCTGCTTCTGCTTATGATTTGACAAATGTCAAATAATTTCCCTAGACCAAGAATATCATGTCAAAGTCAAAGGTGGTGTTAACTAGCTGTAAACACTAAATAGAAGACGTAGACACATTTGACTGGCACCGAGGATAGGGAATCAATAGTCCTTGACAAGATTTGAAGTGTACTAACAGTCATTGTAACTTGTAAAATGTATTTTTTCAATGCATAGTTCATTCTCTGGTGTCTATGTGAGCAATGACAGGAATGTTGCAGTGTAAGTTATCTGTTTCGGCACGCTCTCCCCCATATTCCTCCTTAGTCAGACGCTTCTGATGTATAAATGGACTGCCTCTCCCTCCCAAGGGCCCTTACGTCTACATAGAAATAGAAGTGACACATTAATTTGTGCCAGAATAGCTCATTGAATTAGGTGGGAACCAGCACTATGAAAGACATTATGGCTTCTTACTTGAGTGTGTGTGTGTGTAAGAAAGAGACGGTCTATTTGTAGACTGGCTTCTGTTAAAATTTGAACTCCTCATGTCATACATTAACTTAGGGGCAGTGATTGAACTTGAACTGTGAAGCGTTTGTGTCCAGCATGGAGAAACGTTCACAACACATTCTTTTATTTGTCCTTGCATTCCGCATTTACACTTGAATGACATGTTATATTTTTTTAAAGTCTATATTAAAAGGAATATCTATAGGAATTTCGGCCTGGGATTGCACATAATTTGACTCATTTGACTCAATTTTGACTCACACCCAAAGTGTGCGCACATAAAGCCGCCTCTCAGTACTAAATTGAGTTTGTAACAGTATAATACATCCGTGCGTCAGGTTTTAAAGTGACAGCAGCCTGATATACCTTGCTGCCAAATTATGAGAGAATATTACAAATATCTGTATGGTAGTTTTTCCCCATGGTATCGATGTGAAAATGCTAACTTTGGAAAACCACAGTGGCTGGTGAGCAGAAAAGTTAATGTCAAGCCCTGTATCTGATTTATCTCATATAGGATGCGTTTGGTTAAGTTGATTAACGCGGTAGTAAAGCCCTTCAGTTTACTTCAGTGATCATCTTTAGCTTCAGCGCATACTTGCATAGTATTATAATGGGAACAATATTGTAAAATGTTGTGAATTCTTTGGGTTTAGTTGCTGTGTTTCAGCATCCACAACAGGAGTTAAACATTCTGACAAGCACATAACTTAGTACATTTGCGTCTTTTTTGTGCAGAAATAAGTTGTAATATTATGTTTATGTTGCATAAATATCTGATTAATCTCATATAAGTTGAGTTAATTAACCCGCTGGCAAAGCGCTTCACTTTACTCTTCAGCTTTAGCGCACACAGTTTAAACAATGCTGTTATTCCAAACAGTAATATTCATTTTAGATGTTTCTTTTTCAAAAAAACATTGATGCATTAGCCTATTAGTAATAACTAGGCTAGCACATTTCTCATATTTTCATCAACAATATGGTTTAATGAAAATCATTTAATTATTGTCTGTTCATTGGCTGTTCCATTTTATTTATTCATGGCACATGCATTTTGATTCTTTATACAGAAGTAATGTTGTCCAATGACATGTTTGCATTATTTAGGCTTTTTTTTTTTGTAGGGCAGTAGTAGATTTTTTTTCATAAGATTTTGGTCATATTGCCCAATATATATCTCAGTCAAGATTTTCATATCGGTGCATCCCTATGGAAGAAACTTTGTAATATACATAGCTTATAATAAACAACCAGTTAAGCATCACTGCTTTTGAATGGAGAGGTGTGCTGTTATTTTTCTAAGTGATTAGACTTGCAATATTTGCCTGTCAGACAATAAAACTTAGACTTCGATTAAAACAAACCCTGGTGCGATTGCTCTGTTAGTGTGGTTCATTTGAATAAGTGTGAACGCTACCATCTGAACCCTGGTGCGCACCAAACAAGCAGACCGATGAAAAGATGGGTCTCTGTCCACTTCCAAATGAACTCTGGTGCAGTTTGAATGAAATATGAACTCAACACGGACCAAAGACATGTAAACGAACCAAAAACAGGACATGATGTCACAATATGTGAGCCTTAAAAGGACAGAATGCTCAAAATACCATTTTTTTTCTCGTCATAGTTGCGATGTATCAGAACCGTGTCTCCTCGCAGCAGATCTTCGTTTGTGCGTGACGCTGTTTTGACTCCATTACACATTTTATAAGCTCTTCACGAGTTTGCAGCTGGTGCAAAATACCATCATATGTAGACTATGCACATACAACGAGCACATTTAGCCCAGCATACAGCATTGTTTTGGATGACGGTAAGTTCCGTCATGAAATATACGTAATGAAAGCCGACCAATCAGGTTGTGAACATATCCCTAAGCCTTTAGGTTTGGTGTTAAAATGCCACTGTGAACGCTAAGCGGACTAGGACTAAATCTTTTTTTTTTTTTTTTGGGTCCAGACCAAACGAATTGAGTGAACCGAACTACAAATGTGAACACAATCTTACAATGAAGGAGGGACCCAAACCATAGACCGCAGAAACATGGGGGTGGGCTCATTTGACTCACTAAGCAAACATCCAGAACACCCTGGCAACCGCATATCAATGCACTTAATGAACACTTAGAGCATCTAAGCAACTGCATAGTGTTTGTGATTTAGCTGTTATAGTTCCATGTAGAAACAAAACAAAAAAACATTGAAGAATAATACCTTGGTTTAAAAAAAGGATCCTGACACTCAAAAAGGAAAAAAATCATAAAAAAGGCACTCAGTCTCCAGTTCTGTGAAACATTTACTTTATTTGCACTCTATTTTTAGGGCCCGAGCACCGATGGTGTGAGGACACTATTGGAATTGCTCAGCCTATTATTATTATTCTCCCAAATGAATCGCATTTTTGATGGCCTAAACATGCTCGAAAACTCATGAAACTCTGCACACGCGTCAAAAGTGGTGAAAATTTACGTCTGATATGAGTTTCAGAATTAGGCGTGGCAAAATGGCTCGATAGCGCCACCTACAGCATTTCAACGAAGTGCCCCTCCCGCTACGTTTCATGTACAGGTATGAAATTCGGGAGACATGTAACAGCCCAATACCTACAAAAAAGTAGGTACTGAGGTACGAACTCCTCCAAGAGATTTAATCAGATCAACATCATATTTGCACAGTCTAATCTAAAGGCCTTTGCGACGTTAAATTGTGAAGATCTTCAGTTTTCCCTGAAGGGTGTGTCCGTGGCGGCCTCACAAAGTTCGATGTTTCGCCATAAAACAGGAAGTTGTTGTAACTCGGGCATACAATGTCCGATCTGCCCCAAACTTCACCTGTTTGATAATAGTCCAGGCCTGAAGACATCTACATGCCAATATTCGGTTATAGTCAAAGCGCCACCTGCTGGCAGCAGGAAGTGTGGCACATTGAAGTGACTTTGCCATATTTCTCCTATATTTACCCACTTAAATGCATGTCGCCCACTATTCACTGTTTTCCTGAGGCCACCGGGTGGCGGTGCTCCCGGGTGCGAGGGCCCTTTCATTGCTGCTTGCAGCTTTAATTGTATTTGTACTTTATTTGCACTAACTTTTTAATGTTTTTGGCCTGATAAAATAAATGTTTCAGGCAGTTGCACACGGAGACAAAAGGTGTCAAAATTGTACCTTTAGGGGCACAACAGCTTGTCACTGGGGCAGTACCCTTAAAAGGACATATTTGTACCTTTTTTACCACAATAAGGTTCATAGTAGTACCTTAAGGTACGTATTTGTACTCTATGGTACTATTATGCACCCTTTAGGAGTAAAAAACGTACAAAGATGTCCTTTGAAGGGTACTGCCCCAGTGACAAGCTGTTGTACCCCTAAAGGTACAATTTTGACACCCTTTTTCTCTGTGTGTGGAGACAATTAGCTTTTTTTTTTTTGGACTAATTTTAATATAAATCCATAGTTGTATTTTTATTTTTTTAGGGATGTACAGTATATCTGTGCCATATTGACTACTGAGCTGGCTGATATTATATTTTTATTAATGAGTATTATGAGTATTGGTTGTATATCGACTGATAATGGATATTTAGTTAGTGCATGTGTTTCTCCATATTTTTACATTTATATTACCTTTGCTGTCATCTAACACTCATTTAAAGTTAATATCAAATTATTCTTTTTTTAATAACACTATTAAATCTAATCTTATACAAATCAGAAAAGGAATATGCATTTTTTTTTATATAGTAAATTATTATAATAAAGACTATTTTCTACAAGGAATCATGAGATGCCACACATGGCTTATTAAATCAAAAGATGGAGTAAATACATTCTGTTTGTGGCACTAACCTGCATGCCTGTTGAGAGCGCTGTGCTAATCATAACCTAGCCCCTATACATGCTTTCAAGTTGAAAGCACATGGCTGCAATATTATATAACTGCACTGACAAAGAGGCAGGCTGCAGCCAATCCCCACTCCCCAAAAATAAAAGCCCTGCACATAATGAAGGCAAGTGGGGCCATGTGAGTGTGAGGCAGAGCTGCCCCAGATTCTCCCCAGGTCTTATGTTGATGGGTCACACTTAACGAAGACCTTGCGCTTTAGCATTAGCCTTTGTATGTTGGGAACTGTGTGTCTGACAGGCTGAGAGAACCCAGCTGTCTGTGTCGTCTGTCATAGGTGTATTGTATTACCCATAGACTTTCTGACCAGTGGGGTGAATTACTCTCTGTTTATTCTGTATAAGATGAGTGCAGTGGATTTTGAAGCTTCTGATGTCTGTAATTAGCATACTAACCTTTATATTGCAGACTTTATCACAAGGCTCTTTACCTATAGCTTCTCTTTTTTCACTATAATTGTTTTTTCAACAAGTTTTTCTAGCTGTTTCCTCCCACCTCTCCATTGGGGTGTTCCCCTGGTTACAGGCAGGTGGTGTCAGGTTACTTTACCTTGCCCTGTCATTCCAGCATGTTGTTAACCCATTTGTGACAGACAGGGCGTTTACAGAAGAGCTCCCTGCAGGCGCGGTTTCTGCTGACATTGAAGTCCAAGTTTCGGCTTTGCATTGAGCTTTAGACTTGGAGTTACTACCGTTATGAGTTTTCAAGTTCTCATGTTCTCATAAAATTGAAATTCTTGACTCAGATTCTGTTTTTTTGGAAGCTCAGATTTGGAAGGTTGACTTTCATAAAGAAATCATAAAGTCTTTGTTATGGATGATCTATATTAGACTTCCAAGGTAAATCCCAGTGCTAAGAAAACAATAGTCTTTTCTCGGCTATGTTATCCTTGTTTGCCCATGCATTTCGCTGTTTGCATGTCCGTGTGATTCGGTTGCTAAGCTTGTGAGTTGCCCTACCACACTGCAGCAGAGGTGTGCACGTTTAATTAAAAGGCCACCATACAATCAGCCATCATGCTTCAGTGCTGCTTCAGAAACGAAAGCCTTGTTCACTATGAAAAATGACTACGGTCCGACGTTTGTTGGAAGTTTTCATTCCGTTATACTGAATAGTGCATGTTCTACTTAATTAATATGCATAATTAATTATCTGGCAGGAGATATTACCGTATAGCTACACATGATTAATATCCATCTGTTCTCCGCGTCATTAATCAGTTCTCAATAAGCTGCTGAGCTTTCCTTCTCTGCCCTGCTCTACAAGCGCTTCCACTCATAAAACCTGGAACAAAGCCCGGAATATTACTGTAAATATAGGTGTTGCTGACAGATTGTGTGCCTTGTCTCTTTCCAGAATACAGTCGTTTTGAGTCCAAGATCCACGACTTGAGGGAGCAAATGATGAACAGCAGCATGAGCTCTGGCTCCGGGTCCCTCCGCACCAGTGAGAAACGCTCCCTCTACGTCAGGTATCTTCTTCATCCACAGATTCCTTCATTCAGTTGTACTGATATTTATTATATTTTTTTTCAATGTTTATAAAAGTGCTTTTCCAATCAGAGGAACCTTCATTTCGATCAAACGGCCATAGTAGCCGATTAGATTCAAAATGTTTGATGTAAAATTCTAGTTCAAATAATCAAGGCATGTTTGAACTTGAGTATCAGCTGTCTTGCATTAAATTCCAATAATGCACCATTTATTTCTAAAAAGTGTTCAATTATATATATTTGTCATCAACACATGCATTTTGTTTGCAGTGAGACTTGAAGCAGTGAAAAGAACTGAAATCATTTTTGTAGTGCAAAGATATCTTATAATATTATTGGTAACCGTCGGAAATATTTGTATTGATAATTCTACTCTAAAAAGTTTTACCAGTGTTTCCAACCTTATTGTATGTATTCCATACTCATTAAGTCAGTTTAAATGAAGAGAAGTGCTTGCTCTGCTGTTTTGAGGCATACTGTATTATATTATAAAGAAGTTTAGAGTCCATGGGACTGTAACCAGTGTCCCTGGATATGGCAGTGAGAGGAAAATTAATTTAAGAACAACGAACGATTGTGCAAATGGGTAAAGGGAGAACCAAGAGAATCTACAAAACCGATCCAAGCTGACATCTAGCTCAAGGTGCAACAGTTTAGAGTCCAACCACCTGTAACTGTCTGAATGAAAATATCTCCATGGTAGAAAATGCAAGAAGACTCTTGTTTTGGTGTCTGTTATGCTGTCTCTGGCACTGGGTACCTTGAATCTTTGAATGGCACCATAAAATCAGAGATCTATCAAGTCATTGTGGAGCAGAAAGTTTAGCCCTGTTGTTAGAGATTTGTACTTGAGTCACAGGTCGTGGCCTTCTCTAGCTGCCTCTCCACTGTACGCAACAAGCGGAAGACATTCATTTCAAAAAGAGTCGGACAGGGGCTGCATGGGGTCCCGACCATCTGTGGATGCGGAATTTTCAGATCCGATTTGAGCTTTGTATTGTTAAAAAATTTTAACTCGAGCGACTAGACCATATGCTGACCAAATGTGATGAATTCCAATCAAATCACTGTGCACAAGGTGAAAATTTATTAATTTATTAATACTTTATCAGAAACACTTGACACTTTTAAAAATGCATGGTTATTGATGTCATAAATTATTTTATTTAATATTTATATTTTATTATTTTTAATGTCTCCATATGTTCCCTTCAAATTTATTGGCGGTCATTTGTTCTATATGCATAGCTGTTTATTGTTTGCATTCATTTATTCATTCCACCATGGTAAATGTTTGGAGGATAAAGGCTCTTGCTGTTGCACTCCTTTACTGGAGATGCAAAAAAAAATATTGCGGTCAGAAATATAAGTCAGTGTGGGTAGAACAGTTACCTGTTTCAGAGGACACATCTTTGTGAGCCTCACCAGATTTACAAGGCAGCGAGAACAAGCTTCCCAGTGTTGCCACATAAGATCATAATGAACGTTCATTATGACAGTCTCTAGGTGGCGAATTCCGACAGTCGTGTCCGAATGTTGTGTGCGGTTGAAAGGCTGCTTATGAGCCTGGGTTTGAATGCAATTGAACATCTGAGAAAAGTACTGAAACTAATTGTTGGGTGAAGTCACCCATCAGGACGAGAGAACTGGAGCAATTTGGTTTGGGCCAAACCACTAGTTGAGAAATGCAGGAATCTTATTTAAATATACAAAAAGCATGTTGTTGCAGTAATTTCTTCCAAAGGGTGTCCTTTAAAATATTAGATTTTGAGTAACAGTTTTCTGTCATCTCATCATGTTTGTTTTATTATTAAAATTCAAATATTTAGTTCCATAATATAGATATGAAATAAAGAATTGGGATTTCAAAATACTTTATGGCAATTTCAACTTAAAAGAAATTGAATAGTTTTTTATGAAAAGAGGTGAAAGGGCACTAATGTTTTTGGACGTATAATTGCGTCATGGTCCACTTTAGTAACAAGATCTCATATTAAAAATTAGGTGTTGTTTTGAAATTTTCAATAGAAATTGTCACAGTCTGATTATGTGTGTATTAAATATATAATCTGCCGAATGAATATGTGCCCTACTTCTAATGGTAGCTTGCACCTTAAGTGAGCTGTGCTTAACGAAGCATTCAGCTGCTGTGTTTCGTGAGTCAGCTGACCACACGTGTTAATGATAAGTGTGAGATCTCAAGGCATTTTCACATTCCTGTGAATGCAGAGATAAAATGATGTGTCAAAATGGTACAGGCATGTCAGTCAACACTGATCCCACCCTGCACTGTTTTATCTTAAAACAGAGTCCTGATGTTGTCCTCGGTTTAGCTGTGCAGCAAACTATGTGTGTGTGTCTCAGTGGGCTTATAATTAGTGTTTCCTAGGAGAGAGGTATGTTGAGAAACAGGAAGGCCTGCTCCACTGGTTTTTCTCCTTTCATTTGGATTTACCTGTCTGACAAGGTAAAGACATTCAGCTTTGAACACAATGCCTGACTGTGTTTCTGTACTCAACGTCATCTGCCATCTGGTTTCCCTCTCATGATGATACTGGGATCCTCTATCACAACTGTGGCCTTGAGTGCTTAACCACAGGTTGATCCAGGGGGACTGACTGTGAAGGACATAGCAAGCAACAATATGAAAAATAGGAGGAATATTATAAATATTGGCTCATAAATATTAATTATGTGACATACCATTTGCCTAATAGGTATACCTAATTTGGAAAGTTTGGAGGAGAAAAAAAGTGACATTTGTAGGTGGCTGCTTACCATTGGCATGTAAAAGTTGCATCTTAAAGTTGTTGTTTTAGACATTAAATTTTTACCTTAGTTAATATACATTTAATAAAATACATTACAATTTTTTTCAAAAGTTTAGTTAAAAAGTTTTTTTTTTAATTAGTCCTTTTATTCAGCAAGGACTACATTTATTAAAAGTGACCGTAAAAACACTTATAATGTTACAAAATATTTTTATTTAAAATAAATGCAGTTCTTTTGTACTTCCTATACAATGTGACCCGTGCTGGCAAAAGGAGTCGGAATGTGCACGGGATAATTTCGAGCTACAGGCAAAACAAGTGAAAAATGTTGATTTTGAGGTTTTCACAAAAATGAGTTCATGAAGCCCTCGTCTAGCGATCCCAATGCTCCAAATAGCAATTAAACATCTAAAAGTATCTTTATTTGTATGTTTTCGGAGAGGAGTACCTTTCCTTCGTCCATGAAAATGATCTCACTCGTGCTGACTGACAGATCCGACACGTGCACACCAAGACGCCTCAGACAGCGTGAAATCCTCATATACACATATACACAGAATTACAGTATTTCAAAATATTTGTCTTGGTGAGTATTCACGCAAACATTATCTGTTATGTCTTTAATGAACGTTTGGTTAACTGTTGGGGAAAAACATCTGATGTTTTACATTATTTTAGATCCGTGCGGTAGAGTAGGTCTTAATTTTTTTTTGTTGAAATTTTTTATATAGATATTTGGTGTTGACTTGGTGTGTCAAATGTGGTGTTATTATCAGGGATTTTAAGGTATGGTTGCTAGGTGATTGTGTTTTGGAACCTTTAACTCAATGTTTCTCAAAATTGACTTTGCTGACTCTATCGACTTCAAACAGGTGTAGCTCTGTCAATTTTTTTTTTTTTTTTGTCCGATTCAATCAAATACATAATTTTGAAGGTTTTTTTTTTTTTTTTTTAATAGAGAATGTGAAAATAACTAACTAATTTTTTAAAATTTGCTCATTGCGACTCATTTTGCCAGCATGGGTCACAAATGTATCATGATTTCCACAAAAATAAAAAGCAGCACAACTGTTTTCAACATTGACAATAAGAAATGTTTGTTGAGCAGCAAATCATCATATTAGAATGATTTCTGAAGGATCATGTGACACTGAAAACTGGAGTAATGATGCTGAAAATTCAGCTTTGCCATCACAGGAATGAATTAATAAGAGTAATTTAAATTGTATTAACTTCACAATATTACTATTTTTACTGTATTTTTGAGCAAATAAATACAACCTCGTACCGACCCCAAATCTTTCAACAGTACCATTTTAAAAAATAATTTATTTTTTTAATCTTGCAAAAAAATTCTCAAATGGTTTCTATGTCTTTGGTAAGAAGTGTACTGCAAGTTGCTTTCAATGAGGAAGCATCTGCTGAACAAATTTTAACAACAAAAAAGGTGCAGATGTCCATTGGTGTATGTGTATCCCCAAACCCACCATTTACTCAAACACAACAGATGTTTTACAATGAAACCTGGGCATCCAATCCTCTAGCACACTGCTGATGTCGAATTGTTTAATTTGATTTTCCCAGGGCTCTTTTTGACTATGACAGGACCAGGGACAGTTGCCTCCCTAGCCAGGGTCTGAGTTTCTCCTATGGGGACATCCTGCATGTCATCAATGCCTCCGATGATGAGTGGTGGCAGGCACGACTGGTTACACCCCATGGGGAGAGTGAGCAAATTGGGGTCATACCAAGCAAGAAAAGGTACAGTACTGCCAGCAAGCCAAGATAAAATTACAACATTTCCCCTGTAGTAATGGACTGTGTTCACTGCCAATCACACATTTTTATTTTTTGATCCACAGGGTGGAAAAGAAAGAGCGTGCACGGTTAAAAACAGTCAAGTTCCACGCAAGGACGGGCATGATTGAGTCCAACAGGGTGAGTAAGTCGTCGTCCTCCTCCTCCTCCTCCTGTGAAGGACTCATGGGAGCTGCCCCACTTCCCCTGAGTGTGGGAATTGGTGGCTTCTCACAGTATCCTGGAGGCTCCTATTACTGAGCATCTCACAGTGACACACGAACAAAGGTGTACAATTACAAACATGCACTGTGCCATCATAATCAGCTTTGATTGTTTGATCAATGCTCCTCAATCCTGGTCCTGAAGGCCCCCCAACACTTCACATTTCTGATGTTTCCCTCTCCACACATCTGATTCTACTGCTCTGCTCATTAGTAGAGTACTCCATAACCTGAATTGGCTGTTGGGGACCCTCCAGACCCAGGAATGAGGAACACTTTTATGTTTAGATGCCCACTCTTTTCATTATAACCTAAAGGGATAGTTCACCCAAAAATGACAATTGTCATTTATTTACCTTCATGTTGTCCAAACTTGTATGATTTTCTTTTTCATGGAACACAAAAGGAGATGTTTGGCAGAGTGAACGACATACGGGTAAGTAAATGACCAAATTTTTATTTTTGGGTGAACTGACCTTTTGAGGGTGAAGTGTGTAATGGACTGGTCGCTCAAACAAACAGCAATGTTTTGAACGTGCACAGTGTGCACCAACAAATGCCGTACTTATACACTACCGTTCAAAGGTTTGGGGTCAATAAGATAAAGACAGTAAAGACATTTATAATGTTACAAAATATTTCTGTTTCAAATAAAAGCTGTTCTTTTGAACTTTCTATTCATCAAAGAATCTTGAAAAAAAAAAATGTATCACCGTTTCCACAAAAATATTAAGCAGCACAACTGTTTTCAACATTGATTAAAAAAAAATAAATGTTTCCTGAGCACCAAATTGGCATATTAGAATGATTCTTGATGGATCATGTGAAACTAAAGACTGGATTAATGGCTGCTAAAAATTCAACTTTGCCATCACAGAAATAAACTACATTTTAAAATGTATTCAAATAGACAACAATTTTTTTTAAGTTGTGATAATATTTAATAATATTGCTATTTTTACTGTATTTTTGATCAAATAAATGCAGCCTTGGTGAGCATATGTGGCTTTTCTCAAAAAAAAAAAAAATTCTGACCCTAAATTTGTGGATGGTAGTGTAGTTGGCTCTGCACATTAAATAGTGAGGCAAAAACGTTTTTACAGAAGTATTTTAAAATTACACACTTCACTTTTACTTTTTTTACCCATGATTTTCTGCTGCAATTACTGATGCACCAATCATGATTTTTCATGGCCAATTCTGCTAATTTATTTGTTGTTTAATTGCTCTGTAACAGATAAACTGGCCTTTTGAAATTAGAGGCAACCACTGCATTTTAATCACAAATCAAACAAAAAGGCTACTCCCATGTAGCATGAGCAGTTGTTTTGATTTGAATTAGATTGCTTTAAATCTTGAAACGATACAAAAACCAAATGGTCTGACTTTAGATTTGTTAAATTATGCTACATAAGTCATCTGCATAAAACAAAAACAGCAAATAGACTGAATTCAAATTCACCCTCTGACAGTAGGTGGCGCTTATGTAACAGCAGCGGTTTCTTTGGGTACTGCTGAACACAAAGCAGCGCTGCGCTTAAAAACACTACTTTATACGCAGGTAGAGGAAAAGAAAATGCCATCGAAACTTTTCTAAAGACAGTCAGTTCCCTTCAAAGATACATTCAAATAAACCCCCGACCCCCAATTCATTATTTATATTTTTCATGCAATATTTTGGGCATCGCGAGCAGTGAGTTTGCTGTGCCTGGTACAGTATTTGCTCTGCTGGCGTGTCTGTGTTCTCTTCTTTGCGTCCATCTTCAGCGTGTCCCGTGTCTGGCCTGTGTTAACGTCCTGTTTACAGACTTCGTAATATTTCCACACAAATGACATTTTGGAAAATGATTGCAATGCAGTTTGCGTGCATGTCTGGAATAGAGAAATAAAACTAAAAACCGTCCGTTTCGATTTATGGCCAGTCGACCGGTGCATCTCTAGCTGCAGTTTGTGCAATCAAGAAGATATTTCACATCTCTTATTGTTCAGTTGTGTATTCCTTTTGTTACGTTCAGAGTTAAAACTTTATAAAAAAAAATACCTTTTTTTTTCTGAATGTAGCTTTGCATCTGAGCTACGTTTACATTCATTATCCCCACTTACATTGTTTGTGCAAGCACATGTCGTCTTTGGTTTTACTTTTGCATGCGTGTTGTGAATTACATTGAAACCCATTCTGTTTTTTGTGTTTGTTTCATTCCTCATCCCCATTCCCCACCATCGGCTCATCTCCACGCAGCCAGTCAAAGTGAAGCGCAAAAAAAGCTTCAACCTATCGCGCAAGTTCCCGTTTTACAAGAGCAAGGAGAATATAGTGCAGGAGTTGGTGGAGACCGAACGTGAGTATGAGCGTATGACAAAGGCTCTGATGCTGTCCTTCATGCTTCATCCTGTCACTGTCACTCACCCTGGAGACGGCTTCTGATTGGCTCTTGACCTTTCTGTGAGAAAACCAAGCCAATCGGGGCCTCTCTGACCTTTGTCTTGCTCTAAGGGGGACCTCAGCACTTCTCACAGGTGTGAAGCTGCACTAACACTCAAATGCTGTGCTCAAACATCCATCTGTGTCAGAGCTGTTTAGAACTGCTCCCTTCAGCATTTGGACTTAAAATTTTATTACTGATCACTCTGCATGGAATCCCCTGTGCTTAAATTACAAACGGACAACCCAGATCTTTCAGCGCACAGCAAGGTGATGTTAGTATTCCTTCATCCCTCGAGAGTGCAACACCTCTCTTCTACTAGCCTCTCACTAACCTCTTTCTTCTTCCTTTCTGCTCTCTCTCTTTGTTCTTGCTTTCACCTGTCGGGACGCTCAGGACTTCCCAGGGTTAAGCGATGACTTTTATGGATCAAAGAGTTTGAGTAAGTGTGTGGTTCCTTTTGTCAAGCAGCTGTTCCCTGAGCTAACTGAACCGGCTGTGCCACACACCACACACACATTTTATTCTTTCTTTCTGTTCCATTATGGGGCCAGACCTAATGTGAGTTTAATAAAACCATGCTTTAATAGGTCTTATCTATTGGTTAACATTTATCTAATGATCTGTATGGCTTAAGTGATATCAGTGGATAAAATTACATTTTGAAAGATTACAAAGAATTTTTTTTCTGAGATAACATGCATTGAAAAATCATACACAATAAGTAATGTGCATTAGTGAAGTAAATTCAAGTAAAATAAATTTTGATGTCGTATTGACTTTAAAGTAGGGCTGTCAAAATTAACGTGTTTACGCATGCAATTAATTTTTTTTCAGTTTAACGTTAAAAATATTTAAGCGCAATTAACGCAGCATCTGTTTTTCTATCATCCTTTGGCTAGCATTACATTATATGATCACGTTCTTATTCTTGCAAATGCTTTTAAACCATTCAAACACGATAAGACAGTACTGACGCGCATCTGTGAATCTCCTGTCTGTGACACACATACTGCACACAGAAAGCAGCTTCAGATAGCGCATGAATGGACAAAAACACAAAATTATGCCAAAATGCTTGTTTTGTTGAGTATCCTCGCAAGCAGTCTTAAATTAGTTAAATGAAGTCTTAAAAGAACGTAAAGAGTTGTGAGAAAATGGGATGCTTTGAGCATGTGCAGCAGGTCTTAAAGTGACAGCAGCCTAATAAACCTGCTGCTGTGATGTCAATCATTAATGTTAATCAAAGAACAAAAGAAAAAGAGAAAAATCAGTCATTGCTCTTGACTGAATAACATTTGTAGCTTTAATAAGGATTAATCTATATTTAATTTATAATTTATGCAGTGAAGACTGTGAAGTTTCTGATAACTTTATTCAATTTCTGTATATATCCTACCTGTTAGACCTACCTGAAAATATTTTTTGTCTCAAAAACAACGAAAACAATAAATTTTTGTGCATTTTGAAAGGGCAAGTAAAAATCTGAACTGGTCTGACTGGGCTAATAGGAAAAAATTGAGCCCTGATATATTGAAGGGCAGAGGTAAATGTGGAATGTATTATAATGGGTTTATGTGAAGATTGTTTTACTTAAATTAAAAGTTGTTATTTCTTTAAAGCCTAATAAATGTTGAAATTGATAGCTTTTAATTATACTGTAATGTTGATCTGGTTTTAATGGCTAAAATTGAGAGAAATCAATTTCATAGAGACATCAGTAGCAATACTGGTATCGGTGATACTGGCCCTAAGAGCCAGCTCAAACTGGGTAGGATGATTGTGTTTAATGTTTTAAGTATCCCAGCACTATCGTGTATCTAAGGGATGTTTGTTATTTGATTCCTGTAAGGAACCCAATACTGGCTTGTTTACCTTGGCATGATGAGCAGTATCACTGTCTGATGAACCGAACACTGGCAAGGTCATAGGAAACGCTCAGCACAGAATCTAAGATCACTGGGGTCGTAGGAAAAGGAAATACTTAATTTCCTATTGCTGCCTCATCCTACCATTTCCCTTCTAAGGAAACGGCAGCCATTTAAGTGCCCAAAAGTTCTCTGTTTGTTTTCCTCTCTTCACTCAGCCTTTTCTATTCTTGGCATGATGGTACGGGGGGTGTATAGTTTCATCCTGAGCTGTGCTGGATATAGTATTAATCTTACATATGGGTTAAAGTGTGCATTGTGACATTTCTAAACCTCCCTCATCTTATATCCACAGAGTGCTTGACATCCAACACCAGTGACAGCGAAAGCAGCTCCAGTAAGTGGCTCTAAACATCCATTAGCTTATGCTTTTCATTACTTGCTGTATTAAATCTGACCCAGTATATTCTGCCAAGGTGCAGCATTCCATTTGATCAGTGTCATGCCATTAACCTTTTAGTGCTTGAACAAAAACTGATTCATAGATACCTTGTTTGATATGGATAATTGTCATTTCTCATTATGCAGAGGGTCAGGAAGACACAATTCTATCATATGAGCCAGTGATTCGACAGGAGAGTGAGTATTCATAAACAACATTCTGCACTTTTTTCCATTTATATTTGAAATGGTTCTAATTTAGTTTTACATGACCATTTCACAGTCTCACTCTGACCCTTAATCCTAGTTTACACTACTCACATGACCACACACCAAATTCCAACAGTTATGTTTTTCTGGATTAGTCACTGCTTTACATGTGCAGTTATAATCTTGTTTTCGCGTGGCCAAGCTACAGTGTCCATTTCTCTGTACAAATATACATGACAAAAGTTGGACTAAAAAAATTTCCTTCATGTTTAAAAAAAATATCAATTGAAGTACATGTAAACATACTATGGGCCAGATTTACTAAATAGGGCAAATTAGCTTGAAAGCGCAATTCCAAAAAAGTGCAGATGGGAGTGGAAAGTTCTGCGCATGATCCACTGACGACGCGTAAATTAAAGAACACCGACGCAGCCGGATCATTTCCATAATGACCAACACAATCGACCAAGAGCAGCGCAAATTAGCGTCTGGTTTAAGACGTATTTTTTTGGGACGTTAAATAATGCTGCAAATACCAGAAAATTGACTAGCGCAAACCTTAGTAAATCACCTTGCATGATTCATTTAAATACTCTCCTCCCATAAATTTTGCATCTGAAAAGGAAACTCCTACAGATGCATATGCAATAAGGTCAGCCGCAAAAATTAACTGTGTCCACGCCTTTTCAGCGCTAACTTTTCACTGCGTATCTAGCAAATCCTGACAGTAGGTTTTTTTAATGCCAAAAGAGGGTTTGTGCTGACATAAGCTGTTAGTAAGTCTGGCCCTGAGTGTGTTTGTTGTGGCAGTAACGAGAAGTATATGTGCCATAGTTTAAACTGTCTGTCATTAGGGTGGGTCAAGGTGTTGAATAAACGGGGTAATAGGTGATATGCAAATGTGTACGTCATCTGTTAAAGTGACCGATTTCTGAATGACTCGTGTTTACTTTGTAGTTTAGTTTTCGGAAATGGTCTGGGTGGACTGGGGAAAGGAGCTTTATGTACATAGAACACTTGTATTTAAAAAAAGAATTGGAAAATCCTGCTTTCCATGCCATGTCCTCCATAAAGCCAGAAATTATTCTCAAGGCTGGAAATTTTTGACCAACATTGATTTGGCTTTCCTTTCAGTCCATTACACAAGGCCTGTGATTATCCTGGGTCCAATGAAGGACAGAGTAAACGATGACTTGATCTCGGAGTTTCCTCACAAGTTTGGATCCTGTGTTCCACGTGAGTGTAATAAGAAAAGGCCACACTGGCTACATGCAAAACATCTTTATCATGAAATATTTTGGCAATACTTGTAAAAGTAAAGACATATGCACGATTCCTCAGATACAACTCGCCCTCGGCGAGAGAATGAGATGGACGGGCAGGACTACCACTTTGTGGCTTCAAGGGAGCAAATGGAGAAGGACATTCAGGACAACAAATTTATAGAGGCCGGCCAGTTCAATGAGAATCTGTACGGGACAAGCATCCTTTCTGTCCGGGCAGTGGCTGAAAGGGTCAGTGACTCATGTGTAAACATGCCAGAGGATCTGAACTCCTGTTTAATCCTTAAATATTTTCCCTGTGGCAATTATTGTGTGCAGTGAAAGTGTGACGCATGATGAAAGGGTTTCTTTAATCCTCTTGTAGGGGAAGCACTGTATCCTGGATGTGTCTGGGAATGCCATAAAGCGACTGCAGCAAGCACAGCTCTATCCAATCGCCATTTTCATCAAGCCAAAATCTGTGGAGGCCCTAATGTAAGTGTAAGATTTTGTAAATTATATGTATATACTTCCATTCAAAAGTTTAGGGTCAGTAAGGAAATGTTTTTTAAGAAATTGTTTATTCATCAATGACACATTAAATTGATCAAGAGTTATTATACATTTATAATTAGGGATGCACCAACATTTTCGTTTTGGTTTCAGAAATAGTTTTGAAGGGCTGAAATCATTGACCGAATCAGTGGTTTGATTAGAACTTTTCAGATGGCACATTTTGGCTGTTCAGTGTCTATTTCATGCATACAGTGAGGATAAACTACAACAGTTAAATGTGTCAGCTGTGTGGTGGACTCTAGGGTTGGGTTGACAGTATTGATTTCTCAATTTTGATCAATACTGATATGGATTATTAAAAAGATCAACCTTTTAGTTGATGCTATTTCTTTTGATGCATGAACAGAACTTCACTAAACATTTGTAGCGCCTGCCATCCAATAATTGCAATTCAATATTTGTGCTTTGTTACTTTCAATATTAAACAAAAGTCTCAACTCAAAGACTCAAATTCCACAGTTTTAACACAAAATTCAAAAAAATTGTTTTGCCGCTCTTTAACACGGCGTGACGAAACTACTTGCAGTAGTTTAAGCAACATTATCAAGCACACGTAAACCGATTATCTCTTTCTCTATCTTAACTTCTAGTTATAGCACTAAATAAACAGGAATGAACATCAGAATGTATGTTGAAAGATGTAGATGTACAATGACTTACTGAAATGTATCATGTAATGTTTTACAAATGAAACACAATATGTTCCATAATGTTACATTTACCTCAAGAAAGCCATTCAGGGGCTGTTTACACAAACTTTTCCATTATTGGTTGAAGACGGTGTTATGTGATGGACGAACGCAAAGGAAAAACTTTTCCGCTTTTAGTACATCATTGTCGAGTAAACGCACCCTCAATGTCTCGTTAGTTAGCTAGAAAAAATAAATTCAGAGAGTAGCATTTTGCTAAATATATGCACTGTATTACATATGTTATATTGTTACTTAACCTGATAGTGATGTCCTCATTATTTAATGCATGTTTGAATAAATCTGTCTTGAAAGCAAATTATTACAGCCACTGTCTAAAGGCTGGGGCACACCAAGTCGACGGTCAGCCGTCGGTCTGTTTTTGAGCGTCAGTCAGGTTAGTTTTTTTTGGTGTGTTGGCTCTAGTCGGACTAAAAAAAAAGTCATTTTTGGTTTTCAGCCAAGTGCATCCTGAATTTTCTGTTCTGGCCCAGAATTTTAATTTTGGTGCATCACTAGCCTAATTATACTGGTAAAGATTTCTATTTCGAATAAATGCGGTTCTTTTTGAGCTTTCTATTCATCAAAGAATCCTTAAAAAAAAAACAGCCCAACTGTTTTCAACATTGATAATAATAAGAAATGTTTTTGAGCAGCAAATCATCATATTAGAATGATTTCTGCAGGATCATGTGACACTGAAGTAATGATGCTGAAAATTCAGCTTTGACATCACAGGAATAAATTACATTTTCAAATGTTTAAATAGGAAGGAAATTGTAATACTATATTTCACAATATTAGTTTTTACTGTATTTTTAATCTCATTGATACACCCTTGGAGAACATTAGACTTTTTTTTTTTTTTTTTTTTTTAAACATTTTTAAAAAAATATTACTGACTCCAGAATTTTGAATGGTAGTTTATCATAATTTTGTCTTATTGAATACATCATATAACTATAATATTTCATCACCATTCTGAACTGCAGTATGTGCTTATGCATTGTGAAATAAGTAATGCACTATTTTGTATTTAACAGGGAAATGAATAAGAGGCAGACATATGAGCAAGCCAATAAAGTCTTTGATAAGGCAATGAAGCTTGAACAAGAGTTTGGAGAGTATTTCACAGGTAACTTTTTTTTTTCTTTTCTTTTTCTCTCTTCCCCTCCCCACCACCATCATCATGTGATTTCTCTGTACTCAGAGGAAATCTTTTAGTACAGCCCCTCTGTTACTGTTTAACAAGAGTTATGTGTACAGTAGTATGATTATTGCTCTCTCTCTGTCTCTCTACAGCCATAGTCCAGGGTGACTCACTAGATGAGATCTATAATAAAATCAAGCTGATCATAGAGGAGCAGTCAGGCCCTTACATCTGGATCCCATCCGCAGAGAAGCTCTGAGCTCGCCGACTCCATGGAGCCCCCCCGCCTGACCCCCTACACCCACTTCCACCCGACACCTTTCCTTCCCTTTCACTGATATGTTTCATATCAAGTTTTAGTGTCATCATTATGTTACCCTCAAATGAAAAACGTCTTATCATCATTACTGTGACTGTGCACACCCCTGCATGAGTTTCTCAGCAATTCCATTCGAGATTGGAAATGCCATTCCTAAAGAAATTTTTTTTCATGTAAAACAAAAAAGGGAAACCTGAGCGAATCCCTTCATGAGTTTCGGACGGATGGACTTGATGATGATGATGATGATGATGATGATGAGAATGTCTTAACGAAGTGAGAATGGGGATCCGGGGAGTCGGAGATGGTGACACGAGCGGAAACCTTGTATATGTTCATTTGGTTTCATTGAAAAAGACATTCGCGGATGCTGTGCGAGGTTTTCTACAAGGACTAGATACAGATCAAGCCTACTGATGGTACCGTCGCTGCTCATGTTTATAAGCGGAGAAACTTCAAAACTTGACGGTGATCTTCAGTACTCACAAACCAGCTCGCTTTATTCGATCGGCTGCCTGGCCATTTGTATGGCGACACGGTCGGAGGCAGAACAAAATGGAAAATGGGGTTTGAGTCTATACGTTTATATTACCGACATCAAATGGAAAATAAAAATCCTAAGAAGAGATTTTATTACATAATACAAAATGATACGGTACACATTTTACACTTCACTAGAATTGTCTACTTGGAGGGCTGTTAGATTTCATTTACTTGTCTTTGGGTTTTTGTGTTGTTTCTTTCTTGTGGTTTCTGCTGCTCTGTATTAAAGATGGGGGTAGAGAGGTGTAACTGGGCTCTCTGCAGAGCACCAAACTGCCTTACGATGAATAAACGCTTCTGTAAAATTCCTGTCAATCGTGGGGGGAATGACACCATTCAACCTATCAGTGCTTAGCGGGAGACTCGATTTTAGTGCTATTTGTGAGTTTCCCATCATCCTATTGGAGGCCTAACTTGTGAGTGCAATAGACTTAAGTGTCTTACCTCTGTGAAATCCTTGTTTGCGAATCTTCTTTTGTCTTAAGCGAAATCCAATTTTGGCCGCCATTGGAGTTGTTGAAAAGCAGACAGCCCACTTGCACTTCCTCTGCCTTCCATGACTATTCTCTTCAGACTGAACGGTAACAAGGTACTGTCCTGTTAGCTGCCCTGGATCGCAGCCTTAAAACGGGTAGAATCAAGACAATAATTGTATTGGATGTCCTTCTTGATATTAAAGCGTTAGTGGAGCCTGAAGTTGACCGTTTTCCCCAGAACTCGACGGTGGTTTGATTAAATCTGTTCTTTGCTATGACAGCTTTTAAACGATTTTTTTTCTTCTTTATTTCCGGGCTGATGTTTACTCCACTGTGTTGAGCCTTGTGCTGGGGCGAGCTTGGCAAGCTCAGGAATCTGATGGATAACTCCTTTTTTTTTTTTTTTTTTTTCTTTGTTTTTTTTTTCTTTGTTTTTTTTAAGGCGACAAAAGGGCCGCAATCATGTTGTGATCGAGTAGAGCAAGTATGAACTCAAAGGGATGATTTCCTCTTCTCTAACTGAACACCCAGACATGCTGATATATTATACTTGTGTATTCTAAATATTTAGTCCTTTTTTTATTTGAAATACTTTGTAAGCGCTATGTCTGTGGTTGCCCTTGGGTTCAGCCGGAGAGAACGGGATCGTGATGGAATGGACGGTGCTCAAGGATACAGAAGTACAGTACTTCCTTCGATCTCTTCACTCCCTCGAGAAGGCGATTCTTTCTTTTTGTATTGAGAAGTCTGGATCCCGTGGAAAGCGAGGGATGTTCCTGGGCCCACTCTCATTTTCTAAACGGGTGTGCTCACCTGCCAGCTGTCATACCTGTGTCAAAACCAGAGTTCAGGGAATAATCGAAGGGAACAGAGCCATTTATAAACTGCTTACAGACTGTTTTATTGGGTATGATAGCTGTAAAGTGTAAATATCCCCCCTCACCTGTGCTTCATGCATGTGTGATACAACTGGGACAAACATGTTTTATAAATCACAAATGTCAGGTAAGTAAACTTTGAATTTATTCTGAGATTAATTTCCATACAAATGTGCCGTAACGTTGGTATTTCTCTATAGAAAAAAAATATCTACAGCTGCCTATCAGAACATTTTTTTTTTAGTGAGTCGGGAACCAGCTTCCCTACAATACGGCCTGTCTACTTGTGATATCTTGTGGAACTTGTCAGAGTGTATAGATGAAAAACAAATGTAAAAAAATATATATATATAAAGACATGCGGACTGCAACCCGTAGAGTGATATTAAAGTAAACCAGGAGCATAAATTACTCATTTAGCGTAGATCTGGTCCTCCGAGGTGACTAGCAGAAAAGCGGCTGATGCTGGTCAGCCGTGTTGGTGAAGCCCAAAGAATTTTAATTCATTGTACTATATTTCTAATGAAGTGGATTGAATCAGAGCAGCTCTGGCGCACTAATGAGGGTCTCTGTTCCGGAAGGCATGAGCGTGAAATTGGGAGGGAAGGGGCCTGGTTTGTCTTTTTGAGTGATGAGTTTTTGATGTGACAGCACACCTGTGCAGTAAGTGCTTGCAAATATGAACCCTTTGATTGTACAGTAGTGTCCTCCCCATGATTACAGGTGGTTCAACCTATCAGGACACAAGGAAAAGGACACCGCTATTTTATATCCTGGTCAGGAGGGAACACAGTCCTACCAATTATTAAATCTTTTTTGTTTAGTTTTATTTCTTTTTTTGGACTGGACAAGAGTTTATTTGTTTGGAAATAAACTATGTGACTCTGTTACGATTTCAATGCATGCATTTTTATTTGTTTTTGTATCACAATGCAGATGTCTTGACTTGAACTAGTCATCCAAGGACAGCTCAAACAGATAACCGAATTACAGGTAATAAAATAATACTGCCCAAAAGACAAATATTTCAGATTAAATGAATACAAGAAATTCTATTTTTTGAACCGTTTCATAACTGAACGAACAAACCATCAGATGCATTGTACATCTCTTGGCTTGTCAAAAACATGCACAGAAATTCACACTACATATTAAACACGTGCCGTTAGACCTGAGATCTCCATCTGCGACTGAAGCTGCCATCGTTCATTCCTCAATAATGAGATTCTTCTTTGCTTTATCCAGCCTGTCCAACACCTCACTGTACAGACCTGCCATCTGGGGAGTCACATTTCATGTATTTTATTCACACCTTGCTGCGTTTTCTTTTACCAAACAACATGAACAAAAGGTTTTTAATGAATATTATCTTGTGAATTCCTGGAACTCGGATGCTGAATCAATTATTGCCAAATGACACGTTTAAACTGTACTAGCTGAACTAAACCTCCCTATTGTATGCTGCTTTAACTACCCCTGCTGCCCTAATTAAACCTCCAACTGAGGTGACAAAAACCCCCAGCTTGCACACCTGGCTTTAGGCAAGAAGAGTATGAAAATGACATCCGTCACCTTGGTTCAAGTGCTCAAACAGCTGTAGAGCGGCCCATCCGCCTCCTACTGCGTTACCTGAGTCTGATAGCTGTCCTGCAGAGAGCCCAGGTGCCGCAGGAAGCTCATTCCCAGCCCACACCACCTCTCTGCCTCGGGGTATTGGGCCAGACTGTACAGCAGGATTCCCGTATTCCACGCTCGGGTCAGCAGCCACAGGATCTCCAGCTCTGGAAAGTCCTTGGGCTGTGTGAGAAGAGAATATGTCTAATTGTGACGGTTCAAATGGACGAATCAGATATTTAAGTTTACACGCTATAATAAAAGCAGCAAAATTATATAACGCAATCTTATATTGGTGTCGTGAAGGTCACAAATTTAGAATTGCACCCTGATGCTTATGCAAGTTTTCTGCATCACTAGTCCAAGATAAAGGATACAGGCGAGATTTTCAAATTAGCATCCAAATTGGCAGGAAGAGGCTGGTGAATGGAGCATCTGCTAACTGAGGCATAACTAAAAACCCATTGACAGAAACAGGAGATTCTTTCAAAGATGGGGATAATTGCAGGGCTGAGCTGCAGCGGGTCGTATATGACGGCTGCTGAGTCAACGTAACGACTCACTGCAGTGGCTATGATGGAAAGAGCTTGCTCATAGTAGCTCCACACTTCCTCCAACACGCAGGGCTGCACCTTGGACACGCCGCTCGGCAGGGTCAGCTGAATCAGGCTGTGTAAACAGTTACTGTAACAAAGACACAAATATGTATAAGGTGTGTGTCACATGAGGAACCATTTGATGTCTTTTGTTATCTATCAGTGTGGTAACATCATTGTGTAAGTAACAAACGCTCAGCTAGTCTGACCTGCAGCGTGTGAGGTCGACCTGTGGTTGTTTCCTGTGTAGAGACAGGGCAATCCTCAGTGCCTTCTTACACAGAACGGGGAAACGGGCTGGTGGTTCCATAGCCAGGACTGCAGACACAAAGTACAGGACCATCAGAGCTTATATTGTCTTTTTGTTCTCCACCGTTCCATAGTTTGGGGTCGGAAAATTTTTGAATGTTTTTGAAAGAAGTCTCTTCTGCTCACCGAGGCTGCATTTATTTAATCACAACACAGTGAAAAACAGTAATTTTGTGAAATGTTATTACAAATTAAAATTACTGTTTTCTATTATAATATATTTTAAAATGTAATTTATTCCTGTGATGGGAAAGCTGAATTTTCAACAGTTCAGTTTCACATGATCCGATGATATGCTGATTTGATGCTCAAGAAACATTTTGTATTATTATCAATGTTGAAAACAGTTGTGCTGCTTCATATTTTTGTGGAAACTGCGATGCATTTTTTCAGGATTCTTTGATGAATAGAAAGTTTGAAAGAACAGCATTTATTTGAAATAGAAATATTTTGTATCATAATAAAAGTTTGTATCAATTTAATGTATCCTTGCTGAATACAAGTATTAATTTCTTTAAAAAAAACAAAAAACTTACTGACCCCAAACTTTTGGAAGGTATTGTACATGCAGTCAGAATTTCACCGCCCATAAGTGATTTAAATATGTAATTATTTAAAAAAGGAGGTTATGGCTCGAGAAGCTGACCTGCGATCATTTCTAACAGCTTGGTCTCAATGTGATCCAGTTCCAAAACTGAATCGAGCACAGATTCAAGCTTGGCATCATTTAATTTGGCCCGGGCTTCAAACTCATAGAGCAGCAATAATGTGTCTGTTTTGTCTTGAGGGGAAGTGCCTAATTGAGGAAAGAAAGTACCAAAATTCTTACGATCCTTGTTATTCTGGAAAAACGGGTACAACATTTGTAAAAGAATAAAAACAGTAAATGTGACACCTGATGCCTTGATGGTCGTCCAGATCTCTTTACAAAGCTGGATGTGCTCTAGAGTCTGGGTCAGCAGCTCAGTCTGAAAGCACAGCAGATATTACACACTGCGCCCTCTGCTGGTTAGTCTGGGTAACAATCAGAGAACATATGGAGAAGTGGTTTTCAACCTTTCTAACGCCAATATCCCATATTTGCTCTTCTATTTCTGCTTGAAATGATAGCAAAAGTGCTTGTTTTCAAATAACCAAGAGTATTATTTTTTTGTTAATTTTTTTGTTTTGTAATAATATTATTTTTATGTACATATTAAATATAATATAAAAATATTTTAATTTTGCAGCCCCCTAGAATTAATTTCCTAGCCCCCTCTCCCACTAGGTGGCCTCGGCACACTTCCAAGAGGGCCTCAAGATTTATAAAAAAAAAAAGAAGTAAAACATTAAAATCAGCTACAGCAACTAAAAATATTAAAAGATATTTCTTATTTTAATCCACCCACTCGTAAACTATTTATATTTTCTTAGAAGAATCAGATAAAAGGATATACATGTTAGCCTAATTTTAAAAGTGTGATTTATAAACCTGGAAAAAAATCATATAAATGAATAAATCCACTGGGTAGAAACTGTGAGTAAAAAAATATATTTTTAAAATCCTCATTTTCAGAGTCCTTATCCTGTATGTCATGAACAACTGGAAAATTCCAGTATGGAACCTTGAAGTATATTCAGCTCCTAAAACTTCTGTCACCCTTACATTTTATTTATAGAAACTAGGTCCTTTAAATATTGTTGTGGACAATGTGTAACCCTAGTGGAGGGTTAGTAGCTTGAAGGAGTAGTTCACTTTAAAATGAAAATTACCCTATGATTTACCCTCAAGCCATCTTAGGTGTATATGACTTTCTTCTTTCTGATGAACACAATCAGAGTTATATTAATAAATATCCTGTTGGCGACAATAGCCTCGTGGGCAGCGCGCTGATATATAGCGCATTTGTGCTTCGGGCATCCCGAGTTTGAGTCCTGGCTCGTGGACCTTTCCCGATCCCGTCCCTCTCTCTCTCTCTCTCTCTCTCTCTCTCTCTCCAACTTCGCTTCCTGTCAATTAACTGTCCTGTCATAATAAAGGCAAAAACGGCAAAACTAAATCTTAAAAAATATATATTTATATATCCTGACGCTTCCAAGCTTTATAATGGCAGTGACGTGGTCCATTGAGTTTTGAGAAGCTCAAAAAAGCACATCCATCTATAATAAACGTACTCCACACGGCTCTGGGGGGTTAATAAAGGCCTTCTGAAGCGAATTGATGGGGTTTTGTAAGAAAAATATATTTATTATGGATTGATGTGCTTTTTTGAGCTTCCAACTCAATGGACCCCGTCACTGCCATTATAAAGCTTGGAAGCGTCAGGATATTTATTAATATAACTCTGATTGTGTTCATCAGAAAGAAGAATGTCATATACACCTAGGATGGCTTGAGGGTGAGTAAATCATGGGCTAATTTTCATTTTAAAGTTAAACTACTCCTTTAAGAAAGCAAAAGCCAATCAAAGAGGAATTTCACTTAGAAACTTCCAAACCCTTAATATTATCATGCATTTTAACATACAACTTCAGTCCATATTTTGAATTTGTGTAGTGTTAAGTTTCATACTTCATTTTCCATCATGTCCTTAAAAAGCATCTTACCTACTGGTTAATGTTTAGTCAGGTGAAAATGATGAACTGCTAAAAATGAATGTGTGATCCACCTGCTGCTCAGTGTGATCAGAGCTCCTGCAGATCTCCAGAGAGGCGGCAGCAGCCATCAGCAGACAAGTCTTCTGCCCCATCAACACAGCTCGGTCTGGGGTGCACAGCTGTGACAGCTGCCCAGCCAGAAAGCACATCAGACATCTCACTTTAACTACACCCAACTAAAGCTGCAGCATCAGCATGTGGATTCATCTTCTAAGAGAAACTGCACTTGAACTTACCTGGAAGGAGAGAAGAAAGCAATCCCTCATCCTCACAGGACAGTGCTCACACTGCAGGGCTGAGTTCCATGCTGAGAGTTATAAAGACAACACATACACAACCAGTCAAACAGAACCACCAAATAGGTAAATGTGTCTCAACAGTTGGAGGTTTAAGAATAAGCACCAATTTTCCTAAACCAGTTGGCTTCTTCTGCTCCCTGGCCTTGAATATGGCTGATTTGTGATACTTTCTGAAGAGCTGTAAATACAATATGCATAAATCAAAGCAGAGAAAAATAACAGAGTGTAAAGAAAGATTATGGTTAAACGTACCTGTCTTTAGGTACAACAAGAGGGTATCCAAGTTGGCATTCCTGTTTTAATAACAGATAAGAGTGTGACATATAGAGATGCAGATTTTGCTGAATGTCAGAATTCTGCGCCATTGATCTACTAACCTGTTTTCCTCACTGATGTTCTCCATTGTTGAAAGAACAAGTCGTACTAAACACCTAGGGAAGAAAGATAAAGAAATGATGTTTCTTGATAGTTGTGCTCACTGATACAAGCTCACAGTGAATGTGTGACTGACCTCAAGGCAGTGAGGATTTGCGCAACATCTTGCGAGTGTTCACACAGACTCTCTAGGGCTTTGATAGCTGTTTCCTGTTGCTCATGCTGTGGTGAAAAAATCACTGCTGAAGTACCAACAATTATGTGGCATATTAACCTCACCAAATACACACTGACTGCTGTCTTGAACCATTATTTTGGAGGAATATACAGGAATAATAGTGAGAGAAAAGTCACATGCATCTGGTATAACCCACCTCGAGGGCGACCTGCGCTGCCAGGCTGAGGAGGTTTGCTGCAGCGTTCTCGGTCACTAGCAGTCTGTCCTCATTGGTGACTGGAGTCTGAGCCAGAGCGCCAATCTCTCTCAGAGCCACAGCGGCTTATTCGCACACATTACAGACAGGCATTCATATCAAAAGAGATTTTATAGAATAAAAAATAATTTTATAGTGATTTCTGGGGATGATGAAAAGTAACACATTTTCCATTTGTACACTACTGTTTAAATGTTTGGGGTGGGTGGGATTTTTAATTTTATTGTTTTCTATTTGAATATATTTTGAAATGTAATTTATTACTGTAATGGTAAAGCTGAATTTTCAGCATCATTACTCCAGTCTTCAGTGTCACATGATCCTTCAGAAATCATTCTAATATGCTGATTTGCTGCTCAACAAACATTTATTATTATTATCAATGTTGAAAACAGTTGGGCTGCTTCATATTTGTTTGAAACCATGATTTTTCATGATTCTTTGATGAATAGAAAATTCAAAAGGACAGCATTTGTTTAAAATAAAAAATGGACAGTAGTGTACATAAGGTACCAGTCCTTGGAGTTCATATATTTAAATTCTTATATATATTATTGTACAAATAAAAAACAACAACAACAACAAAAAACTGTGTAGGTATTCTACACATGTACAAAGGTCAGTATGTACCAGATCAATTAACTACAAGAATTTAAAATTGTATTAATTGACATGACCTTTCCATGCCTGGAAATCACAATTGTAAAACTCCCTGATATTTTTAGTGTTTGCATGATGATTCGAATCCTGGCTATTTTACAGTGAGACACCTGAGACTTGTTACTTTTCATCATCTCCATTACCTTTCTCTGCATTGTTCATCAGGACAGCGATTTTGTAGATGTTGAACTGTGTGAAAATGTTGTTTGGATCAATCCTTGCTGCCTCTTCTACAGCCTCTTTGGCCTTCAAAAAGATTTTAACTTTTACAACATGTAGTAAAAGTACTGTACACAAACTTGTGTGCATGTAATGAGATGTCCTTAATTATTTTGCCAACTACCTTGTCAAGTTGTTGCAGGTGCAGGAAACAGGAGGATCGGTTTCTTTGCAGTTTAGCGAGGTTTTGATCCAACTCGCCAGATTTGTAGAAACTCAGTGAGTAGTTATACCACTCCAGAGCTTCAGAATAGTTCTTGGCCTATGAAAGAAGACAACAAACATGACAGCTGTCTCACAGAACTCACAACTACTTGATTCACGGTGGAACCATACAGTACTATCCACCTTATTTTGCACAGAAGTAAACTATTTCCTTTGAATGTGCGAGACTTCAGATTCATTAGCCGCTAACTATAAGAACAACAAAAGCAGTAAATGGCAAAACTATTTGCGCTATGAAATTAAATTAATATGATAACAAATACCAGTTTGCAATATAAAGCAGCATAATGGACAGTTTTTGTACAGTTAAAATAACTGCAAGCGAATGACACTGGAAGCCTCGCACATTCAAGTTCTTCAGTTTTCTTCGGTATAAAATTCAGTTTATACTGATTGTAGGTTAAAATATTTTTATACACACTACCAAAAAAGTTTGGATTCAGTAAGACTTGTATAAAAAGACATGTATCATGGTTTCCACAAAAATATTAAACAGCAAAACTGTTTTCATCATTGATAATAATAAGAAACGCAGCCTTGGTGAGCATAAGAGACTTATTTTAAAAACATTTACAAATATTTTACTGACCCCAAACGTTTCAATGTTAATGTATGGTAAAATGCTTTAAATGGAGATAATAGTATTCTGATTGGTAGTTATTTAAAAGTATTTATTATATACAAAATCCCACTTTAATAAAGCAAAGTAAATAAAGAACTGCACAGGGAGAGGGGAGGTTTACATATTAAACATGTAAAACGTTATGTAATACTTCAAAGTTTTTGGAAGCTCTATCCCACAGCAGAAGGTGGAGCGATGATAGAGTCCGTGGTGCTAGTTGTTTTCCAGTGTAATGTCCTAGAAAACAGTAAGTAAACAGTAAGAATTGTTTAATATAACAACAGGAAACACATTATTGGTGACAAACATAGAATGAAAACTACTCATTTACTCGACTGGGTAACAAAATAATGAGTTTTGAGTACCAGCGATAGCATCCTCGATCTTCTGCTTGGCCAGCAGCTCTTTGTCCCGCTGCAGCAGCAGCTCTATATGCATGAGCAGAGCAGAGCCCAGCTCAGGAGACGACTCAAAGTGCTGACACACCCTCTTTAGGAAGTCAAAGGCCAGAGCCTCCCTAAATCAACAACATGTTCAAGTAATGCCTGGGCTTTGAAGCACAGATTTCAAGATGATTTTTTGGTGCCTGTTTAGAAAGATGAGAGATCATACCTCTTCTCATCCACAAGCAATTTTACTGTGCTCAAGCACACTTCCAGTGGAACCTCACAGTCCAGTAGCTCTGACAGCCCTGATGGGACGTGGGAAAGGAAGGGAAACATTTGTGGGGTGGAAAAAATACTATCCACAAACTGATTTCAACAGAGTAACTGGGCTCACCAGATTTTACTGCATCATCCGGGCTACAGCTTTTCACTAAGATGCGGATCTTCAGGTAGAGGCCTGACAACTGCATATGCTCCTGAAAAGAAAAATGAACAGGCTAAATGTAAAAACAGTATGGCCGAATGTTGTCTACTTTGACAAGATCTGGTTGCACTAGGAATGCTTTACCTTATTAGCCAAGCTCACAGCATGAATAGCTTTCTCCATGTACTTCTGACAGTCCCACTCCAAATAAACTGTTGCAAGTAGTCTCAAGACTTTGGCCTGGAGGAATGGGAAATAAGATTACAATGCATTCACTTAATACAAAAAAAGACCACACTGAAAATTTCTATTTAAATATTGAAATAAACAGGCAGTTATAGGATCTGGACATTAACTGTGAATGTTTGTGAATGTGTGAATAAGTTAGTAAATTAAACATTTTTAAACTCAATTTACAATCTGAAATATAATTAATGAGTACATATGATTCTAAATTCAACATTTTCATTAGTGGATTTTTTGAATTTTTTGACCCCAGTGTATATTGGTTTTTACTAGTGCTGTGCAATCGATTAATTGCAATTAATCACATCCAAAATAAAAGTTTGTGTTTACATAATATATGTGTGTGTACTTTGTATAATTATTATGTATATATAAATACACACTTCTTCATGTATATATTTAAGAAATATTTGCATGTATATACTGTATATATATTTATATAATTTATCTTATATATAAATATTTTATATATAAATATAACATATTTTTCCTTAAATATATACATGCATGTGTGTGTATTTATATATACATAATAATTATACACAGTACACACACATATATTATGTAAACACAAACTTTTATTTTGGATGCGATTAATCGATTGCACAGCACTAGTTTTGAATAATATTTCTTACTTGCATCTCTGATCCTGGTGAGTATTTCACATTCATCTTGCCTATATCATAACTTTGGCTGAAATGCAGAATAAGTATATATGTTAAGTGGAAAGAAATCTTATAAAACATGGAAAAATGTTGTAATACTGTAAATACTTTTACACTACTTCAATGACATTAATACTAATTATATTGTAGTATTATAAAAGTTTGGGGTCAGTAAGATTTTTTTGTGTGAAAGTAATTAATACTTTTATTCAGAAAGGATGCATTAAATTGATCATGTGACAGTACATATTTCTATTTCAAATAAATGCTGTTCTTTTGCACTTTCTATTGATCAAAAACAATGTATCACAGTTTCCACAAAAATATTAAGCAACACAACCATTTTTAACATTGATAATAATAAGAAATGCTTTTTGATTACCAAATCAGCATTTTAGTATGATTTCTGAAGGATCATGTGACACTGAAGTCTGGCTGCTGAAAATTCTGGCTTGCCATCACAGGAGTTATTTTAAATTGTAACAATATTTCACAATATTACTCTGTTTTCACTGTATTTTTGATACTGTTTATACTGCAGTTCTTTCCAAAATATTAAAAAATCATACCAATCCCAAACTTTTGAACGATAATGTATATTATTAGAGATCCCTACCTAAGCCAAAACGTGCTCTCTTCATGCTTTCCCTGACTGTAAGTGTTGACCCCAAAGTTGTAACAGATGAGAGAGAGATAGCCAGTCTAAAGGAGATTTCACAAAAAGTGTTTTTATTTCCTTTTTATAGTCTGTATTTTCTAAATCTCTCTGTTAAATCAGAATAAACCAATGACACCACTAAACATGCTGACAACAACAGTTTGTCCACCTCTTTAGGGAGACGGAGAAGGATTTCTTTACATCGCTGAATGCATGACACTGCCTCCTGATGTTGCTCTTGAGAAACTGCCTATACAGAATACACACAAGATAACTTAAATTTGACAAAAATAAAAAAAAGGTAAACATATCTGTGTAAATTGTAAAGAAAAATTGCCCTAAACCTAGACATTAATTTTAGGCTTCATAGTCACTACACATGCTAAGCAATCTCTGCTCACAGATTCAGCTTGATAAGACAAAACCCGCAGCAAGTCTTTCTCTATGTCTCCCTTTGGTGTGTTTATATCTTCTGCACAGTCTTCATGGGAAGTAAGTCTGCTGTAAAGAGTCTCCAGGCTCTGTAAAAGTAGCATATTCTTTGTTTCTTATTCTTAGAGTCACTATGAATGTGAACAATATTATGGGTATTTTTAATGTTTCAATATCCAATGACTATATTTTTGGCATACATGTAATGTCTGTTTTTTCTTTGCCATCATACGTACATTGACAGCCATGCTCAAAAAAAAATCAGCAAGTTTGGGTTGTTTACAATCAAGCCATGTTCTCCCTGTTTTACTGGCTATCTGAGGAACAGAGATTTCAGAGTTTTAGTGATATATATATACTATAAAATATGGCAGGAACATGGATGGAACAAAGGATACTGGGAACAAACATCCCCAACAAAGGATGGAAATTAACATATCTACAATGTCTTAACATGAACCCCTTCATCACTGGCTTAAATTAGTATAAACTATATAAATAAAACTGCTGGAAATAGTGAGTGACTAACCAGTATCTGCCTGCGAACAATATTCTCTGATGGGTTATCAGGCCCGCATGAATACTGAAGTCTGCATGCCACATGACGCACTGTGTATCAAATAATTTACTGTGAAAACATCTGTGGATACACTTTAAACATTTATTTTGTTAGTATGTTAGGAGATAAATAATATCAGTGACAGAAAACAGACAAGACAGACTGATTGACACCCAAATACATTAACAGACAGACAGAAAGATAGACTACTAATAGACAGACAGACCGACCTTTGGCCTTTTGCTCTTCTGTAATAGTTGAGCCAACACGTTTCGTCACAGCCCAGTTCCACAACTGTATGGCGATTTCCCCTAACTACAAATAAAGATATATATATATTAAATATCTAAGCATAATTATCAGATTTCTACGGAAGCTATTTGCTAACAAAAATAAAAAAAAATGCTATGTCGAGAAAATTAAGACATGATAGTGGACAAAACGACAGAAAAAAACAATAACACATGATCTCTAAGGGCTTCCGTAGATTTTAAATGAGGTTGGTTTGCAAACCTGTGAATCCTGTAGTTTTGCTGCTCCATCTAGAGTTAAAATTTCTTTAAAGAGCGCCTCAATCACCTCATCTGAATTTGAATCAATCTGTCTGTGGAGAAGTTTCTCTGACAGGTCTGTGAAAGAATTAATTTAAACACGAACCAGCTTCACATACTGTGTTAAATCACTTCATGAGAAGGTAAGCTGAAATAATTCAAACAAAGGACACTAACATGACTAATAATATCCATAAGAGATTAATTATTTTATAAACCTGCATAATAGCTTATCCCTGACGTAGATAGGCTAACTACCACCTATCTTCCTATTACACAAAAATACACAAAATATAAGCTATTCTTACTTTTTACATCGACTGCAAACTCCTCCATATTACGGTCAGTTTTGTGTATTTTAATACACAAGTCGAGTAACGTAATTTAAAACGATCTAATATATTTTGTCAGTAGTTTCTGTGTGACTGACACAATTAAGCGCCTCTCGCGACCATCCACCGCCAAAACACGCGCGCGAGGACCCCAAGAGTATGTAATACTGTTGTATGGCCACAAGGTGGTGTCTCACACACGAGTATGTACAATTCACCTCTCATTCAAATATTTCATATTCAGATTTAAAGCTACTTTATTGGCGTGGTAAATCAAAGCTTGTCATTGCTAACAATAAAGCTATTTAGTAAAATCGTAGATTACAATTTGCTCTGTGCAAAAGAGTGAATAATATATCCTAAAAGACAGACGTCCTTCTCAAAAATAAGCACTCTAAGTAATCATTTCGGATGACAAAAATAATATATAATATATCCTAAAGGGCAGATGTAAGTCTCAAAAATAAGCACTCTAAGTAATCATTTCAGATGACTGAAGAACTACTCTTTTCAAGCGTACATGCTGCTATATATTTAGAAATCTCAACTCTGTCCTGTTGAAAGGTTTGGACCTTATGGTATAATAGCATTGTTTAAGCATGATATTCATCACCTTGTGGTAGTTAGAACCTCATTCACCCCAAAGAAAACATGCATTGATGATAATGCTGGGGTTTTTGTTTTAACAGGGGAGGTCATTGTTGAGCTGAAGGAAAGAGCTCAAGCTGCGCACACAGAATCGGTTGTGAAGTCTCTTATTGTGTTCACTGCACTAGATTCAAAAATAAGATGTCTTAAAAGCCCACTCCTCTCAGTGCGTGGCTTCCAGCAATTGTTTCTGCCTGAGTCTTATCTAGCCACCGTGCTGGCCTGAGGGAAATGTGTGATCAGTTCAGGAGGACTGATTGCACAGGAGAAAGAAAAAACAAACATGATCCTTATGACATGTGGTCAGAGAGATGCACACACGATTTCCTAAAGTCTGCTACATAAATAATATTAAAATAATAATAAACAGACATATTTACACATTCGTGCCAGATTTAAAAATACTTCATTTCACAGTTCTACTTGGGTAGAAAATTCATTAGTTGCTAGCTAAATATTATTTTTGTAGTAGATTCAAGAAATACCTAAATCAGATCTCTGCTGCCAAACTAGAAAACATCACCAGAAATGTCTTGGCTAAGTAGATTTTCCTGAAAAAGTAGGCCTACTTATTGTTATAAAAGATTATAAGCTTATATATATTTTAATTTTAATTACATAATAACAATAATAAATAATATTTTAAATATAAAATAAAGCAGAATAAAATTATTTCTGAAATATAAATGACATCACACCTCATCAAAAGTAGCATTAACATTAACAGCTCCCTTCGCTTTATCGGTGGCCTTTATAATCACATTATCCTCCAATCAATATTGAAGGAAGAAAACCACGTCTCATTAACATTATACCTCACCAGTAACAAACTGTATTAAAATGTACTGTATTCTGACACAAGACTTTTTAATCTCTGTTCTAACAGATTGACCATCTTATTCTGTGCATTTGAAGTGATATACAGATGGAAGGCCATGAATGGACAATGTGTTGCCATACGTCATGGGGAGTGTGTCCTCATGTGTAACATCAAAAAGACAAACAGTCTGTGGTGCATCCACTCACCATGGGGTGTTGGAAGGTGAAAAGAAGCCCCGTGATTATTTACATTGATATAAAATTAGCTGCACATCCTGTTTCTGAAGTTAAAAATGAGCCCTGTAAATGTTGTTGCAAGGTATTTTGTCTGATATGTTATCAGACAATGCCTGTTTACCTTTGCACCTAGATATTTTAGGTACTCGACCAGGGGTCGATAGAGTGTCGTTTAAAATAGTGTAGTTGACATAGTAAAGCATCTTGACATTCATAGAGCCATTGGGTGGGACCTTTCACTGAGATGAAATACATCTTTTATTAAAAATAGCACAAACATTTACCTAATTAATATACAATACAGAATATCTTAATCGATATCATTAAGCCAATATCTTAAGTTAAGGCAGGAAGGTGCGCGTGCACTAGGAGTATCGCTGCAGAGTTACTATGGTGACGTTGCGTCCTTCCTTCCGTCCTTGCTTCACTCATATAAAGCCTTCGAGAGGAAAAACCCAGCAGAAAACCAGTGGGATGGTTTATTAGTCGGTTGGCATTAGTTATATTATTGTTAAACCTTCTTTATAGAGTCTAATTTTTGACATTTTCATTCACTGAGTTTTAGGAAGGAAGAGCAAACGTAGCACCTGCCCACGGGAGTAGTTTGGAGTTGCTCCATTCGTGTTTGTACCGGGGCAGGCGCAGTACCATGCGATAGGATACCTTTACAGTCACTGAGAGACTACGAGACGTGTTTTCATTATACAACCATCACTGAAAGAACAATCTCTGTCATATCAACGGAACTATACGCATATAACTAGCCTACATCTAGGACTATACGACCACATCAAATATAAAGTGACAGTACGGAATATCTTTCGGAAAGTTATTTTATCGGACGAAATGACTTCTGTTCAACCTTCAGTCAAAGGCTTCATCACTTTTCAGCTGCTTTTTAATTTCTTCTCAAGTGGTAAGTGTGCGCTTTTTGTCATTTTACTGCGCTTTAAGTGAAGCTGCACGCGATCATTTCTTGCTGTCTTTGGGCTGCTGTTGTACAGATGCGGTTTGAAGTTCAGTTCTCATCCTAATGAACTGATCTGCAAAGTAAATAGATAACAAATGCGGATGAAAACATTTGAGTGTTGTTGTGCTGTGTTGAAAATTAGGCTACATCACTTATGGCATCGAAATAATATTTAGGTTTATGGCTTGTTCTGATGTTATTTGAAAGTTCATTTTAGAAGATATATTAAAATATGAGAACTTTCTTCATTAAAATGTGGTCTGTTATTTAAACTTGAATGTCATTGACCTGCAGCCATGAGTTCATTGCACTTTTTAAACTATTTTGACTTTAATTACGGATAAAGAGAACTAAGAAACTCTGCAAATACATGTAATCTAGTAGAAATTGCATTTATTGAAACAAATTAAATAGAGACAAATAAGTTGATACACTGATGAAAACTGTTTTCATCATTATGATGAGTTATTAAAATAAGGTAGTCTATTGGATATCATTTCTCAAAACCTAACAAGCTGCCTACATACAGATTTTTTGGTGTAGCATTTTGGAGATCATATGTGCCAAATAATGCACCGTAAGAACCTGTTCGGGGTTCCTAAATTTTGTCTATAGGTAGGCAGCTGGGTTTTGAAACTCGACCATCAGCGCTCTGGCACTAACTAAAGCGCTCATTTAGCACGCAGGAGATGCTTTATCCTTGCTGGGGCTTACATCATTTTACTGACATTTACTCATTTGCGGGGACCCCAATCATATGGTCAAATTGGTTAAATGGTCCACAGCTATTATGGAAAAACAGTAGGCCAGTGAGTATACTTTTTGCATTCTTCCATCCTTTGGGACTAGTTGAGTTATTCAAAGAATGAACACATTGTGTTGGAAATATCAGGTGTGTGTTTTATTGTGAATGGGTAGTTTGGGCACATCTCCAGTTCCAGTGTTGTTGAGTTTGAGAAGAGAATATGTGTTTACAAGAGAAAATATATTGTTGACTCTTGGCTACTTGGTTTTCTGGCTGCACCTCCTTATAACAAGATGGATAGTAAAAGGTGGATGTCATTGTTCATTGTGACATAGCAGTTGTGCGCTACAGATACAGGTCTTCCTCTTGCTGTCCAAACAAACAGTAAGCTCTTACTCTGATCCAAACAGAGGAAATACTGCTCCCCCCATGACTTTTGGGTCTTCAAGCTTTGTCTACAAGGTCTCCAAGTAGATTTCCTTCGCTGTCTTTGCGCCGAGCGTGGGAAAGACACATGAAGGAAGCGGATGGAGAGGCAGGAGGCACCCTGGAATTGTTCTGGCAGTAGAGGTCACGGAAATGTGACACGCTACCTGAGTAAAGATTCCTTCCCCAGACTTCTTGCTTGCTCCTCTACTCCCAATGTGTGTCAGTCACCCCATCTCAAGACAATGGTGGAGCGGAAGAGCATGCCATTATATTTTATATGTCAGGGGTGTATGGTTAATCCATTAGTCAGAAATAGGGCATGAAGACATGAGCTGTTTGCCACTTTTCTTCTGTCATGTTAACTGATTTGTGGAGGTGCATTGTGATTATTACATTTCAGATTTTGTTAGCTCAATTGTGTGAAAATATCCATGTGATTTCTTAAGTATTAATGATTCAACCTTCTAGTCCATCAAATTGAAACTATTACAGTGCATAATATGAGGTGAGTCAAAGTCACTCGTATTTCAATCTATAAACTGGACTTTACACGTTTAGAGAAGTGAAACACATCTTGAGAAGGAAGTCTGTTTTAAGTAAGATAAATATTCAATAATGCCACTGTGTAGATATAACACATCTTGAAACAATCCAGATATTGCCCAGGGCTCTGTTTTCAAAATTTGCTGGACCATTTAAAGGTGAAAATACTCCAGGAATTTTACACATCTGAGAACCCTCATCATTACTTTCCAGAACACACTGAATACATGTTAGCGCACTCGTGCTGGCTCCTTTAACATTACAACTTTACAGTAAAAAGAGATTTGATCACTGGCTTGACAAATTATTTCACATTGCATGTATAAGCAGCACATAGCAAAGCATACAGGATGGCTTGAGGGTGAGTAAATCATGGGGTAATTTTCATTTTTGGGTGAACTATCCCTTTAATAGTGCATTTTGAATTATTTTTCTGCGCTAGTTCAGTGCGCTATACAGTCAAAATAGGTTCAGAATCAAAACTCTACTTGCACCTTGCTACGCAGAGCTTACGCAGGCAGTGTAAATACTGTAAAATATGAATATTGGTGGGAAAATAATTGTTTGAACATGTACTAGACTTTGTAGTGCCTGGGTTAAACTTGCTTAAAGTGAGTTTTTTTTCCCTGGATTACATTTTATTTTTCAAGCTTAGGAAGACCTGTTAGTGTTCCTTCTGAACAGCCGTTCAGCAGCAGTGCACGTTGGAAGGAATACAGTAGGTAGGGGTCAGCCAAGTGCAATTCAAACTCATCCACTCATCCCACAGCGGTGGGGTGGCGCACGAGTATCTGTGCACAGACTTCTTGCTTTCTTCCTTACATGCTTTCTTGTATGCTTTCTTGCATGCCAAACCTCATGAAACATTAAAAGTGTTATTTATGTTTCTCTACTCTCAAACTTGTCAGAATTAGTAAGACAGCCAAAGAACTTCAGGCAGTGTGCTTTGGAGACATTTTTGTTCCATGTTTTTTGTCGTTGGGTATTTCATCCAAGTTGTCTTTTCCCTTTGACACACAAATGTGATGGCTGCCCATGTTTTGTTATATTGCAATTTCAAGGAGAATCTCCAGCATTAAGAACAGCAAAATCCCCTGAGCTCCAGAACATATTGTGGGAGCTTATGGGATTCAAATCCACTTATGGAGACTATTTCTAGGGTTTGTCATATTCTATTATTTCAATATTAAGCCAAATATGACCAGAATTACCACTCAGCCTAGCCAGATGTTGTTTGTTTAATTAAACATCTTACTTTTTTCGTACAGGTTGTGTGCTTGGTGTTGGGTTTTTGACTCCACCTTCCAAAGACCAATTCAGGAACTAATAAAATCTGCATTCTCCATTGCTGTTGTCTTAACCTAGCGGCTTGGCAGGGAGCAGTAGTTGTAGCAGAGGGACTTGCAATAAGAGAACACTTCAATGAATGAGAAGGCAGGCAGCACAGTTGGATGTGTAGTAGCAACTTTTTTTAGTGGGTGGTCTTTAGTTTTGTGAAGAGTTTACTGTTGAGTCTGCTTTTTGGATGTGAATTTGTTTTACTCTTGTTTGTGTGACAGTCTGAACCAATGATAATTAATCATCAAATAACATTATGTAAAAGCTTTATAATTAGAGGCAGAGTAATCACCTTTGTCTGACCACATGAATTATAGTAAATTTATAAGCAGACAAATTATAGCATTTTATTACACGGCTCTCTGAAATACTTTGTCATTTGTGTAATTTTACTGTCAAATATTTTCTTTTATACATTATACATTTCATGCTTCTTGTGACATCTGTCTTCTCACATAATAAAATAATAATAATAAACTCATCAATATTGCTAATATTTTCACTATTCCATAAATAGCTTAAATAGACTTGTATAGACATTTCTTATAGACTTATAGAAATTAATGTGCGATTGGTTGCATTCAACGGTTGCCTGATGTTCGGTTCTGTGCCCATGGACATGCTACTATTGTCTGACGTTATTTTTATTTATCAAGAAGCCTTCGTTGCTTGTAAAGCTTTGAAATCACAATGGATATTGCAGCAAGGTTAAAGGATTAATGAATTACTATTGTTGTGTAAGTCCAAAAAAGATTCCCCCTGCCCTGTCCTCAGAGACCGCTTTACTGGCACTGTACATCACATGGGTGGACGGGAAGCACAGGCAGTCTTGTACCAGCCACAGAGTAGGGAATTCCGCATATTATGACCAACGCTTACTGGGCAGCGACAGGATTTCCTCTCTACAAAAGACAGTACACAAGTAAATTGAATTACATCTGTAAAAAAAAATTCAAGCATTATCTGACTTCATAAGTTCCAGTTTTGTAACATCCACCAGGGACCAATGACACATTTTGGTCGCTGAACAGTTGTTGGTTTAAATGTAAGACAATGCTGATATTATTTTATAGTGCTTCAGAAGTCAGCTTTCCATGGAAAACCCACACATCATTTTGATTTAATTTAGCCTCCCATCTCACACTCAGTATTTAAACCAGTCATCTTTGTGAAGGTTCCTCTACTCATTTGGACTTGAAGATTCTCTTGTTCTCCCTCAATAAACCACAAACATCTATTAGGATGCCATGATTGACTGATTGCATGATTGTGGGAGGTCAGGAGGAGCACAGCCTTGTGACAGTGACGTCTTTTATTTGTTCGCACGAGAGGCACGTAGGCTAATCATGCTGAATATGGCAACCCACGTAGCATCAGTGCTGTGTTTTTTTTCCCCATGCTTCCATGGTTGTCTTTTATTTTTAATAGGCTTTAATGGAAACCAGGTCCCAGGCCCCTTGAAGTACCACAACAAGCCTCATTTTTGGCATTTTTCAGTCTCTGTGCTGAAGGAGTCCAGTACACAGCTGTTGGAGAGGGGGGCGAAGTGCCGCGCTGAGGTCAGCACTGGGCAGACATCAGGGGCAGGTGGGGGTCTGTGTGCTGTGGGAATACGTGGGTGTACAGGGACAGAGACAAGAGGTTTTTATGAGAAAGTGTTCTTCTTAAGTGAAGACAGCGAGAGTTGTTGGGTTTTATAGGATGTGATTCACCATCCATGTTTGTGTGCAGGCGTACATCTGTGAATGAGGCTTCGAGGGAAAATAAGAATATGTGGATGTCAGCAGGAATTAATATAATTCTCATAAAAACATATTTGGTATCAGACCAAAGCTTCTGTGTGGTAAACGCACATTTCAGAGCGGTCAAAACCAGTTAGACTCACTCTGACTAATATCTCTCTTTCAGTGCAGTGGGAGCAGCATCTTCTTGCAACTCTGATGTTACAGATTAAGATGTACAGTGTTTCTAAAAGCATCCTGACGAGAATGACTGATGATGACTCATAAAACATATGTTGTACATTTTGTCCACATGTCATGATGGATTGTGTCTGAGACGGGAGGTGGACCTTCATAAAGTTACTGTCTTTGACACCATTTATTCTCATTTCTAGAATCTGTGTCATGATTCATGAAATACACCAACATCACAGCAAAGACATTTTTAATGCGTTTTATTCTACAGAAGAGATGTGTAAAAAAAAAAAAAGAAGCTTCCAGCGCAATAAGAGTGTCACCATAGGGGAGGTTATTTTTTGACTAGGACAGCTGTGGTTATGTCTCTTCTGGGCAGAGGGGTAATATCAAGCTGATAGAGGTGTGTACTTTGCGTGAAAAAATCTGTCTACATCCGCTCCCCTTAACTAACCTTGGACTGTGAAACAACAATGATGTTGTAGCATACTGAGAGGAAGTTCATATTAAGTGGCAGTGTTGGTGTGGTAAGTTCATTTTGTGAATGCAGCTGTGTTTTAAGCCATTTAAAACTAAATTTTGCTATCTGTCAGATAATGTACTGATAATGACTTCATGGTTTGGGTACGAGCACATGACTGTCAGAGATGAAGTAAGTAATTTGGGTGTAGATGAGAAGAGAATAAACATTGTGTAATGCCATTATCATCCTGATTGTAATACACAAATCTTTTTAAAAGATCAGCTTGTGTTTGCGATGCTGATGCTGTATTACAAAACTTTCCTATCCTAAATCTTAAATTAAAATCTGACTGTTCTACATGAGATTCTTACTCAAATACTTACCAAAACTATTATGCGATGTACGCACCTCTTTTAATTTGGCAACTTAAAAAGTGACGCTCATGCGTGAGGCACTGAAAGTCAAGATATCCGCAAAGACATCTGCTTTTTTTAGTGTCTCACGCATGAGCACTTTGTATTTTTAAGCTGCCATGTGAGACTGAACAACTGGTGATCAGCGTTGCTGTGCTGGTCCACTAGTTAGACCAGCATAAACCAGCCTGGACCAAAAGACCCTAACCTGGTCTTTTTGTCAGGCGAGGTTTCCCAGAAGACTCTGCTTTTAAAAAATGGAAAATCAAAATAAAACTGTTTTGCCTAGCAACACAAATAACCTGCATTACAATGCCACAGCACAAAGCGGTCAGGGAGTAGGTTCAAAAGAAGGAAATCACTTATGAGACGACTGTCACCCGTCCTGGGCAGCAGAGGGAATGATACCACTTCCTGTCCCCAGCGTACTCATGGCTTCAATCATCAGCTTTACCTGGCCCCAGACCAGCAGTGAACCTTCACTGTAATAATAGCGCACTGAAGAGATCTCAAGAGATCTGAGTTAAATGAAGCTCTTCATCAGAGTATAAAAAGGTGGCATTATGCAGAGGACTGAAAGAGAGGACTGACTGATGTGAAGGATGTGTTTAAGGACATCTGATTCATCTGGGTCTGCCTTGTTCTCTCACACACATGCTGACAGAGATGACCCCTCTATGGGGGGCACAGCTGTTCATCTGGCCTCCCTCCTCTTGTCTAGAATGTGTACACATGCTCAGACACACTGTTTCCACATCTCTGCCAGCTTAAACCTGTCCAGCACAGACTTGACTGCACTGAGCTGGATTCTGGAGCTCCATATGGAAGCGGAAAGGCTGTTGCATAACATTCTGAATCAGAGTCTCCAAATCACACTGGAATTCTCTTAAAAAAAGTTGCCACCATGCTTTGTGTGTGATGTACTTGTGATGTTAGCGTGTCTCTGATTGACTGTGTGTTGTGCTGTATTGTGTTTTCTGTAGGGTTGATAGAGGGATCTCGTCTGCCTGATCCACAGCTGCTTCCTGCCGGAGACACACACCTTCAGCATGTTGGTGGCACACTCACGCTCATCTGCAGGTACCGTGCCCATCTGCTGTCCCATCTCACACAAACACACACAGAATGTTCTGTGCAGCTAAAATATGTAAATTTTTTTATTGAACACTACTCATCCAGAAAATATGTACATTTTATTGATATTATTGTATAACAGTAAGCATTCCAATATTCAGACAGAATAAATTAAACTCAATTCAGAATAATATAAAACTACCATTTTTTTCAGTTAGCCTTTTGAAAACCAGCTTACCAGCTTACGCCAATGTTAATTCCCATGCTGGTCCAAGCTTTTTACAGTGACTAGTGCTGTTTTACTGCTGATCTGACTAGTGGGTCATATGTTTTGTCCATAGGTTACGTACCTATACATACATCTGCAGTTTCCAGATGAAATGAACACTAGAGTCAGCATTTTTTTTCCCTTTTTCACTCTAATTATGTTTACAAGGGCAGCTTATCGTTTAATAAAGATGCATGGTTCCTTTTGATGTAGTAAACTTGCTTGGTAGCTCACCTGGTAGTAGTACACTACATTGTTGTACTTGCGATGTGGAGCACACGGGTACAAGTCCCATGCAACATGAGTCAAGACGCTCCACAAAAGAGTTCAAAGCCTCGTAGAAGAAAGCTAAAATGACATGGTTCCTTCAGCAAATAAGTTTTTACCGCACATAGGTTAAGGGTAGGGTTTAATGTAGGGGGTAAGTTAATTTCATTTCATTTTCATGCTATGTAGAGCCAGTCACTGGACATTACACTTTAAAACTTTTGCAATGGAGAAAAAAATTATATTACTTATAGCGCCTCTTGTGGATGTGTAACTTGAAAAGTGCAGTGAAATGTACCTGGAGCAACGCATTTCATATTTTGCAGAAAAACCATCTAATTAACTATCTAAATTAACCATCATGGTCTTTTTTGTGAAACTAATCAGGTAAGTTTTGCTGTTTAGTTTAGTTAAGAAACCTCAAATCTCATACTGGGGCCCAGTATCCAAATCTCAACATGCTGTTTACCCAAAAAGAAACTTTCTGTCTTCATTTGCTAACCTTCATGTTGTTCCAAACTTGTATCACTTACTCTCTTCTGTGGAACATAAAATAATATTTTGAAGAACAGTGGTAACCAAACAACACTGGAAACCTTTGACTTCCATTGCATGGACCAAAAAAACCCCCCGCTTTTTCTCAAAATATATATATTTTTGCACAGAAGAAAGAAGATCATACAGGTTTATAATGACATGAGGGTAAATAAATGTTGAAAGAATTTTCATTTTTGGGTGAACTATTTCTTTAATACTGTTTAAGAACTTGAGCGGCAGCTGGTATGTATCCAAACACACTTATCTCACACCATCACTCTTCAAATCTAAACTCATTTGCTTTGCTTTAACATGGGTTGAGAGGCTCTCAGAAAATCAGTATAGGCCCAAAATAGCCATCGTATCCAATTGTTGCAGAACGTATCCAATTTGCATCGTATCCAATTGTTGCAATTGTTGCAGGCCTTCTGAAACATACACATCCTTTAGACTTTAACAGAGCATTTCATGCTATTGCAGTCATGCCAGGAATGCTGACCCTAAAGAAGCTTAACTAATGTAATGCTTCCCTACAAGGTCATGTGAGCAAAAAGCTGATACTGTCTTTGGCTCTGGACAGAGATTTAAGGGTGAAGTTGCATGACCCATCAGTCTAGAGGCAACAGTGGTGGTATGTGAGATATGTCTGATTCTCCACTGGGATCCTTTTAATGTGCCCTACTGTAAACAAGCACTGTTTGAAACTTGACATTTGGACACTTCATCCAATAAATACCTGTTCCCATGTGAAAGTTGGACACTAAAACTGAAATGAACCTAGTTGAATATCCTGGGAATATGTTTGAGGAATCTGACATGTTCTCAAGAGTCATTTTCAGTCATTCAGAAAGAACTCTTGAAACTTTTTAGACAGATGTGATCAGGAACAGCAGAAGCATCAGTCGATGGAGGATTCTTGGTTTCTTGGGTATAAACCCTCCTTATGCATAATTCTAAAGTTATGCTCAGGATGCCAGTAAAAACATCGGCAGGTGATGTAGTTGAATTACTGTTAAGATTATGTTTGTAATTTCACAGTAAACTGAAAGAGGCTGCAGGATGTGTTTGTATGTCATTTGTGGTATAATTTTCCTGATTGTGTTTTTAAGTTTTGTAATATATGTCATGAATAGCTAAAATAGCAGCAGACACTCTACGCAATGATTATTCGATTTAGCATAAGCCTGCTTGCCTATGAAATTGTACTTATTGTTGGTGATGTTTTGTTTATATGGTGACTTACATTAGAGGATCAACTTCGCTGGACTGGAGGCTGGCTAACAGAAATGTGTCATCGGTACGCATTGAGTCTTGTGAGGAGAGAATGCACAAGCACTGCAGCAAGCTGGTCATACACAACCTGAGGCACAGCGATACTGGCTTCTACACATGCAGTCACCAAAAGTCCAGCGTTCATGAGGTGTCCACATATGTTTTTGTTAAAGGTAAGATTAAGAATACTTACTAATATTTTTATCATAGATAAAGAGATTGTAGAAAAACATAAAACAAAGCTTATCTTTGGATAAACAGACCAAAGCGCTATTTATTTGGCATTTATTTGAGGTCTTCTGAGTGAAACAAGACCTGGACATACTCCAAGCCATTAGAAAAGCATTAGATTAAAAAAGAAATGAAGTAATGAGAGCCCCCACATCATTGTAAACCTCACCGAAAACTACAAAGCCATAAACCTGTTAGCTGGGCAATGGAGCTAGTAACTATGCAGCTATGACTGCACTCACTTAGAAAGATTGAATCACCAAGGACTGGACCGTATCTGTAAGACAGAACCTAGGAAAGACTAGGAAATAGAAAATCAGTGACACAAAAAGGAAGGCTTTATATTATATCATAATAGAGTTTTATGAATGTGCCTCAAAAAGATACACTGCTGTTTAAAAGTTTTTTAAATTAATGCTGTTCTGTTGAACTTTCTGTTCATCAAATAATCCTGAAAAAAAATATTCATGGTTTCCACAAAAATATAAAGCTGCACAACTGATTTTAACATTAATAATAATAAGAAGAAGAAATGTGGATTTCTGAAGGATCATGTGACACTGATGACTGGAGTAATGATGCTGAAAATTCATCTTTGCCATCACAGGAATAAATTACATTTTGAAATATATTACAATTGAAAATAAGTTATTTTTTTATTGTAATATAATAATAATAATAATAATATATTGTATTTTTTTTTTGGTCAAATCAATTCAGCCTTGGTGAGCATAAGACTTCTTTCAAAAATATTAAAAAAATCATACTGACCCTAAATTTTTGAATGGTAGTGTATCTGATCTGCAGTTTATCTATAGCAAAAGACAGAGATAACTTTAGCTGTAAAAATGACAACAAAGCTCACCAAGTCTCTGGCTCACCAGCTGTTTTGTTTAGCAGACCTCTTCCACTTCAGCCTGCTGCATATATAGCCAATTTAGTACCTGATAGTCCCATGGTTCATCTCACTATGTGATTCCACTATTTATGTGAGATAAGTTTATTTTAAAAAAACATTTTATTACATGAACATTGTCAACACACACAAGATCTTGTTTGTTTAATCACGCCAATCTCACAGCATAGCTGTACAGTAACATCCCCTTCTGCCAAGCTGTTTCTGTGTCTTCATCCAGCAGTCTGTGTGGCAGTTTGCTGTTTCAAAAGAAAAATGTTCTGACTTTATCTGGGATATTTCATTGCTTCTCTTGGCATTGCCTGAAGAAGTCCAAGAATTAATTAATAAAAGAGTAAATACTTTTTTTAAAAAGCCATTCAAAATCATAAAGCTCATGCATTAATGAATTATTGTATTTGTGATTGGTAAATTAGCTTTGTGTGAAGCAAAGTGTTATTATTTTGTGCTTACTGTATTATTTTATGCTTATTTTTAAATCACAGATCACAATCATCCATTTGTGGAGGCTTACAGTTCACCAAACCCGCTTTTTGCGTATCGGAACGAACCCTTTTTTGTGGTCCCCTGCAGAACAACGTCCCCAAGCCAACATGTTATCCTTGATACTGTGAGTATTTTATGTTAGCGCCACTGTTTTTGAACCCACTGAATGTAAATATATTCACACATAATTTACGGCCGCATGTGGTGGAGGTGAATGTTTTACCTGTTTTTCCATGCCTCAAAAGCCTTGACATGAAAAATAGAGGATGTTTTGTATGATCTGACATTGAAGAATGCATTGGACCATGGGCGTCTTAGAATTTCTCACACCCATTTAAGCCCTGAGCATGTGTATATAGATAGAGACAGTGTGCCATAGACTCATGGAAGCTCAAGGAGGCCTGAGGAGTCTCTCTGTCTGCTTCCTGTAAGAACAGGAAGGTAGTGTTAGACTGTTGTTTTTCACTCAGAATAGAAACTCAGGCTATAAATAAAACATTTTTTATGCTTTAGGTCCATAAAGACCAGGTTGGAAAAACTGTTCCAGCTAACCAAAAAAGACTAAATAGCAAACTTTTGTCTTTTATTTTATTATTTATTTTATTTTTTAGTTCTCTACGTTACATCTGATGGACCACCACCACATCTTATTTTATGTATACATGCAAGCAGCCTCTTATTGAAGTTTACGTAAACTTGAATATTCTTACTCTTCCAAGTCATGGAACCAGACCAGTAGATTCTGTCCTGCAAACTGCATTGGCAGCGAATTTAAACGGTAGTGGGTCTATGGTTATTTCTCACAGTCCTATGGATAAACACTTCTAAGCCAGATGGCACAGATAGTTATGTGACCTTCCTGCCATTGGAAGATCTGTGGCATTCGTCCTTCCTGTTTCCTTCCTTCCCATCTTTCCTAGCAGCTCACTTGGACCAGGAACAAACAAAATAAATTAAATGGGGTATACAGCTCAACTATGATCAGTTTCTCACAGACAAACTTAGCCCTGTTTTGCTCATTACTGGATGGGCTACTAATCATGGGCCGTAAAAGCTTCACACAACTTGTTTCCTTCTTCACAGAAAGAACCTTCGCTTATTTTTAAGTGAAGCCTTTTAAATAAATCGTCCCTTCTTGCTCTCCAGATGAATCCCATGGCAGATCATATTAAAAATGAGGTGGAGTGGGATCCAAAGATAGGTTTCAAGATCCCCTTGAAACCTTATGACAGCTACCAACTGATTACATGTGTGACCAGTGTGGATAACACAGAATTTTCATCACTCTACCTCCTCCTAAGGCAAAGTGAGTCATTTTAATTGCTAAAATGCATAATTTAAAGGTAGCTAAGGGGAAAATCCCAGTTACGCAATTACCTTTTGAAAATTACAAAAGCTTTTTTTCATGACATAACCTAGATTCATGTCCTGTTCTCTGTGCCTAGCGTTGGAGCTGAAAAACATTGGGATCGAACCAGAACGACCAAAAGTACTGGTTGGTGACACCCTGGTCCTCAACTGCTCTGCAGAGACCACTTACAATGGCAGAATTGAATTTGAGTGGCAGTTCCATAAGAATTGGGTGAGTTATTAGGAGCCCTGCTAAAAATGCTTGAGTTTTACCTAAAGACGCAGTAATTGATTAGTACTGTACACATTCAGATCAACTACCTGATTTGAACTGGCATTATGTTAAATTTTGGCCTGACATCCTCTGAACTTCCCGTCTGTGTTTTTAGATCAATCGCACTCACCAAGTGAAAAAGACAAGGGACCCACCTGGCCAAATCATCGTAATGACTAAAGCATTAATCGTGCCTAATGTGACAATGGAGGACAAGGGCACGTATGTGTGTATAGCATCAAATGAAGAGAAAAGGCTTCATGTTTCAACTAAAGTTACTATATATGGTGAGGATGTGATGTTGTTCCACTATCTTAACACTGTCATGCTTTTGTAGAACAGTTTGAATTCATTTAATGGATTTTTTTTGTCTCTACAGAACATCCATTCCTCAATGTGACCCATAATAAACGCAAATTCATCTCTGCTATAGAGGGTAGAAAGGTGCAGTTTGAGCCACGGGTCAATGCCCTGCCTGCACCCGACAGAGTGTTGTGGTAAATTCATCCTTTGCATTTTAAAAATAAGAGATATGACTCAAAAGCCATAAGAAGAATGTAATGTGTAGTAACCAACTAAATGTATCCTACTAGTAATGGATTAATTGTACGATTATTGTATTGGTTAGTTGAGTTATGCTTTCCGCTGCCGATTTGTATAGGTACAAAGACGGAGTTGCCATTTCAGAAAATTCCACATGTTATGAGACTGTGGGCTACAACCTTACCATAAAACAAGTGAGGCAGAAGGACGCTGGGATCTTCACTATCGCACTGTCAAACCAAGAAAAGGGTCTCTACAGAAACCTCAGCTACAAGCTGGAAGTCAGAGGTAATGCACATCTGATGGTTTTCTCTACTTCAAACAATACTGATCCAAATAGGGCTGAGATAAATAAACATAAAAATCGCTGATAAAAATATCCAACAGACACATTTCTGTACTGTTTATAAATGTTTATGACATTGTTCTTTCAGATGAATACAATCAGAGTTATATTAAAATATGTCCAGTGAATGGCAGCCCAAAATTTAAAGACCAAAAAAGTGCATCCATACATTACAAAAGTAATCCACACGGCTTCGGGGTGTTAATAAAGGCCTTCTGAAGCGAATCAATGGGTTTTTGTAAGAAAAATATCCATATTTAACACATTATAAAGTAAAACATCTAGCTTCCGGTGGACCTCCTTCCGTATTCAACTTACGAAAAAAGCATAACTGCGCGACGATGACGTCGGACGTAACGTAAAAAAGCGTAACTGGCGTGACAATAAGCATTTTGAACTGCAAGAGACGCTACACTTTCTTTGTAAGTTGTATTCGGAAGGCGGTCCGCCAGAAGCTAGATATTTTACTTTAATAGTGTTAAATATGGATATTTTTCTTACAAAAACCCATCTGTTTGCTTCAGAAGGCCTTTATTAACCCCCTGGAGCCGTGTGGATTACATTTATAATGGATGGATGCACTTTTTTAGTCTTCAAATTTTGGGTTTGAAGCCATTATAAAGCTTTTTTAATATAACTCCGATTGTATTTGTCTGAAAGAAGAATGTCATATACACCTAGGATGGCTTGAGGGTGAGTAAATCATGGGCTAATTTTCATTTTTGGGTGAACTAACCCTTTAATGAGATTATTGAAAATTTAGCTGTCAACAATTAATTTGTGGTTTTGTTTTTCTTTAGTATTATTTATACTTTGGCTATTGTTTTGCTACTTTTAAACTTTGATATTTTTTTTTATCTGCACTTTATATTGTCATTTATATTTTAAACCTATATATTGAAATATTTGCACACATTTGCATACTTTTATATAGATTTAAATGTCTACATTGTTTGAAGGAAATCTCATTATTTGATTAATTGAGGAATCAAAATAGAAGTTAAAGAATCAAATAGCTTTTACATGTGAGTGAAGCCAAACAGCTTCTTCAGCAAATTGTTGATTGCATTGGGCATTATTTTAAAAAAATCGAAGAAAGCCGAAGAATTGATGTGCTCTTCTCTGGCAAGAGCTCTGAAATGTGCTGTCGGAGCTGAGATTATAGTAATGTGCTGCCCAGATTTACCCTGAAATTTTGTAAACCTTCCATCCCACAATGTACACAAGTATAATTACCTGTTCTGGCCTAATATAAAATATTTATTTTAATGCTTCTCTGCCCTCGACCTGAACTGAAGTAAATGACATCATCACAGACCCAAAAGCAAAACCAAGGTCAAAAGCAACGGAAACAGAATTGAGACATTTCTGGTTGCAATTAAGGAACTATTTTAGTCATCATTCATCAAATGCTGAAATCCGCCTGACTTCTGCCTGATCTTCAAACATGCTATTTTTCTCCTTCATGAACACAGATACACTTCAGTGAGGTCTATAAAGGCAATATAGGCCTCTCTTATTGAAGTTTACGTGAACTTGAATATTCTTACTCTTCCATATTGGAGTTATGAGGTGAAAGTTTTTTAACATTAGCCAGTGATCTGCAAATAATCTGTATTCTTTTCTGGGACTGACCATTTAAATGACTAATGTTCTATGTCCATATGCACACAGTGAAGCCAAAGATCTATGAGGAGGACGTTGCTCCAGCAGGCCCCCAAACTTACATATATGGCCAGGAGCACAAGCTCACCTGCACTGCATTTGGGATTCCCATGCCAAACATTACCTGGTTTTGGCAGCCGTGTGACCCCAGCCTTGATCTTACAGAGTAAGTCAATAATACACAAAAATACACATATTCAGATATGCTTTGAATCAACAGGTCTTCTGATTAGTAATTCCACATTCAGGTCACATTCATTATGTCAAAGGAGAAATATAGGCTATATTTCTTGTTATTTCCACAAATTTTGGTGTGTTGCTCCATAAACAGTTGTCACCCTCCTGCATAGCAGATCTCTTCTCTTGCTGAGGTGTTAACATCAATGATGAATGTTGGCCTTTACCCACAGCTTTCATTATTCAAATGAACTGCATCCGTTTCCTTGACATTGGTCCAAATTATTGATGAAAAATAGCCCCAGAGCTACATTTTGCACTCACTGGCTGTGTAAATGTGAGGACAATTTATTGGTCTCATTCCCCAAGCTTGCATTGTGTTGAAAGAAAGAGTATCCCAGTGTAAATGCCAGTCTTTTAATGAACCTTTATGAATGCTCCGGATGTCTCCTGAAGTTGGTGTGTCATAAGAGTTTCTCGTAATTGAATGTAATTATTTGTCAAAGTGTGCTGCCAAATTTGTGACAAAAATACTTCAGGCTTTGTACCACAGTGCCAAAATACCATTTTGGCTATTTTAAATATAATCAGTGATGGCAGAACACAACAGCTCATAATATAGATAGTGAGAAGACCTGATTTTCAAAAGCTAATGAGCGAGGTACATTGAAGGGTAATTGAAATGCCCTAGTTGGAAGAAAAGACAAACCCATTCCTCTTTTACAAACCCGATTTCAAAAAAGTTGGGACACTGTACAAATTGTGAATAAAAACAGAATGCAATGATGTGGAAGTTTCAAATTTCAATATTTTATTCAGAATACAACATAGATGACATATCAAATGTTTAAACTGAGAAAATGTATCATTTTAAGGGAAAAATAAGTTGATTTTAAATTTCATGGCATCAACACATCTCAAAAAAGTTGGGACAAGGCCATGTTTACCACTGTGTGGCATCCCCTCTTCTTTTTATAACAGTCTGCAAACGTCTGGGGACTGAGGAGGCAAGTTGCTCAAGTTTAGGAATAGGAATGTTGTCCCATTCTTGTCTAATACAGGTTTCTAGTTGCTCAACTGTCTTAGGTCTGCTTTGTCGCATCTTCCTCTTTATGATGCGCCAATTGTTTTCTATGGGTGAAAGATCTGGACTGCAGGCTGGCCATTTCAGTACCCAGATCCTTCTTCTACGCAGCCATGATGTTGTAATTGATGCAGTATGTGGTCTGGCATTGTCATGTTGTAAAATGCAAGGTCTTCCCTGAAAGAGACGACGTCTGGATGGGAGCATATGTTGTTCTAGAACTTGGATATACCTTTCAGCATTGATGGTGCCTTTCCAGATGTGTAAGCTGCCCATACCACACGCACTCATGCAACCCCATACCATCAGAGATGCAGGCTTCTGAACTGAGCGCTGATGACAACTTGGGTTGTCCTTGTCCTCTTTAGTCCGGATGACATGGCGTCCCAGTTTTCCAAAAAGAACTTCAAATTTTGATTCGTCTGACCACAGAACAGTTTTCCACTTTGCCACAGTCCATTTTAAATGAGCCTTGGCCCAGAGAAAACGCCTGCGCTTCTGGATCATGTTTAGATATGGCTTCTTTTTTGACCTATAGAGTTTTAGCCGGCAACGGTGAATGGCACGGTGGATTGTGTTCACCGACAATGTTTTCTGGAAGTATTCCTGAGCCCATGTTGTGATTTCCATTACAGTAGCATTCCTGTATGTGATGCAGTGCCGTCTAAGGGCCCGAAGATCACGGGCATCCAGTATGGTTTTCCGGCCTTGACCCTTACGCACAGAGATTGTTCCAGATTCTCTGAATCTTTGGATGATATTATGCACTGTAGATGATGATAACTTCAAACTCTTTGCAATTTTTCTCTGAGAAACTCCTTTCTGATATTGCTCCACTATTTTTCGCCGCAGCATTGGGGGAATTGGTGATCCTCTGCCCATCTTGACTTCTGAGAGACACTGCCACTCTGAGAGGCTCTTTTTATACCCAATCATGTTGCCAATTGACCTAATAAGTTGCAAAATGGTCCTCCAGCTGTTCCTTATATGTACATTTAACTTTTCCGGCCTCTTATTGCTACCTGTCCCAACTTTTTTGGAATGTGTAGCTTTCATGAAATCCAAAATGAGCCAATATTTGGCATCAACATTTGATATGTTATCTATATTCTATTGTGAATAAAATATAAGTTTATGAGATTTGTAAATTATTGCATTCCTTTTTTATTCACAATTTGTACAGTGTCCCAACTTTTTTGGAATCGGGTTTGTATTTTAACAGTAAAATGAATAAATTTTTTGAGCAGTGACCAAAAGAAAAAAGTGGCCATGTTCACACTGCAAGATTTGGGAGTTCCCTATATGATCACAATTTAGTTGCGATGTGTACATGGACATTAAGTGTCCATAAATCAGTGTTTTGTTGGAAGGGTCCATCGTTTGAGATCTCATTACTGCGCTCATGAAGGTGAGAAGTTATCAGTTGTTCCTTGTTGACCGTGGTGGTCTGGGATCAGCCTTATCTCAGCCGTCCAGAAAGTGGGGGTGTTTCCTTTGAACGGTGACGCATGACTCAGCCCTTCCTGTCACGCTGCGGTTTCCTCTCCGACCTCGTCTCTCATTAATCCGATTGTTCCTCCACTCAGATTGATGCAGAACAGGTCTTTGGTCTCCTGTGGCTTAAAGGCATAAAACACATGACTTGATACATGGTCCTCAAATACAGATAAAAGAAACACACATTCATCAGGGTCCATGAAACCGGTCAGTGTCAAAAGATAAACATATCTGAAAGAAATTGGCTAAAGAGTTCATTTGCCCAACAGATGCGTATTATTTTTAAAGGAAGACCTGTTTTCTGTTTCTCACTAAAAGTAGAGGGTCTTCACTGAAATCCCATGTCCGTACGCCTTGGTATTTCCTTGTGTACATCCTGCGTTGATGTCACAAGGCAAAAACTTCCTCTGCAAACTCCAGAGCAGTTTCTGACATTAACGTATCAGAAATATAATTCCTTAATATAATTGCTGGTTCACAAATATGATTTCGCTAAGTGTTTGTTGTTGTTTTTTTTCTGATAGGTGCAAACTTTACACTGATCCTCTTCCTGTTGACGATGCCACTGAATCACACAACCATTGTCCTCATAATCTGATTAAGGATATCAACACCAAGGTTGGATTATTAAAAAGTAAAAACAGGGTGGGTATTATGTGCAATTTTGTCATTTATTATTAAAAGGTTTTTGCCTTTACAGATGCATTCAGTATTTTCCCTCATTAATTAAGCTTTAAATATAAAGAAATGAATAATATTTTTGAAAAATATCTTAAAATTATGTTCACTCACATGAGATTTCATAAGATTCAGTATCCTAATAAGAAAAGGTGTTTCATTTTACATGGAGAGGTCGTGTCATTGCAGCTGTCATGTTGAGATCACATGACCAGACAAAATGTTACTTATTTTATCTTGGTAAACAACTTCTGTTATTGCTCTCAGAGTGGTTAACTGGGAATGGCGCACAGTGGAATCGGTAACCAGAAACTACTACAGCCACATCCCTTGGTGTCAGTATACTGTCATACTGTCCGAATGTCTGCCATATTGCCAACATAAAAAATACTGAGTCTGCCTTTAAATTTTTTTTTTAAACTTTTAATTAAAAATGTGCAATCTGATTGTAGATGGAATAGTTCACTGGAAATGTATTAATTTAAAGGCCTGCAAGTCAATGATTTACATAATGCTAATCCAGATTAATGACTCTATCAGCTTCATTTTGGACCAAAATAATAGACCTCAAAATACTGCAGCGTATATGCTCTTGCAAAAATGCTGATTTAAAAGTGAAAGGGGAGAATCAAAATCTGATGTACTGCATACATCTGTCTTCCATTTAAACCTCATAAAGTCTATTGAACATTCACATCACCAAATTGCCCTTTTAGAAATCATTTTGAGAAAATAGCTCTCAATATAATAAAAACCACAAAAAAGCGACAATCTGCATTGTTTCCAGACAGTTTCAATCTGCATCAGTAGTCTTTTTGACTGAAGTGCTAATAGATTTGTGAGGAATGAGATTCAATGTGTGCGTATGACCACGTGTGTGTTCTCCCCTAATAGAACTAATAGCTGAGGCTCATTTAGCTATGCTGTAAATTATGTCACGCTTCAGTCACCTTCAGTGGAGAACAGAGGCCAGTAAACAGGGCAGCTGCTGCTTTGAGTGGTGACTCAGGACTAAGTTTATACTGATATATCAGTCCATCTTACTGAGCGCACTGAAGCCAGTAAAGTCCTCATAAACAGAACTTTCTCCCAGGACTATTAATGCACTGAATGTTGATTGTTTCAAGCCTGTTTTCAAATGCATAAGATGACTTTAAATGCTATATATGTACAGGGCAGTCATTGTGGTCCCTCGAATGTGTTGACATCACATAAAAATGTGTGGGAAAAACCACAGAGAGCTAAGGAACAGTACAGTTCACCAAGGCCCTGTTTTAATTTGACTGTATGACTTCAGAGATTAATCCAGACTGCTACAGTATCACTAGTTGTTTGCTTAGTCAGAGCTTGTCACTTGTCAGAGCTCTGTCACTTTGTCATTCTTTGCTTGTGCTGCCAAATGTTACAGTGAACACTGCAGACATTATGAAAAACACTCCAGGAGGCCTTATTACCAAAACCACTCACCCAAAACTTAATATAGCACAGGTTTTCATTTTTAGCATTCCTCTACACTTCAGTGTGACTGTACATGGAGGTCAAGCAATAAGTCTCAATGCAAACCATCAGCTATAAGCTATGAATGATTTCTAGTCACGACCAAAAATAAAATCTAGTCTGGTGCTTTATGTAGAAATCTGTATTTCCTTACAGCAAGATTTATGTGACTTTATTCTCACAGTAGGAATGTCATTTAAAACCAATCATGCCTGCCCTCCCTCGTGCAAGGAGTTTGGTTCTCACTATGGAATAGGTGTACATTTTTAAGTTTGCTGCATTTACAGGCTCTTGTGACAAATAGATGATGCTTTGCAGGGGTGAAGCACAGCTTTCAGTGATAACAAGGCCCCGTTTAAAAGGATGGGATTTGTTTAGAGTGAATTCCTTTCTGTCACCTCATATAAATTTCCCTGCTCTGTGAATAACAGGCTGGTAAGAGTCCATTTCAGATGGTGAGAATGAGAAAGGGCCGTCACAGCAGCTAAAAGACAAAGTAGGAAAGTCACTCTGAATTTCTGACTAGGTCATCAGATTTATCCAGGTCATCAGTTTATGTGAATTTGTGTGAATAATGTGCATTCTGTAATGAGATTAATTAACATAGAATAGTGTGTTTGCATTGGAAAGTATGCAGATCAGTTTAAGTACAGCAGAGCGCTATTTCAGTGCCTAGGTAAACTGGATTAGTAATGGAAATAGAGTGGAAACATGCCCAGTTTCTCAGGTATATTTTAGTGCAATGTGCCAATAAAAATCAGCTGCATGTAAGACTAAACAACGGCATGCCATTGCACTACAACAAGTCCATAGATTTACATTAACCAAGCTCCACACCTCATTTCTGTCTGTTCGGCAGCGTAATGTTGTGTACAAAAGAAATCCTAACCGTGTAAAAATTCTTTTGCGTTAATTATGACTGTTCTATCTCTTTCTTTACAAACTATACAGAAAAAATAAATAAAAAAAATCTGATGTTCAGAGCCAAGGTGCTTCTTAAGTTTCAAACAAGTCTTATAAACAGTCTGTGAACCCCAGGAAGTAAACTGAAAAATAGATATGTTGCTCCAGAAATACACCCTGAATGTTTTATACCTTTGATGTGATGGTCAGGAAAACAGATGCTGTTTGAAACTGAAAACAGAGCTCTGGAATCTGGTCTTTTGCCAAAAATCTGCATTATTATTATGTCTACATAGGCTATTAATGAGTTCCACTTGAATGATGACAATATTAAGCATGGCATTTTAAATGTGTATCAGGAAATGAACACAGGCACATCTTCTGTGCTGTACTCCCAGTTCTGCATTTGGCCTCAAAACGCCAGATGTAGTCTACTCAATGTGTGAGGCTGAGGAGTGTCAAAAGGTCCAGTTGTAAATTAGCCCTATGACCCACCTGCTTTTAGTAAATAAATATCTCAGTTTAACGTTATACGTTGTCAGTAGTGAGTTACATGATATTGTGTTATTCCTGTTAAAAGAATATTTTGTTAGTTTCTCAAATGACTGATTTACATTCCTAATGATCTTTGTCCACTCCCTTAGACTATAAGCACCCTGCTGGTGAAAACAGCTAATGTGTCAGGGATCTACTCGTGTACAGCAAGGAATGCACTTGGGAACCGGACCATGAGAATCCCTTTCTATGTGGATGGTAAGTGGGCCATTTTGCACTTACTGAAATTAAAAATTCTACTTCAAAATACCTAGGTTTAGATTTTATTTCCATATAGAAAGACATTTTTTATGTCTTTCTTGACACATATTTAAGTTCTAAAACAAACTTTTTGGTTGTACTCACAATAATCAATCTCATTAATTTTCATAGCACATTTTGTATTTTTAAATGATCTAATAATATTTCCCAAATGTCATCTTTATTCTTTATTTGCTCATAGTCTATTAATACTGTGTTTTATTCAATGTTGAATTCTGGCTGACTTGTTACTGCATTCTGGGCTGTTAACATATGTTATATACATATGATAAAGCAGTATTGGAGCGATTTTGTAGTTAAAAAAAAACGCTCCTCTAGGCAAAAACATGCAACTCCGCTCCCTGTTCTGCTTCCGCTCCTCTCACATACTCTGGAATGGACTATGGTACTGGAATACCAATCTTTGTTTTATAATGAATCACTTTTATATGTTGCTGACCAGGGTCAAATGTTTCTGAAGTGAGAAACCCATTTACTGAGTTACGTACTGAAGAGTGTGTCGACTGTCAGACTATTCAGATGATGAGAAAAAATGAGCTGGAATGAACAGCATCCGAGATTGGGGAAGTGTGAAAAATGAGAACTGTGCAATAAAAATGGAGACAGAAGATAAAATGGAGGATGTCAAGTGGCACGTCTCCAGAAAAGAACAAAAAACCCCAGAGAATATGCTGTGCTATGCAAGAGGTGAACATGACTTTGTGCGCAGGAATGCTGGTCAGAGGGATGAAATGGTAATAACAGCTGTCTCCTCTGGTGGGACGTATATTGCTGTGAATAAACAAGCGTTTCGCCAGCTTCCTGGAGGCCTGGCCTTAGCCTGGTTCTTATTGTAATGCTTCAGGTCAGCCATCTCTGTCATTCGCCAACAACGTGCTTCCAATTAGGAGTGATAAAACAGGAAATAACTGCAAATTTGACATTCCTGGCATGGCACTGTGCAGTTTTGTGTTTGTAGTGTGGGCCAGAGTAAGACGATGTCTTTCAACAGTGCATCTATAGCGTAGTTTCAGGTCCCTTATGAGCCACATGTTTTATGAGTTGGTCATGCTTTGTCTGATTGTCGATTTATAGATTATGCATAAAAACATGCATCGTGTTAATCTTTAAGCGAGTTAATCTTTTTCATCCAGCTTCTTTTTTTCTTTTTTTCTTTTATCTTCACTAGATCACCCACAGCCATTTGAGATTGAGCCCTCGACAGCTGTTGCAGGAGATGACATTACATTGACCTGCAGAGGCACAAGATACATCTACGATAGGTTAAACTGGTATGATCCACTGGGCCACATGGTGCCCAAAGGCGAAACCACTCTTCAGATCGAGCCCTACACCATATCTTTGTCCATCAAGCTGCCCAACGTCTCCAGAAACCACACACTGGGTTATGAATGCCAGGCTTTAAACATGAACTCCAACAAAGTGGTCAATACAACATCTGTTTTAACTATCGATGGTGAGTTTCATCTGCCAAGCACCAAAGAGATCTTTATGTCTTTGTGTAAGAATCAGCCTACATCTTATTATATAATATAAGATTCAGCTTCTGTTACTGATCAGTAAGAAACAAATGGCACTGATGCGTAAATCTCAGGAAGACGCATCTGGGTTGTATTTCACTGCAAAATAAAAATAATACAATAGGAAAGTATTATTATTATTATTATTATTATTATTACTACTACTACTACTACTATTGTTGTTGTTGTCATAATACTTAATTAGTGTAAATGCAATGCAATACAATAAAACATTTTTATATATAAATACATAAATAATCAAATACAAATTGATGATAATTTTTTTTAGAAATAAACATTATTGGGAATTATTGTTGAAATGGTTTTCATGACAATGAGGCACATTTTACCCCACAATTACTATAATTTGAAAACATCTCATTCTCATTACTACAATAATGAAAATCATCCTGTCCAGCCACAATTGTTTAAATTAATTTGCGTAAATTAAATTCATCACAAACAAATACAACAAATACTTTAATGTACTGATGTACTTTACAAAAGTGCTTCAGAATTCAAATATTAAATTTATCCTTTAAATGAATGCATTATGTTTTGCACATATATTAAATTAATATATAATTTTTGTATGTATTTCAGTATTGAGAATGGGAGTTTTTTGCTTTAAAGTAGACTGCTGATAATTGGGAGAGCGAAAGTTAAATGTGCTGAAGTGTCATGAGAATAATGGGGTGAAATATCTTGGACGTTTTCATGCAATTCACCCTAATGCATGAATTGCTTACATGGATATCTACAATCAAAAAATGATATAGAAGTGTGGTGTGTACTGTGTCTGACACAGAGAGGAAAGGGCCCAGGCTGATGCAGAATCTGACCAATCAGGATGTGAACAGCAGCAGCACCCTGACACTGGCCTGCTTGGCTTATGGTGTGCCAACACCCTATATCACATGGTACAAAGACGAGACTCCTGTCACAGAAGGACCAGGTGAGAATGCACTAAATGAAGTTGTGTGCATTGATAAACGATCCTCCTATCAGACCTGGAACTGTTCTGTATTATATGTACAATATTGAATTAATCTTTCTATGATGCTTTCAGGAATCACTCTAAAAGTTGACGGCACTCTGATCATTGAGCGGGTGAAGAAGGATGATGAGGGCATTTATGAATGTCGTGCCAGCAATGCTGGAGGGGAAGCAAAAACCAGTGCGGTCATTACTGTAGTGGGTGAGTTCTTAGATGATGACCAACTCTTTGCCTGCCTTTTAATTCTTTTCTTCATCATTCATATTATAAGGGTATAAATTGTGCAGTTGACTGTAAATGGGGCACAGTAACCATAAAGATTGTCCTATTTTAGCCAGGACTTTCACTTCCAGTCAGACATTGTAAAGATAATTCAAAATCTCACAAGCACCGATCTCAAAGTTTCCATAGTAATGTAAACAGGACAAATAGCCTTTTTTGGCCGAACTTTGAATGAGAACGACACACTAAGGCTGCCAGGAATGCCATGCAAATTCCAGATTTTGATGGGGGTCTGGGAGTTAAAGTCAGGGTCCTCTCACAAGGGAGTTGACCTCTACATAGTCTTTGAGGACATTCATTAATGATCGAAGAGACATCTCTTTGAAGAAGTAGAGGATTTGAAGGAAAGTGTAATGGTAAAATAAGAAGATCCTTTCCAAAACAATTCTTGTCCCTGCACCCCTCATCTCAATAGTGAAATTCTGTTACAATCTATATCCTCTTACAAGAAAAGAAACATTGGCTTGACATGATCCAACAAACCCAAGCCAAACACATTCATTCAAGGAGAGCGCAGAGTGTGCTTTGAATTCTTTCTCCTTTCTCTTTCGGAAATCAACCTTTTGAACAGTTTTGGAACCACTCATTACCCAGTGAGTACATGATAAATGAGAATGAGTGAACCAGACCCTATCCAGTGAAACACTGTATACACTACATGTGAAAGCACACTGCATTGTTTGTGCACAATTTGTCAGAGAAAATGAGAAATGGAAATGAAATCATGCCTCAAAACCAGATCAGACTCAAATTTAGGGAAAATGCAAAAAGCAGCACTGCATGACAAATCCAGTTTATATTTTGTGAAATGTGGTTTTGTATTTGGTATACATGGTATGTGATTATGTAGAAATATTATTAAAAACATGATTATATGTACAAATAACATTGGTAGTATTTATTAGAGAAAGATTTGTGATGAATATGGTACAGATGGTTCTCTCATTGAAAACATGCTTTTTCTGCACACAGGAGAAGATGGTAAGCCAAATATTGAAGTGATCATCTTGGTGTCTACTGGAGCAGCAGCAACATTCCTGTGGATAATGCTCATTCTCTTTATCCGTAAATTAAGAAAAGTAAGGACTTTAGGTTACACTTTTTATGTAAGCTGTCCTTGTTACTGAGTACTGAGTATTATTCTACTACATGCACTTACTATAGGGTTAGGATTTGGAATAAGGTTTCGTTAAGGGTCAGTTGCATGTCATTATGCATAATTTACCATTTTTACTATAGTAAGTACATGTAACGTGTAATAAGGACACTGTAAATATTGCAATATTGTGAAATAGTGTCACAATTAAAATAACTGTTTTCTATTTGAATATATTTTAAAATGTAATTTATTCCTGTGATGGCAATTTACTGCAGTTTCATTCATGATCATTCATGCTGATTCGGTGCTCAGGAAACATTATTATTAGCAGTGTTGCTTAATATTTTGTGGAAACCACAATACATTTTTTCAGGATTCTTTGATATTTAGAAAGTTTAAAAGAACAACATTTATTTAAAATCGAAGACTTTAGAACCATTATAAGTGTCTAAGCTGTCAATTTTATAAAATAAATAAAAGTATTATTTTGTTAAAAGTATAAATCTTAGTGACTCCAAAGTTTGAACGGTATGTTTACTCTGGGAATTTATTAACGTGCTTCAGTCCACACCAATGCTTATATACAGTTACCTACGGTCTGGTCTTGATTTGCTCAACTGATTTATTTCTGTTACTGATTTAAGAAATATTTAATTATTTCACCAGCCAAGTTCAGCAGATTTAAAGACGGGGTACCTGTCCATCATCATGGACCCCGACCAGATGCCCCTTGATGAGCAGTGTGATCGTCTGCCCTATGACAGCAACAAATGGGAGTTCCCTAGAGACCGCCTCAGACTTGGTGAGTTCAAAGATCCTTTTCATTCTCTTTTGTTAACCAAACTTTTTTTTCCTATTAAAGCAAAGCATGTGATGTAAACAAGAATGAATTTGAGTCATACCTAACTCAAAGGTTACTCTTTTAGAGCTCATAAGTTCACTTTTTTCTCTTAGAATGCTTTTGAACAAATAAAAATGGGCTTTTTCTTCTCTTTGATTGCCTTAATCCTCAGGCCTATTTTGTTAGAATGGTGGGCATCAGGGTTGTGTAAGTTTTGAAAAGAAAATATGCCTTTATATACCAGCGAGCCGTTTCTGACGTTCAGTCTTAACTGCTCCATGAATTCTCATTGGAGGGTCAACCTCAGCAGGCTGTTTTAATTACAGCCTCACATCTTTCCTGACAGGGCATCCTGCCTGATTTATGAGCCCCCAGGACACAGCAGGCTCATGTAGACGCTCTCTCTCTCTCTTTTTCTCTCTCTGACAGGTAAAACTTTGGGGCATGGAGCATTTGGAAAAGTTGTAGAGGCTTCTGCATTTGGCATCGACAAGATTTCTACTTGCAAAACAGTGGCTGTGAAAATGCTGAAAGGTAACTGTAACATGTTTTAGTGTGCTCTAGAACTCTTTACAAACTATCATTCATATATGAGTGGAAAGTTAAGTGGGAAGAAAAATTTTATTTCTTTTTTTGTTATGTCACCCTTAATGACAGCAGCACTCAAGCTGCATGAACGTCAAACTTAAAACCTTATGATCATGTTCTTCAGCATGACATTTTTATCTTTAAACTTTCTGTTTATTTTAATTCGCAGATTTTTATTGTGGTTTCAGACTTTTAGACCCCATTGTATAACGCTATCAGATCAACAGAAACACAGTACAAGAACAGAAAGTACTTAGTTGAATATAATCAACATTCCTGTAAGTTTTATTACATCACAAATTTGCTCTTTTAGACAGATATGCTTAGCAGTATGGCAGTATTGAATACATTGATCCCATATATTGAATGCAAATGTAAATCAGAGATTGAAAACAGAAGCCTGTCCATGTGGATCTTTCGGTTTTCGTGCATGTTTTTCGAGTTCATATGAATATAATTAGCAGCTGTTCAGGGTTTTGCATGCTGCATTTATGTGATTGTCCACAGATATGAAACCTTGGACAAAAGCATACGTAAGTGAACTGAATGTGCAAATACTCACGTAGCGTTTAGTAATGACCCCTGAACAGATGTTTCTTAGATCGCTCTGAACCAGAACCAACACGGTTCACCTTCTGTAATTGGTTAATGTTTGTTATTGTTTTATTGTCACTTTCCAAAATGTCCACTATAACGCAACAATTTTGAATCAACACACGGAATTACTGTCATGCATTAAAGTAAGACAAATATTTTGGTCTAGCAGGACTGTATTCCCCTGCAGTAGGGATGTGACGGTGAGGACATTTTCCCACCGGTTAATCGACGTGTGACAACACCGGTAATACCAGTATCACCGGCGGGGGCTTTTAAATTGCTAATTATAAACCGAAAGTAAAATGCGCACGTCCGCTCGGGCATTGATAACGGAGCGGAGCGAAGCGAGTGTTTTCAATGAATTCCTATGGAAGTTAAGCTTCAATAGGCATGAACTGAAAACGTGCCAGTGGACACGCATCGTGAATGACAGTGCAGCCGTAAATGAATGACAGTGTGGCCGTGCGCATATACTTTCGGTTTAGAATTAGCGCCAATTCGAGGGCAGCAGTTGCTTGAATGGTGGGTTAATTAGCCTATTATTCTTAATGAAAAACACAACAACAAAACAGTACAATGACAAATTCACTTAAATAGGCGCTTTTACATTTTGCTTTGAAACCAAATCTTCCGCGATCATCTTGTCTGTCAGCTCTTCGGCGTTCGGTTCACACTGTATTAAGCAGACACGTTCAGTTTTTAATTGTAGTGTCTGTTCTCTAGCTAAACTAAATGATTTTATTACTATAAAAATCAAAACGATGGAGGGGGCGGTGCCGCGGTGGGCAAGTGATGTTACCGGTGTTTCGCCTGAACACCAGTAACATCGGCAACACCGACTATCGCAGCAAGCCTACCCTGCAGTTGTATTTGTCTAAACTCTTCCCGTCTGTTCAACTGTCTGTATAGCGTTTGTTTGGTGATGGTGCATTCTTGTAGAGTGATGAGCGCTGCTCTGGTGGTGGTGTTTTGTCTGTTCTTGATGATAAATCTGTCGATACACATTGCCACTCGATATTAATCTTCCCTGTGCATTAATCATAGAATGAGAGGCAAGACTGATGCCGCCTCATGCACCACAGGTCAGTTCTTAATAAGAAGCAGATCCCCTTCATTTGAATCCCTTTAAATTATTAAATCTAATGCCTACACACATTTTATTTCTTGAGTATGATGGCCCTGTTAGATAAGCAGACACTGTTTCATTATTTGCATGCTTTTATCACCCAAAACATGAAATGTCTAAAATGCAAAGGAACAGTTTGTCTGTCCTCAGTTTGACATCATGAATACTTTTCATGCTGGCTTCTCCTACTTTGAAACAAGCAGCGCCAATATTCCTCTCAGTAAAAGACTCTGTGAGGTGTCTTTGGTATGAATCATGTACAAATTACTGCTCAACGTTGAACATAGCTCTCCTGTGTCACTTTGATGGGTCTAAACCACAGGAAATCTGACGTGTTAAAACAACAGCCTCCCAATCTGACTCCATGACCTCCAAAGGTCACCAGGATAATGTTCCTGACCACATATTTCCCTAGAATGATGTACAAACTACTGAGAACCTGGAAAAGAGCTCTTTCTCTCGTTCAAATACTTTAGAAGGTTTATAACAATGTTGCCTCCAGATGTTGATCTGTCCTCTATTTATGGTGTGCATTATGTTGTCTGTTTAAGGTTCCTTTAAACACAATGACAGGCTTTGAACTTTAATTTTATACTTTCCAGTGATTTCCGTGTGTGAACTTGATGTTTATCCTGATTATCAAAGTGCTGCTTAAATTTTAAGCCACAACTATGTCAAGACATGAATAAAAAATCTCTTATCCATTTGAAACAACAGTAATTGAAAGGTCAGCCTTTCGACACGAGACCAGAAATACAACAGCATGCTTGAGATCACCGCAACATAATCATACATTTTCCTAACATTTCAAACAAAAATCCTTTCTGACCATGTAAGACATTCCATTAATTAGTTTTTTCCTCTTATCCTCTTCACTCAACAGCGGGAGCTACAAATAACGAGTGGAAAGCTTTAATGTCTGAACTGAAGATTCTGATCCATATTGGTCATCATCTCAATGTGGTCAATCTGCTAGGAGCCTGCACAAAGCGTGGAGGTAAGAGGAAGTTGACCGAGAGAATTCAGCCATGGCGACTTTTTCTCTGTTTTTACATTTATTTGGTGTACGCTCAGGTCCGCTAATGATAATCGTGGAATTCTGCAAATATGGAAACCTTTCCAACTACTTGAGAAGTAAGAGGGGTGACTTTGTGGTTTACAAGGTAAGCAGTATTGTCTCTTGTTCATTTAAGCAGTGGTTTGACATGATATTGACCGGAGCATATGATGATAACATCCACAGTCTCAGGATGGTAAGGCTCTGCGTTCCAGCTCCGGGTGTGATCTGAGCGAGCTCATCAAGCGCAGGTTGGAGAGCGTGGCTAGCACCGGAAGTTCAGCCAGCTCCGGCTTCATTGAAGATAAGAGCTATTGCGACTCGGAGGAAGAGGAGGAAGGTAGCAGCTAAGTGTCTTCCTTCCCCTCTCCCCTCTCCCCTCCTCCCTCTCAACCCCTGCCTCACCTCCACCCCACCCTCTCTACTCTCAAGGCTCCGCTGATTGTTTTTTCCCCCTCAATCTGATAGGTGGCTTCCTCAGGGATTCATAAATACAACTGATATTTTGTACAAGCCACTGTCACCTACTGTGCGCAGAGCTTTTTCTAATTTCCTGCCGAATGACCAGAGCTAGTCCGCTGTGGGTACATTGGGGGCTGTCCCATGCCGGTTATTTCTGGTTTGATAAACTGTTTACTCAGGTGGATGACCCACCCACAAGCCCCTCACTTGAGTATTATTGACAAACTGCACCAGTCTGCTCTAAAAAAAGAAGCCATGTTTCATTGTCTTACTATCGGATGTGTCCGTAGTAAACAGGAGAATTATGACTTTAAAAAACTGTTATTAATAGATTAAGAGAACATCAAACTTGATATACAGCACACATTTGTAGTAGAAGAAATTCTTAGAAATTCTAGTTCTTTATTGCATAACAAAACAATGGTTTTGATTTAGCTGCTAATAGCCTTTTACCCTTGTCTTGCAGAGCAAGAGGATTTGTATAAGAAAGTGCTCACATTGGAAGACTTGATTTGCTACAGCTTTCAAGTGGCTAAAGGCATGGAGTTTTTGGCTTCGAGAAAAGTAAGAGTCACGCTTCCTCTACTCAGGATTTCATTCTGTAGCTCTAACCTTTGCAATGAATCATTGTATTCTTAGTTTGTTGTGGCAGACCATTTTAATACAAATTTCCTTTTTAAATAATTCTTTGGCTTTTTGTTTTATAGTAGTAATCAATCTCCTTATTTTGGCAACTCTTTGAAAAGATTTGTCCAGAAATCTAGAACCCAAATTACTTTAATGATCCAACACACTCATTTACACACATCTCGCAGATGAGATTAATTGCCACATACTAAACTTGCAGTTTAGCGTATGTGGTTTAATCTCACCTCAGGTCAGAGTTTCCCCGATGGCAGTTCCACGTGTTTTACATTATCACAGCTTTCCATCATGTGCTCCATCTGACAGCGCAATGCCACACATGGTTCAAATAAGACACAAAACGCATCTTCACTACAGCCCTTTTCCCTGGTCAAGACACTGAGAGTTTAAAGACTGCTATTACAATAAACTGATAGATGAAGTATGTAGAACATAATCTAATAGGATCTCTCTTTTATTTCTTTAAGTGTATTCACCGTGATCTGGCCGCACGAAACATCCTGTTGTCTGAAAACAACGTTGTGAAGATTTGTGATTTTGGACTTGCAAGAGATGTATACAAGGACCCAGACTATGTCCGTAAAGGAGATGTAAGTGTGCAATATTATCCAGTTACTTCATATCGGCCACAGATACATGGTGCTGTGAGTCTGTATAATGCACACAGTGTTTCAAATCTACTTAGTGTGATGGACACCAATGATAACAGTCCAAAAACCACTGACACTGTGAATGTTCATCTGGAAAAGGATAAAATAATTATGTTAATGCCAAGAGTCTTTGGCGTGCTGTTAGTCATTTTATAAGCCCTGATAATATTATTCTGGTCAAAGGATGTTTTCTTGTGGTCAAGTTTGAGCCAAGATGTCACACAGATTGTATAACCAAATAGACAGCATTTTATAAGATGCATGTTTTTGAATGTGAAATAATATTCTGAGTCGTTCCTTTACAGGTGAGAGTGGCGCTAACATGGTCCGCTTATCTTTTCCCAGGCCAGACTTCCCTTAAAGTGGATGGCGCCAGAGGCGATATTTGACAAGATCTATACTACTCAGAGTGACGTGTGGTCTTTTGGAGTGCTCATGTGGGAGATCTTCTCTCTTGGTAAATACCATTGCTGTCCTAAGAGTATAACTCACATCCTCTTTATTCATCTATTCATTGGAGACACACATAGCACTGTTTCAACAGTTCAGGAACTTGTAGCAATTAGAAGAGTTTAAAATACTTTCTAATCTTTTATTTTACTTTTTGACTGGTATCACAAACAATCTTGATTTAATATTTTGGGGTGATTAGATTATGAAACAATCAAAGAATAACTTAAGCTTTTATGAATTCAGGCCGTCAGTTCTTGGAACAATTCTTTCTGCTCTGAGGTTTTCCATGAAACAAAGTGTATTTTTTTTCCCCTTCCTTTCTTCTATAGAGACGTTTCTTAGACTTTGTTTGTTTGCTTTACTGGTTCGGTGCATTTTACACCAAAGCAAAAATCTCAGACAGGATTCAGCACCCACCAAGTTAAACACATGGAGTAGGAAGGCAGCTCAGCACATGCTGTGTTCCATCCAAATGGAAATAAAACGAACTCAAGGGTCCTCAATCAAAGACACCTGGCACAAACCAGGCTGCTCATGAGGTGCCCTGCGCTATCAACCTCCTCCAGATGTAGAGGGCAATAACTGTCAGCCGCTGTTAAATTTTCCTTTGGGAACAAAATGGATTGCGTTGTCAGCTTGAAAAAAAAAAACAATTTTCATTCCACGAGTGCAACAACATCTGTGAACTTCAACGCTGTATTTTTAAATAATAAATAGAGGTCGTAAAACAGAAGAATCATCTTCCATTTGATCGGGTTTCATTCCCAACCAGGAATGTAAACCCACAGTTACCAGGCAGCATTTAATGTAAATGTCTGCTCCCACAAATGTACTATAACCTTTAATGGTATATTGTACAGTGTAGTTGTGGCCCCTTTGTCGTTAAAGGCTCTGAGCAAACCATTTTAATGTCATCATTCATATATGTATGTATACATTATATTTATATATAGCTACTATATAACCACTATTAACAATTCTACTTTATTGCTTTAGTTTCTAATTTAATATTAAATTGTTCATTACATATTCTTGTTCATATTTGGCCAGTAATAATGCAAAATGGTGCATAATCTTAAATAATTATTTATTTTATAAGTTTACCTGTCTGCGCTCAATTGCCTTTTATTCTAAGTTTGAAATGCATATTGAATGAACCAGAAACCACAGTAAAAATCCCCAAATCTACATTCACATTGTTACTGTAATGGATGCAATGAAATCTGTGGGAAAATAGTCGGTCGTCATTTCACACGATGAAATAAAACAACATTTAGGAAAACACAATATAAATCATAAATTATCAGTGATATTTAAGGAATAGGACCTCAACTGATGACTCTGAGCTGTCACTACCACTGAGCTGCACTGACTTAAGTTGGTGTCAAATAGACTAACACGAAAAGTTTAGAAAAATTATTATTGCTACTTGATAGTGTCCATGGGAGAAAAGTTTGCACCGCACCCAAAGTACACTCTCACGTTTTATATTGTGGATTTGAATTTCTTGTCCCTGTTTTTCTAGGCACTCCACATCTACAGCACTATATTTACAAAGTTGCAGGATATTTCGAGTGCAGTTAATTTATTTGTTTTTAACGACTACCTAATCAGAGATTCATTGTTATGATCTGCATATTTTAGTGGTTATCAGATATTATTCAAAGGATTTCAGTCAAGTAAATGAAAATATTGTTTCATGAATCATGGTTTTTGCAAGTGTGCAGCAAAGTCACAACAGTCTGCAAATTCACACTGTCTTAATAATTTATTGGTTCTGAAGAAAACGGCTTTGCATAGAGTTTCCAAGTTTAGTTGACTGTCCTCATCAGCCCCACTGATGCTGATTATGCCTAGGTCTTTCCATTGATCTATCCCAACCCACTTCACAGTTTAGTGAGTTTCTTGTCAGGCCCTTTGAAGTGGCCAGAGCTCTATTTCATGGAAAAGTCTTGATAACCCCATTATTCTCTTTCTTCTCCCCAGGTGCCTCCCCTTACCCTGGCTTACACATTGATGAGGAATTCTGCTGCCGACTGAAGGAGGGCACCAGGATGAAAGCTCCTGAATACTCCTCCTCTGAAATGTAAGAATAGCTCTGCTTATGTCACTAATGTCAGACAGTCCTAATGTGAAAAGGATTTGTTATCTATGCATGCAAATGTTATTACTTTAAGTATTAGTGCCACAAATACAATGTGTTTGTTGTGAGAAATGTTCAATATGTTAGGTAAACTATTATGTAACGTAAAATTAATGTAGTATAAACACATCAAATATCCATTTAAAATCATATTATATTACATTATATTAATTATATTATATCATATTATATTATATTATTAATTAATTAATTATATTATATTATTTGCATGTCTGTTATCTGTTCTGGCACATGCCACTATACCTAAAGTATACATCTTTTAAGGTATTTATTTTATGAAATCTCTCTAAGTAAATTCCTTCTGTGTGATGCCTGGACTTTTATACAAACTTGAAGTGACTTTGTTCCTACAAAACTCTTCAGGGTTATTAGCTGAAACCTGCACTCTGGGGAAGAAAATCCTTTCCTATCGATACAGTTGAAAAGAGCAGAAATATCTAATTTCATTGCTTTGACACGAGACTGAAGCCTTAAATGAAAACAGATCAATTATTCGCTGAGTAGAAGAAAAGGAGCAGCTTCTGATTGGCAGATAGTTTATAGTGCAGTTGATGTGTGTTAGGTATCCATTACTAACTTACACCAATGCAGCTGAAACTCAAGCTCACATTAAAGGCTTCGGTCTACCTATGCAGTATGGGGTGGCCAAACACAGTGGCAGGACCCCTGGGCTTCAGACAGGGAAACCCATCGTCAAGATACTCCCATTGTGGTTACAGGGTTAGAGAGCGAGCCAAACCAAAATCTGAAAGATTTCAGATGTAACAAGATATGAGAGAAGGGGTCATGGTATCAGTTTTAAATGTGGTAAGGGAGTGAAGTGGACAACTTCAGATTAGTGTTGCTTATAAATGGGTGCAGAGAACTGAATCCCCTCAATCTGAGAGAGAATATTCACTGCCTGTTCTCAATAAGAACCCCTACTGCTGTCTACGAAGTGCTCTACTCAGTCTTTGTTTTAAAACTATGGGCTCTTTCAGGATGGTAATTTTTCATACCTGATATTCTGTAACTGTATTATACCCTCCGTCTTAAACATGTGGAAACCTGAACAGAGCACTTATTTTTAAAACAGTGCGTAATACAAGTCTCAAATTTGCAATCACACACGCCAAGTCTGGCTAATTGAACATAACAAGAGGTCATGATAGATGGCGATTGGAGATGACCTACAAAATGCAGTCCAGACCTCAGACCTGAATTGAATGCGGCACTCATCAATACAGCCATTCTGGTGCCAAATCCATTTAGCTTCAAAGAACGTCAACTAACATTGCAGATAAGGGTCAATTTAATAAACTGTATCACCTGAATGTTGTTTTGAAGGAGGTAGCACAGATAAAACTGCTCTTCAAGAGAGCAGATATGTTGATCAAGTTATATACTAGACTCAGGGTAAACATTACTTTATTCCTGACCCCAAAAGTGACCCTGAATCAACCTTCTCTATTGTGAATGATGAAAAGGAATGTAATTCAGAAATCAGGAGTTTGTCCAGATCATCCGTCCAGACTGATTCACCCATTTAATGATGAACTGGTTCCCCACTATCCCACAGGCTTATAACTATTCAGTACATTGAACTAAACGCTATTGGCTTTCATTAATATATTTCCCATTGATCGCAATGAAAGGTATGCCATAGTTTGAGCACAGCTTGATGGGGTATAGAACATCCTGGTGTATCGTTGATTTCAGAGGAACCACTATTTGCCAATTTTCTGGACTTCCTGTTAGTTTAAGGAGTCGCTCCATCTGGATTCATTAAAATAACCATTTTAGAAGTCCTGCTTCCTCCTGCTAATCTCCTACGCAGCCCATGAGAAGAATACCACCTCTCTGATGACTACCGAATTCAAACCCTGATGAATATATATGGTGATTAGTGTAAGGAAGTGAGTCATCGACTAGTGCAATAATTTTTCCATACTCCAAATTGCCCAATGTCGTCCTAATCAGATGAGATCAGAGAGTTTCATGGTTAACATGCTTTATTTATTCAAGGACCTGTGAGTGCAACACCACAGTATAAACAGGATACAACTCAATCATCGCCCGTGATCATTTACTCAAATGGCGGGTTGGTGCATTGACGCCCCAGTGTTTCACAACTGAACCTTAGCCTTCAGATAAACTTGACCATTACAGACCACTGCAAAATCCAATAAAGGACCCCAGACGTCCCTTGTGGGGAGAGATGCTGACAGCTCGTGTAAAGCAGGAGGAAGTTCCTCTCAACACAAACTCTCACCCTGAGAACGGTGCAATGAAAACACTCAGCCTCACTCCTCGTGTCACGCACAGAATATTATTGATGAGTGTAAATAATTGGATAAAGCCGGATTTGCAGACTAACCTAGAGGTCAAGGCAAAGGGCGTAATTCATGAGGGTTTGTGTAGCTGCTGAAGAATTGCAATTTATGATGATGGAGTATTGAACACAAAGTTCAAAGGAAGCTCTTTAACATGTGCATGTTTCTCTTCATAGATATCAAACCATGTTAGACTGCTGGCATGGAGAACCATCCCAGAGGCCCACATTCACAGAACTAGTAGAGAGGCTAGGAGATCTGCTCCAGGCTAGTGTGCAGCAGGTACAATCTCATTCACTTTATTATTCTTGTATGTCTTTCCCAGAAACTGTTTTTAAAAGTTTAAAGACTGACCACAGCAAAACCACAAGGGTTTTTATGGGAGATGCACTACCATTACACAAGAAAACCATGCCAGCTTTTAACAGTTAGTCACAGATCAAAGATGGAATAAGTTAATGTGATTCAGAGTGACTGTAAATACAATTTAAGACAAGTCACTCATGAAGTCAAATACATATGTACTCTACCATTCAAAAGTTTAGGGTCGGTAAGATTTTTTAATGTTTTTGAAAAAAAGTCTCTTATGCTCACCAAGGCTGCATTTATTTGATCACAAATACAGTAAAAACCATAATATTCTGAAATATTATTGCAATTTAAAAGAACTGTTTTCTACTTTATTTTAAAATGTAATTTATTCCTGTGATGCAAAGCTTTCAGCAGCCATTAATCCAGTCTTCAGTGTCACATGATCCTTCAGAAATCATTCTAATATGCTGATTTGGTGCTTAAGAATAATTTCTTATTATTATCAATGTTGCAGTTTGTAACATTATAAATGTCTTTACTGTCACTTTAGATCAATTTAATGCATTTAATTTCTTTCAAAAACTACAAACCCGATTCCAAAAAAGTTGGGACACTGTACAAATTGTGAATAAAAAAGGAATGCAATAATTTACAAATCTCATAAACTTATATTTTATTCACAATAGAATATAGATACATATCAAATGTTGAAAGTGAGACATTTTGAAATGTCATGCCAAATATTGGCTCATTTTGGATTTCATGAGAGCTACACATTCCAGAAAAGTTGGGACAGGTAGCAATAAGAGGCCGGAAAAGTTAAATGTACATATAAGGAACAGCTGGAGGACCATTTTGCAACTTATTAGGTCAATTGGCAACATGATTGGGTATAAAAAGAGCCTCTCAGAGTGGCAGTGTCTCTCAGAAGTCAAGATGGGCAGAGGATCACCAATTCCCCCAATGCTGCGGTGAAAAATAGTGGAGCAATATCAGAAAGGAGTTTCTCAGAGAAAAATTGCAAAGAGTTTGAAGTTATCATCATCTACAGTACATAATATCATCCAAAGATTCAGAGAATCTGGAACAATCTCTGTGCGTAAGGGTCAAGGCCGGAAAACCATACTGGATGCCCGTGATCTTCGGGCCCTTAGACGGCACTGCATCACATACAGGAATGCTACTGTAATGGAAATCACAACATGGGCTCAGGAATACTTCCAGAAAACATTGTCGGTGAACACAATCCACCGTGCCATTCGCCGTTGCCGGCTAAAACTCTATAGGTCAAAAAAGAAGCCATATCTAAACATGATCCAGAAGCGCAGGCGTTTTCTCTGGGCCAAGGCTCATTTAAAATGGACTGTGGCAAAGTGGAAAACTGTTCTGTGGTCAGACGAATCAAAATTTGAAGTTCTTTTTGGAAAACTGGGACGCCATGTCATCCGGACTAAAGAGAACAAGGACAACCCAAGTTGTTATCAGCGCTCAGTTCAGAAGCCTGCATCTCTAAAGGTATGGGGTTGCATGAGTGCGTGTGGCATGGGCAGCTTACACATCTGGAAAGGCACCATCAATGCTGAAAGGTATATCCAAGTTCTAGAACAGCGTATGCTCCCATCCAGACGTCGTCTCTTTCAGGGAAGACCTTGCATTTTCCAACATGACAATGCCAGACCACATACTGCATCAATGACAACATCATGGCTGCGTAGAAGGATCTGGGTACTGAAATGGCCAGCCTGCAGTCCAGATCTTTCACCCATAGAAAACATTTGGTGCATCATAAAGAGGAAGATGCGACAAAGAAGACCTAAGACAGTTGAGCAACTAGAAGCCTGTATTAGACAAGAATGGGACAACATTCCTATTCCTAAACTTGAGCAACTTGTCTCCTCAGTCCCCAGACGTTTGCAGACTGTTATAAAAAGAAGAGTGGATGCCACACAGTGGTAAACATGGCCTTGTCCCAACTTTTTTGAGATGTGTTGATGCCATGAAATTTAAAATCAACTTATTTTTCCCTTAAAATGATACATTTTCTCAGTTTAAACATTTGATATGTCATCTATGTTGTATTCTGAATAAAATATTGAAATTTGAAACTTCCACATCATTGCATTCTGTTTTTATTCACAATTTGTACAGTGTCCCAACTTTTTTGGAATCGGGTTTGTACTTTTCACTACTTTTGAAAAGTAGCGTATGTTAAATCAAATACAAAACATGAAAATGTTACATTTACATACACACATCCCGTATTCTCAATTACAAAATTATACAAATTGTATCTCATAGACCAAGCACATTTAAATGCTGAAATTGTGAAGCTTGCATTGTGAAATTCAGTGCCTGTACTAATCAACATGATATCCAAGCAAAAGAAATGTAAAAATCTACAGTTTGTCTCAAACTTTTGAGGGTAGAGTATGTTCTGATACATTTTTCTTAGTTTAAAAAGAAAAGGTAAGGAATGGATTTGATTTTAAAATATGGCTTGAAGAGAAGATTTGGTCTCAGTCAAAGGCACAGCACTGAGATCAAAACATATTCTAAGCCATCTGAATTGGAAGCCATCCAAACGCCCTCTCTCACACATAAGGAATCAAGCTTTAGTGTACTGCCCGGACTGTCCCTAATAACATCATCTCCATAAAACATATTCACACATTCCCCTACAGATTTATGTACAGATTCCTCCAGAATCCTATAATACCATATGCAGGGTGATGTCACAGTTTTAAAATGAGCTGAATTTTTAAACACTTTGTGTCTCTTAGGAGGGAAAGCATTACATTCCAATCAACACAGCCCTGTTGACCAAAGCAGACCCCTCAAACCCGAGTCCCACAAAGGAGACCTCCTCCAGACCTGTCTCTCTTAGAGACTCCGGGATGGCTTGGTAAGATAGCTCTATCTTATCCATTTAGCAGTTATGCTCAGACTGATCTGTATTTGTATTTCTGTTGTTAAAAATCAGTCTGTATGTCATTAGGATTCAGGAGGACTATGTTAAGCTTTTTAGAAATGTGTATTTTGTAGATAAAGTTCTACCATTTTCTGGTTTCCGTACAGCACATTTTCCTGTTTCAACCAAACATGCTCCCACACTTCATCCCAATGGCCTTCATTTGAATGTTTTAAGGGTGAAGGAAAGCACTAATTGTTTCTTGATAAGGAACAGTCCTCGTAGCATTAAGGGCCCCTCAAGGAATTTCCTCTTGTACCACAAATGCAGTTTCAGGATTTATGCCTACTTAAGATAATATTTATCCAAGTCTTGTGTTTCCATGGGTCCTTCAAGTATATTTGTAGAGAATAATATTGAAATGGTGCTATCCCTGTTATCCCTAATGCTGAATTACAGAGCTTACCCTGCTGCGTAAAAGTTAGTTTAAAAAGTATTTTATTCAACACAGTATTGAACTTCTACTTGGAAACTGTGATACCGAACACAACCCTCTTATTCTAGTATGTATTTGTTTGAATCTACCAGACAGTACAAACTTTCTGTACTGATCTTATGCCGTTTCCTCCGAGGAGGCAAGGGAGGCAGTGTCTCCTCAAAAATAATCGATATTACAAAAATAAAACAAGGCAAATATTACCAAATGTGACGTGTAAAAGTCGCTCGTTTTAATGAAATAACACTGCCCAACAGCGACACCCGCAGGTGCCTCCTCTGATCCCACTGACTTAAAACAGCCCTCCTAATGCGTGCAGCGGGTTTAGTGGGGGGTAATTTAGTGGGGGGAAAGTCACCTGAGAGGAGGCAATGCCTCCATCACGCTGTGATTGGATGTGATTGGTTATGATTGGTTCGTGCGATAAATCCCGCCTCTTGTTTCGTGCTCATTCTCGAATCAGCCTGAATGAAGCAAATTATGCTGTTAATGGGAAGACTAATTAAAAAGTAAGTAAACCACTCAGCCACTTAGATATCACCGCTTTCTCATGATGACTGTGGGGGTTTATATTGAGCAATCAGCTTGGGGAAATTAAAGTTACATCTTCGTGTCTGTGACAGACAGTGTTTACCGAGCTTGATGACTGCTGAAAATAAGTTGACTATTAAAAAGAAAAGCTGAATATTACTTCACAAATAATATATATTGTTTAAATTGTTACTCCCTTTAATTATTATTTTGTAATACATGTAAAAATGCGTAAAAACACTAACTTGATGAAATTTATACTTGGTTTTAATAAATAGAACATTACATAGTTAGTGTAAAAATACAAAATATAATTGTATTTGGTCTCTCTTTTTATGTAATGTTTATTTAACCAAGGAAAATTAAGTGTTAACTGGGACATAAGTTTACATTTGATATATATATATATATATATATATATATATATATAAAAAAAATGTGAGGACTCCTCGTTTTAAAACACCACCGCACACCACTCTCTTATGTGGAGTATTTGATGCTTTCAGGAACATCAAGGTCCGCCCAGCAAGTGTGAAGACCTTTGATGAAGTAATCCTGGAGAACGGAACCAACAAGATCCACGAGGTGAAGAGCTTGTTTTTCACACTTAAGAAATGGCACTTCATTTGCACGTTACGAAACAATGCAAAAATATAGTGTCTGTGGTTAAGTCATCTTTGGTTGTTCACAGGGTGGGCAGTCAGACAGTGGGATAGGTCTATCTTCAGATGACCTGAAGACACTGAAGCGCCTTGAGTCACTGGCCCGACCACGGAGTTTCATGGCCCGAGCGTGAGTACAGTACATTCAGTCCTGTTTAGACCTTTTGCCTGGCCACATCCAGAACCACAGGAATGGGTAGGACTGCCGGCGTATGCCCTGGAGACCCTCCCACTGGGCTGGAATGTAGATGACACAATTGTCATACAGTTTCTCCCCCAAGCTCCACACGACTCCAGTCACTACCCCTTTTCTTTGAGAGACGTGCCTGCACGAGAGTCTCTCAAACAATGGCACAGTGGAGAGATATTGCCTAAGGTGACAATCTCAACAGCCAGACAACAAAAGCAGGGCTGGGCGTGTGACTTGTTAAAGCTGGCTGTAAGGTCTGGTGACTAGCATCTTTGTTTGTACCGCCTGGGCTGTAATGGCCTCTGACTCCATCACTGAAACAGATATGGCATTTTGCCATTTTAAACAATAATACGCATTGAATTATGCCTTTATTTTATTTGAGGAAGTATTTGAAAGAATGAGTGCTTAGTAGTGTTAGAGACTGAAATATATTCCCTTTAGGGTCCTGGTATTTTTGCTAATGTATAAAACTTAAATATATTGACTGACTGATGAAAAAAATAGATGATTAAAACGTTGTCAGTTCTCGTCCTCGTAATTTATTAACTACAGACTAAAGTGTGCTGGGGTCTGAGACAACATGACTTGTTCATAAAAGGGCCCCAGGGCAAATGGTGCTGAAAACTAAAGCGAAGGGGGGCTTTTAAGTTATTAATGGAAAGCCATTGGGCTGGATTAGCCTTGGTTTTGTTTAACCGTTTGAGATCTGAGACGCCGTTTATGGTCTTCCAATGTGGCAAAGGCCAGGGTTAATCTACAAAGGTTATCCTCTAAATTGCATTCAGGGCCTCATTGACTATACAGCATCCTAATATTTGATGGCAACAGTTTGCGCCACCAATTGCGGTTAGACAAATAGTGATAATCTCTTACTGACTGGAGGTTTATGACTCAGACCCGAAGAGGCAAAGTGGTTAACTAATTGTCCATGCTGTTTAGAAGTGTTCAGTCTAAACATGCGATTGGCATTAGATATGGGTAGTTGGGTAGTGGTAACACCACAATGCCAAGGCTATATTATATGATCTTCATCTAAAAAAGGATCTTACTGTGTCATGTTAAAAATAAATCTATACTACCGTACAAAAGTTTTTGGTCAGTAATGTGTGTGTGTGTGTGTGTGTATATATATATATATATATATATATATATATATATATATATATATATATATATTTATATTTATTTTTTTTATTTTTTTATATTTTAAAGAAATACATACTTTTATTCAGCAAGGACTCATTAAACTTATCAAAAGAGACAGTAAAGACTTAAAATGGAGAAATGGCAGCTGAAAACTCAGTTTTGCCATCACAGCAATAAATAAATAAAAATGTGTATATATATATTTTAAAATAGAAAAATGATTTTAAATTGTAATATGTCATAATATTATTGAGTTGGTGAATACGAGATTTTGATGATGCCAAGTGAAAATGTCATTATCACAAAATAAACCCCGACAAGGAGCTATTATTTTATAATCTTACCTAATAATTATATTATCTTAAAGGTTCTGCTAAGAGAAAAAAATGTCCACTAAAATGTACAAAACCTTTAACCTACTGTAGTAACAAGATGAATACTGTAACAATATCACAGTAATATTTATACTAAAGTTCATTTTCACTATAATCAATAACTGAGATGTGAGCAAGTCCATAGTGTGATATGAGAGACGTAAAAGTAGTGCCAGTTTTATTCAGATGAGTGGACTGATATACAGCATTGCTCTGGACATCAGCGAATATTAGGAGGTATCAAACTGTTGAATGCTGCAATCGACCAATCAGAATTGAGTATTCCAGAGAACTGTGTAATAAGTTTTAATAACACCACACCCCTACCTCCCCTACAACATAAATACAGCAGCAGGGAAGATTACAGAGCTTGGTTGTCTCTTTCTATGATTGATGAGCCAAGACTGACTGCAAATGAACATAATCAACAGGTTTTCATTAAAAACATTCTGTCTCGCCTCTGTCAGCACTCCCCTGTCCTGCCATGTCCAATGCCGTCCACATCCTAGCCCGATATGATAAAAAGCTGGGCACAGCCTGCAACCAGCTGGCGAAGCCATGCACAGGTTGCCATGGTCACAGCCATGGGAAAAAAAGAGCCACTCAGTGTATGTAGAGAATGATGTATATATTGTAAAGAGGCGGCCCCTGCCAAGGACCCACTCAATCATTGTCACCTTTGACCTTCTACAGATTTACTGCTGTCCAAGAGTCTCCCTCCACATTGTGCCTCTGGATTCCACCTGGTACTCCCACATTTAGTATGCACATATGTAGAGTGCTTGGCACTGACAGCTCTGCTTCACACTGTGTACAGACCCCAATATCTGTTTCGTATAGATATTTACTGCAAATGATCACCCCCTTTAGACTAAAAGCAATGCAAACTAACAGACTCCCTCCAGGGTGTCTGACCCATTGACCCCGGATGAAGATGTTATTGAAACCAATAGCAACACACAGAGCAAAGTTTACATACACAGTACAACAAAACTATTTAAAATGCTCATTTCAATTTGGGTACATTAAAACCCATTTGCTTCTCCCACAGGATGAAGAGCAAAAGCAAGGAGTCCGTTCTGCTGGAGGGTGAAAAGGAGAAATACCCAGCGCTTGTTCCCTCTCTAGACCTGAGTCTGGAGGACTCCTCTCTTGACCCAGAGCTGGAATGTCATAGCCCACCTCCAGACTATAACTATGTGGTCCGTTACTCCACACCACCCGTCTGAGTAGGTCTGCACTTGTAAGCCACCAGAAGTCTGATTGTTTGGGTGCACATTCTATCTATTTTATTTTTTGTATTACTTTATTCTGATATTGGAATAGTCATTCAGAGTTTCACATTTCCTCTTTCTGTGCACCTTTTCAAGGTAGTGTATGAGTACATGAGTACAGTGGACTGCCACTCATATCACTGTGGCAGTCTGAGATACAGCTACGGACCGCCTCAGGTATTCCTGCTGTCTACTGTGAACACACAAGGAACATTTTATTACAATAACGGCACTGTTTTCCCCAGTGAAATGGCATTCTTCATACAGAATGGTGGCTAATTATGAAATCATTTGTTCAGTGGTTAGAAGGAGAGGACAAAGACAATCCTTATTTTATTTCTAGGTAAATATTTTATTGAAATGAAAACTGGAATTTTGGTTATGTGATATTTTATTTTTATTTTGCAAAAATTATTATTTCAGAGCTCACTAAAGCTCATTCTTTTCTTTTTTTAGGATAATAAATATTTTTCTTTAGAACAGATTTTACTCGCATTTCACGCAACTGTCAGACAAACTGTCAAACAAAGACCACGGATCATGAATAATTGAATGTGCGGTCTTTCTTTCCCAGAACTCCAACTGAAATTGCAGGACACATTGATCATCAACACTTAGGATGCACATTGTGTTTCCATGTTCTGTCGCGCCAGTCTGAGGGCCGTTTTCCTGAGTCTTGCCCAATGAAGCTAAAATTAATCACTTATGTTCCTGCATATAGTATTTTTATCTGGCAGAAGATCATAGCGTTCATTCAGGTTCTTTTTAAAGAAATTAGTCAAGCTTCTTACTTATAGCAGGACAGAATGGCTCATGGGTTCCTAACATCCAGTCTATCACTGTGAAAGTGGCTTCAAAAGCCTTAGCAAGTAAATTATTCATGCACATTTAATAGGAAACATTCTGTTAATTATTGATCAAATGTGGACCACAATAAAAAGGCCTTGCTCTGTTCAACAATAGTTACACTGCATTGTGTACTTTCCATATTTATGTTGTTTACACTACTGTATACATAACAGCACGTAATATGCTGTGCAGCTATTAACAGAGGAAGGTATTCTGTTACTAATTCAGTAGTTTTTTGTGCTAAAATACTACTAAAGCTTGCAGGGCAGGCTATAATGTTTTCAACAGGCTAGTCACTATATAAATGGACATGGATAATTATAGTAGAAGCATGTGCACACATGTAGGTGCTATCAGTATTAACTTCTTAATGTCTGTATGCAAGTAAACCAACACTGTGGGATGGAATGGGTGGGAAATCGTTGTATTTGTTAAACCACATTATATTTTGATAGTTGTAAAAGTGGTTAGACCCATTATTGCTAACAATTATTGTTTTTAAGTCCCAGTATTACATTCATAGCTGATGAACTGTCTTCCAGATAATGAAATGTATATACTGCCAAATGATGCTTTCAATAATGTTGTTATGTTGACTGATATTTGTGAAGTAAAATTGTATGCACTGATATTTTCTACATATATATATTTTTTTGTATTATTATATTTTAATATTAACCAAGCATAAATAAAGATCTATATATTTATATATAGCACATTTTCAGAGTCATGATTGAATTTGTACTAGTACATGCCTGTATTTTATGGCTAATATATCTAATAAATAAAAATGCACAGAAATAATTCAATGACACTGTACAGTAGTTCTTCCTAAAGCATAATTTCCAATAGGTCTTGTCTATACATATTTCCAGTAAGGTTTTGCTAACTATTCTAAGATTGTTGGTGGAGATGGTTAGGCTGTGTGTCATCTGTGCGCTCTTCCGCCTGCTTCTTGGCCACAGAGACATTTCCTGAGCAGGGCGAGGTGACGGCAGTCTGTCTGTCACCAGGACAATACCTCTGTGAGCAAGAAAAGGAAGGGCTTCTCCATCATTCCCATCACAACAGGACTCCAAAGACTAAACTTCCTAAGGGCCAACAGTGCCCCCCAGCTTTGGCACTAAAACGCCAGAGGTGAATGTTGTTGCTGTTTCTGCTTGTCATAGTGTCATAGAGATGTAGTGTTTACAGTATGCTCACTTTATTGATTGTGGATTGGTGGTGTGTTAATGAAGGCTGTGAGACATTCAGGAATATAAAGTATAAACAAACAAGGGAAGGATGTTGGGAGGGTTAGGGGTCATCATAATCTGACTGCAAGCACAAGCGAGACATTCACGCACACCTCATATTTTTCCACACTCACAGGAAGTATACAGTCTCCGAGCTCTTCAGCTAAGAGTTCTCAATTTCCTTTGCAATAAATTAATATGAATATTACTGCTCAGTGATCATTTCCATGAGCATAATTTCCATTTTATTAACATAGAAACAGTATTATATAACACATTTAATTAAGTAATATTTTGTATATACATTGTGTGCTGATAAAATATATGTGTGTGTATATATATATATATATATATACTCTTGAGCATTTAAATTTAAATCTATTTAAATTTTTTTGGCCAAAAAAAGGTCGCTGTTTAATAGGCAAATGCTTAAGAGTCTATGATTGGATCATTATTGCTGTGATTATGATGTTTCTAGCATGTTATATGTTTGGCAACAGGTGTAGCTTTTCATTTCTTAAACAACCATGTAGAAAGACACATCATGGCCATATTCCAGGATGACAATGTCAAAATTTTCACACATGATTTGGCACCTCTTAGTTCATCTTAAATTCATTGGAAGTCTTTGGGTGCCAATTCATGTGTGAAAATGATTCTTCATGTTCCATCCCAACCATTCTTTCACAATTTGAGCCTGATGAATCTTGTCATTGTCACCCTAGAATATCCTAAAACAAGGGGGATTTTTTTTAAATTTAGTATTTCATCTCATTACATTGTTTAAAGCATAAGAAACAAATGAGGAAAAAAAAGGTATTTAAAAAAAGAAAAGAAAAAAAAAAGAGATTTTATTCATATGTTATGCTAGTGGACACCAGGACTCGATTTTTAGGTTTCAGGATTTTTTTAAACGAACTTTGTATAAAGATGATTCTCAACTATGTTATGAAAGCTATAATGGAATGAGTTGACGTACCATTTTACTTGCATGCAATATGTGGGTAAAATTACCATAAATGGGTAGTCAATGTATCTATACACTATACAGTGTCTCTAATTTGCATATTAATGTGTTCTTGGGCCAACGTAATGAAAAAAGAAGTGTAATAATTGGCAACATTTTCATAATAATATCTCATATTTCATAGGAATATTGATATATACACTGAACAAAATTATAAACGCAACACTTTTGTTTTTGCCCCCATTTTTCATGAGCTGAACTCAAAGATCTAAGACTTTTTCTATGTACACAAAAGGCCCATTTCTCTCAAATATTGTTCACAAATCTGTCTAAATCTGTGTTAGTAAGCACTTCTCCTTTGCCGAGATAATCCATCCACCTCAGTTGTGGCATATCAAGATACTGATTAGACAGCATGTCAGTATCTGGTGTGACCACCATTTGCCTCACGCAGTGCAACACATCTCCTTCGCATATTGATCAGGTTGTTGATTGTGGCCTGTGGAGTGTTGGTCCACTCCTCTTCAATGGCTGTGCGAAGTTGCTGGATATTGGCAGGAACTGGAACACGCTGTCGTATATGCAGATCCAGAGCATCCCAAACATGCTCAATGGGTGACATGTCCGGTGAGTATGCTGGCCATGCAAGAACTGGGATGTTTTCAGCTTCCAGGAATTGTGTACAGATCCTTGCAACATGGGGTTGTGCATTATCATGCTGCAACATGAGGTGATGGTCGTGGATGAATGGCACAACAATGGGCCTCAGGATCTCATCACGGTATCTCTGTGTATTCAAAATGCCATCAATAAAATGCACCTGTGTTCATTGTCCATAACATACGCCTGTCCATACCATAACCCCACCGCCACCATGGACCACTCGATCCACAACGTTGACATCAGCAAACCGCTCACTCACACAACGCCATACACGCTGTCTGCCATCTGCCCTGTACAGTGAAAATCGTGATTCATCCGTGAAGAGAACACCTCTCCAAAGTGAGAGCATTTGCCCACTCAAGTCGGTTACGACGACGAACTGCAGTCAGGTCGAGACCCCGATGAGGATGACGAGCATGCAGATGAACTTCCCTGAGATGGTTTCTGACAGTTTGTGCAGAAATTCTTTGGTTATGCAAACCGATTGTTGCAGCAGCTGTCTGGGTGGCTGGTCTCAGACGATCTTGGAGGTGAAGATGCTGGATGTGAAGGTCCTGGGCTGGTGTGGGTACACGTGGTCTGCGGTTGTGAGGCCGGTTTGATGTACTGCCAAATTCTCTGAAACGCCTTTGGAGACGACTTATGGTAGAGAAATGAACATTCAATTCACGGGCAACAGCTCTGGTGGACATTCCTGTAGTCAGCATGCCAGTTGCACACTTCCTCAAAACTTGCGACATCTGTGGCATTGTGCTTGATAAAACTGCACATTTTAGAGTGGCCTTTTATCGGGGCCAGCCTAAGGCACACCCGTGCAATAATCATGCTGTCTAATCAGCATCTTGATATGCCACACCTGTGAGGTGGATGGATTATCTCGGCAAAGGAGAAGTGCTCACTAACACAGATTTAGACAGATTTGTGAACAATATTTGAGAGAAATAGGCCTTTTGTGTAAATAGAAGTCTTAGATCTTTGAGTTCAGCTCATGAAAAATGGGGGCAAAAACAGAAGTGTTGCGTTTATAATTTTGTTCCATGTAATTTCTTTCCCTATTCACTTGTTGTGTCTCCCAAAATGCCTGATAAACATTTAAGTCCCAGTGTCCTCTGCAGTGAACATGTATGAAATCAATGCTCTGTTTTGTAACAGAAAGTCATATTTTGATTAGAAACCCCATAACATTTCCCTGAGATGTTGATTTATGAAATTGAAATGTCAGATTTAAATGATCAGTAAATATCAGAAAATATCAGTGCTAAATTTGATCACTAAATTGATGTCAGTCATTTTAAAGACCAAGGAGAAGTTGTTGTTATGGTGAAATCTCCAAACATTTGGAATCTCTGAAAAGGCCTGAATGTGCTTTTTACAGGACATCCAGACTTAAAACTGTGGCATGTATGGTGTCAGGGAAATTAACTTAAATATAAGGTCCACTACAGAGGACAAAATTCTATTCCTGGGTCCCAGAAGGATATGGCCATGATGTGTCTTCCTACATGGTAGTAGTTCTAGGCAGGTCTTGACTGCAGCAGATAAACTTACAGTTTCGCACAGACTGCAGTGGTCATTCATATACAGTGGGGAGAACAAGTATTTGATACACTGCCGATTTTGCAGGTTTTCCTACTTACAAAGCATGTAGAGGTCTGTAATTTTTATCATAGGTACTCTTCAACTGTGAGAGACGGAATCTAAAACAAAAATCCAGAAAATCACATTGTATGGTTTTTAAATAATTAATTAGCATTTTATTGCATGACATAAGTATTTGATCACCTACCAACCAGTAAGAATTCCGGTTCTCACAGACCTGTTAGTTTTTCTTTAAGAAGCCCTCCTGTTCTCCACTCATTACCTGTATTAACTGCACCTGTTTGAACTCGTTACCTGTATAAAAGACACCTGTCCACACAATCAACCAAACAGACTCCAACCTCTCCATAATGGCCAAGACCAGAGAGCTGTGTAAGGACATCAGGGATAAAATTGTAGACCTGCACAAGACTGGGATGGGCTACAGGACAATAGGCAAGCAGCTTGGTGAGAAGGCAACAACTGTTGGCGGAATTATTAGAAAATGGAAGAAGTTCAAGATGACGGTCAATCTCCCTCGGTCTGGGGCACCATGCAAGATCTCACCTCGTGGGGCATCAATGATCATGAGGAAGGTGAGGGATCAGCCCAGAACTACACGGCAGGACCTGGTCAATGACCTGAAGAGAGCTGGGACCACAGTCTCAAAGAAAACCATTAGTAACACACTACGCCGTCATGGATTAAAATCCTGCAGCGCACGCAAGGTCCCCTTGCTCAAGCCAGCGCATGTCCAGGCCCGTCTGAAGTTTGCCAATGACCATCTGGATGATCCAGAGGAGGAATGGGAGAAGGTCATGTGGTCTGATGAGACAAAAATAGAGCTATTTGGTCTAAACTCCACTCGCCGTGTTTGGAGGAAGAAGAAGGATGAGTACAACCCCAAGAACACCATCCCAACCGTGAAGCATGGAGGTGGAAACATCATTCTTTGGGGATGCTTTTCTGCAAAGGGGACAGGACGACTGCACCGTATTGAGGGGAGGATGGATGGGGCCATGTATCGCGAGATCTTGGCCAACAACCTCCTTCCCTCAGTAAGAGCATTGAAGATGGGTCGTGGCTGGGTCTTCCAGCATGACAACGACCCGAAACACACAGCCAGGGCAACTAAGGAGTGGCTCCGTAAGAAACATCTCAAGGTCCTGGAGTGGCCTAGCCAGTCTCCAGACCTGAACCCAATAGAAAATCTTTGGAGGGAGCTGAAAGTCCGTATTGCCCAGCGACAGCCATGAAACCTGAAGGATCTGGAGAAGGTCTGTATGGAGGAGTGGGCCAAAATCCCTGCTGCAGTGTGCGCAAACCTGGTCAAGAACTACAGGAAACTTATGATCTCTGTAATTGCAAACAAAGGTTTCTATACCAAATATTAAGTTCTGCTTTTCTGATGTATCAAATACTTATGTCATGCAATAAAATGCAAATTAATTATTTAAAAATCATACAATGTGATTTTCTGGATTTTTGTTTTAGATTCCGTCTCTCACAGTTGAAGAGTAACTATGATAAAAATTACAGACCTCTACATGCTTTGTTAGTGGGCAAACCTGCAAAATCGGCAGTGTATGAAATACTTGTTCTTCCCAGTGTACGCTTCTCTCTCTCTGTTGAAAATTTGGTATTAAAATAGAAAACGGTTATTTTAAACTGTAACAACATTTCACAATCTTACTGTTTTATTGTATTTTTCATCAAATAAATGGTGAGCACAGAGAAACGTGTAAAAGTCTTACAGACCCCAAACTTTTGAACGGTAGTGTATACAAAGACACTGAATGTCATAAACTATACCAGAACTATAAAACCCTGTTACCAGGATTTGTTTGATCCCTTCCTAGTATAATATGGGATTGTAAATTGTAGTTTGTTTGTTTTTTTTTAAACTTCATAGCTTATAATGGAATCTGCTAAAATTATCTCTGAGGAAAAACATCATGCATCTAATTAAAGGCTCTCTACTAGTGGGACCATTTTGCTTTTCTTGTTCAACAATGTGTAAATCCCTGCCAGAGTCCCTTCCCAAGGAAAACAGCCCCCCGGTGGCAAGATGCTTCGTTAATCACTAAAACAGAGGTGGTATATTGGGGCCTTTGGGAGTCTGCCAAAACTCATTCCTGCAATCAGTGACAAAACAGAATGCCATGAAATCCTATCATACCCCATTCTCCTTCCTCTGTACAATTCCCATTAATGGAGTGATCTTCCCCTCCGCTCGCACTTCCCACGCTGCATGTGTTCTGGTGAGGGAGAGCAGGGAATAGCAGGATCAGGGTTGGGGGAAACCACATCTGTACCTTTCACCTATAGCTGAGACAATGGAGTGGACTTAATTTACCACAGATTATGGCTTTTGCCCACCTTTTTCCAGAAAGGTAGCACTGAAAATACAAATAGCCCCAAATATGTTAATAAACTCCCCTGACGCCCAAGGGCAGGGTCAAAGAGTTCTGACAAAATCACACAGACTATTTGTCTTAAAAATAGTTATCTTAGACTTTGGCCTTCAGATCAAAGTAAATTCTTTTTGTCCCCACAGGGCTCTGATGATTAAAAATAAACTATTTATTATGTCAAGAATTCTGACATTGTAAACAATTCAGAAACATCTGATCTACATATGGCAAGCCGTTTTGACTTTTATTCATTCACAGGATTTGAATTCTTGATATCAACAATTCAATTTTCACTAGTTAAAATTTTAATTCTTGATATCAACAATTGAATGTCAACTCGTAAAAACAATTCTTGATATCAGTAATTGTATTTTCACTAGTGAAATGTCACCATTCAAATTCAATTCTTGATATCAACAATTTAATTGCTACTAGTAACAATGTTAATTTCTGATATCATGAATGTTATTGTGACTAGTAAGAAAGCCATTTTAGATATCTGAAATTATATTGATATCAGGAATTGAATTCTTGATATCAACAATTCAATTCCTGATATCAACAATTCAATTTGAATGGCAGCCTATGGTGACATTTCACTAGTGAAAATACAATTACTGATATCAAGAATGAGAGTTTTTGTAGTTGAAATTCAATTGTTGATATCAAGAATTAAAATCCTGTGAATGAATAAAAGTCAAAACGGCTTGCCATATTTACAGCGCTATGAGAAATTTAGACTCAAAACTGCTCAAGCACTGAACAAAAAATGGTGTAAATGATTCTCTGCTATTGGATGTAATAACCAAATATTTTATATTGTAAACAAAAACAAGATGGGATTACGGATGATGATGAACTCACAAATTATTCATTGTAATGTGAAATCTTTGTAAAGTGGGAGAGGCTTTTAGAATGAACTCAGTCTTTGGTTGTTACTGACAGAAAGCCCCAGAAAAAGAAAAAAAAACAGTCCATTTGGACCAAACAAATAAGATATCACCAGTAAAATCCATGCATACTGGCTTGTCTTCATAGTCTTCCCATGCACATGTAAAAGTTTCTGCAGTTGCTTATTTCAGACATGCTGTTTAGTACAACTGTCCTGTTTTGGAATTTGTTGGATCCATACGTACATTTAGAACCCTGTGTGATTTTCAGTGTTTATCTATAGAATTTTAAAAACAAAAGTTTTAGGAAATTCTTCAACAAGACTTCTTATTAGATATAGGGAATGATTGCACTGGGCTCTCTGAACAAACATTGTGTAATGACTTCTAAAAAAACTGAAATAGCACATAGTTCCAATAAAATCTTTCAAACTTGTTTTGAGGTCCCAATAAATATGCTATATAGCAATATTCTTATGAACAGCATCATTTCCTAATTCTCCTTGTGGAAATAAAAAAATGAGAAAACATATGATTAATAATTTAAACTATTTTGAGCACTGTGCCCAAACCATTTGAGACACACATTCTGTTATTTTCAAGTTTCCAGGAGGAAAGTTGTAAATCTGTCCCACTGGTAGCATTTTCTCCTCAGATAAAACATTCTTCCTTATAAGACAGTCAGACAGGATCTCACACAGCTGAATCATTTCAAAACCTCCATCTCCATCCATTGGAGACTCAGACTTTCAACAGACTCACATAACATGATGATAAAATACTAACAAATAAATTAATAAATAGCCTGGCCAAACTAAGAGAGAGTGTGATTTCTTGCCAACCATCTTAAAATTGTATGTTCTGGCAGACCACAGGAGGCTTTCTTTAGCAGGGCTATGGTAGGTTATATAATATTTTAGTAGGCTAAGTATCATGCAGAGGCTTTATTCTAAACAAACATTGCTTATTTGTTTCAATCATTACAAGTAATTCACATAAATGAACAGAAATGTGGTGTTATTCAGTGTAGTGATTAGTCTTTATCTGGTAGACACGACGCAAACAAACAGCACATTACCTAGTGAATACTGCCCTCTAGAGGTCTTTCTGTAATGGTGCTGATTATTTATAATGAATTCTGGCTGGGTATGATTATTCATTTCGTTTAAAAAAAAAAACCAAGAAAGAGTGAAAGGGAAAAAAAGTTCTGTGCCATATATGTCAGAAAATGTGTCATAAAAATGTGTTCGTCCAGCAATACCTTTTAATTCAGAGTGAGTTGCTCTTGCAGCAAATCGACCAGCAGAGGGCGTCGCTGTGCCGTGCATTGAGTCTCCAAACCAAACTATCGCTTTCTTCATTGCGTGCACCTACATCAGCAACGCGTGTGCGCGCAAATCCCAGATCTGGCTTTCAGTTTGTTAGGGTAGGATATAGTATAATGACCACATATTCAGCACAAAAATCAATACACAACATTTATCCATATCGCATATTACCATCATATAGGTTGTGATATATTTACATAGGCTGGAGCCACTTTTTGGCAAATTGTTTGGAGCAACGATGAAACGGTCTGCTATCTAACAAAAAGTATTGGTTTAATCCCAGACGCATTTACTATTGTGCGAGTTCACAATAGCAGAACACATGGAACAAATAAGTATCATAATTGATTGCCTGTTAAATGTCAGAGAAACCAACTGTAACAGTCATTCATACTTTCTTTGTCATTCTGAAAATGTTTTCATTTGCCTGATATCACCATAGCGGATGTGTTCATGCTTACATTTTGCTGAGCTTAGGCTTCTATAAATAATATCAGTCAAAATAGAATTGTTCTGGTCATGAATCATGTAATTCAAAAGCCTTGAGATTTCCTGATGATATCTGCAATAGCAGAGACATGAGGTCATTAGCTGGTCCAAGCTAGATAATGGATTAGTTGGACTATGGTGGGGTCAAGATTGACCTTGACCAGGCTAGAGCTTGTGGACCACCACAATATATATATATATAAACTGCTCTAAATATGTTGTTAAAGTATGCTAGGCTACTTAAACTTTAGCAGATATATTTGTTATAAACTGAAGCAGTTTTGATTATCAGTCTCACTGTTGCTGAAACAACAGTTCAAGGTGAAATACAGTTCCTTACTGTGTTCAAAGGTCCTTCATTATCACAGAGGAATCACATTAAATATTGTTTTGGGATGTTTACAAGGGTTGTAGCATAAAACGACAGAGAGCATAAAGGTTTTCTCTTTGCATAATCACAAACTTGTACTTTTGAATATAGCTCACTCTATCATTCAGACATGAGATGATCTATCATGACAATCATGATTGGCTGTTTGTTTATTAAAGTTTAGTGAACAAAATGCAAGCTGAAATTAAATTAGTCATTTAATAAAGACTTGGATAAAGATGAGACATGGATTTATGGATTGCCTCCTTGAAAATGGTTGAAAATGATTTTGTAAGTTTTTTAATAAATCAAATTTAAAATTATGTAAAACATTATTGTTAATTGTAAAATTAATATACATTATTTTTATGACATCATATTAGTTGAGAGACTTATAAAATATATAAAAATGAATTTGTGAGAGCAAAAAACTTTTAAATTAACTGAAAAAAGCTTAAATTACAAATGCTGGAAAACCAGTTACAACAATTTAAGATTTTAAATAAACATATAATAAAAATTGTTCATTTAAAAAAGCTATTTAATAGTTTTAAGTGGAGAAGATATGTCACCACAGGACATGTCTAGAACAAGAACTATTTAATGTAAACTACCTAAATATATATACATTTTATGTATGTTAAAAATAAGTTAATGCTATACTTGAATAATATAAAAGCCAACTGAAATATAAGTATAGCCTACCACAAAATAGCCAAGTCTGCCTGTTACACATTATTTTAATTGGTTTAGCACGTTTAATCTTTTTAAATATGATAAATATTCTCTGTGTAGTGAATGTAAAATAAATTCTGGTTGTTCGTAAAACATTTGAAAAGATCTTTGTAATACCTTAAGTCAAAACGCACTCATTTTTACATGAAATGTAGCCTACTGTCCTTTCTGCCCAAACATCCGAAACAACATAGTCAAGCCTGAACAAGCTACTGTCTGCATATGTTAATGATTAAAATACCCCAGAAACCTCGCAGTAAAATTAATTAACAACTCGTTAAATCTTTCGACTACATGGCGACACGCACGACACTGTCGTCGCATGGGTACTGTAGGTGATACCTGACATTTCCATAAACCGGAATTAGCTGTGAAGTGTGACCCGAGGGTGTCATGGTGTGAGGGATGCGGAATGTGAAAAGTTCGCCTTACTTCAAGACACCTTCTCCCGCTTTGCACCTCTTTTGCAAGAGTATCCTTTAACAAATACGCCATGGACTCTGAAGGCGAGAAAGTGGCATGGGTACTATGCAGATGTGGCGTTCCCATATCCACAGGTTTAGCTTCATTAGAGAGACGAGCAGTAAAACTTCAAGCGACCATTAGTGGCTGAATGATGCTGCCTGCCTAGAAGCACGTCACAGCTTATTTCACTTTTATGATTAACACTTTTAACAATAAAATTAAAGGTTTATTATTATTATTACTATAATTAGGCCTACCGTTAAACTACTTGTATAAATAAATACAGTTATAAATGTATAATAAAATAAAACGTATTACAATTTATATTAAGACAAATAGTACTGTTGTTACTATCAAATATAAAATATAAAGAAGTTAAGTACTTTTTGCTTGTTTGAACTTTTTCAAAACACGTCAAACTTAACAAACTTAACGTTTCAAATTGGCTGCTTTGAGGATAGAAATTTATTTTGAACTGAATATTTTTCCAAGAATAATGTATTGATTCCTTAAGTCATATAGAGCAATTATGAATATGAATATAAGTCTGAGGTGATGCGAAAATCTGGCGCTAGGGGAATCTGTGAGGGCTTGGTGGTGTTATTGGCTGCTCATTTGAATGCAAATCGAGAGGTTTTGAAGTCGTGGCTGACGTCAGGAGGGCTTGGTTATACCTTTGCCACCACCAACTTGACAACAGAGTCACATCATGTTTGATTGAAGCACGTCAAGGACTACGTCGCGTGACCTGGAGATCATTTTGGACTACCACCCTTGAGATAAATAGTAAAAGTTTTAAGTCAGGCCTTGTTGTTAAGAGACATTTGGCTTGATGCATGGCTGGCATGTTGCCTTAAAAAAGTTATTTTAGGGGTTTCTTTCGAATCATGTACGTTGGATACCTTTTGGATAAAGAGGGAAGCATGTATCACCAAGGAGCTGTGCGACGATCTGGGATCAGTCTTCCACCACAGAATTTTGTCTCCACATCCCAGTATTCAGATTTTACAGGATATCATCATGTGCCCAACATGGACACGCACGCACAGTCAGCAGGGGCATGGGGCGCTCCTTACGGCGCACCGAGAGAGGACTGGGGCGCCTACAGCCTCGGACCTCCAAACACCATTTCTGCACCTATGAGCAATTCATCCCCGGGACAAGTTTCCTACTGCTCGCCTGATTATAATACCATGCACGGCCCGGGATCAGCAGTGCTGCCTCCACCACCTGAAAACATTTCTGTGGCCCAACTTTCCCCTGAGAGAGAAAGGCGTAATTCCTATCAGTGGATGAGCAAAACCGTCCAGTCGTCATCAACCGGTAAGGGCCAACAAATGTCTTTAAAAAAAAAACAAAAAACAAACAAAAAAAAAACATGTAGGCTAAACAGTGCAGTATTTCGAAGGTGCTGAAATCAGTGATCGAAAAAAGTGAAAGTACAAAATGATAGTAGGCCTAGTCTACGCTATGATCTAATTTCTCGCTGTTGTAAAATAAAAATGACATTATTATAATTTAAGTCTGGTAACCAAATATTGATGCACAGGTTCTAAAAAAAAATAAAAATAAGAACGAACGAATACACATGTCTAGTATAACAAAATATAACGAAAGGGGAAAAAAAAGAACATCTAAATATTTGCTTTCCATTATTTTGGTTTAGTAGCTACTAAAATATTAGAAAAAATAATTTACACGTGGACAAATCGTGCAAAATGCAACAAATAATTGTGAAACAATGATTAATTATAGGCTACATTGTTTGCTGTTTGCCTCAACTAACTGCACATCTGACAAAATATTACGAAACGGCATTTTTTTTTAAAGAACTGTCCTTCTGCCCTCCACAATTCTTTGCGGAAAACGCGTTCCGTTCCAGAAACGGATTATCTGCTTTATATTAGCCTATATTTGTTTCATTGGGAAAAAAATTAACGCATGGGAAATACTTGTGGCAAAATGAAGGTGTTGGGAATTGGCGCCAGGGTCACTTGTAATGCTAATTTGCGACTCCCGTAAACAAGATGTGAGGTCTACTTTTCCTGTTACATTGTCTCGGGTTTTGAGGGTTATCTGTCATATTCAGGCGGCGACTTCTTTCAACACCTTTTTCACTTTGATATGCAGCAGCGCGTCGTCCTCTGCCTCTGTTCGCTAGGGTTATATTACCTCAAAGAGTGATACATTTCACAGCAAATAAAGTTCTCCCGTCTCCGGCGCATGTTAAAACAACAGCGAAAAAATCTTAAAGAAAACAATCGCCTTACTGTAAACGGCATTTTTATTTCTACAGTTGAAATAAATGAATGTTTTGAAAATGACACGTGAAGTTAAATTGCCATATTTTACCTTAGATGTTAGACTAAGTGTTCGGAGCTAAATCTAAACCTATAAACCTATCATTCAAAAACACTAATTAATTAGCTACGTTCTTTATTCGTTTTTTTTTTCAAAGGTAGCTAATTTGTAAGCTGCATAAAACAAGTGCAGCATGCTCGACTTGAGGAAAAGATTTTTGATGTTATCTCCTTGTGATTCTTTGTAAGACGTGTGTTGTCTCTTAACACATCAATGGCGTTTGGGTAATGTCTTTGGGTCTCTTTGTTCTGCAGTTTGTTCAGAAACATCTCCTCAAAGAAGATCAGAAGCTCAATTTGAATATCTGGAGATGTAATCTAGTTTATAGCCTACAACTGACTAAATATTGCAATTATGATTTATAGTTAAAATGATATTGAGTGTAAATGCAACAATAAAAGTTGGCTAAGATATATAAGTTCCTAAACAAATTTAAGCAAATGAAATTATACAATGCACAAGTTCTTCCTCTGCCTTAAAATATTATAATGGCGCGCATTTTACGCAGAATGCACATTTTACTTTATTTCACTTTATTTCACAATTATCATCTGTTTTACGACATTACATTCATAATTTTAATGATTATTCGTTCATTTTAGGCAAAACGAGAACGAAGGAGAAATATCGAGTGGTTTACACAGACCACCAGAGACTGGAGCTGGAGAAAGAGTTTCATTTTAATCGCTACATCACAATCAGAAGAAAATCAGAATTGGCAGTACACCTCGGGCTTTCAGAGAGACAGGTAACATTACTTCCATTTAGATTTTCACTTATAGGAAAAAGATTTATCTAACTAAACACTTCGACTTATTTCTTTATATAACCGTAGCCTATCATTTGTCTTCTCAGGTAAAGATCTGGTTTCAGAACCGCAGAGCCAAGGAAAGGAAATTAATCAAAAAGAAAATGGGTCAGTCTGACGGAAGCGGAGGATCAGTCCACAGCGACCCAGGTTCTGTCAGTCCCCTACCGGTACCAGGGTCACTGAGTCCATCAGATATACACGGTTCTATGTACCCACCCCCAGGAATGAACGCCTTACCATCTATGAGGAACATACAGCAAGTTACTGTCACTCAGTGAACTCGAACTTGGAACGTCCAACTTTAACTGAGCACTCCAACACGCTGAAAGGACAGAACCGAAGCGGACCACTCACATGGTCAAAAAGGATTACTTTGTAATGAACTATTACATGACGCGCGTTGTGGATTACAACAGAAGAATCACGTCTTAAATGCAACGAAATGCTGGAGGCTCTTCAAATATTGTTTTAATAGAATAGTTTTTAAAATTAAGAAACAAAAAACATACAAAAACCTTGTTCGTCTGATCCAGAGACTTAATATTTTAATGGTTTGTTTGTGTTTGCTCAATTAAGATATAAATATCATTTTCTGTATGTGGTGAGTGTATCTAAATGTTTGTAAATAAAATGAAAACTAGGCCTACAGTACAGCGTTTTTTGGGATGTATAATGATCCTGACACTGGAACCGTTAAACTTTTATTGTCTGTGTAAACCAAATGACCTGCGATGGCAGGCAGTTTTATGCTCCAGTTTGTGTCCAAAGCGCACGTCGTTCACTTTCTTTTCACAGGGGTGATGTGCAGGTGTCACATACCTGATACGGGTATAACGTTTGATTCCAGCAATGTGTAAATAAAATGTTTTGCAATAACCTTTATCGTGTCTTGATATATCATTAAACGCAGGTATAGGCCTACTGCTTGACAGACAGCAGGTTGGCTATTTCAACGCTATCTCACGACCAATTCGTACGCCTTAACCTATAGGCTTACAACTTTTGGGCTTGTAAGGCTGAGCAATTTAATTTACCTTTTAAACGTGAGAACTCCTTAACCTATAGGTTTACAACTTTTGGGCTTGTAAGGCTGAGTAATTGAGCAATTTGTAAAGTGCGTATAAGATAGATTATATAGCCTAAACATATATTTCTGTATGAATGACGCATTTATTGAAATTGGATGATGTGACAACCCCACCCAACAAAAAGAGGCTTTTTTGGGGTCGTATTGTTTATGCAACCCAATGGTTGAGTAGGATTTAGTGAACAATTTTCCACAAAAAAAGAATTTACGAATAATGTCTTTAAAATAAATTGTGGAAACAGCTCTGTCATTAAACCTTGAAAAAGGTTCATAAAAGTAAAAATGTCTGCGAGAAAAACGAACAAGTTTGCATTAAATGTCCGTGCATGTTATTTACCTTCATATTATAATTTTTTTTAATAGCCAACATCTGTGAGGGAGATCTACATTTCTCCCTCTGTTTTATGTTGTAATATGAGCTTGTTATTTATCTTTTTCATTTCAGATGAAACATTATAACAAATCAACAGCTTGACTACAGCAGTTGAGATTCCCCTGGCTTGCATTAAATGGCACATATATATTAGCCTGGCATTAGAGGCACAAATCCCTTCAATATGAGACTTGTTAGATTTGTACAACAAACTATTACTGTAACATCCAATTAACCTGTAGCAAAAAAAAAAAAAAAAGAAAGAAAGAAAAAGAAAAGAAAGAAAGAAAGAAACAAAGAAAGAAAAGAAAAAAGTCAAATGTCTGGTAAACACATAAAACAGGCCTTTTGGCATATACCTATCTCACCTCAGAAGTCTTGACAGTACCCAAAAAGGAAAATCATACTACAATGCCAAAATTTTGCTATAGGCTATTATATTGATATTCATTGGAGTAAAAACAGGCTATTGGATTTTTTTTTTCTTTTTTACAAAAAATTCAGTGTTGACTACATTTATCAAACTCAACAATTCAACCATGTTACCCACGAAAAAAACAGGACAAAACACATATTTTCCTTAATTTACTGGAAATATAAATGATTACAACCCCACATTTGGTCAAAAACCTACTGCAAGAGAACATATTGATTTAGACTAAATTTGCAACTCTAAACATTCTGGTGTTTTAAATGGTGTCTATTTAATTTAATGTTTAATGCTAGAAAACTACAAAACAGCACGTATAGGGGTTATAAGATGTCTGCAAATAGAGATTAATAACTCACAAATAAACTAGAATAAAATGAAACCGCTCAAATATGCCCATTAGCCTACGTAATTTCTCCTCTTGAAATTGACCAGAAATCAGCATTTTAAGCACCTCACTTTAATTAGTAAAACATCTATTTAAGATGTCCAGGAGCTTATTTTGTACCATATTCGTGTACAGTGCCAATGGACGCTGACCATCGCGTGCGCTGCGATGACGCTCCATGTGCAGCACTGGTGTGATGATGTCATCGGCGCTGTGCCAGAGACGTCATGAGCGTCCTACTGCCCAACATGGCGGACTTTGATACCATTTATGAGTTAGAAGAAGAAGATGAGAGAATTGTGAGTGAAGAGCATCTCGTCAGATACTGTCCCGAGCCTGTGGTCATGCGTGGGGCTGGTCACATCACCGTGTAAGCGTATGAATGCGGCAGCACTGCTGTTAGTCACTGTTAGGTCATGTCTGTTTGTGTAGCCTCCATGCTAAGCTCACTGCATGTTTTTGTCGCTAAGTTGTGGAATCAAAATACACGTAGGCCGGGCTTCTCCAGCTGGATCCTGACAGTGATTTTAAGCGGAAGAATCATCCCTAGTTACCCGAAGTCTTGCTGTTAGCTCAGAGATTTATGGTTTTATTGCTGTCCGTGGATAAAGGCTGCCCCGTAACCACACTCAAACTCATAGGATCTTCGCTTTAATTTGAAGTTGTGGATAACTGTACTGTTGGAGGTAAACCTTAGAGATAATATTTTAATTAAATCACTTTCGTGGAACAGCACAACTGTCTGCAACTGTCAGTTATGCACATATTTCAGAAATTGGATCATCAAAATCTGACTGTTAGAGCAAGGTTTGAGGTAATGAATTATTTAATGAGGTAAACAACATGATATTTGTACACGAAACAGCAGTGCAGCACAGCATTGGATTATAAACAGACATCACCCAATGCAGTTATACAGCCTTCAGGTTCCCTGGTGATTCAAGTCAAATGTAGAAACTGAACTTTCTCACTCTGTTGTGTCTATGTGCTGATTATCAAGTCTTTAATGGGTCTAATGCAGCTGAACCCAACGTTCTTCTGTCATTGCACACAAAGCCTTTGTATGGAATTCCATTTCTACCAGAAAAAAATCATGAAAAAAAATCATGCTTTGGTGAAACATAATTATGACATGGAAAAAATATGATAGACATGACATTTAGATATCATATGTCATGATTTATCATAATTTCAAACTTTTTATTTCATAATTATAACTTTTTTGGTCAATTTCAACGTTGCATCTCATAATTATGACATAATAGTATGACTATTTATCTATTTATGGCTTTTATCTCATAATTAGTATCTCTTAATTTTGATTTTATATCATAATCTCATTAATGATTTACCAAAGCGTGATATTTTTTCTTATTGGGCAGAAATGGGCTTCTTTACCTTTGCACCATAATTATAACCTTTAAATATCTGTGTTTGCAGGTTTGGACTAAGCAACAAATTTGACACAGAGTTTCCTTCTGTTCTCACGGGAAAGGTAATGATCTCTAACTCGCATCTACAAAATAAATCATACTTGTTGGTGTGAATAAAATATCTTTCCCTGTTGACCTTTCCCCTTACACCATTATTCACCATGGTATAAGCTTTTGATTAATAGAGAATCCCCTGATGAAGTCTCTTAAATGGCTTTAATCCATGCATGCTGCGTGTTTGCCACAGAATCTGTCAATAAGTAAACCGTCCAGGGCTCCAGTAGGCAGGGATCGCAGTGCAGGGAGGACACAGCTCCCAGTGACAAAATAATGAAAGAAAGACTGTGCCGTTCACAAGAATGGGAAGCTTCCTGGGTCGGACGCAGAAATACAAAAAGGCTGCAGGGGGAAGAGCAGGCCGAGGGAAGTGCGGGGCAATAAAACGGAGCTCCAGTATTGTGACCCAGGGTGACATGTGATGGATGAGGTCAGAATTATGATGACTGAAGGGAGCAGATCAGGCCTGCTGGGCTTTATTCCGAGTTCTTTTGCTGTTTGCAAAGAGACCTTTGCATCCTGTCATAAAAGATTACGACCCCGGTTTTATGGCGTACATACCCAGAGAGGAATGAGCAGCCATTCAGGTTGTTTAGACGGTGCAGCCACAGGCCACAGGCTTATCTCATCTTTTTGTCCTCCCTTTGCCCTGAGTGTGTCAGAGCTCAGTTGGCAAGTTTCAAGCGTGCAATTGCAAGATCACCAGAGAGCATCTGCAAACATTGTTTTTCTTAAAAAAAAAAAAAAATCCTATGACTATTTATGGAATTCCTTTTATTTTGCTCATAGTTCTTAAGTGAACATTTTGTTTTAATTGTAATATTTATATTGTTTAAAATTATATTTGAATTATTTTATTTATTACTGACAATGCACAAAGAAACACTTCCTGACATATACTGCAGTCTCTTTTTGTTTCTCACCCATCTACTCTAGGTTGCTCCAGAGGAGTTCAAGACGAGTGTCAATCGAATAAACGCATGCTTGAAGAAGAACCTACCGGTCAATGTGAAATGGCTGCTCTGCGGCTGCCTGTGCTGTTGCTGTACGGTGGGCTGCAGTCTGTGGCCTGTCATATGTCTCAACAAGAGAGTGAGTCCTTCCTCAGACACGTCCCGTCCTTCCCCCATTAATCCATGTCAATTACTTATTTCCCCATTTGAACACCTAAGAAATAAACCTGCTCTACTAGGAGGCAAGTAACAAACCGCATCAGCTTATTAACTGAGTGTGAATTTGATATATGTCAGAAGGCATGGCTTGTTGAATTATATGCTGTGGAAAGGTGGTGATTTTACAGCTACAAATTTTATGTTATTGGCCATGACGTGCAGCTTACAAGGTGCTTAACTCCGAGCTCTGCTCCATAAATGCCTCTGAAGTCTTCATGCCCTGAGAGTTTTATTGCCATTTGTTAAACACGTGTTTGAAGAGTTTGACGGGTGATTAGTATAAAACCCTGTGTGCTCGCATCTATCTTTGTTTGTGTATAATTAATTATTGATTTGTGTTTGTGTGTTTTCAGACGCGAAGATCCCTTCAGAAATTGTTAGAATGGGAGAACAACAGATTATATCACAAGGTAAGCTCATTGCAGAACTGATCATAAAGATAAGACCAGCAGACCATCTCCAATTTAGCTGCCATGTTAAGAGGTGTTTAAGTCTTGGTGTGTGGTGGATAACAATCATTAAAATGGCTGCTAACATTTGACCCTGTCAAATGCTTGTTGCCCTCGCAGCCATTTTGGTCTGATGCATTGATATAGTGCGGAGGCTGACCAGACTATGGAAAGGTCAGCAGTAAAAAGCCACGTTCGTTTTGTTGTGTCTCGAAGCTTTGATTGACAGGCAGTAGCGGCGCAGACACGTTAAGGAAAGTCCTCTAAGCGCTGGCCACAGCTTGACCTCAGCTAACCCTTGTGTGTAAAGTGTGTCTGAGCATCTGAAGTGCTTGTGTCTATGTTGAATATCTTCCGCACGGCTTTGTCTAACCCGTATCTTCCTGCGTCTCGCCTTCAGCTGGGGCTGCACTGGAAACTCAGCAGGAGAAAATGTGAGAGCAACAACATGATGGAATATGTAAGTTCATGGCTGTTTTTTGTGAAACTTTAATTGAAAAAAAAATAATGATTCAATTTGACCAAAATGGTTGCAAATGCGACAAAATGAAATGTGCTACAATAATTTAAAATCTAGTTGTCATTGGATACCATCCGGAAAACTCTAGAGTATTCATCAGTTATCATGCAGTCAGTCAAAACAATTCAGCCTCAGACTTGCTTGTCAGTTTGTGATAAGAATCATAATTATAGTTTTGTTATTGTAATCAATTCTAAAAACTGTCAAATATTTTACAAAAAATATTTTATGTTTTAAAATATGAGATCCAATTTTAAGGTTGAATCAGCTGTAAGGGAACATTTGTTTGAGTGACCATAATCAACAGTATATTTATATATGTTTAGGAGGGAGGGGGAGGGGGTTAAACAGTACTTTCAGAACTGTGATATTTATATGGCACAACCATGTTTACAATCATGTTCATTATAGTGACAGCCAGTGACCGCATCAAATTGTAACTAAATACATATACTAAATACAAAACGAACCCTACTTTACGCTACCGTTCAAAAGTTTGGGGTCGGTAAGATTTAAAAAAAATAATTAAAAAAAAAAAAAATTCTCAGCAACCAAGCTCTTATGTTCAGCAGTCATTACTTTTAGTTAATTCTAATATGCTGATTTGGTGCTCAATAATTTTTTTTTTATAATTAATGTTGGAAACAGTTGTGCTGCTTTATATTTTTGTGGAAACTGTAATATATATTTTAGGATTGTTTGATGAATAGAAACTTCAAAATATTTTTTTTGGTAACAAACATTTTTACTGTCACTTCTGATCAATTTAATGCATTCTTGATAAATATAAAAAATAAAACTTACTTACTGACCCCAACATTTTGAACAGTAGTGTATATAATTTAAACTGTCATAATCACAGCAGTGACTGTTGTCAAAAGCTAATGTCGGAAGCTATGCACACAATGAACTGAAGCAATCATTAAGCGATTCTGTAATTTCACAGACAGTTTTTTTTTTTTTTTTTTTTTTGGTCTGGAGACCTGCAGACCATAAGGTTGTAAATCATGAGGCTGGTGATTTTTAATCCCCAGTTGTTCTTGTTTAACAGTGTCTTTTTATGTCTACAGGTTATTCTTATAGAGTTTGTACCAAAATATCCTATATTCAGACCTGACTAATGGACTTCTGCTGGATCCTCGTGGAAGGCCCTTCATTCCTCTACTTAGTGCCTTGTATATATGTTGGATTGAGGGTCTTTACTGGGTTTCTACAAGACCCATTTTCCCAGTACCTTGTACAGTAGAATTCGCAACACTGTCACTTTGCTTTAGAGCAGATTTTGCACATTTCCTGATGTAGTAGAAGCGCTCCTGTGTTGCACTCAGACGTTTTGTTATATATATATATATATATATATATATATATATATATATATATATATAACAAGAGTGATTGGAAGAAGGCAAACTCTGATACTGTTTAAAAGTGCATTTACCCCAAAGAGCCATCAAGTCCTCCCCACATGCTATATTATGGTATTGTTGTTAAGAACAAGGCACCTTACGGTGTGAATTTGCCTTATGTTAAAGGACAACTGTTTTTAAGTCGGACGTGTAAGTGTAGGAGTCAGAAGTGTGTTATGTGTTATTGTTTTCAGAGTGTAATGGCTAGCATTGGGGCTTTTTGAAGCTATGTTTTAACTAGCTTAGAGTAACAGTCAGCACCGTGATCTTCTGGCACTTTTGCGCTTGTCTACTACACGGGGAAGTCAACAAACGGACTTGTAAATATCATGGACAGGATGTACAGTGTGGTATGCCATGTTTACATTATGTAACTTAGCTGGTTATTAGTTTTTCGCCAAGATATTAATGTAGCATAGTTTGTTTATAAGCTGTCTGTAACTTTACAGTTGATATGGACCTGTTTACCCAGTAAGCCATAAAATATACGTACAAAATGCCACTCGAGTTAGGGCTGAAAATTGCACTTGAGCACACAAGGACAAGCAAATTGTCCTGGAGGTTTTTGATATTGTATTACAATGTCATTGTAGTGTGTTTAAAAACGATAACATTTGCCAATCAAGCAAAATTTGTTACCAAGAACAATGTGTCATTCATATTCAAGTTTTTGTTGGAACGTTATTTGCACCCTGTATTTTCCCTTTGTTTTGTTTCTTACAGTTTCATCTTGGAGTGTGTGTTCATGGATGCTGTTACGCTCCTGAGTTGACTACAGACGCAACATTGTAAATGTAATGGTTACAACTGCCCCTCATGTGTTTTCTATACCTGCACGACTTCTTTGCTCCATATATTGTAGACAAGACTGCATTAGTCGAGTGCCTCTGTAGATGGTCTTGAGAGGAGCTGTGCTTAAGAGGATTGATTCTTTGCCTAGCAATCAAATAGAGAGAAAGGAATCTGCTCTTAGTGCTGGTTCTGTTAAAGTACCTGTAAATGTTTGTCCCTACCAACTCTTATGGAAAGCTTCAATAAATTCCTGATTTTGATGTTTTTGAACATTATATGTATACTGTGGGCATATTTACAAATAATATAATATACAAATAAGGGAACACGCACATTATATATATATATATAAATAATTCCTACAGCATATACTGTATAGTGATGGCAATTCATTATTCTGTAAATTGTTTATTTTTATGCAAGCTCTTGATATTTAAAAAAAACATTTTGAAAACTAATTTAAACTTGCTGGTATTTTTTATATGCTTGCATATAAAATCATTTCTTCATTTTTAAGGCTTATTTACTTAGATGATTACTTTTACTGTCTGTCTAATAGTAGACATAGTTAAAACTTTTAACTGACTAAAACAGATGCCTCAGCTTTATACTGTACAGTAACAGCACAGATCTAGAACCAAAAGTACAACAAAAAGTTGTACAAAAACCCATTGTACAGAAACATACAGCAGGGGTGTGAAGAACTCAGCATGAATGATTCAGACACAAACAGCTGCATGTGAGGAAGTCTGTCCACTTTCACTTGTGTTTTATGTATTTTAAGGTATTAGACAAGTTTTGCCAAAATAAAAGCTTGAACTTTATATGGCCTCTAGGGGGCAGGCTAAGACACAAAGAAGAATGGACCATAAATGTATGAAATTTTAAAATTTGGCCTAAAATATCTGGAGATGTCTTCTGCGTTTGGAAAATGTACATTTTTAGCCACTATTATTTATTATTTGGTTATCTTTGAAATATGTAATCTGAAATCCAGTCAAAGTTAAATCAACATATCCTTTTGTGTCAGATGTAGTTCACGTTTTCAGCAGGTGCTTGACTTTTGCACATCTTCAAATAGACCATCAGAGTTTATCATCATGATGACAATATAATGAGATCATCTCACATCAAATTCAACAATGAAAACCTCACACGTCATTCATGTTATTCTTTCACAGTTGGCAACCTATTGCATTAGTTTAGCCTGTCAGCAGGATTTAAAGTCATTTAATCCTTGGTTCATAGTTCAAGGCTTAAATTCAAACTGCACAGGGCTGATTTACATCCTCCACAGGTCCCCTGTGTGACGGCACGTCATCCACTCACCCTTCAAACTGCTCATATTGTGTGATACTCAACAGGGCAAAGCCGCTGTTATTGCCTAGGAATCCCAGAGGGACTATAATGAATGATTTGGAAGACGAGTGAAATATGGGTGTTTAGCATGAACTCTTGATTAACAGGAAAAAAAGCTACAAAATATAAGCCAAACAGGGTTCAAATGAACTACATACTGTAGTTCTGGCAGATGCACTGTAGAATAAGCCTCAGCAGATGGCATGCACATTTATATTAAATATTTGGAGATCTATAAGAGCTAATAAAAATAACAATACAGTTGTACTGGAATCTATTAGGTCCATTATGTTATGGATCAGTTCAAAGATTTAAAACAGCCACTGCCTAGAACAAATACGTAATAAAATAAAACAAAATCTTTTATTGTGTCATCATAATAACCCTTTTACATTGCTTTGCTAGTCCAAAGAACATCGAAATTTACTAAAATGCATTAAAAAGTAAAAGGGTTAAACATACAGATATCAGACGGAAAAAAAAAGCATTCAAATAAACATTCTTCAGATGATGAAAGGCCAAAGATAACGAATGGCATTTTTGGTATACAGGCAATTAAGGCAGGTGTAGATCAGTGTGTTTGTACATATTTATATCCAAGGCACCTAAGAGATACATTCTTTAAAAAGTCAAACGAGCCAAGCTGTGGTTTTAAAAAACAGTCCATACTATCACCCCAACAGCGACTACATAGTTTTGCACTAGTGTAACTATTCTCAAAACTTATAACAGTAAAAAGTGCCAGCCATCAACATAAGAATGTGATATGGTCCAACTCCAGGTTGTCAAAATAATTACTCATATTTTTCACCTTACTACTGACCACTTGATGTCAATCATAAACCATCTAAAAGATTATTACTGGTTATACATGGAAACAAGAAGTCTTGAAGTTCCATACTAAAATATATCCAAGCAAGGGGCATGATAAATATCCCAATTTAAAACAGGAAGTCAAGCTTGTCCTGTATCATTGAGTGTGGTTCACACTTCTTTTACCATCACATCTTAACAAAAAGCTTTGTGAAAAACTAGATGCCTATAGTGGATTAAATATCAACCTTTTATCTGGATTTAAATCTAGGTCAATGATTGCTAACAGACTTCCCCTATATTCCACCCTGTTCTTAAGAGAGGATGCAATAACAGTCAATACATCCCTTCTCCAGTATTAGACTTGTGCATGTATCTTGTGGTAGACCCAATAACAGTAATAGAGTTCAGGCTAGTCTTTAAACCAGGCTGCCGGGCCAGGAGACCACGGTCAATGTGACTTTGTTCTTCTGCAGTTTCAGCATTGGGATCAATGAGGAGTTATTCATGCCAACTGTAGTGAGTCCATTCACAGCCACAATCTCATCACCACACCTGCAGGAGAGCATGAGAGAGTCTCAGTAAACAAAGCATTTCATTTTATAGACTCGTTGCACTCAAGAATGTCTTTCATAATAACTTGTCAATGAACAACAATTAAATTACTTCAAAAGCAATGCAAGCCCAAGAAAATGAACTAATAATTTCAACACTTACTAATAATTTTTAACATTTACTAATACATTATTAAAATCAAAAGTTGTATTTGTTACCATTAGTTAATGCGCTGTGAACTAACATGAACAGCTGTATTTTTATTAACTAACATTAACAAAGATGAACAAATACAGTAACAAATGTGTTGCTCATGAACTAATGTTAACAAATGAAACCTTATTGTAAAATGCTACTGAAAGTGTCTCTTATGCTCACCCAGGATACATTAATTTAAATCAACAAAAACTTTTTGATTATATTTCCAAATGTAATTTATTCCTGTGATGGCAAAGATACAATTTTAATTACTCCAGTCTTCAGTGTCACATGATCTTTCAAAAATCATTCTAACATGCTAATTTGCTGCCTTAAGAAACATTTTTATTATTATCAATGTTGAAATCAGTTGTGCTACTTCATATTTTTGTGGAAACCCTGATACATTATTTTCAGAATTGTTTGGTGAATAGAAAGTAAAAAAACAAAACAAAAACATCCTTACTAAATATAGGTATTAATTTCTTTCAAAAACAAAAAAATTTAAATAAAACGGTACAGACCTTAAACATTTGAACTGTAATGTGTATCAAATGTGGTAAAAAAGAGGACGAGAGACTCACTTGAGCCGTCCATCAAAGTGAGCTGGAGTTCCAGGCACTATGGTCTTAATGAAGAAGGGCTGCTGGCCATGACTCTCCTCATATCCTCCCACGATACTGAAGCCCCAGCTCTCACTGTTGGTCTTCATTAGCATAATATCACGACACCAGTGGATGTAACTTGTGATTAAAAAGAAATAGACAAATTATGAATTTTGCCCATGTTTAAGCCCATATGGGCTTAACTAGGCTAAAAGTTACAAAAGAGGACATCAAATTGAAAATTGCACTTAATCATCGACATCACAACATATGTAGTGGGCAAAAAAAATTAAATAAAAATAAATTAAGGCCCACTCTAGGAATGCACCGATACCACTTTTTCCAGAATGAGTCCATATAAATTATTAGTTGGCTTAATTCTTTTAGCAAATATATGTTTCCTTCAGTTATTTTCATGCTTAATTACGCGTGTTAAAATGTATTGTACAAGCTTTAGTTACTGTTCACTTTTCATTATATCGCTCCATCGTATTTCATCTACAGCGCACATTTAGAGCTGCTCCAGTGCAGCAGCACAGTAATCACATTACTTTTTCCTGTAATAATGTAGGGAACTACATGTTATATATATAAATCATGTAACAGTTCATGTTTTTACTTAGGCTACATATACGATTTAGTTTTAATCTACAGTCTTCTGTAACTGACGATCAGCAATCAGACGCATTGCAACAGAAGTGCGCGCACTTTCTCTCCTTACTGTCAAATAACAACAATAATAATAATAATAATAATAATAATAATAATAAGTGCATCATTTTACTTTCTTTGCTATTGACATATCCACCGAACTACGCACTTTTCAGCGATGTCTGTGAGAAAGGGATGTGCGCTCGACATGCTTGCTTTTTAGCATGCTTTACTTATCAGCTCGTGCACAGGCGAAAGTATTGAATTTATGCTCAATGTTCTATTAATTAGATACATTCACTTCATAGACATCTTTAAAATCTCTGATATCTCCATATCTCTGTTTGTTCTGTTGTCAGTGTTTCTTTGCCTGGACAGAAACACTGTACTATACACATGCTGCATGGTATCAAGTTTTTAGTATCGGAGCATTTTATTGCATACACAAGAGCATCCAACATCATCCAACCCACATCCCTAGCCCACACACCTGGGAAGGCCCAGCCAGCGGGTCCAGAGAGGAACCCAGGTAACATCATCCTCTTTGTGTCCCTCCAGTGTTTCCATGTCTTCTCTAGTGCTGGATTCTCCATCTTGTTCCTCCTCGTCAGTGAAGGTTTGGATGACTCGCAGTGTTACTGTGTTCTGAGCCGTCTGAGCCTTTAGGACGGTCACTGCCTCATTGTAGGTCAGTTGGGTCAGGTCAATGCCATTTATACTCAGCAGTACATCACCTGAGCAACAGTAGCCATGACAACGCACAGTTAACACAAGCATTTTGCAAGATGCTCAGAGAAATAAGCATTTTATAAGGAGGCATGAAGAGGATGACCTGTTTTGACGGTGCCGTCTCTGTGCAGGCAGCCCACCGGCTGCACACTAGTGATGTAGACGGGCAAACGGCTGCGGCAGTCTCTCCCACCTGCAATGGTGATGCCTAGAGAGAGTCGAGGTTCCTTCTTTAGACTCACCGTCTTCTCTTGACTGGAGAACCCACCTGGAGGCTCCTGAACCCACATAATGCACATTAAAACACTTGCACAATACAAAAAATAGTCAAAAGAAATGTGTTAGTGTGGCTTTGTACAATTTTAATCAATAAATAAATACAGTAAAACAATGTTGTCAAATATTATTACAATTTTAGAAATAACTTTGCCAATCAAAATAAATATTTTAGTGTATTGTAAAATGTATTTTATTCCTGTGATGTCAAAGCTGAATTTTAGTAATAGTAATAATATTAATAGTAACTGAGTCTTCCATAAAGTTCTGTACTTGGGGGTTGGGTGAAAAGTGAGACTTTAAGACATGTGCCTGACTCCTGCGGTGAAAACATTTGTAAAAACAAACATCCCAGATCCTGCTGCGAAGCAGAGAGATGTGTTAATGTGACGCGTTGCCATCGTAACTCATAGATTGTGGCAAAACGCTCTCCTTCAGCCATCTTCTCCCAGTCTCGCTGGAGACCCCAGACCTCCATAGGGGGAGGGGCAGCCTCTTCCTACCCAGCAGGGAGGCGCTTCCTCCCAGCATGAGCTCAAGCTTCAACTCCACAGGTGAAAGCTAACTGTCACCAGCTTTGATCCCCAGCTACAAACAAACACAGTGGCTGCAGCAGCTCAGAGAGCAGCACCCCAGGCCTTTTGATCAGGGACGAGTCCTAGAGAGAGAGAGAGGGGGGGGGCATCTGCTTTCATCTCCCACTACCCAGCCTGTGTTTGCTGCCTCTGCCTTCAGCTGGTGAGGAAGTGTCACAAAAGCAGGGTGTGACTAGTCTCTGGGTGAAAAGTCACCTTGCGCCCACACATACGCAGACTTTGGCTACAGTAGCACAACGAATGAAACATGCAACCCATCTTGCATGCAACCATGAGTACATACAACTGTATCTACAATACGATTATTTTTTGATGCTCTTTATAAGTCTGGGTCTCGGATTGTATAATAACCTCAAAGTATAATATACTACCTCATAATATGCAAAACATTGCAATACATGTCACAATTTAATACAATGCAATGCATGAAGATATTATAATTCATGATATTCACTGTAAAATGTATGAGACAGATTCAGCATGTCAGAGAGACTTCAATCTCTCCTGTATGGTTCGCTTCACTTTTGGTCAGTGTTGCATCTCAAAAATAATTTAAGTGTAGAATTTAATTATATTTATTAAATTAAATTGTATTTATATATAAATAAAATAATATTATATTTATTTTAGTGCTGTCAATTGAATAAAAAAAAAAATTCTCACATTTTTTCTGTAATTAATCGAGATTAAAAACATCAGAGTTTTTAATATTTTTATATTCTAATAATTTCACAGTTACTCTCCATATTAATGTGGAAACAACTTAAATACAGTATATTTAAAATATTTGTTGTAATGGCATCTTTTTATGAATGAAAGCCAGTATCAATGCTACTGATACCGCTACTGATGTCTCTATGAAATAGTTTTTTTTTTTATTTATTTTTTTTACAAACATTAAATGATAGACATTCAACATTACAGTATAATTGAAAGCTATCAGTTTCTACATTTATTAGGCTTGAAAAAAATTTTACTTTTAATTTAAGTGAACTTAAAACAATCTTCACATAAACCATTATAATAGTAAATGTCATATTTACCTGTGGCCTTCATATATAATCGATATACAGAAACTGAATAAAGTTATTAAACACTTTACAGTCTTAACTGCATAAATTAAATATAGATTAATCCTTATTAAAGCTACAATTTTCTCTGTTATCCGATCTGACGTGCTGTCACGCGCATCTCATTTTCTCACAACTTTTTAAGTTCATTTAAGACGTTATTTAACTCATTTAAGACTGCTCTTATGAGAATACTCGACAAAACATTTTGGCATAATTCTGCGTGTTATTGTTTGTTCAAGCGCGAAAGAACGTGATTCTGGCTCCTTGTCTGTGCGCACGGTACTGGTGCGCGTCTTTCTGTGCGTTGTGTGTGTCAGGACATTCATAGACAGTGCGTTCTCTGGTCACACTTGAATGGTTTTAAAGCATTTGCATGAATATAATGTAACGCTAGCCAAAGGATGACAGAAAAAAAACAGATGCTGCGTTAATTGCGTTAAATATTTTACCGCGTTAAACTGAAAAAATTAATCGCATGCGTTAACGCGCTAATTTTGACAGCACTGATTTCTTTTTATGATATATATTTATATACACCACCATTCAAAAGTTCGGGTTCAGTACGATTTTTTTTTTTTTGAAAGATTAAAAAAATAATAATAATCAGCAAGGATGCATTCAATTACAGTTGCAAAAAAAATCTATTTCAAATAAATGCTGTTCTTTTGAACTTTCTATTCAAAGAATCCAGATTTTTTTTTTGCATGGTTTCCACAACAATAAGCAGAATAATAAGAAGAAATGTTTCTTTAGTACAAAATCAGCATATTAGAATTAGAATTTCTGAAGGATCATGTGACACTGAAGACTGGAGTAACGGCTGCTGAAAATTCAGCTTTGCCTTCACAGGAATGAATTACATTTGAAGATATATTCAAATAGAAAACCGTTATTTTGAATTGTAATAATATTTCACAATAGTATTGTTCTTATTTACTGTATTTCTGATCAAATAAATGTAGTCTTGGTGAACATGAGAGACTTTTTCAAAAATATTTAAAAATCTTACCCCAAATCTTACTCATCTCAAATCTAATAAAAATATAATATAAAAAATACAGTGGAGGCAGGACAGAAAATAACAGGAAGTAAAAAAGGGAATGGGATTGGGAGTAAAACTCAAACTTGAATCCCCCAAGTAAGCTTAACGCTAGGCCACAGTTTAGTCTAGTGCCTTTTAACTTGTCAACATTTTTACCTTCATGTATTCAGAGCGTCGTTTGAAGTACTGTGGTTCGGGGACTTTTCTGGCCCCTCGGCTCTGTCCCTCACCACCCTCCTCGGAGAGATCAGGAAGTCTCATCACTACGAAGTTCACACGCATTTCACTTGCCTGCCACAAAACATAACAGAGAGCACAACAATCTCTTACATTTACTACAAAACTTGAAATCCTTTGAAATAATCTATTTTTTACGTTTAAAAGTAACCTCATTATTAGTAGTATTAGATTGCGAAATCCACTTTTTCTCTTTAAAGTTTGTCACTCTCTGTACCTGTATGATCTGAGCTGCACTCTCTGGGGTGCCATGTCTCAGGTCCTGTCCGTTGATGCCTAGCACTTTGTCATTGTTCCTCAATTTGCCATCTTTTGCAGCCAGTCCTCCAGGCAGCAGGTCTAGGATGAAGACTCCTGGCTCCTCAGACTTACGGATGAGTTTGATTCCTAACGGCTCAGAGCGCTCACGCTTTACCAGGGTGACCTGGATGACGGTGCCGTGGTTCTGGTTGGAACTGGGTGACTGCGATGGGGGAGAAGCTGAGGGTTGAGCGAGATGTTCAGGCCGGGGCTTGAAGCCCTTCTCCTGCATGACAGTTAGCCTGAGGCGGGAACATGACTGCCGAAGCACAGCAATGGCACGACAGTGGGGAATGGATGCCAGACTGACATCATTTACCTGCAAAGATCACATTGTTAGTTTGAGGTCGCAGTGTAATAGAAGCAGAGGAAGATAATTTCTTCATCAAAAATCACATACATTTGGTGGCCTTATAAAACATGTTAAATAACATTTTTGTTGGTCCCCCTTTTTCTGCCAAAACAGCCCTGACCCGTCAAGGCTCCACTAGAGCCCTGAAGGTTTGCTGCGGTATCTGGCACCAAGATGTTAGCAGCAGATCCTTTAAGTCTTGTAAGTTGCAAGGTGGGACCTCCATGGATCTGACTTGTTTGTTCAGCACATCCCACAGATGCTCGATTGGATTGAGATCTGAGGAATTTGGAGGCCAAGTCAACACCTAAAACTCGTTGTTATGCTTCTCAAACCATTCCTGAACCATTTTTGCTTTGTGGCAGGGTGGATTATCCTGCTGAAAGAGGCCACAGCCACCAGGGAATACCGTTTCCATGAAAGGGTGTATATAGTCTGCAACAATGCTTAGGTAGGTGGTACGTGTCAAAGTAACATCCCAGGGTATCTGCAGGTTTCACCAAGTCAAATCTAAGACTTTTTAAGAACTTTTTAAGACCATTATGAATTAAATTTAAGACCTATATCACGCAATAAAAAAACGTACAAAGGAAATGCAGAATCACAAAATTACTTGCAAAGCAAATTAATTTATTCAAATTGAACAAAGTATTAGTAAACTTGCACTTCCACATAGCTCAATCCCACCAGGATTTCACATACATACATATATATATATATATATATTTTTTTTTTTTTTTTTTTTTTGTGAGATCAAAATGACTGATTTTTTTTTTTTCATAATTAGGATGCCACATTTACCATGTTATTACGTTAGATGCACAATAGTCACACATGGCAATAAAACAAACAAAATGCATAAAAAAGGCTGGTCCAATGGTGTGCTATCTAGCTTTAATAACATGATCGCTTGGGGTGGGAAATATGACTGAAAAAGTAAACCACAGCAATAAGCAAATGCTTAATATAAGTAAAAAGTTCTCAAGTAATTAACTAATAAAGTAAATGGTCAGTAATAAAATGCAAACTTATAAACAAATGACAATAGAACAAATAAATACAACATAAATATACAGATACAAACAGTGCTTTAAGTTTAGGTAGGCTACTGTTTTTTCTCCTGTTGTTGTTTTTTGTTTAACATTAACGACACAGACAGGGGCGGGTATAGGCTAGGCCAGTGTTTCCCAACCACGATCCTGGAGGGCCCCCAACACTGCACATTTTGCATGTCTCCGTAATCAAACACACCTGATTCAAATGATCATCTTATTAGTGGAGACTCCAAGACCTGAAATGGGCGTGTCAGATAAAGGAGACATGCAAAATGTGCAGTGTTGGGGGGCCTCCAGGAACGTGGTTGGGAAACACTGGGCTAGGCAATATTAGATTGCTTTCACTTTAAGACCTACAGTAATGCGCAGATCCAATACTGACACACGTCCCAAACTTTTTAACACACAACATACCCGCCAATATGGACATAGGCATAATAATGTGTGTATTTGATCGTTCAAGGGCAATAAGCCGAAAAATAGACACATTCATATACTCACACGAGCGCTGACAGGCGGCAAACGCGTGCACAGAATCCACAGCCAGTCTGACACCGGTCCGTGTGTCAGTACCGAACTGAGTTCATGGTTTACATCGCTTTTATTAACTCTTTTTTAGTGCTATCAGGCATATCATACTTTTATTTGGTCATTATGCGAGATGGCAGGTGAGAAAGATTCGCCTTCGCTTTCACGATCGCAGAACTGGAAGAACTGGAGAACTGTTAGTTGAAGAATAAAATCCATGTTATGTGTCTGTGGTACAATCCGAAAGAGACTCGCACCAATAACACGAAAGCTGATTGGCTGCAATATAAGATGCATGTTGGTCTCACTTGTAGTTGTAATACAGCGAACTATAGTTGGATTAGCGAAAGAAAGAACTACAACACCACGGAATAAACACACACACACACACACACACACACTAAAGCGCTGCGGGAGCATTTCAATGAGCAATAGAGGTAGCGTTACATGGACGTAGGAAAATTAAGACCTGTTTAAAATTATTTAAGACCTAGAACTCAATACTGCAGCGAATTTAAGACTTTTTAAGGCCTAAAATTTAGAATTTTAAATTTAAGACATTTAAGACTTTTTAAGATCCCGCGGGTACCCTGCATCCACATGGTTTCCCAGCAGAACATTGCCCAATGCATCACACTGCCTTCGCCGGCTTGCCTTCTTGCCATAGTGCATCCTGGTGCCATGTGTTTCCCAGGTAAGCGACGCACATGCACCCGGCCATCCACGTGATGTAAAGGAAAACATGATTCATCAGACCAGGCCACCTTCTTCCATTGCTCCGTGGTCCAGTTCTGATGCTCACGTGCCCACTGTTGGCGGTTTCAGCGGTGAACAGGGATCATCATGGGCACCCTGACTGGTCTGCGGCTATGCAGCCCCATACGCAACAAACTGTGATGCACTGTGTATTCTGACACCTTTCTATCAGAACCAGCATTAACTTCTTAAGCAATTTGAGCTACAGTAGCTCGTCTGTTTGATTGGACCACACGGGGCAGCCTTCGCTACCCACGTGCATCAATGAGCCTTGGCCACCCATGACCCTGTCGCCGGTTCACCACTGGTCCTTCCTTGGACCACTTTTAATAGATACTGACCCCTGAAGACCGGGAACACCCCACAAGAGCTGCAGTTTTGGAGACGCTGTGACCCAGTTGTCTTGCCATCACAATTTGGCCCTTGTCAAATTCGCTCAAATCCTTACGCTTGCCCATTTTTCCTGCTTCTAACACATCAACTTTGAGGACAAAATGTTCACTTGCTGCCTAATATATCCCACCCACTAACAGGTGCTGTGATAAAGAGATAATCAGTGTTATTCACTTCACCTGTCAGTGGTCATAATGTTAGGACATAGTTTGGATGTGTTTTATGTAAATGACTTGCCTCGGGCACGCAGTCGCTCATTTAGAACGCTCCGAATTCACCAACATTAGTTAAGAACAAATTCATGTGTGTACATGAATTCGGAAGGTTTTCGTGAGAAGTTAAAACAAATAGTGTACGCAATTATTAGGAAACATGTGTATGCAAGAATTTGTGCGTGAAATCTGCGTACAAACGTTTTCACAAACAAATCATGATTCATCAATAACTTTCGTTCAAATTTTTTTTCTACATTTATGAAAAAATGTAGGAAAAACAAACCACTCGTACGCAAAAATCACAATCTTGGTGGCCTTATAAACATGTTAAGATGACATTTTAAACATAGCTATAGATCTTAAATAGGCCTCATTAAAAGACTAAGAAAATGTGCAGTAGCTGAAGCTGCGAGAAAGCATTGCGTAAAGACGCAGATACGTGCATGTACAGCTGGCTAATCAGAGGTATGTAATGTCTGTATAAAAGGTGTTTATTAGGGCCCGAGCACCGATGGTGTGAGGACCCTATTGGAGTTGCTCAGCCTATTATTATTCTTCTCCCAAATGAATCGCATTTTTGATGGCCTAAACATGCTCGAAAACTCATGAAACTTTCCACACGCGTGCAAAGTGGTGAAAATTTACGTCTGATATGGGTTTCAGAATTAGGCGTGGCAAAATGGCTCGATAGCGCCACCTACAACATTTCAACGAAGTGCCCCTCCCACTACGTTTCACGTACAGGTATGAAATTTGGGAGACACATGTAACAGCCCAATACCTACAAAAAAGTCTCCTGGTACGAAATCTGAAAACCAACAGGAAGTGAGATATTTTGATTTTTCTTTGCAAAATTGTTGCAAATTTTGCCATTTCCAGACGCTGTACTTTAACGAACTCCTCCTAGAGATTTAATCAGATCAACATCATATTTGCACAGTCTAATCTAAAGGCCTTTGCGACGTTAAATTGCGAAGATCTTCAGTTTTCCCTGAAGGGTGTGTCCGTGGCGGCCTCACAAAGTTCGATGTTTCGCCATAAAACAGGAAGTTGTTGTAACTCGGGCATACAATATCCGATCTGCCCCAAACTTCACATGTATTATTAGAGTCCTGGCCTGAAGACATCTACATGCCAATATTCAGTTACAGTCATAGCGCCACCTGTGGGCAACAGGAAAAGCCATGTTTTACACTGTGCTGAGTATCCTCATTGAGATTTAACCAGAACAACATCATGTTTGGTCAGTCTAATCTTAAGGCCTTGGTGACGTTAAATTGTGAAGATCTTCAGTTTTCCCTGAAGGGTGTGTCCGTGGCGGCCTGACAAAGTCTGATGTTTGGCCATGACACAGGAAGCTGTTGTAAGTCAGGCATACAATGTCCGATATGCCCCAAACTTCACATGTTTGATAAGAGTCATGGCCTGAAGACATCTACATGCCAATATTAGTTAGTCATAGCGCCACCTGCTGGCAACAGGAAATGGCATGCTTTACACTGTAATTCACTCCCAGAAACACATTTAAATATCCATGAAGTACCAAACATGCTAGAAACACATTAAATCAAGCAACACGTGGTTAAGTGCTAATGTATGCGATTTACGCCACGAAACAGGAAGTTGTTGTAACTCAGGCATACAATGTTCGATCTGCCCCAAACTTCACCTGTTTGATAATAGTCCAGGCCTGAAGACATCTACATGCCAATATTCGGTTATAGTCAAAGCGCCACCTGCTGGCAGCAGGAAGTGTGGCACATTGAACTGACTTTGCCATTTTTCTTCTATATTTACCCACTTAAATGCATGCCGCCCACTATTCGCTGTTTTCCTGAGGCCACCGGGTGGCGGTGCTCCCGGATGCGAGGGCCCTTTCATCGCTGCTTGCAGCTTTAATTGTGTTTGAACATGTTTTGAGGATGGCACTCTTGGCATTGCTCGAAGATCTTGCTGCGTGAGCTCTTTGGAGACAACGCATCTTAAGTGTTATGTTTGCTTAGAGTGACGAAAGAAAAGGGTGTGCGGAAAGCCCTTATATGGACATGGTTTGGGTGTGTTTTATGTAAATGACTTGCCTCATGGACACAGTTGCTCATTTAGAATGCTCCGAATTCAACAACATTAGAACGAGGTTAAGAATAAATGGTGAAGTAGGCGGAACGTTTTTGTGAAAAGTTCAAACGTGCATATAAATGTGAATAGTGTACGCAATTATTAGTGAATGAGACCCAATATTTGTATTTAGACTCAATCTTTCTTCACTAACTTGACAGGTTAATGTGTTGACCTTGAATGTTAATGTGTAACCTTCATTTAAAGGGGTCATGAACTTTTGTTTATTTTAGGTCCACTTATAATGTTATCAAGATTTTTACATCAAAGCACATCCTATTTTCTAGCCTGTGTTTGACCCTCTCTTTTAAACACCATTTTGATAGGCGTTCCGCATTCAAGACTTGGAAGTAAACACCCACTGCTATGATCAGGTAACAGTTTTGCATATTAAAGTAATTTTCAACATCCACGTGTGGAATTATTTTGAAAACTTCCGATGTTGAAAAATATCTTGTTATATAGTTGAAACATTTTCCAACAATGTGAAACATTTTTGCATATTACATTTGTCACAACCAAGGTTTATAAAGCATAAGTACTTGGAGTTACCACAGTTATAGCTGACAGGATAACTTATGAACTATGACTGACTGTACCTTTAAATGTACCATCATTTGTCGCACTTATAGGCTATTCATCATTAATCCTTTTCGATTAAGTAAAAAACACATACATTGTCATTTGCTAAGTCATGTTTTAAATAAAATGAACGTGTTATGCTGTCTTACTCATAACAAAACAGAAGATGTCGCTCACTGAAGATTTTATTCAGGATTACAGCGAATGGCTTTGATCAAAACAATAACAAAAGCAGTGTTCTCTACATGCTTTCTTATGTATCCGGTGTTATACCGAATTCTGTGACCATACACATAATAGTAGTGACGGTAGGGTTAGGATTAGGATTAGCTCAAAACAGCGCCTACTAGGGTCACATAATTTGGCACAACACCCTGAACCCCCCCGCATTAACCCCATAAATGCAGAAGCAAAGGAAAGAACACCAAATCACAACTATTCACAGTTTGACTGCTGAATCTGCAGTAAAAAAAACTAATCCACAGTAAAAAGAACCAAAATGAACAGTTGAAATGAACAGTTGACGTGATCTGGAGTGCAGTCTTTCGTAGCGTTATTTAGTTGTAATGTGACAAAATCCAAAAGTCTTTTGGCAGCTTGGTTTCAATAAAAAAAAAAAAACGTTTTGGACTAATGGAGAAGTTTTGAGTTTTGAAATTTACAGGATATTTTTATAGTACAATGACCTCTTATAACTCAAAAGATCAAGAAAAATTAGATTTCTCATTTCATGACCCCTTTAAGATCCAACCAGTAGGTTTTGTTCTCTTTAAAGAACACCATATTAATAGATCCTAAAATAATGCTGTTATTTATGCTTCTGGACCAAAAAAGCCTTCCTGCCTAAGGCTTGGAACAGCCCTTTGTGATAATCAATGCCGTGTTGAACCAGAAGGGGAAAAGAGAGATTCCATTTCAAGAAATAAGATATGCAAGCCATCCACAGATCTCTTTACAGGCCATAGCTCCCTAAAAAAGTCAAAGGAGCTCTGCTTGGGATACAGATCATCCTAGGGCTGTCAGTTGGCCTCATTTAGATTTTCATATGATCTCAGAGAAAACAAGATGAGCTGGAGGCATTCATTTAAACTCAAGGTTGAATTTGAATGTGAAGCCAGTCATGCTGGTTTGCTTTACTAAGGCACTGCATTCCAGGACTACCAGGGGAAGAAATCCTAGGAGAACGTAGGATTGTGGGAACAAGAATGTAAATTTGCTGAACTGAACTGAATTGTAATTGAGAAGCAATATTGTGTAACTTAGCTTTTTAAATGTGCCTTCAGTAATTTGGTGCTAAATTAAAAAGTCTTTCAAAAACAAATGCATTGCGTTTTTGTGAAAAGTCATCTGAATGGTGTACAATCATATGAGATAAAGACTGTATTCAATAGTTTAAAAATAAATACTTTTTTTTATATATTGTTAATGCGGGTCATCCCCTCAATGTATTTCACCATGTCAAAATGACGTGAAATGGTGTTTCACTAAATGTTGGAGAGAATCCTTGTGCTCATATTAACTACACATATTTTGATACACTTCCTATAACAGAATTTGTCTACTCAACTGCAAACCGTTACATTTTAACATAGTCAACCATGTGAAAGCCAGTGAAAAAAAAAAAAAGATCACACTTTCCCCGACAATTGGGAAAGCAGGGTCTTATGACCTATATCCAGGGATGTGACTGCAATGTAAACATAATGACGCTGGGGTATGTACACTGACAACATGAGAACCGGATGGAACAAGAGATAAAACCTGAGGAGAATATCTAATGAGTTTAAATCCATAGCGACTGATAACCTAAAACAGACATGATGGTGTGGCAAGCGGAGATATGCCTCACCTCTAGAATATGATCTCCAGGAGCCAGCTTGCCATCTCGAGCAGCCAGTGAATCACGCACAATCTCCTGAATGACGATGTTGCCCAAGGGTGTGTCCTTCCCTCCCACTATCCGCAATCCCAAATCCTCATCTGTATCCTCTCGAAACAGCTCCACCACAGTTGCCTCTGCCACAAGACTGGACCTCAGAGGGGTGTCTGGGAAACCAACAGACCATCAGGAACCTGATTGCTTACAACTATGAACAAATGCTTACAACTACCAAATATTGCAACATATAACAGTAACTCATGCAGTTTGTTTATGGCTGCTATGGAATGAGTCATTTATCTAAGGAAGCACACAAATGTATGATGTAATATTCCCATGACATAATGAGATAGTTACTAGGCAACTTTATGACTAACAGCATTTCCATTCATCCAGACGACAGGTCCAGACTCCCTCCAGGTGTTTTTTAGAGCTTTACGCAGATACAAGTTGGAGTGAATCTCCATGAATATACATGTTCTCAGACAGTGACAATTGTTGGTTTTAATGCCATAATGTATTTCGCTATAATATTAATAACATCCTGGCACACCTCAGCCACAAAATAAAGGGCCACATGAAAGATTCCCTCTGTTTTGGTTTACCCAAAAGTAAACACAGCTGCAAATCACGCCTTTCAGCGTCTGTGCTACACTCTTCTCACCTTTCCTCCTGAACTATCACAAATCAAAAACTACCATAATTCCCCCCACCCCAAAAAAAACCCCCACCAAGAATGTGCTTTATTCTTTTCTACATCTAATCCTTACCAGATGGTGTACAGTACAGAGAAAACAGAGATATTATACAAATATTATTTATGTAGAGATACAGTGATATTACATTTCTAGCCATTACAGATAAGCCTAGCCAATATTTACTTTTTATGCGATAACCGATAAATGAATAACCAACATCAAATTTCTATCTAAATTCATTGAAAATAAAACAAACTAAAATCAGTAATTTCAAATGCTATAAAATGCTATATAAAATGAAAAGTGGATATTTATTGTGAGGTTTCCCAAATTTTATATTTAACAGTGTTATTAAATTAGTGTTTTTAAAGATTAACCTTAAGTGAGCATTAAGACAGCAAAACTAATCTAGGGGAAGGGAAATTATACAAATTAATAAAAAAAAATCTGCAATATCGTTTGATAACCGTTTTGGTACCAATATTCCTAAAAAATTATGTAAATACTCCTAATTTTAATTACACTTGGAATATCATAACTGCTTACACATGGGTTTTGTAATAATATTTGATGGACAGGGTACAAGAAAAACAGAAAGTGATGCTATACCATCTTCCCCCTCCTCAAAGGCTGGGTTGACCAGTCCAGGTTCTGAGGGTCCACTGAGTTGAGCTGTGCGTGCAATTGTTGGGGTAGATTTGACGTCAGCTAAATCTCCATCTGATTTGCTTCCTTTAAACTCATTCCAGGAAGGTCTCTTTTTTTTCTCCGCCTCGTCCCTGAGTCGTTTGAAGGCAGGACATCTGAAAAAGAGAGAATTGGAGCACAGTGAAACAGAGAGAACTTCAGCATCATTACTTAGTGGCCTGCCGTTAATTAACCTACAAGACATTCATTACCAGATGGCAGCAGCGGTAACTAAAAATATCCTAAACATACACCAATGCTGACTACTGCTGTGGATCTGCCATATTCAGGAGTCAGCAGAAAACAGAAGCGAAAAACAAATCAATGCTTAATTGTTTCAGTGCAAAGCTACATAGCATTTATCTATTATTTTCGAGGAACATGCTCAGGGAGTGGGAATTCTCAGTACAGAAACAAGATGAGCTATGCAGATGAAGAGATGAACAGGCTTTTCTGCTGCATTGCAGGGATGGTATTGGTCAAAAAAATTAGCAGAATCAGGTCTAGTCTGGGTTTCACCATGTCAACACCTCCCTTCTCATCCCACAGCTGCTATATCTCTATTTACATTGGGCCGTTCCTGCCCACGTGAGCTATCAGCCAAACAACCTTTAGTCCATGGCATGCTATTACATCACAGAAGATAAGTATGATAAAATGGCAAAAGGAAACCCATGTAAGGGAGATGAACGCTGAGGCACAGGGTCATACTAGTGTTCCATTAATGCCAAAGTCATGGATTTTATTCCCAGGGACATTTCTTTTCTTTTTTGCATACCAAATTTACCAATTTTTTTTTACATTTAATCTTATAGGAGTGTGGAAAGTGGAAAACTATAAGAAACTATGTGGAAACTATAAGTTTGTACAAGGGGAAATTGTGAGTAGGGATGAACTCTTAACACTACTTAAATCCCGTACCTAAACAGACACAAATTAAATATGTCAACTCCCATGTGTTCCTGGCAGACGGTGAACAGGATGACCTATCTGCAGACATTTTATTGTAATCACTCATGTGATTCCTAATTAACTCCATTATTTAAGAGAGTCACACAGTTCTTTCAGTTAGTCGGTCATATGGTCCAGTTACGTCTATTCTTTAATCTTGTTCAGCTCTCTCAAATCTCGGTTCACATGAAACCTGGATAAGTGGAATTCCACACATTTTTGAGCAGCTCTCTTAATAGCTACAGCAATACAACATGTGCATATTTATCCACCGACTCTTCATAATTGATTTCATTTCATTTCTACAGAATGATATCCACATTATCTCTGTCTACATCTCTTTTCGAGTATGCCTTGGTGCCTTAGTGATATGTAAACAATTCCATTTCATTCCATTTTAAAAAGTTGTGGCACGCACTAACCTGTTGTGCAGATGGGGCTGCAGCTCACAGCGTTGCATGATCTGCTGGCACTCGCCGCGGAACGGGCACAGCACAGCCAGTTTGTCCAACAGGTTGCGCACCAGCAGGCTGGAGGCTCGGCACTGCTGTAGCTGAAGCCTCTGGCGGTCGACTGGACAGAAGTCTTGGTCGTGCAGGAAGTTGCTGAGGCACTGGAAGCAGTATGTGTGGCCGCATGGTGTGTCCATGGGCTGCAACAGAGGCTGCAGGCAGATGTGGCACACCAGCTCGTCATCCACTTCATCCTGATATTCAAACAGATGACTGTCCTGACATTCATGACACTGTCCACATTCCTTACACACCCGCGCCCACGTTATGCCACCCGCCAGTGGAGACGCCTTGGACTCCATCACGTCCTGAAGTAGTGAAGCTGGACGTCTGCAGGGCTGAAGAGCTTATGCCTCCTTCTCAGCTTGCAAACTCTACATCAGATTCATCAGATGAGAAGCAATCAAATATGTCCCATCCAAGAAGAGTACAAACTGCTAGCTGCTTCATCTACACCCAAGTTTCTGTTGGAAAAGAGAACAAAGGAAAGCTGAAGCTCACGTCTGGCATTCTTTTTTGGCTCATGCCGGCTGGACAGGAAATGACATGGATCCACTTAACAGCAACAATATGGGGAGAGGGCTGCAGCTGTATCCTTTCCACGAGTTTCCTCCTCAACAGCAATCTGAGTTTGGCTAACTATCACTGTTCAAGTCATTAAACAGGTTAAGCATTGTAAAATGACAGGAGACATCAATCAAAACTCACCTACTAGGTCAAACAAAGAAGCTGCTCTAAAAAGGAGTAAGAACTCAAAATTAATAGTGTAGAAATAAGCTTGTTGATAATGACTCCTGCATGCCCGATCTGCAGTGGGTGACTTTCCTCTGTGAGCCACATAATCTCTGCTAAATCCATCTACAATGAATGTTTGTGTATTGTAACCTTAAATACATCACACATTCAAGATGTCATGTGGTGTGACTCCCTGACGATATTTATGAATAATTCATGATATTTGTTAAAAAAAAACCTTACACCTTGAAGAACATGTATATACATTTTAAAATAAAGATTAAAACGTGTACATGTATTCAGTTTAAGGAAAATTAATTTTACTTGGTTAAACCACATGACATTTTTAAATTTCAATAAATTAAAAATGGTATTTAAGTTTATTAAACAAACATAAATACAAAGAAGTTGGTGCATTTTTAAATTAAATCTTTTATCATGGACACTCTTATGTGTCAATGTCAGACCCTTATAATAATACTATAAAATCATCTCCTTTAGAATACCATAAATAAATGATAATACTACACCAAAAATTACCATTCTATAAAAACAATTAATAGCACAATGCAATGACAATTAACAAACGGCACTTCAAAGGATGAGCAAAACAAACACACTGTCCGCCATGAATGTGAGGTAGTAGATCTTAATCATTATTCCAACCCACCTCAGATGGCAGTGCAGTTACACTCCCAGCAGCCACTGCATGAAAACAAGAAACTCAAGCCCAACAGCTGCGCTGGCCGCCTGCAGCCTGACTGAAACCAGAGCCCGTCATCTCAACAAGGGACAGAGTGTGTTTGTGCGTGTGAGTGTGTGTATGCAAGGACATGCAGTTAAAGGGGAGTTCAACAGACTGGCGAGAAACGTTCATAGTCCGGCTGTGTCGACCCAGGAGGAGGGGTTGAGAGCGTGCATTTGTGTGTGTGTGAGACGGAGGATGAGGGGGAGTGTAGAATGCTGATGTGGTACTAGTGCAGGCGGAGCATTCTAAGAACCAAGCTCAACCTCTGGCCAATTACACAGTGTGTTGTGTGTGTGTGTGTGTTGTCTGAGGTCAAGCAGGACATATTTATCTCTTTACTGCCCTTCTTCCTATTTTACTGATAACTGAACAGATATAACCCTGTGAACACAATAATTCACACTAATTTTTAATTCACATCCTAAAAATTATATTCCTTACCACTACATTTAAATAAGTGGCAAGTCAAGTAAAATTTATTTTATAATTTTATTATTTTACAGCTATTAGATATATATTAGTCAATATTAGATATTTAATTCTTCTATTTTTACATTTACCTTTCCCTTCAACTAAAACTTAATCTTTAAAAACACTTTATAATTTAATAAAATATTTTTTTAAATAACACTGTTAAATGTAATAATTAATAGTATAAATGTAATAAAATAGAATAGAATTTGAATATTGGCCATAGGGATGGATGTCAATTTACATAAAATCCCATAATCCCATAATAAATTAATGATCAATTAATCTTTAATTTGATTGGCTGACATGCTGCTTGGCTAAAGCTATAGGACTTCCGGGATCCGATTGCGTCGCAATCATGACACAGTGTTTTCCAATATCATTTGAAAGTTCAACCAATGGAAACTGGATCTCGGGTGTGATGGGTAGGTGTGCAGATACCAGTCGGACAGCTGGAGCGCACTTGGATTGGTTTGATCTCTCAGATTGACAGCAGGCTTGCTGTGATAGTGGGTGTTACTGGTGTTACACCGTTCAGCCGCACATCAATTAAACCATTGCTCACCGTGGCACCGTCCCCCACAGTCGTTTTGATTTTTTTATCGTAATAAAAATCATTTAGTTAAATTAGAGAACAGACACTACAATTAAAAACTGAATGCATCTGCTCAATGCAGCGTGAGCCAAACGTGAGTCGCAACACAGATCAGTAGCAGCGAGCTGACTGACAAGAAGAGTGAGTCGAGCTGACTGACAAGACGATGGTGGAAGATTTGGTTTCAAAGTGAAATGTATAAGCGCCTATTTGGCAATATTTTGTATTTAATTTTAAATGCTAATACTAGAGAACGTGCGAACATTAAAGAGGCAATCTGTAAACTTTGCCTGATGAAGGTGGCAGAATCCGGAGGTAACTATTCTAATTTACACACACATCTTCATGGTGTTGTTTTGTTAATAAAAATTCTATATGTAATGTAAGTGTGTGTTATTGGTGTATAGACTAAAAACACTGTTTTATGCATGCCAGGCCAGCAGTTAGCAATGGCACTTAATATTGATATACACTGTTAATTCTGAAGAATGAATTGCGCTTTTCTATAGACCAATTATCCGTTTGTAAACATACAGGATGCGCGCGCAGCTAGGTTGCAGAAAACCCAGGAGAGATAGCGTTTACGTATAGAAAATTACATGGATACGGTACAAAATCGTTAGATTTAAAAAGATTATAGATTATTTATAGATATATATTTATAGATGACTAATTATAGATAATTAGATATTATTTTTAAAATGTCCGCATATTACAATAGCTTGTCACCCAGCGATAAGGAGTGTTATTCAACGAAATTAACGTTAGTGAGTGGAATACGTCTTACAGATCCGTTTGCCATACCATCTTGTCAATGGGTAAACGATGAAACGAAATGGCCAAGCATCCAGTGGAAAACGTGGATACCACGGGAAAAAAAAAAAACGCTGCATATACTGTCAAATAGATATTTTTAATGTTTCTTTTTTTGTCCATCTATTAAAAGTCTAGGCAATCAAAAATTTCTTCTGAAAAGATAACTTTATTTGATAAAGCTTTTAAGCTTTTTTTTTTTTTTCTCCATATATAGGCTAAACGATCAATTACCATTACAATTATCTTACAAATATTTGATAACTCAATGTATTTTTTACAATGGGGTAATTTTGTTGCAATAGCTTACACACAGCACAAGGAAGCTTGATTTCAAATGGTAAATTAAATTAAACTAATAAAATAAGAACAAAAACAAATTACTAACAATAGCACAAATAAATACAATAGAATAAAGATACAAATGAAATAGACTGCTTTATTTTTCAGGTAGGTCTAACAGTATTCAGGTAAGAAACTGAATAAAAAAAAAAAACTAAGTAATCAAATTTAAAATAACATTGGATAATCTTCATTGTAAAAAATTAAATACAGATTAATCCATTAAAGTTACATAAGTTAATAAGTCAAGAGCAGTAAGTGATCGTTTGTCTTTTTGTAGTTTGAATAACATTAACAATATTCGGCTGCTGTCCCTTTAAGACCTGACGCACGCATGGATCCAAAATACTGTTGCTGTTACACATTCTTCCTGAACTGTTTAAGACGGTATGTGTGTGCGCTTCAGATGTGAGCACGAAATATGCGGGAGTGAACTGCAGAGTTGGGCATTTTTAATTTGGTCCTCTTTCCAATCGGCTCTTCTGAGGGCTTGTAACCAAAGACGTCTGTGGTTGGCATTAATTAAAAGTACTGTGAGTTGATGGTATTCGGTAAAACTTAAGACCACTGTTAACAGATTTACGATTCTGGCAACCCACTGCACAACATGACATTTTCCCGATCGTCTTTTGCAACCGACATGCGCAGTAGAACCTGCGTGACGTCAGTGTGACGTAGGCTGATAATTGGTCTATACGTTAGGGCTGCACGATTAATCGAAATCGAACCGCAATCGCGATTATGAAAGCGCAAAGGCTGCGATTTTAAATAAATAAATATGCCCAGAGAATCAGTGAAGAGGCTCTGTGGTCAGTATTAAACGCTGCTCCATCTGAAAGCACTGCGAGTTTGAGTCGCTTATAAAGTGCGTTTGAAAAAGCAACACGCGTCAAACATCTTCACAAACTAGTAATGCGAAGCGTTCATAAACCTGTTGTCCAACAAAATACAATGTTTAATAACACGTTTTAACTCACTTCATATCGTCAGTCGAGTGTTTGTGAGCTGATGTGGCTTCTTATCACAGAATGAGGCAGACAATGCATTATTTTATAGTATTCTATACAGTGATAAAGTCTATGTCAATCAGCACTGCATACTTCATTATTATGAAAATACCAGAGAAGGCTTGAAGAACTCAAATACACCATATCTTGATGCAGTCGTGTTTACTGTCTTCATGTTTAATCAGTCAAAGCGTTTCTATCTTCTTTTTATTCAGCCTACAGAGCTAGCTTAACATTAGGGATTTCCTGAAAACTATTAAACTCTGAGGGAAATGTGGAGTTTCTGCTCGAGGGCGCCCTCTGGCTTCCAGTATGAATTAAACTTTTGGGTAAAAAAATAAGAAAAATAATACTTCTCTCTAAATAAATTTATATGACAATCCATATGTTTTTCTTCAATGTGCACAGCACGAATAGGAGCACACAGCTGAAACAGCGCTGGAAGATCATCACTCATCCACAAGGATCTTGTTATTACTTGTTTATTCTATGTACTTTGGCATTTACAAGTTCTTATGTTAAGTAAAATTATTTTTTTTGAGGGTTTTTTGGACCCTTGGTTAATTGTTTCGAAATAAACGACTAGCCTACCTAAAACATTGCATGGTTTGAAGACATTAATACATTTAAAATACATAACTACGGTGCGTTCGCTTTTTCTCGTGTGTCTGCTGCACGTTTTGTGCATGAATCGCACACACCTCAAAAAACAGAGCAAAACTTTGCACTCTGATGACCTTGCTTAATCAACCAGCAATAAGTTTTTTTCCCCACAGTGGATGCATAAGAGGCTCATATTTCATATTAAAGACATAGACTTTAAGAAATTGATATCATAGATAAAAAGCACAGATTTTTATATATATATTTTTTTATTTACAATAAATCCTTAGACCTTTCTAATCATTTTTAGTAATTTAGTCATTTTAGCTGTATGCATATTAACAGGTAACCCAGCAGTTTTTTAAAATAAGTTCTGTAAAATATAAATATTATTATTATATTGTTATATTTATTCTTAAATACTCTTTTTAATTTTTAATAATGAAAATGTTATTGTAATAATAATATTTCTTATTTTGTTAAATATTTTTATTTAGCAATAATAATAATAATAATAATCATAATAATTATTATTAGTCATTAATATATAAACAATGTTATATACACACACTTTTCATTTGTAAAAAAAATAATAATAAAAAAAATATTTGCATTTTAAGTCGCAAATCGCAATTTTAACCAGAATAATCGCAATTAGATATTTTCCCCAAATCGTGCAGCCCTACTATACGTCAGTTCAAAGTTACCATGTCTGTCACGATGCCAGATGCATTTTTGAAATAAACCTTGTTACTGATTTAAAGATGTTTCAAATGGATCTGATGGGTTTTGTGGTATGCGGCGACTGTGCTATCGTGTCAGTGTCTCTGTACCGGAGCAGACTGTGCCTCTGCTTTTACAGAGCAGACTCGCACCAAATGCGCACGCCTATAGTATAGACTAAACACGTAATATGCATGCGCATGACGTCACCGTTTTTTCCCCGCGTTTTTGTTGTTTACACAGACAATAACGATCTCGTTTTCAAAAACTTGCTCTTTTAAACCTGTTTTCAAAAGCTTGTGTTTTCAGGCCCCCAAAACGCTGTTGTCGTGTAAATGAACGGCAAAAACGCATAAAAAGTTTTCCGTTTTTAGTTGAAAACGGTGTCGTCTAAACCGTCCCTGAGACAATAAAGGTATCGTTTTCAAAAACATGCACTTTGAGAAGCATTTTCAAAAGTTTGCGTTTTCAGGCCACCAAAACGCAGTTGTCGTGTAAATGAACGGTCAAATCGCATACGTTTTCCGATTTATGGGGCCACACTGTTTTTTGAAAAAGGTGTCGTGTAAACAGCACGAATAGGAGCACACAGCTGAAACAGCGCTGGAAGATCATCACTCATCCACAAGGATCTTGTTATTACTTGTTTATTCTATGTACTTTGGCATTTACAAGTTCTTATGTTAAGTAAAATTATTTTTTTTGAGGGTTTTTTGGACCCTTGGTTAATTGTTTCGAAATAAACGGCTAGCCTACCTAAAACATTGCATGGTTTGAAGACATTAATACATTTAAAATATGTAACTACGGTGCGCTCGCTTTTTCTCGTGTGTCTGCTGCACGTTTTGTGCATGAACCGCACACACCTCAAAAAACAGAGCAAAACTTTGCACTCTGATGACCTTGCTTAAATCAACCATCAATACGTTTTAGCAATTAAAATATTATCGACAATTAATCGATCTTCGATTATTGGTTGGCAACCCTTATTCTCCATAACATGAATATAATTATCGGTTTATCTGTATCTGCCAGAATTTTAATATTGGTTCAGCCCTGCTGTTGTATGTTTAATAATACGATGCACTGTGGAAAAATACTGACTGATGCTTGCCAGTGTAAAATTCATCACCACAATGCCAGGGGTGGGCTAGGCTGTTGCTATGGTATTCTGAATGGTAGCAATTGAATGTATAGAACAATATTCTCATCACAAGATAAGGTTTGGGCCATTTCAGTGCAAATCTATAGGACTTTGTTGCCCATTTTATCATGCCAAAATGTATAACTTGGGCTTAAGATTTTCAACAAAGTAAATAGTAAAAAGTGCATTAGTAAACACCAGTAATTAACAGCAGCCTTGATAAACATTCTATAGCATAAAACCCTGAACCTTGGGGCATAGTGATGTGTTTACTTAAAATTATTTCCACACTTGTCCACTGAAGCGGTGACCCTGGCTAAGATAGATGGATTCACCCCATAGCCTCATGGGAGTATCTTACACACTGGAGACAAGCAGCTTGTCAATCTTTCCTGTCCTGTAATGATGCACAGTTTGTGAACCTCTCAAGGTTGAACTCCACTACAAAAAGCAACAAACCTAAGTCCACAATTTGTCACTTACCTGTTTGTGTACTGAACAGTCACATGGACTGTTTCAAAGTCCATATAGTGTTTTCCCATATGTTAAGATTACCTGGGTGCTGATATCATAATAAATTAACACTATTCCTGTCCACTGCCTACAGAACAAATGGTAAATCAAAGAAAATGTGAACACCCAGTCTGAAATACGCTCACCTACCCAACTCAACCAGGGACCATGAATCATTCAGACACACCCTCACATAATGAATACAACGGCAATGGCACAGCTCCGACAGAATGACTTAGTTTGGAAAGTATGAAAATATACTGCTGTATAGTCACCTGGAGTTTTTCTTTATTGTCCTTTAAGCCAATAGGAACAAGAAGGCTGATTAAACGTTGCCTACTCCATCCGTTAATGCATGCACTAAATCAACATTTCAAGGCTTAAAGAGGCAGTTCACCCATAATGAAAAAAGTTTCATTATTTACTCCCCTCATGCCATTCCAAAACTTTCCTTTCATCTGTGAAACACAAAAGAACAAGGAAAGGAGGCCTAATACTAGGTACTGACAGCTTCAGTCACCATTCACTTTCATTGCATCTACATGCTGTCAACATCTCATTTTCTGTTCTACGAAAAAAGAAAGTCATACTGTACACAACTGAAGTACACTAGGAAGAGTAAATGATGGCAGAATTAACTTTAACTTCAGGACAAATGATCCATTTAATGTTGAACCAGATGTGTTCAACAACCAGTAGAACAACACATCAACCTTCTCTTCTTTGAGAAAGAAACAAGCAAACTAAAAAAAAATATATGCACAAGTACCAAACAGCCAGCAGAATAAAACAGACAGTACAACATTTTGTTTACCTTTAGAGGTCTGTTTGCGTTGTTTATTCTGAAAGGAGACTCCACCTTCTGGAGGGAGGTAACTTCAGCCGTTTTATGGAGTCAACTGATATTAGTATTAACAGCATGGTTTAAAGCACACATTATGTTTTACTTTAATACCACATATCATCTGATATAAAATAATATCTGACTTTTCTAACCTTCTGAAATTGGTCTTCGTGGTCTGACCTACACGTTGCAGGTAGATGTGACACACGAGAAAGAAGCCATAAATCATTCATCAATCAGCTGACGTGAGATTCTGATGGTAACCTGGACAACCGAGTGCCCTTGAATTAGCCTAACATGTTCGGTGAAGAAGCAATACAAATAAAGCATTTGTTTCTCTACGTAACTCGGCATAGGTACCGTCATCTCAACAACTACTCAACCTCCTAAAAACACCTACAACGTGTCCGAGGTATGTCTGAAGCGGTGTAATGTTCGCTTTGCTGTCCTTTAACCTTCAGGGGTTCACATTCAATGATAATAAGCAACAGAAGTAGCTTACAGCTGAAGTTTATGCAAAAATGTAGTGTATTTAGTGAGATTAGTGTATTGTGTAAGAAAAGAGACGCGTAGGATATTTCGCGCTCAAGACCGAAACTCGTCTTACCTGTGCGAATTTTCCGGAAGTAATAAAACAAAGACGCTGTCGAAATAGAAAACAAACCGTCGTGACTTCGTCTAAACTCCAAAATATTAATATCTCATCATTTCCATTCCCATGTTCTGATAGCTGGACGCCAGATATTATTAAACCGTAGGCGACGCAACCATCATGAGTTTCAGACAAACAAGTCGGATCTGACGCCTCTTTCACAGGAAGGGGATAAATTCACCTTTGGACTCAGCGCGTGGCATGCAGGTGCAGAGGTGTGTAACGCGGGAGAAATACGTAATTTGACAAAAATGTGAAGTCAGGATAATTTTTAAACGTTTATAAAGTTTATATCCTACAATACGCAGAAAGGCACATGTCAGTTTGCCTCAATGGCTGGGCATGTTGTCCACCATATGGAGTAAGTTGTCAAAATTGTGAACCTGTTCAAAACAGTATATTATAGCAACATTTAAACTTTTAAAATAATTACATAACACCAAGAAAATCATGAAACAGGAAAACGCTGGAAAAGTTGGAAACATTTTTTTGGCCAACTGTAGTAGTGTGACAGTGTGTGCAAATGTACCAAACAATGTACAATATACAAAACAGTACTCAATTAATACACACAATTTATTTTGTACAATACATTTTATAAACGTACAAACTCTAAAACGCATAAACAGTCTCAATAAAAGTGTGATTTAAAGCTTATGACAAACACCCAGTCCTGAGAACAGTTTAACATTTCAGTTAAAAACTTTTTCATTATATAGCCTAGTTGATAGCCTATGATCTTTCAGTTTTCCATCTAGTTGTATTGCGCTCACTTGTTTACTAAACAGCTATAGCAAAATATGATCAACTACTTTTTATTTTAAATTTCATATCCTAATATTATTCTAAATCAAAAGAGTGTGTGAAAACTAGCCCAGTCTCCCATGTACTCAAATCCTCAATGGATTAAGTTATGCGGCTTTCTTAGAGATTTGATTAATGTGCAGGACCATCTTATTTGTCTTCTGATTTACTGCAGCTATGAATTTTGTGCATTCTCCAAATGTTTTGACAATAGTGTTAATGTTTTGTGTCAGCAATTCATTAGCGGCTGTGAGAATAGCTGAAGTTTGAATTCGGAAAACACTTGTATGGGCATCATTAATTTTAGTATAATGCACTTGTTCAAATGTTAAGTGTCCTCGTTCAAACAATTCATGTGTATAATTGTTTTATGGGTGCATAATTAACAAATTAATTACAATGGCCTTTGCTATATTCTCTGAGCGGTTTTCATCAACCATAGCAACCCAGCAAGAGTATATCTCAAATGAAACCTTTCATAATAACTATACATTTAAGTGAATAGCTTCTGCATGTTAATTCTTCTCTCCTACTAGAAATCAGAGAGAGTGGAAAAAAAGTCTCCCTAAATGATGTCCAATAAAGTAATAATTCTTTGTTTGTGATCCTGCCAGTTAAAAGGTCTTTGACACTTGGACAGTGTTGGCCTCTACCCCCTGCAGGATGCAAGGGAAGTCTCACCTCATAAAACCTCTGTGCTGTGGCTTGTTCCCTCTGTGATTTATACCCCTGTAAGTCCAGCACAGACAATGCTGATCAAACCAATCACTGTTCAACTAGACGTTTCTTTGTTTCATCTATTCCTCAAAATACTGTACCAGTAGCCTATCCGTTATAAATTGATAAGAATCAGGGCCACACATTCAGGTATATTATGACAAACAAAAGCTGGTTTAATTATATAAATGTGTTTATATTGTCATTGTGGCTAAATGTTGAATGAAACCCAACAATACACAATCTACATGCACAAACATCACATAACCAAATTAAATTGATTTGTCAAAAGCGAGCTGATGCAGTAGGATCCAGGCAGACAAGCAATGATGTCAAAGATCTGAATTTGAATAAGGAATAACAAATTTATTAAGTAAAAATATAGAGATAAACAAATTAAATAAATAAGAGTTTATAATATCCAAAGTATTGAATCTAACAGATGACGATTGTGAAGATCAGAGTATAGAGAAAGAAGGAGCCAAAAGAAGTAAGATATTTGCAGAATGAAAGGAGAGGTAGAAGAAACGAAGCAGAAGTGAAGAGCAAAATAAGAGCAACAAATATATATGCAGGAAACTTACATCCTCTTAAACTTATGTTTTGGTCTAATAAGAAAAGGTTAAACAGACTTATCCATTATGTCATAGTTGGTGTAAAGACTAGGTCGGCATGACTGGTCGAATGTCAAACATAGAGGAAAATAGGTGCAGGAGGTGTTGTTTTGACACCTTTAGGACCTTTAAGAGAATATCGGAGATCTTGCATTATCTCATGTCTGCAGAAATGGAATTTTGATACAAAGGTACACCACCTAATCAATTCTGATGGAAAATACACCCACTCAATCTTACAGCACAAGAGACACCAAATAATCAAACATATCAGAGCATATAGTAGAAGATATATATAAATGATTAAAGAACTCAAATAATAATATATAAAGAATAATTAATAAAATAAATATGAATAAAGACATTATCATAAACATTGACCATTTTGGATACACCAGAGTGAAAATAAAATTGTTTTCCTGTGCCATTGCAGAGATCAGCTGTGCCAGTGCCACATTTGTGCAGCTGTTCCCAGATGTTTACACTCAATAGATAGGTGACTGTGAGTGAAAGCCAATCATCTGGGCTGGTAAGTGGTAATAAGCATTTTCAATTGAATTCTATGTGTGTTATCTATAAACTGATTGGCATTTACAACCATAGTTGTATCTGATATTGGCATAATACATCAAATGTGAATATGACAGAAAGTATAAGTAGCATTAGTATAGTCTCTGTATTATAAAAGGTCACGGAATCTAAAACATTCCATTTGTGACCCTGGCAGTTGACGGGAAAGTCTGTGTGTATGAAGACACTAACGTGAAAGGACACGAAAAACAACAATAGCAACAATGAGTAACAGACTGACCCTTTTGCTGAATCAGTCCTATTGGCTCCTCTGTTTGAGCACAACTCCCACAAATAAGAATGAACCTGTTTGTCTTTCCTGGGATCGGTAAACATCCTCAACACAAACAGCAGTGTGAGAGAAGAAAGTCACACCACCAGGGCAGCTGCATTCTCACTGTATGTGTCTTTTGATGTCTGTAGGAGGGAACTGATAATGAAGGCTCTTACGTCTTAATTCTTTTAATTGTCTGTCGTTGGGCCATGAACAGGAATTAGACTTAATACATCTTAATATATATTTTATTTTATTTATTTTATTATCCATTCATCCATTTTCCAAACGCTTGTCCTAGCGGGATGTTGAGTCCATCACAGATTTTATTTTAGCCACTTTACAAACCGCTTTTCCTCAATGGATTGCCAGTCCATAACAGATATTTTATTTTTTATTGACAATAAAGAGCATGTTTTACTTTGATTGCAAGAGTGCCTTGTCATCAGAAGAGAAATGTCTTTGCTAGATTATTGAATTATCACTGATGTAATTTGTGTGTATGACCTCTCTTTCCTGTCACTGTATAATGTGTGCAAGCCAATATACATAATTACATGTACACATGTGCACTCATGGTTATCCACTTACAGACCTGGTGCAGGTGCAGTGAATATTACAGCTCTGTTGCTAGGAGGACCAATGAAAGCACATTAACTCCACAGGCAGTTCCCCCCATTTTATTCACCACAGACTCCCCTCCTCCCTCCACCAGACAGCCAGGCATCTGTTTCAGGCTGCAGCTTGCACCCCCAGACTTCAGGCTCTGTCTGGCATCCACATGCAAGCCCTAAATCAGTGCCTAGGGAGCACGCAGACGCAGCCCACCCCCGCTATGCTTTAGTTTGACATTCGAGTGTCACTTTAACAATCTCCAGCCATCAAATTGAGCAAATGTATTTAAAATGCATGATGTCTTTGATTCAGTCTGCTGTGTTGGTGTGGAGCATGTTCTTTAATTGATTATTTTGTCCTGAAGTTCTGGCAAAGTTAATTTTACTAAAAAGAAATGTTGATTAGTTGCATGCATTAGGTAAATGGGGAACATGATCTCCTCTGTTTTTAAGCCATAAATAATGTCCTCTGCTCATGCAAAACGTATCTAATTTGAGCCTAAAGTACTTTGCTCAGTGAGGCAAGTGTGCTGTGTTAACTTTTCACTCCACTTCACTCCAAAGCGAAATGGGTAATTGCCCATCTGCCATTCCTCCTGTAGCTATCTGGTTCTCCTTGAAGACATCACCTCCGGGGCTGTGTTTGCTTGTTTGTACCTGTCATGTGGGCCTGCTTGTCCACCCAGCATGCCACTTGGTAACATCTTATCAGTTCCTTAAAGATCAAAGACCCATGGTGATCTTTATCAGCCGATATACCTCCCCTCCTTCTTCACTCAGCCTCCATCAAAGTTCCAAAACTGTGTATACCATGCCTTTAAGCACTTTAGCCTTTCCTCTTCTTATCAACAGAGAAGGGTTTTCATTCTTTACAGTCCAATAAGGCCTTGGAACAAGAGAAAGAGACCAGACTGACCTGTGTCTTCACAGTTACATAGAAGAGCCCATTAGGGTTAACAGGGGGGTTAATTCAACATTGTAAATCTGAGCATGTTATGTACACTCCTGGTCGCTCTGTGAAGTGATTCATGTAATTCGTTATTTATTATGCTATAAATTTGACTACTTGTGATCTTTCTCCTAGTGGATGGAATTGTTTTCATTCAATCTGGTATAATTTTTCTACCATCAAAATTTGAACTCAAATGCCTTAATAGAGCTTTTTTACCCTCATTAAAGGTATGAATTTTTCTTTTTGACTTTTTCCATGCTTTTATTCCCTGGTAGGTCCTCAAGTGTATTTCAAAGTAATCCTGACTGAACATTTATGCATTTTTGGATGAGAAGACAGCGCAGACGGTCTAGGGGTAAGTTACCAAAGTCACGACCTAGCCCTGACCTGGGTTAAGGAAGTGGTCATGCAGCTTTGGACAAAGCTGTGGAGGAGAGAGACTGAGAGGCCAGGCGGTTGTGCCTGAACAATAGCTGCTGCACATTCAGCCTGGGAGTTACACAAAGGCCAGAGCTGCCCCCTTCACCCTAGTCACACCTCACCATAGAGCTGGCATTTCACACTCCTCTGTGAACAGCCATTCAATCAAACTACTGTTTAACTTGTTTTTTTTCTTGTTGTTGTTTTTTTTAATTTTATTTCGATATCATCTGTGTTAGACCCTGGAGCATATTGCTATGTGTTTTCTCAATTAGCTTGTAGGTTTTGAAAAAACTGTTTCTTGGTAGTGACAAGGAGGCAGGGTAATTGCATTTCCTTGATATTATACAATAGAAATGTTTTTACAAGCCCATATTATGTGCTGTTGTTTTGATTATGATGAAAGTAGCATTTGATTCAAATTTAAGTAATCAAATGTAGTCAAGAAAAGCCAATAACATAACAGTAACCACTCATTAACGACATTTTAGATTAGGTTTAATGTGAAGGTGTTAGGTGTAGTTGATGGGTACAAATAGGTACTGTTCAAAAGTTTGGGGTCAGTAAGGCTTTTTTAATGTTTTTGATAGAAGTCTCATATGCTAACCAAAGCTGCATTTAGTTGATGAAAAATACAGTAAAAATAGGAATATTGTGAAGCATAATTACAATTTAAAAAAGCTGCTTTCTATTAGAATATATTTTGAAAATAAATTTTATTACTGTAATGGGAAATGTGAATATATTTTAAATTTTAATTTATTAAAGCTGAATTTTCAGCAGCCATTACTCAGTCTGTCACATGATCCTTCAGAAATCATTCTAATATGCTGATTTCTTGCTCAAGAAACATTTCTTATTATTATCAATGTCGGAAAAAAGTTCCATATTTTTTGTGGAAAACGTGATATATTTCATTAAATTGTTGATGAATAAACAGTTTAAAAGAACAGCATTTATTTAAATTATAAATCTTTACTGTCACTTGATCAATTTATTGCATCTATTTATTGCTGAATAAAAGCATTTTTTTTTTAAATATATTACTGACCCTAGACTTTTGAACAGTAGTGTATGGTCAGAATTAGACACTTTAAAAAAAAGTAGTGTTACATGGTGGTCTTGGAAGTACTATTAAAATTGAGTATTACAAAGTACCATGGTATTACCATGTGATACAAAAATGAAAATATGCTAAAAAGTGGTTGATTTATGATTTATCTGTATCAGTACCAGGCACTGCATGCATAAGTCCCATTAGGACCACAGAAAGGCCCATATAACCAGGTACTGGCGCAGGCCACTGCCGTGAGCAGAAGATGCTCATAGTTTCATGAGGCCGACTACTCTGTAGGGAGTCGGAGGCCCTAAAAGATTCTTTGTCTGAGTCGAGTGCCCTATGGCAAGACCTAAGAGGAGGACTCTACAAGCCCCCCCTCCTTGTTACTCAATGGACTACTCCACCCCATTACCTGTCCCGGCTCTGGATCAAGGTGTGGGGGCTGCATATCAAACAGTTTCTGACCTTTGATGTTCAGAGAAACACAAACACTGATCTGACCCGAGTCGTAACAGCTTATTTGTCCCCTTTAGTCATTCATAGCATCCTTGTTGAATGTCTAAGCCTTCAAAGGCTCTTCTCTATTGGTCTGGCTTACAGTAGCCATGCTGGCTTTAAGAGGTCTGTGACCCACTATGTCGAAGGTCTGGAGGGAGGCCATCTGGCTTCCTGCTAGATTTGATATTGATTTATTGGTTGTACATATGAAGATAGGAGAACAGCAGCTGCTAGGAGCCCAGGTCTATCTAGAACTTTGCAAGCCTGTATAACTAAATGGCTCTCCTGAAAGCTTCTCAGTGTTCATAGTAATTATTCTTCATGACCTAAATAGCCTATATCAGGGATTTCAAACTTTTTGTCAGCCAAAGGTCATGACCTAAAATATATAAGTTAATTTTAAAGATTTTAAGTTAATATTTCAATCATTTAACAACAGTTTTGCCTGTAAACAAATATACTATTAATATAATTATGTCCCTAATGTGGCTGAGGTTATGAAAGAGCATTTAACATAAAATAGATAAATAAATTCCAGTATCTTTTAACCCTGTTAGAAGTTAATGTTTATTTTAGATTTTATTTAAAATATATTATCTGTTCTTGTAAGTTTTTTTTATTTTAAAATTATTTATTCATTTAAAATGATTAAATTAATTTTCATCAACTAATGAACCCCCTGCAGTTTCCTCACAACCACCAGTTTGGGAAACGCTGGCCTATATCAATCCAGTGCAATTAGGCTGTATATTATACCTACATATGATTATTAGATAATCTTTATTATACTTAAACATTATAAAACATAAAAATCCATAAAGTCCATACATTAAAGAGATTTTCAATAAAGAATATTTCCTCTCTGTGGAATTTGGGTTAGTCAACTTTCTGCAGTCTTCCCAGATGAGAGGTGTCAGATCAGCCCTTTTTTTCCAGATTATCTCCACAACCCCTCTATCTCCCCCCCCTCCTCCCGTCCCACCTGGCAGTAGGCTGTGATGTGGCTGTATTCTTGATAATAAGGTGAGAACTTTATTGCTCTTGTCTCTGGCCTGGCACCAGTTTGCTAGAAGAGGCCTGTTTCCATTACAGCACTGACTGACAAAGAGCGCCCTCTTTTGATGCTTTACAATCACAACAGATTATATCATGCAGGGCAAGGAGTTCAAAAAAGGATTGTGGAGAACCCTAAATAGTTTAAAATGACTTTACATTATTTAAATAAAAAAATATTCTATTGCAAAGAACATTTAGTCGTCATTTATCAGTATAAATGTTTTATCATATATATTAAAGAGGATGAGAAAGAGAGCCTAGGTCAGACACTATTGCTTGAGTCAGTCTCTCTTCCTCCAGCACTCCATTTCAAAGCCAGGGATCAAGGGCAGACTTGCGCATGGCATACAGTGAATGACAATAGCTTTCCCCTCCGCTCGCAGCCCCCTTAAGTATAGACAAGAGCAAGACAAAGGAGCTCTGAAAGTTCCCGGGTTAATAAGTCCAGGACACACAGTCAGTGCGGGAGTCAGGAAGAACACTGTGTGATTTCAAGAGGAAGTCAGTGCTCTATCCACTATAGAAGATGCAGATCACAGAGGAGGTGGGCGAGGATGGGTAAAAGTGAATAAACAAAAGTGAGAACATGATTGAGAGACACATTAAAGGGGCCCGAGAAGATATTTTCTCTCGGTAGCACACAATGTGTACGTATTGTCAAGTGACTCGTCCACTAATTGATAAGATCCAGCACATGCGCACACTTCACACCTGATCTTTCATAAGCATCACTCCATTATCTTGTAATTGGAGCAGCATACATATGACCGAAAGATCAAAGGAGTCCTCCTTGTCACGTACAAAGGAAGTGCTGGGACTTTTACTGCTTCTAAGGGCTGAAAATTCACTCATTCTCACTGCGGTCAGATTACAACGACAGTCAACATGACTGTAAATATTAAAAGTGTAAATATAGTAACTCCCTGAGAAGGATGTTTACAGTTAACCATCTATACTGCAATATGACAAACCTCGGTTAACTTGAGTGGTGCTTGGTGATGTTGAATTGATATTGAACCAATATGCAATGGTAAAACATCTCCCGCACTGTACCAGCCCCCCAGCACAATTCTGTGGCATAGGGGCTCTTTTGAACAGACTGTAATTTCCTTCTCGGGGCACTGTTATTCCAGTAGCCTTTGTGAAAAAGCCAAGTGGCCCAGCTACAGACAGGAGGTGGGCTCTTCACAGGCAGCTGAGGTTGTCGACTCAGCAGGGGAGGGAGGCGCACATCGCAGGGGGATACAGGCTGAAAACAAACACTAGCCCTAACAGGAAAGGAACTACAAGACCCTGCTGGGAAATTAGGGGGACTCATGTGCTCATTTTCATACATAGGGCAACATGCTACAACGTGGCATCCTTGATCGTGTTTGTTGTCGTGAAAGGGTCTGAAGGTATGACCGGCATGGAGAAGTTGTTTACCTAACTCACAGTTTGCTACATTTGAAGACAAAACTAGTGTCTGCTTTGACGATAAAACCTCACCCCACTTTTATGTGTACTTTACTTGAATATTCAAAGTGATAAAATGAAAGCCATAACATTCATGAACAAGATTCCCCACTTAACTGATACGGCAGTAAATACAATCACCTTCAGTGCTTATGTTGTAAAACAATGCTGCTTTTATATATTGTGAATTGCTCAGCTAATAATACTGTGGTGTTATTAATGCATTAGAGTAATTACAACATATTATTAATAATCTTAATAAAAATATTTTCCTCATATGCATCCTCTTACTAATATTAATTATTTACATGCATCATTTCATCATAACAGATGTTAACACATTTCTATCAATTTTTCTGTTTGTTGTAAATGTAGGTACGCTTAAACTAACTGGTTGTGGGTAAAGACTGCCATCTGCTGGCTGTCTGACTGGCTCGTCATAAGACATTGTTTGACACCTGATTTTTTTATATTGATGGAAGTGTATTTATTTATATATTTATTTAACTTCATAAAAGCAATATATATTATGAAAATTAACATTTGTATGCATACAAGGAAAATTCACATTCAATTAATAAATTCAATTGTATGTTTATTTGTATATTGAAATATGCAGTTGCATTATCATTCAAAGGTTTGGGGGCAGTATGCTTTTTTAATGTTTTTGAAAGTCTTTCATGCTCATAAAGGTAGCATTTATACAAAACACAGACATACTGCTGAATATTACTACAATTAAAAAAATTCCTGTGATGGTAAAGCTGAATTTTCAGCACCATTACTTCAGTTTTCAGTTACATGATCCTTCAGAAATCATTGATTTGGTGCAATTTAATTTGGTTCAAATGAATGCATCTTGTTAATAAAAGTATTAATTTCTTTAAAAAAAAAATCTTACTGACCCCAAAATTACACGGAAGTGTATGTATGTTAATATGCAGAGCTGTGACGGGTAGGCTAAATGTTTTATATGAAGAATGGTGTGCGTTTCAGATATTTTACTTTTCTATGGAAATCTTCTAAATTGCATATTTCTATTTTATAATTCATAAAATACAGCTACATGAAACCACATTTTGCCCAAAATATAAGTATAAGTGTAATGTGATCATTACTTAGGAAGACTTAAAAAACACTGAACCAAAACCTACCATGCACACAGAAAAAAATTGGTTCTTCAGTAGTTCTTTATACGCTACCATATAAAGAACCTGTTAAGCCCAGTGTGGTTCTTCAGCGGTTCTTCAGTGGTGCTTTGGGGTGGTTAAGGTGCTATATAGCACCACTGCCATACAAATAACCTGTTAAGCCCCTGTATAGTTATTTAAAGGTTCTCTAACTCTCTCTTAGTCTCTTAGTTTAGTTGGGAAAAGGATTAAAAAATGACATTAAAATACAGTGTATTTCCTGAAGATAACATGGTTCTCAACCTTTATGCCCCCAAGGCCCCCACACGAGACTTTTTGACCTCAGAAAAGCATAAAAGTGATTAAAAACAGCTTTTGCCATTGCTGTAAATTCTCATAGCAAACATATGAGAGTGGAGTAACATATCTAAAATCTAAGGAGGAGAATGGGGTGGTGGTGGGATGCAACAAGACAGTTTGGATACTAAAAAGCTGTCAGTTGCAGTTTAAATTATGTGGAAGGAGGAATACAATTGCAGGATGAGAGAAAGATGGTGATTGGCTGTAGTCTTTGAATGTACCTCGTATGGTTCTACATAGCACCGTATAGCCCCTTTAAAGATATGTGCTATAGCACTTAAAGTGCTTCCCCTATGATTACAAGCCAATGAACCACTTTTAGTGCTATTTAGCACCATTTTTATTTAGAGCAAAAAGACTTTCATCTGTAGGCTATTATATTTTATTTCATATGATTATTTGAGCAGTAGGTTATTCAAACTGTTTATTTTATGCACAGCTGATTAATTATTTTGTTTAAAGTATAATTATTAATCTTCAATTCAACAATTGAAGATTCAACATAACTTGAATCCATATTTTTTGGGCCAAGACTGCCATCTGCTGGTAACTTACTGGTACTTTTCTACTGCCACACTATACCAGTCGCTGCCAGTATTACTACAATAAAGACTTCCTACAATAGCTACCGGACGGAGGTTGCAGTTTCAGGACCGCAGTTACTAGGACCCTAAATTTTTTTTTAGAACAGCTAGCCAATTCTACTCCAACAGATGAGACCCGATTCAAACAAACAGATGCAAATTATTAATTTTTATTATCTTTCCAGCTTATTTTTTCACGTAAAAGCGGGTGTGACCATTTTAAACATGTCAGCAGTCTCCAGTTATTATTTAACTGTGCAAAAACAATTCATTGTGCTGCTAGATGTTGTAAACTGGTAGGCTATTTGTTTTCAAATTATTTTAATTTATTAACATAGGCCTACTAATAAACACTAGTTTGTAGAGCAATTGTAGTGTCAGTCAAACATCAGATATCATCACATACACAGAAAATAGCCTTTCTTTCCAAGAAAACTGAATTTGAAACCAGAATATAGTTGCTCATATATTGAAACAAATTAGGTTAAATATTTTAAGAGGGTTGCCAACGGGTAGGCCTATGTTTAGGGTTAGGGGTTGGTTAGGCTATCAATTAAATGTATACAATTAAACAACTAAATAATTCCTGAAAATAACTAAATTTAATAATACGTGCTATAAACAGTGATCGGTTCTTAAAAAATCTATTTGCCCAGATTCATCTGGAATATATTGTTCATAATGAACATTCATTTAGTTATATTTATACTTTTTTTTTTTTTTGTCTTTACACATTTTCATATTATTCAGATATCATAAACAAACACATAACAGAGATTCATTGTGTGTGAGAGGTCTTTCAAACATTGAGTTCCAGATTAAAATGTACAGGATTTCCATATATTATCCATGTTATCCTCCAAATGCTATGCAAATTTCATAGTCTACATAGTGGGATTGTCTGCATCTATGGTTTAAAATAAAAATTATATCCCCAACTAGGGAACCCCCTACCTAATGGTCTTTTCAAAAGTCTGTTTTCACACCGAACCCATTAGCACTCATTTCTTTCCATCTATAGCTTTTTGACTGCTATTGAATTGATTTTGCATGCAACCAAACATGCGCTTGCATAAACAACACCCCGCCTTCCCCAAAATATCCACCATATGACTGGCCGCTGAACGACACATTGCGCTCCAGCTGGATGGTAAACAAAACAGTTAGTGTGTTGATTTTGTTATTTTTCCTTCGACGGCTGTAGGACAGGAGAAGAAAATCGTTTTTCTTATGAAGTATGGCCGTTGTCAAAAAGGACGATCGACTGACAAGTTCTCAAAGTTTACTCTGCGTCGGTTTTGCAGGGATTTTTAGCAAAACTGTAACGTCACCACTGGAAGTCGTGAAGATTTTGAGCCAAATAGGAACATTTCACTGTAAACGCGGTTTTCTGCACAGTTTTGTTTTTATTTGTCAGAATGAGGGACTTCGAGCATTTTGGAAGGGTAATATGGTTTCCTGTCTGCGGTTGTTCCCTTACAGTGCCATTCATTTAGCAACTTACAAAAGGTAAGTATTAGATATTATATATTTTTAATAAATGAATGCTTGATAATAAGCGTTAATGTCCGATGTACATTTCGTTGTTTAGTGTTGGTTGTTCAGTCGGCTGTGATGGTAAACACAGACAACAGGAAGTTGACGTGTTAGCTTGCTAGCGTTTGAAAGTAGAAGAGTGAACATAATTGAATTATGAATGTATATACTAAGAGATGACTCATTTAAATGTACTTAAGAAGTTACATTTGTCAGATCGTTTAGAGAAATTATTTTAGTTTAACCCCCTTGCTTCATTGGCTTATTTTCTTTTATTTCTATAGCGGGGGTTTACGTTAGTTCATCTTGTAACACATCACGCCTTCGTTTCCTAACCAATCACGTAGCTCAGAAAACTGGCGCGTTGATGTGGCGTCATCCTGAACCCCATAACCAGAGGGCTACCGTGGGCGTGGCCTTAATTCTGTGAAGTCATAAGATGTGTGCATTCGTAAAACGGGTGCGGTGTCAACCTCAGCTGTAGTGTTTTCATGGACATTGCACTTGGCAACGCCTAACAGCGTTCAGCTCAGCCTGTGCCTGTCCATAAACGGAAGTACATCTTGTCACGTGTATTTTCACATGCTGCATGGGTCAACGGAGACACCGGAAACAGTTTTAGAAAGACCCGTACATAGTGTTCCAGTATTCCAGGAAAACGTGTGGAGGGTGTATTCCGACCCGTTTTGAACACATTGTTCCTGTGAAAAGAATGCAATGCAAGTTTATGTTGTTGGTTAATATTAATAATCATTGTATTGTGACAGTTTTTAGTAAAGGATATCATTTTCTAGTACTGCTATTAATACTATCTATATAATAATTATGTAATAATAAACACTAACCTATAACTTAATAACATAAAATAACAATACTTAACACAATTATAACTTTTTAAACATTGATTTCTATTCAACTGATAATATTTAGAATTTTGGCTATTTTTTCGAATTACAAACATTTTAGACCCAAAGTATATACAGTATAGCAACAAAATGACTACTTTTTAAATTATAATTATATTTGTAAAATTCATATAAACGTTTTAGTAATTCATACACTAAGAAAAAAATTGCACTGGACTGAAAAATGTACTGGCAGAAAATTAGCAGTACCTTTTCTGTTAAGATTGTGTACATTTCTATCAACCTTAAAATACAACACAATGAATTCAAAATATCATTAAGACACTATAAGCAAATCAACACAGAAAAGTCCTACATATTAACATGGTACATTGTGATGTATTTTTGCACATTTCTTGAAGTGTACATAGCCACAAATTATGTGTATTAAAGTCCCCATGAAATCAAAATCGATTTTGTTTGGCTTTTAGTATGAATATGTTAGCCTTACTGTTATCTATAAGCTACTGTGCTCCAAAACAATGATAAATTAAGTTCTCATTTAGAAGATATAAGCATTCAAAACTTAGTCTCTCACTTTCGCCAATATAGATAAGTGATTTTGATGACATCACTCTGCACTTGAGCTTCTTATCAGATTTTCTGTCCAATCAAATGCTCTCTAGAATCTGAAGCGTCCCGCCCCCTACAAGTACACAACTTCATAACTTGAGTACAAGTACTACTGGTCAAATATTACTCTGTTACAAGTGAAAGTTGTAAAAACATTTTTACTTAGGTAAAAGTACAGAAGTACTTGTTTTTAAAAGTACTTAAGTATCAAAAGTAAATTTAAAGTAAAAAAAGTAAATTCAAAAGTAAAACTTTGTCATTGCATTATTTTATTATTGTTGCATTGCTGTATGAATGCACGCAATGCCATCATGGTGGTTTAAGCCAGTCAGTGATGCTCTATCCGACATGCTAGCATACGACTACCTTGAACTCATTTCAATACTTGTTTAAAAGTTACAAAGCCCTTTACAAAGCTGCTGTCACTTTAAGGCCAAATGCATGGATCCAATACACTGATACACATCCGATATTCTCCCATTACGTTTACTTAAGACATAATCAACTTTGTTTACGTGAATACTCGCCAAAACTGACGTTGACATCATTTTGTGTGTATTGGTCAGTTCAATTGCGAAAAGATGCGAAAGAGAGCTCTATTCAGTACTCGTGCTCTGGCATCTGAGAGGAAACTTTCTGTGAAAAACCGGACTGAACTGAGCTCTCTTTCACGTCATCATGCTTTTTCAGATTCATCCATATGTCCGCTCTTCTCTTTCTCCCAGACGTTTACATTTTTTAACATTTTATGAGACATCAAGTGTATGCCAACGAAACTAATCTTTAATCATTTCAGAAAACTGAAACATACTTTCTAAGTATGGCTATGGGTGCACACACTGCACAGAGGAACTGTCTTCCATTTTGCTATAAACGGATCAGTGTTCAAAAAATGCTGGGAAACTTCACATGACCCTACAAGAGTGATTACTGATAGGATGTCTGCAAAAAAAAAAAAAAATTTAAAGAAGAAAAAAATGACTTTCAAAGCTGCTACAGAAATGGCTTTCGACTTTGAGGACCTTGATAGAAATGTAGTGGAGTAAAAAGTATAATATTTGTCTTTCAAATGTAGTGAAGTTAAAGTCATAAGTTTCCAGAAAAAATAATACTCAAGTAAAGTACAGATACTCAGAAAGTGTACTTAAGTACTGTACTCAAGTAAATGTACTTCATTACTGTCCATCTCTGTATAGCACAGACACTATAGCACAGAGCAGATCATGTGCACGAGTTGGCGCAGACCAGAAAACGTATCAGACCCATTTGAATTCTGCACTGAACACTATATTTTAAAGCGATATGGAGGAGAAACAGTTAGAGATTAGGAGGAAACTGCATCTTTACTGAGCTCAACGGCTCTGGCAGAGCTGTGATATAAACAAAATGCTATTGTCTATTTTAAAAAAGGGGAGGAGTGATATGTCCTGCCCTGTCTTCCTGTTTCAGTGGAAATTATGTCAACACATTGTATAATGCTGCGTGTTTCAAGACACTTCCTTAAGTTCAAGCATTTAAGGCCCTGTGGCACACTTCATATGCACTTTCGGTCTTGTGGACTTACAATGGCTGCCACGTGCATGTGTCTGTTAACTCCATGTCTGTAGGGTGCCCCATTAGGTGCCCTTTGCGGTCAATATGCGCCCTTGATGCTCACTTTTGCCGAGCCTGCACTGAAGCGAGCTCCACAGCAGACTTCGTCCCGACAGTAAAAGTGGCGTTACGTCACGAAAGTGCGGACTTGTAGGAAGACCGTGAATGTTTAGGGTCCCATTTGGGACAGGGCCTAACTAAACATTTAGCCTTTAGATCAGTAGGTCTTTAAGATCATGAGAATATATCAGTTAGATGTGTCTGGTAGATATGTCTGGTACACTACACTTATCAAAAATGCTTACTATACATTTTATTCTATTTTTGGCAGTATTGTCCACCTTCACATTGATGAACTGGGTGATATCTCACAGTGGAGAGCCATAGTAGCCGGTGGGCTGGCAGGCATATCTGCCGCTCTAGCAACATATCCGTTGGAGGTGGTTGAAACCAGACTTATTGCTCAGAATTGCAAAGAACCAACTTACAGAGGGTTGCTGCATTCTCTCTCCAGCATCTACAGAAATGAAGGACTTCATGCTCTCTACAGGGGTTTTTCCCTCACAGTCTTAGGTATGTATTAGTTCAGACACTGTTTAGACCTCAGAATCATAAAATTACGCTAAATCTGAATTCAAACATCAAAACCAAGCTCATAACCTTCTAATTAATAAAAGTTTTACAATTCTTGTTAAAAAGTTGATGAAACTTTATGTTTGGATTACTGTGGAATAGGCGCTGTTCCGTTCTCTGTTGGCTGCTATGCGGTGTATGTCAATTTGGATAAGCTGTGGCAGGAGCGTCATGTTCGCTTCACGTCTTTGCAGAACTTCATCAATGGCTGTCTTGCGGCAGGAGTCGCTCAGACTCTCTCCTTCCCCTTTGAAACTGTTAAAAAGAAGATGCAGGTGAGAATAAGTGTAGTGCTATGTCTCACCACAAGGGGGCACAATGGTACCAGTGTCACAGACTTCATTAAATAACTATATATATATATATATAAAATGAATAGTCTTTGCAACAGGTCACACAGGACAATGCTGGACACCATTATGAAGGACAAAAGGCCCTGCAGCAGCTGAGAATGTACATAGCGTCCAGTGTCTGCCTATGCCAAAGATAAATTGTCTAAAGATATCTGACCTTTAACACACACAACAAACATAGTGGTACAGCTGATCTAGTTCCTATATGTTTTGATTTGCTCTACAAACAGCCAAACTAGAAATGACAAGTTCTGCTTTTTCTCTTTTGCAAGTTAAATGGCATTGTCAGAAATAAACAGACCAAAGCTTTTAAATATTCTGAGACTTTCAGTTTGGTGCTTAAAAAACTACTTTAGTTAACATCAACTAAGAATTAAAAATACTTTTACAGCATTTATTAATCATAGTTAAAATTTCAACATTTACATTATTAAAATCAAATTTTGTATTTGTTAACATTAGTTAATGCACTGTGAATTAACATGAGCAAACAATGAACAGCTGTTAACTAATTAACAAAGATTAATAAATACTATAACAAATGTATAGCTCATTGTTAGCTCATGTTAGTTAATACATTAACTAATGTTAACAAATGAAACCTTATTGTATAGTGTTACCAAAGTATTTATTGACACAATCAACACAGCCTACGGAAAACACATCAAGAGGGTTTAAGGGTAGGTAAGTGTAGGAAAATGTGTTTCAGTAGGGCAGTCAGTGCAAAGCAAATGTACATGAATTGAATAAAAATATTTTAATAATGTCAGTATTCTCTTATCCAAGTATTTCGTAATGATCAGGAATATTTCTCAAATCATTATTTTAGGCCCAGAGTCTTCTTTTGCCCCATTGTGGAGGAGTTGATGTCCATTTTAATGGAACGATAGACTGCTTCAAACAGGTCATCAAGAACAAGGGTGTCATGGCTCTTTGGAGTGGCCTTACAGCCAACATGGTGAAGGTGATGTCTGTTTTATGTACTTGTGTGGTGAGAGAGATAAATATAACCCAAGCACTGTGTAAATGGTCATACGAATTTTGATCTGTCATTTAAAAAAAACTGACAGGGTTGTATATTACACAAACATATTGCTCCTTGCAATCTATGAAATTAATACAACAGATAGTAACATGAGTTTCTTGAGCTGGCTCTGCATTAAATAGCATGCTCAAATGTTTTCAGTTGTTGTTTATGGAAATACTTTATATAAATAATACATTTCCACTTCCTTGTTTTATTTTATTCATTACAGATTGTCCCGTATTTTGGTCTGCTCTTCAGCTGCTTTGAGATGTGTAAGCAAGTCTGCCTTTACCGGAATGGCTATATCATTTCTCCACTAAGCTACAAACTTAAACCAGGTGTGGACCAAAGCCTGGGCCCATATGAACTGCAGGAGTTTAAGCGCTACCTGAGAAACAGAAAATCACACAAAGCACAGGAATCCATAGGAAACCGCTGGTAACTAATCCAAGAGTTATCAGGAATAAACAGTACTCTGAGAAGTGCATTGATATTAAGTATTTGTACTGCTGGAATGCACAGTGTATTGTTCAAAGTGGTACTTTGTGCAGTATATTTGATTATTACAAACCTCTTGTTGTATTTAACTTCCGAAATATTTTAAGGATTCTGCACATACATACTTGAAGCACAGTCTGTTACGTACATTCTACAGTACCTCAAAAACCTCAGACAGGCCCTTAAAGTAAAGTAGCGTGTCTACGAGGTATTATTAAAGGTGCCCTTTCATTTCAACATTGACATGTATTGCTTTTAGCTTTACACTCCACTGAAAAGTGTAAGAACCATCTAATTACTCAGGAAAATATGTTGAACATCATTTCAACAGTATAGAGCAATGCCTTTGTCAAACAAAGTCTTTTACTGGATTTTAGCTCTTTGGCCTTTTTAAAGGTCTTCTCATGCCCATACATGGTCATATTGTGGTGCAGTTTTGGCATTGACTCATTTGATCATATACAACGATTCTGAATCTGCATTGTAATGTAATATATATCCTGCTGAACTGGACACATGGTAACCCAAGAATTAACAATTCTGATTTGTGGTTTTCGATTATATCATTAAGATGTTAAGATAAAATCTTCAAGCACATTGTAAAAATTAAGCATTTGCAATAAACATCTTAGTCCTGGTTGTCAACTTATTGTATTATACTTGTCATATTTTACTCTCTGTTGATTATATAATACAAACAAAATTGAATTCCATTAGAAGAAATGGCAGTGATTCAGATAGTATTGATTTTGTATTGCCTGCTGTAGTCACATGTTCCCAAAATGGATCACTGGCTTTGCCACACAGTCAAAAGTCATGTGAAGGACTTTGTACTGACATGTCGGCCTGTTTCCTTTCACACACATGCCCTTGGAGATCATTAACTGGAGACAGGCAGCAATCTAGCTAGTAACAAACATGCATGCTATGTCACCTTGGAGAACTGCTTCTTGGCTTGACAGCTGAAAGAAAACTGGAAAATCCTGATTCTCTTGCTGTATTGGACTGTCAGTGTGTATCAAAATCTGCAAAATGTGTGTTTTTGTTTTTTGTTTTGTTTTTTGTTACGTTTTAAATATTATTAGTCATGAATTATTGGAAACAAAATTTTCTCTTTTAAAAAACTTCCTGATGTCATTTACGCTTTCCACCTTGGAAAGGCTTAAGGTTACCTTACGAGCCATTCATCTCCGTCATCACGCGATGGCCCCGCCTTCTGGAATCTGTGACGTTTGTCTACAGTCCAATCAAATCTTAGAAACGTTGGATACGTATTTCTCTCGCGAGACGAACCTTTTAAAACCGTCGCTTCAACTTTTCAATCGGCCATTTCGAATCAGCCGGCATTCCACGCTAGTCCTGTGGCAGAGCGGGATATACCTCTTCAAGCAACACCCCTCAAAGACCATCAGACAATGAATGAGACCGCAATCTCTTTCGCCAAGGACTTCTTGGCCGGTGGTATTGCCGCTGCTATCTCTAAAACCGCCGTTGCCCCCATTGAGAGAGTCAAGCTGCTGCTTCAGGTATGTATGCGATATGATATTATCGGATTTATTATATAATCCCAGATTTTGAAATTTTAGAATGGGAGAAAATGTGAATACAACTAGCTCAGTGTAACCCTAGAACTGTTTATGGTTCAAATAAAACGTGATGGTCTTCTCAGATGTTAATATGCGGTTTTTCATTTACATGTTAGAACACTGAATGGAGATTAGCCTAACACACACACACACACATTATATATATATATATATATATATATATATATATATATATATATATATATATATATATATATATATATATATAAAAAATTATTAGACGTGTATAATTATAAAATTATACACGTCTGTCTAAACGAGAACCTCTTTGTGTCAATAACGGATGTTTATATTACATTTTGAGCCATTTAAAAACTGAACTGGTCGTCAAATATTTCGTTAGAGGATCGACTGGGCCTTGAGTGCTTGTAACCTTTAGCAACCCTCCTCGAGAGCAACTTGAGAAATGCCTCGATCGACAGCCATTTAGCGTCTAGACGACTGGAATTTAACAGCTAAATGAGCTTGTTGCTTTACTATGGTTTTGAGAGGAGACTTTTTATTTATTTTAAAAACACTTACGTGAGACACGGCGAACCAGCATCTTCACTTATCTCGCCAAGGTCGTGAGAAGGGGAGGCCTGTGAATAGCTAGGCCTTTATTGCTAGCTTGCAAGCTAACACTCGACGCTAGGACGATGAAGTCTCAGCTATTAGGAGGACACGCTGCTCTATGGGCGTATCATATGCTAACTCTTTGATTTAATATTAAATATTTCTAGCTCCTACACCATTTTACACATTTAGGGTTTTTTTGTGAATTCCAATCAATTTTACAGGAACTTATTACCGGAAGATACCGCGTTTTGCGCGTTGTCGGCTGCTTTCGTTTCGCATAATCGCATGTTCGCGTTTCCTCGAGTTTCTGTTAAGCCATCGCTATTTTAAACCATTTTCCGCTTAATTCAGTTTTATTTGCTTCAGTTTGACATTTGTAATCTCAGAGGCTTCAATTTATTAATTCACTGTTTCAATGAAATTTGTCATTGTGTGCATACATTGACTTCCTCCTGTTTACAGGTGCAACATGCTAGCAAACAGATTACAGTGGATATGCAGTACAAGGGCATTGTAGACTGCGTGGTGCGTATTCCCAAGGAGCAGGGCTTCCTGTCGTTCTGGAGAGGAAACTTGGCCAACGTCATCAGATACTTCCCCACCCAGGCTCTCAACTTTGCTTTCAAGGACAAGTACAAGAAGGTCTTCCTTGATGGCGTGGACAAGCGCACCCAGTTCTGGAGGTACTTCGCTGGTAACCTGGCCTCAGGTGGTGCTGCCGGTGCCACATCCCTCTGCTTTGTGTACCCCCTCGACTTTGCAAGAACCCGTCTGGCCGCCGATGTTGGCAAGGCTGGAGCAGAGAGAGAGTTCTCTGGCCTGGGTAACTGCTTGGTAAAGATCTTCAGGTCTGATGGTCTCAAAGGATTGTACCAGGGCTTCAACGTGTCTGTGCAGGGTATCATCATTTACAGAGCCGCCTACTTTGGCATCTATGACACAGCTAAGGGTGAGTCCACATTGCGTTTAAGGTATCATCTTCAGTATGTGCTGTTGCTGCATTCATTACATCTGCTCTTTTGTCTTTAGGTATGCTGCCAGATCCCAAGAACACCCACATTGTTGTCAGCTGGATGATTGCTCAGTCTGTGACTGCTGTTGCTGGTCTTGCATCCTACCCCTTCGACACAGTCCGTCGTCGTATGATGATGCAGTCTGGACGCAAAGGAGGTAAGTTGCTGCTTTGCTTTTAAGATGTTTCTAGTACAAGTTGACTAGTTCAAACAGTGGATTAATTTTTTTTCTATTGCAGCTGACATCATGTACAGTGGCACAATTGACTGCTGGAAGAAGATCTCTCGTGATGAGGGTGGCAAGGCTTTCTTCAAGGGAGCCTGGTCCAATGTTCTCAGAGGCATGGGTGGTGCCTTTGTGTTGGTCTTGTATGATGAGCTGAAGAAGGTCATTTAAATGTTTCCTGTCCACCATTCAATGTGAGATGTTTAACTGTAACATATCTTGTACATTTGGAAGGACTCTCAAATTCCGCCTTATTTATAGGGACCAGCTAGTATGTCAGTACTAGTTGTACTGGGGAAATTGTTTTTGCGGTTTTCTTTTGCCCCGTTCATATTTTTTTTCTTTGTTCCCCTCACTATACTGTCATTCCCAGAAAGAAAGAATGCCGGGTACTAAAATCTACCTGTTTTCCAGCCGGTCTGTTTTTAGTCAATGCATCAATAAAGACCCACTGAATGAACCTAAACCATAACTTGTCTTCTCGTTGTGTAACAGGTGTTGTAAATGATTCAGCCACTTGGATTGCTTCTGCCCTGTTCCTAAATTCAAAAAGCACTGTCCCCACCCTTTTAAAAAGTCTGCACCACAGAGTTGTCATATAGAAGTGTCCAAGTGTATTTAAAGGCTAGACTTCACATGCCTCTAGACATGTTCCTGGATGACAGGCAGTATTTTGTTTCTTAAGATGCAACCTCATACCCTGTTGGCCCTCCAGAGTTGTGCTTGAGTCTGAGCCAAGGACAGCTGAGGGGACACTTGTGCCACTCATAATTCACTCCTTCAAAACTCATGATTTATTTGAGGCCTACATGTTGCAGTGTAGTGGAATCTAAATGTCAAAATGTGTATAATTTAGTATGCTCTTTATATCATGCATCTGCATTTTTACACGGGTTTTTTTTTTTTGAGAAGTTTTGGTTGCTAAAGATGCATATCTGCAAAGCTTGTAGTCACATGAAACTAACTAAAAGGGGGGGGGGGGGGGGGATTTGCTGAAGCTTAAGAGGGTCAGAAGGTCCCAGTGTTGCAGGTGACCTAATAATGTTAGAAACTAGAATGAAACTAACAATTGAGACTAATGGCTCCCCTCCAGTGTGATCACTATTGGAGAAGGTGGCTGAAATATGCCCTCTTTATGCTTAAAACCTTGGTGACCTCTTGGCAGACATAAAGCTAGTCGTAAATTAGCACACTAATCCGCTCTTGCATCACCTTCACTTCAAGCGTGGCGAGTTCCTGAGTGTGGTATTACAGGATGCAATGAAGTTTGTTTTTGTTTTTTTTTAAACGAATTTTTCATGTTTTTTTTCCACCTGTTTTTGCATCTCTTTTGTCACTGTTACGTGAAAAATGTTTAGTAGAACAAATGACAATTTCCCTAATACGTCGTGTTGTATGCGTTAACACCATGAGCCGATTACACAAGAACCGGACTCGCCACTGCATGTTCACTCTTGGACGTGACGTAATTCCTGGGAAGGCGGTTCAAACTTCAGCTGGCTGGCAGCAGACTCTACTAGCAGATTACATGACTTGTACAGATTCGGTCGTATGGTTCTATTTTTATGGGTTAATGCTGCCTTCGCGTGCTATCGGAATTATCGTAAATTGCACTTGAACGCCCTCTGATGTCGTGTTTACCACTGGGAAGTTCGGAAATAATTTTGATACCCAAATTCCCGAGATGGGCGTGCCATAAACTTTATACATGGTGGCGGGGAGAACTACTGCTGTGACAGGTATATGATTTATTAGTTTTTACCCCAAAACAGCTAGATCGTCTAGTCTTCTCGTTAATGTAGTGCATATTTACATACACGAGTAATCATTTGAAGCGTAGGCTATTGTATGTTTTATACACAGCGAAAATAGCCTGCATTTGACCTAAATTACAGAATCTGGCATCGTAAATGTTTATGGTTGTCAGTGCATGTGACACTACATATAATTTTGGTTTTATTAAGATTTTCCCAATAAATAGGCAAGAATAAACATGGTGTCCTCCATGATTCCTGTTAATTCCGACAACAAAGCACTTGAATATAACAAACTCGTAATCGCGATTTCTGAAGTGGGAAGTAGGACATTTCCGATAGCACGTGAAGGCAGCATTAATCTCTGGCTGGCTGTGGCAGCAGGCTCTACTCCATCATGTGACTAGAGGTTTAATCATATGCCAGCTGCCTTAATTAACCTGTCCAAGAATCCATTTCTCTTCTGCTAACTGGATCGCTGATCCTGCTAAAAAAGGAAAGTGGTGGTACTTAACTAGTAGTGATGAGGCTTTTGATTCATCTCAGTGACCCGGTCACAAAAACAAAAAAATCGTTCACTGGTCCTTTTTGCAGGCTAAAAGGTTACGACAGTAGGTGGCAGAGTTGTGCGTTATGAATTTGGAATATAATATTAGCATAGTAATACTCTATTGGCCGGTTTCACAGACAAGGCTTAAGCCTAGTCCCAGACTAAAACACGTTTGAACTGTCTTAACTGAAAGCAACTTGCACGGATATATCTTAAAATATATCCATATGTGCCATTGTTTTGTCTCAAGATGCACACCAGTAGTGTTTTTTTTCTAAAGCAATACAGTGTTTTTGGAAAGATGTTGAGAGTTTTATTACTGGCAATATCTTAACTTTTGTCTTATCCTACAAGCATGTGATCTTAGGTTATGTTAAAGACCAATGTTCAAAGGATGCTGGTTTTATTATACATTTTATTTTATTTTTATGTAAATTTCATATCCACAAATGCAAGTTTACAAATGGCAAGCCCAATTTCATCGTGTTTGAAAAGATTAAACTGTGCATAGATGTAAAGTCAAATTCAAAAAATAGTAAAGCAATTAAAACAACTGCGATATGCTCCTCGTTAAACATTTTTGTATAAAAATATTCCATGTATGGTTATTTACCATTTCTCGTCTTTTTTCCCCTCTTTTTTTCCTGTTTTATGTAACACTGATTGTATTCTGAAGTATATTATGTCTTGATGTTGTAATATTGATTACAATTATGTTCAAAAAGAAAAAAAAGAGCATAACAATGGTCTTTAAATAAAGAGACACTATTTATTTTAATGATAATGATAAATGATAAATTTTGGTTGATGCAATATGACACTTGTGCTTGTGGCCACACCTCAAAGGAGGACTCCCTCAACTTAAAGGTGAAATGTAGAAAACTATATATATATATATATAATTACAATATGGTTACCATTTTAAACGTTCTTCTTATTCAATTTTTGTTTTGCCTTGTTGCATGTGTTATAGTCACATTTTAATATGTTGCCATCAATATTCTGATATTTAGATTTCATCCAATTTAATGTCAACACAACATGTTCTATCAGTTTTGAATTTTACACATGCATTGAGGGACTTTTACTCATAGCCTATAGGCTATATGTTTTGAGGTTTGTTAAATATGTTGTTGAACAGGCCTATGTTTGTTTTATAATATGTGCTAATAAATCATGTGTTTTTAATTAAGATACAGGATCATTTTTTGATAAATCAGGGATGGCCCACTTAGACCAGCTGGGCTGGCCTACTTCGTCCACGATCATGTTTAAACTTAAACAAGTGTTGAACTATACAAAATCATTATATTTTCAACATTTATCAGGTAGAGTGTCTACTGTAGTAGTAGTAGTAGTAAAAATAATATATATATATAGCTTAATAGGCTAGATGTAATAATGTTATGTTACATTTTGTTACATTTTTGTCACATCACCCAAATTCTCATCTTCTGTTTTGCAAAGGCACACTACATACACTCCCCTCATAGGGATCGATAAAGTATACAACGTGTGCCACCCAGTGGTTGAGTTAATGTACTTAGTTTCACTCACTGTATGCTTATCAAGAATAATTGATACTTTTGTGTCGCATGGTGCCTGCTTTACTAAAGTAAGCAATTTTGTAATGTAATAGCCTTCACAGTAAACGGTCTATCGTAATGTATGGAAGTGAACGATTCATTTCAAAGATTGATTCAAAAACACCGATTCGTTCACAAAGTGTACTGTACCATACAGTTATTGCATAGAGAGAACAGATTATAGAAGATTAAGCAGACGTTCCAGGGAGTGCAAAATACTACGACATCTTCAGGTGCACCAATCACATTACAATCGCAAGTTCCTCATAGCATAAACACTTACCTTCCGGTTCTGTATGCGGTATGAGTCTCTTCTGTCTGCATGAGAGCTGAAGGGAAGGATAAAGTGTTGCGTTTAAAAGGACGAATGAAGAACGCTAATGTAAAGGAATTTCTTTCTGAACCTGGACATTTTTAAAAATGTACATTTGGCGATGCTTTCTCGCCGTTATATTTGTACTTGTTTGGTACTTCTCAGAGTTTGGACAAATATGGACACAAGCTTTCTTTTGTATTTTATGCTTTTTAAATTTCCCTTTCAAAAAGCAAGACCGTGAAACAAGCACTCAGACGGATGATACACGAGAGGAGGTAACATTGCGTTCCTGTATGCCTATATATCAATATGACTTGAGAATATTAAGAATAGTTCAATAGTGATTGACACTGTCCTGTTGGAAAGTCTAACTTAGCTGGTAACTGTGTTTTAAAACATGGTTTCTAAGGTGGTCATCAGCTGTTTGACCAGATATCATGTTCCAAAAACCAGCTTGGCTACCTTGAAATGGAACGACCAGCTGGACTAAGATTGTCTTCCAGTTTCCACCAGCTAGAAACCAGCTACTGTGTCCCAAAACAAAGCTACTAGCTTATGTTTGATTTTTCAGCAGTGTGATAGAAGACATATCTGTAATGGTTATTGTAAATGGATAAATAACCATAAAGTCAACTTTTAGGCAACTGTGGGAAGAACATGGAAGCATCATCACTAGGCTATATATCAGAATTATTGAACGCTTTGGTTAAGACTTATTCCGGTTCTCACGTCCAGATCAGTTTTTGTTCCTTATTTCTGTATGTAGGGTCTTCCAGAAAGCAAAAAACCCAAAGCTCCTGCTGACCTCATTTCTGTATTCTGTATGACTGATATCAGACATCATCAGTTTAATCCCTTGCACCTTAATCCTCCTCTTTCAGTCGAAGAAAGGTCACAATGTTGGTGCCATTGATGAGATTGATGCCGCCAGAACTGGACAAATTGTGTCTCATACAGTGCAATATCCAAATGTACAGAGGTCACTCCTCCGGGGTAAATAATTTTGTTGTTCACAAGCTTCACCCCCATTATGCCTATCTAGCATGTCTGGAGATAATGACTGAGATCAGGTTTTTTTTCTGGAGCCCATGACACATTTTGAAATTTGTTCTAAAGATGACATACCAGAAATGCAGGATCAGAAAATATGATAACATTCTCATAGGATCGCCTCTCTTTTAGAAAATGTAGTTTTATACGCTAAAAATACGCTTAATTTCCTCACCAAAAGTGATAAAGGCATATATGGCATTAAAGTGAGATCACTGCAGTTGTGCATGTCATGATTACATTTTGTTTTTCTTTTGTAGTGTTTAAATGTGCCTATACTCACTTGGTCCAGCCATGGTACACTGTCCCAGAACTTGGCGACAGTCAGCCCCTTTATAGGGCACTACAGAGGGAGTATAATTTTGTTGTGGAGAAAATTATTTGCAAGGCCAAGAACTTTGATCTATCTGCTACCAGTGTGGGTTGTATTAGGATCTTCACTAACCACCTGCATAATGCAAAACAGTCAGACGGGTAAGCATGTTTGTCTGTAGCCTGATATACTGCATAATATTCTGGTGTGAGTGACACCACTGTATTGTTATGATTTTGTGAACTTCCTTCCTTTTCTATTTTATGCTTAGTCCTTTTTAGAGACTATAAGCAGAACTGGGTCTTATGATTCTTGAGCTCATGTTTTAAAAGCAATGAATTTCTGCTAATCACCTGATGCAGTTCCAGGAATACAGCTAGTGAAATGAAAACTGGCCTGTTTCTGTTTCAGTTCTCTAGTGTTCAGTTCAAGGTCAGAGGAAATGGCAGTCCTCAGAACTTTCTCTCAAGCTCTGGTGCGAAACCTTTTCCCTGAGTATCTCTGGGAAGCAAATCTCTACCAGTGTGTCCTAACTGAGATTGTAGCTACAAAAGGTTAGTCCTACTTACCTTTGTGCTAAATTCTTTCTAATGATCTTTCTAATGATCAGAACATTCCAATCAGCTATCTGGCATCAACATTTGTAGCAGTAATTCTTAAGTCTGGGACAGTATCTGAAACAAACATTACTTTGTCACTCGTTGCTTCAAGGATTGTCTCAGCATGTCTTCACTGCTTCTACAGACTTGTTCATCCACATTTTTTGTGCCTAAATACATAGGGGATCAAAAGAAACTAATCTCTTCACTTTTTCTCAATGGTTTAGACAACAAAGAGTGTTTTTTTTCTTTCTTCTCTCTAACTGCCTCCAATATCATATTTAATATAATTTCAAAATAATATGTTTTTTTAGAATTAATTGTTAACCAATACGAGTTGTGTTTTTTTTACACCAATATTTGATTGTTGGTGCCTCTAAATTGTCTTTCACAAAAACCTTTTAATGCCTTTGAAAGAGGTCTCTTATACTCACCAAGGCTGCATTTATTTGATCAAAAATAAAGTAAAACAGTAATATTGTGAAATAACTGTAAAATGAAATTTACTCATGTGAAGGCAAAGCTGAATTTTCAGCAGCCATTTCTCCAGTCTTCAGTGTCACATGATCCTTCAGAAATCATTATAATATTCAGATTTGGTGCTCAAGAAACATTTATTATTATTATCAATGTTGAAAACAGTTGTGCCGCTTAATATTTTTGTGCAAATTTTAATACATATTTTTCAGGATTTTTCAATGAATAGAAATCAATCTTACACTCTCAGAACAAAAAGTACAAAGCTGTCACTGGGGCAGTACCGTAAGGTACAAAAGCGAAAAGGTACATCTTTGTACCTTATTTACCCCTAAATGGTATATAATAGTACCTTAAAGTTACATATTAGTACCTTTCAGTTTTATTACCTTAGGGTACTGCCTCAGTGACAGCTTAGTAACCTTTTTTCCAAAAGTGTATTGACCCCACAAGGTGTTAATTTTGTGCTGTACTAATTGTATTGTGTATTTTCTACTAATACACTGATTCTTTGTTACTCCTGCTGTCCATGTCTAGCACTTGATGTGCTTGTGACATGCCTCTGTAATCCAGACAACCTGAATCAGATGGTGGTTTTGCAGTTGGATAGAGTAACCCCTAAAAGCTCAATAGGAGACCTGGTAAACTCAGATAGGGAAGGCACACCATCCTCTATGGGAAGTGAAGAAGCAGAAGAGTAAGTCATCTCAATACATTACATCTAAGAATATTTATCATATCAATTTCATTTGGGGGCATCTCTCTGTTCTCAAACTTGTGGATGGAAATTCCACAGATTGACAGATGAAGCAGAGGACGGTCGGCCTGAAGACATAAAAGGAAAGAAGAAGGGTGATGTATCTTTCTCTTTCATCTCAGTAATTTGATTTATGAGCAGTATGTGTGCATAAATGTAATAAAGTGTAATTTAATTTATTTTCTCTTTTTTCTAAGTAGGCAATAGAATCAAAGAACAATTTTCTAAATTTGTTGATAAGGTCAAGTCAAAGAAAGCCAAAAAGAAAAAACATAAGAATAAGGAGCAAGTGCTTTTACAGAGGGCTTTATCAGCACGTAGATCTGCTGTTATTGAAGATGATGGTGCAAGCAGCAGAGAGGGCTCTGATTATGTATGGAATATACCAGCAAATGTTAATATTAAATTGATTTACAAAGTTTTTGGTGCAACTGATGCTGCCTGTGCTTTCTTTTAAAAGGACAGTGAAACTGATGTTTACCTAACAATTGTCCAAGAGGATATGATGGAGTTTAAGCTTTCCTATGAGATGTGGCGGGTGGGGAAATGGGCAGTCCATGTTACAAATGTGAGGCATATTTTAAAACAAAGAAAGCTAAACAATGTGCAATCTAAATTGAGTTGAATAATTTAATAATAACGATAAAAACACTGTCTTAGGTTCAGAAGGAAAATGAAGAGCTGTGTTTCACGGTTCACCTGGAGGAGAGAAATAACCCTGAGAATCTCCACTGGGATGTGAAAAAGACCCAGTCAGATATACTTCATTTTCATAGCCTCTGGCAGGTGAGAGAGGAAATGGTGAAGAATCTTCAAAGCATCGGTTCTATTGAAACCTATACTATTTTGTATTATAGTCATTAATATTTGACTCGTATCAATTACTCTTGATAAATATTTGTAGTTTTTTTCTTTTCTTTTTTTGTTAGGATACTTCCACTTTACCCTCTATACCTGCAATAGTAGAGAACACAAAAAAAGAATTTGATGATGCATGCGCGGAGGAAGTTAGATCAGCTTTTGAGCACTTTTTACAGGTAACGGCAGTCACACACACACCGTCTAGAATGTAAGAGGGAGTTGCCAGTAGAATGGCAGTAGTAAATACCTGGAAATGTTTTCCCCTCATTTCTCTCCAGGAGCTGGTTTCTGATGTACAGCTTGGTCACACTCAGCCTGTATTCCAGTTCTTGGGCCCTTTTGCACGGCTGCTGAGTGATAAGGAACATGAGGGAGGTGTCTGGAGTCTTCTGAATGGACTTGCAAGCTTCCTCACTCCTAGCCAAGATGAGGAAGAGGTAAGAACAGATTTTAGGTCAATAGCTTAAAGACAATCTGGTGATGCAACCGATGATACACTTCAGTTCAAAAGTTTGGGGTCCTTAAGATTTAAAAAAAAAAAAAAAAAAAATGTAAATTAATACTTTTATTTAGCAAGGATGCATTAATTAATCAAAAGTTAAAGTTTACATTGTTACAAAAAAATTATCAAAAACTAAAATATTAAGCAGCACAACTGTTTTCAACATTTATAATAATAATAAGAAATGTTTCTTGAGCATCAAATCAGCATATTAGAATGATTTCTGAAGGATCATGTGACAGACTGGAGTAATGATGCTGAAAATTCAGCTTTGACATCACAGGAAAAAATATATTCAAATAGAAAACTGTTATTTTAAATCGTAATAATATTTCATGATATTACTGTTTTTACTGTACTTTTGATCAAATAAATGCAGCCCTGTTAAAGGCACAATATGTAAGATTTTTAGATTAAAATAACAAAAACCACTAGAACAGTGTTGTATATTTTGTTGACCTGTGTACTTACTTTATCCCAAATGTTTCCAACAATGTTTAAATCCAGAGAAATCAGTTATTTTAACCAGTGTTACGGACCGTGTCCTTGCGTCGCCTGTCAATGACGTTACAGTGGGGAGAACAAGTATTTGATACACTGCCGATTTTACAGGTTTGCCCACTTACAAAGCATGTAGAAGTCTGTCATTTTTATCATAGGTACTCTTCAACTGTGAGTGACGGAATCTAAAACAAAAATCCAGAAAATCACATTGTATGATTTTTAAATAATTAATTTGCATTTTATTGCATGACATAAGTATTTGATACATCAGAAAAGCAGAACTTAATATTTGGTACAGAAACCTTTGTTTGCAATTACAGAGATCATATGTTTCCTGTAGTTCTTGACCAGGTTTGCACACACTGCAGCAGGGATTTTGGCCCACTCCTCCATGCAGACCTTCTCCAGATCCTTCAGGTTTCGGGGCTATTGCTGGGCAATACGGACTTTCAGCTCCCTCCAAAGATTTTCTATTGGGTTCAGGTCTGGAGACTGGCTAGGCCACTCCAGGACCTTGAGATGCTTCTTACGGAGCCACTCCTTAGTTGCCCTGGCTGTGTGTTTCGGGTCGTTGTCATGCTGGAAGACCCAGCCACGACCCATCTTCAATGCTCTTACTGAGGGAAGGAGGTTGTTGGCCAAGATCTTGCGATACATGGCCCCATCCATCCTCCCCTCAATACGGTGCAGTCGTCCTGTCCCCTTTGCAGAAAAGCATCCCCAAAGAATGATGTTTCCACCTCCATGCTTCACGGTTGGGATGGTGTTCTTGGGGTTGTACTCATCCTTCTTCTTCCTCCAAACACGGCGAGTGGAGTTTAGACCAAAAAGCTCTATTTTTGTCTCATCAGACCACATGACCTTCTCCCATTCCTCCTCTGGATCATCCAGATGGTCATTGGCAAACTTCAGACAGGCCTGGACATGCGCTGGCTTGAGCAGGGGGACCTTGCGTGCGCTGCAGGATTTTAATCCATGACGGCGTAGTGTGTTACTAATGGTTTTCTTTGAGACTGTGGTCCCAGCTCTCTTCAGGTCATTGACCAGGTCCTGCCGTGTAGTTCTGGGCTGATCCCTCACCTTCCTCATGATCATTGATGCCCCACGAGGTGAGATCTTGCATGGTGTCCCAGACCGAGGGAGATTGACCGTCATCTTGAACTTCTTCCATTTTCTAATAATTGCGCCAACAGTTGCCTTCTCATCAAGCTGCTTGCCTATTGTCCTGTAGCCCATCCCAGCCTTGTGCAGGTCTACAATTTTATCCCTGATGTCCTTACACAGCTCTCTGGTCTTGGCCATTGTGGAGAGGTTGGAGTCTGTTTGATTGAGTGTGTGGACAGGTGTCTTTTATACAGGTAACGAGTTCAAACAGGTGCAGTTAATACAGGTAATGAGTGGAGAACAGGAGGGCTTCTTAAAGAAAAACTAACAGGTCTGTGAGAGCCGGAATTCTTACTGGTTGGTAGGTGATCAAATACTTATGTCATGCAATAAAATGCTAATTAATTATTTAAAAATCATACAATGTGATTTTCTGGATTTTTGTTTTAGATTCCGTCATTCACAGTTGAAGAGTACCTATGATAAAAATTACAGACTTCTACATGCTTTGTAAGTGGGCAAACCTGCAAAATCGGCAGTGTATCAAATACTTGTTCTCTCCACTGTATATCCGTGCTACCCTTGATTTCCGTATAAACCATGGAAACACTAAAGACGCTTTATATAGTATGTATTTTATTAGACAGGCAAGCAACTGTTTGGATATACATTTATCAACAGAAAACAAATCATTGTTATACAGCCCAACACGTTAGTCTTATTGTTTAAATCGCTTGATTTCTTTAATTTCCACGAGTAACGTTTTTACCATGCCTCAGAGACTCTGTTTTGTCAAGTGGCTAACATAGCATAATCAGAGAGAGCTTTCTCCATCATACAATATATTTTAAAATTAATTGCATGTCATTTAGCAACAGTCATTTAGTCATCCTGTTTTTATAATGATATTCTAATATTGATCTAGATTACTGCAAAGTGCAACAAGTCTCTCATACCAGCCACCGAGAGAATGCACAGAGTAACATTATAACATAACTTTCAACACACTCAAATGTATATTTAGTATGATTTTTTTTAACCATGTAAAACAGCACTGCGTTACCCCACATATGCAACGAAAACAGTGGAAGTAGCCGACTGCAGCATAAGCATAATAAAAACTCAGATACCGGTGTTTCACGCAGGTCTATCTCATTAGCATTCACTCCCAAGGGCTCTCGGCGCGTCCTGCTTCATACCAACGTGACGTTAATAAAACTTAATTTGCTCATTCATGAACATGATTTCTGCCCGGATTCCTTTCCATCGGCTGTGGAGGTGAAGAGTCAAGACCACAACTCCCATGATTCCACACTCATTCACGGTGTCATCAAGCTACGATTGTTTTGAATAAGCGACCTCTAGCGGCAAAACTTACATACTGTGCCTTAAGCATATGAGACTTCTTTCAAAAACATTGAAAAGTCTTAACAACCTCAAACTTATATCAATATTCTATATATTTGGATCAATATACATATTTCAAGATTTGATATCTTGTCCAAATATAGCTACGGTTTGAGTTACAGTACACCTATACAGTACCTTTAGCTTGAATTAGCTTCAATTACCAGAGCACAGTGTAAATTATTGAGAATACTGCCACCCTCTGGTGATACAGGTAATTTAATGTTACTATGTTTTTTTCCCAGTCCAATAACTGCAGAGGAGAAGATAAGCTTGATGAAGCAGGAGCCTCAACACATCATGGTGGACCGACAGCACAGCCAGCCTGCATTGACACAGTTGAAGAGCAAAAGGGGGGCATTGTAGAAGGGCCAATGGCTACAAACATATGGTTTTGTACCCCCCATGAAGAGACTGACCCCTTCAGAAGTAGAGAACCAGATATACAAGACAACAATCAGATCTCTGATGATCCTGATGTAGTTTCCGGGCAGGAGAGTCTTGCTGAGAGCTTAGATATCTTTGTTAATAGGTCAAAATTAGTAATTCCCACAGTACACTTCAGTGATATCTCAAGCTCAGTCATGAGCCATACTGAAGGCTTACAGTCTGACTCAGGCGACAGCTTTAGAAGTGCCCAGTCTGGGGGTAAAACAAACAAAAAAGAAAAGTTAACTCACAAAAAGTCAAATGGATCGCAAAAGTTCAAAGTAAAAGAGAAAACTGGACAGTTCAAGGATGAGATGACAAATCAGCCTCCGGCTCAGAAAAAGGAACCCCAGACCAATTGGGAGCAGGTTGAGGCCACCAAAGCCGTGTTTGATTTACTGAAGGAAATAACTGGTATGACATAACTCCTTGTTCTGTTTGGCTTTTATGATGGCCAAGAACTGAAACTAAAAACTGATTTTCTTTGCCCTTTCATTTTTGTCTTTAACCTTTTCAGGTAACTCAGTCCTCATTAATATTGTTGATGCCATTCTAAAACCAGTCCAGCCTTTGGTAAAGAAGTAAGTATCTAATAGCATAGTTATTCAAATACCAAGGTTGTTTAGCTGTAGATGTGAAGATAAGCTTAAGCTTTTGTCCCATGCAGGAAAATAAACAACTTTTTAAAAAGGATGCATCCTACCGAAGATCAGATTGCATCCTACATTGACACTTTCCGGGAGAAGATATGGCCAGATGGAAACGTGCCCCAACAGCCGCCACATGACAGTGAGGAGAAAAAAGAGACCAAGGAAAAGGCTTTGCAGCTTATAAATTCAAAATGTACGTACAGTATTTGTATGTACAAAAATAACCCCCCCCCCCCCCCCTCACTTTTAAATGATTCCTTCATTCTTGTAATTGTCGTGGTGGTTTTAGATTCAAACTCTCTAATCCTCAAGAAGACTGATGTGGAAACGGTGTTTAAGATATTCCAGGACACGGAGGAGAACAAGAAACTGGTTTATGTGAGAACGCTATGATTATTATTATTCATATTATTTAGTTAAAATTAATTTTGAAATATATTCAAAGGTTAACCAGATTCACATTTATATTCTTTCTGTGTGTCCATAGAGGCTGCTTTCCTATGTCCTAAGGGAGTTCCTGCCTGGAGAACCTGCCTTCTGTTCAATAGCTAATCTAACTGTGAAGGATTGTGTTTCATGAAAGAAACGGGTCTTTTATTATTTTAATAATTTGTCTAATGTTTTTAAATGTCCATTATTTAATATTTTATATGAATATTCTTTAAAGATGCATTCTGATATACCTCAGTGAGTTCATGAGCAGCATAAACACTTGTTTATTGATTTAGCCAATAGATTGATATTTTTATTCAAAAAAATGTTAACCTCTGTTTACTTTAGCTACTGTGATTATGGTTCACTTCAATAATATTACAATATTGTATGCTCTTTAAAAAATGATCACTGTATAAGTTCACTTTTTTGTTTTGTTCTTTAAAATTGTGCACTGTGAAGAACTGTTTTTCTATGTTAAAAACAGCACAGCTTACTCACGACAAAATAGATAGTCATTATGCTACTGATTATGATTTTACAACTAGACTTAATACAGGATCTGTGAGGAATGTAGGCCTATCTGAATAATAACATTGCCAATAAATATATTTTACTACTAATTGCAAGTCGTTTAATTTCTTGCACCTTATTAAATTGTAATATAAACAAAAACATATAACGGTGAACATTTTCTGTCACACAACAATACTCCTGTACCTACTGTCAAAACCATGACGTAACTGTTAGCCCGCTACAACTGCGCGTGTTCGGAGGGTTTTCTGTAAACGACTTTAACCATATCTATGCTTATTATTGAACAAAACACTCTAATTATTAATGTCAGTACTTCTAGATCATGTTACTGATTTTTCTTAAAACCCGAGTAAGTTTACGGGTTTGAGAACGAGTTCACTTTTATTTGAGCAGTTGCTTCTCCCCCGCTTTATGTTGGTATGGTCCAGTCCCAGAGAGACTGGCTTAGTAGAGAAAACAGGCAGGAGGATCCAAGCAAGCGAACGGCTAACGTCGATATTTAACCAAATCTACTGAACCGACGTCCGCTAAACTAAAAGAATTGAACCTAATTCAAAGCAACGACGTTGATACCTTATGTTTACGTCTTGGCTATCCAATTAAACCATGTCAACCCCAGCAAGACGGCGTCTGATGAGAGATTTTAAACGGTAAGCGACAGAGAAAATGCTAAAGGCCCTTGGGTGCTTTATGGACACCGGCTGCTCTCGGTCTTTAACATGGCGACTTTTTCCACATAAAAGCTATTTATTAACGACACTATCCCTCTCCGATAATGCATTTTTGGATGTCATCTGTGCGGTATGTGGTGTTGTCGTAATGTAGGTATAGTATATGTAATGTAACTTCTCTGTATAACTTGTTTTTCAGTCTCCAGGAGGATCCTCCAGCCGGAGTTAGCGGAGCCCCGTCGGAAAACAACATCATGGTCTGGAACGCTGTCATTTTTGGGTTTGTATCAGTTGCTCTTATTGACCGCGATAAACAGTTAACAGAACACATTGACACTTGTTTATCTCAACCAATTCGAGGTCTGTGAGATTCAGCTTGTTAGTGGTAATATAAGCAGTTTTAAATAGGCCAGATGGCCAGTGGTACCCTATAAGAGGTGCTGGTTATTTGATCTTTGTCTTGTGGTGAAGTAAACAGGTTATAATGTCATATCCGTAGACTGTTGTGCCTTGTTATTTTTGGATTAGAGTAATGTGCAGGGCTCTTGCACATTGGCCAGTGATTTTGGCTTTGTTTCTTGCTGTCATGCCAAAGTGTTATGGGTAATCTGACATGTTGACCCATTTCTTCTACCTACAGCCCTGAAGGAACACCATTTGAAGATGGTAAGTAAAGAAAACACTAGCTTCAGTCTTCAGTCACATGATCTTACAAAAATTATGTTGATTTGGTGCTCAAAACCATTTATTATCAATGTTGAAAAAAGTTGTCTTGCTTGCTTTTTTTGTAAAAAAAAAAAAAGTGTTTGAATATAAATCTTTTGCAACATATAAATGTCTTTACTGTCACTTTTTAAATGTAATGTCCTTTCCCCTCTAAATAAAAGTAATTTCTTTCTTAAAAAACAAAACAAAACAAACTACATTGACAGCTGAATAAGTATTGAGCTTTGGGTTCTAAACACTGTTGGCAACTGCTTATACATGCCACTTTGTAATTGTGTACCACTATTTGGCATGGTATAATTCTTTTGTTTACATCTGGCAAATGGTTTTGCTTCATATTTTCTTTTTCTGCTTGTCATAGGAACTTTCAAACTCACAATAGAATTTACAGAAGAATATCCAAACAAACCTCCCACAGTCCGGTTTGTCTCCAAAATGTTTCACCCTAATGGTAAGTTTTACAAACTCGCAGTGATTTTTGTATTTATAAATTCCTTGTGCTTTAGATTACTTAAAGGGATAGTTCACCCAAAAATGAAAATTCGGTCATCATTTACTCACCTTCAACCCTGTACGAGTTTCTTTCTTCTGAAGAGCACAAAAGAAGATATTTTGAAGAATATGGGTAACCAAACAGTTGATGGATCCCATTGACTTCCATAGTATTTTTTCCATCAGCTGTTTGGTTACCCATATTCTTCAGAATATCTCCTTTAGTGTTCATCAGAATAAAGACGTTAAGACGGGTTTCGAAAAACTTGAAGGAGAGTAAATGATGTCAGAATTTCCATTTTTGGGTGAACTATCCCTTTAAGGTATACACATATAACATGTATGTGACAATGGACCATAAAATCTAATTGTCTGTCTTTTGTGTTCAGTTTATGCAGATGGTAGTATATGTTTGGACATTCTTCAGAATCGCTGGAGTCCAACATATGATGTTTCTTCAATTTTAACCTCAATACAGGTATATGTCTGCACTTCTTTCTGCCTTTTTGCAGACAAAATTTTTTAATTAACATGTTTTTTTGCAGCTTTTCTTTCTGCTGTTTTTGATGGTACCATTAAAAAATGTGAGGACATTATTAGGGGTTATTAACATGCCTTTCACTTGTCACAGTCTTTACTGGATGAGCCGAACCCAAACAGCCCTGCCAACAGCCAGGCAGCTCAGCTGTATCAGGAAAACAAGAGAGAGTATGAGAAACGTGTGTCGGCCATTGTGGAACAGAGCTGGCGTGACTGTTGACCCTCCTTACAGTTCCCAAACGAACAATAGTCTGCCTCAGCCAATGAGAGGAAAGCCACCTTGAAAAGAATAAAATAAAACACATCATGTTTTGAATCATTCTCCACTTAATCGGTAGAATTGTCTGTTCTGTAGCTGTTGCAAGATTAGAGTGCTGTTGTGTTGTGGTCTCCCTCTTCATGCAGAACCTTATCTTGGATTAGGATAAACCTTAATTTAACAAAATATTGTTGACAGGGTTACTTGCTTTTATTTGGCCTGCTCTCATTTTTGTCATCTTATTTCTTTGGTTTTATGAGTTGCTGATTTCATTTGGGTTATTAACATGTTGGTTGCTGTTTTCAGTATGAATCCAAGTTTGATTATCCTTGTTTGAATGTAGAGATTTTGTTGTGTCTCTGCAAAAGCGTCATACCGAATGTCGCTTAACGTGCCGTTCAGAGTTCCAAATTAAATGGCAAGGACATTAAAGATGATTGATACATTGTCTTGTATGGAAAGCTTACATTTCAGAAACATGTCTTTATATCTGCACTTGGAAAACCTGACTTTTTAAAACCAATTTAAAAATTGCAGTGTACCAAATGGCCCTTTTTATCAAGTGCAAGTGGTTATGTTCTTTTAGTTCAGCAGTTTATAGTGATGTTTTAAGGTGTTGCCTATTGACACTGACTGTATGTTAGTTTGTCAGCAGTAACTGTTTGAAGGTACACAGTGATCTGTCAGAACATAAATCTTTAAATATTTTCTTTTGTTCTGTATTCACTATTTTCTGTCTTATGCACCCCAGTTGCATGGTTTTCTTGCTCATTTTAAGTTCCATAAAAGTGCCGTTTATTTTTCACATTGAATTGCTCCTCCAACCATATGGATGTGATGCTGTCATGCAGTGTCCATTTTAGCTAATTAAATATTCATTTTTCTAATTTACCAAGAGTGTCAGATTTGCACTAGTAACCCATGTAAGAAACTGTACATTTTCTCACTTCTTGTAAATAAACCGTAAAATAAATTCTATGGTTTTTTTTCTTGAACAAAAATAAGATGAGCAATTACATTTTATTAAATGAAGTAGAAAATGGACTATGACCTATGGAAGCCCGTTTCTGCCACTAAATAAAAAAATAAAGAGTAATTGCGACTTTTTATCTCAGAATTGACTTTTTTTCCTCACAATTGCGAGCTATAAAGTCACAATTCTGAGACATAAACTCACAATTTGAGAAAAAGTCTGAATTCTGAGATAAGTCGCAATTACTCTTTTTATTTTGTGGCAGAAAGGGCTTCCATAATGACCAGACTAAATTTAATGCGTCAAAACAAGCAGGCTGGTTGACAGTATTTGCAACAGCAAACAGCTTCACAGGGATTGCTGCTGGGGCATTATCATTTGGAGATAAATATTTACTTATACAATCAACAACCAGAAAATGACAAAAATATATGTTTTGTAATTACTTCAAGGATATTTTTATATTTCAAGTGTTTATCTTACAACAGATGAAAGACTGAGTGATATATTGTCCAGTTTGAAAGCATAATAAAACGATGTCATGTGCTGCCAAAAGGCCCCACTTCTAATATCCATGTCAATAAATATCATTCATAAGATACATGATATGACAACGTTTAGTAAGTAAGGATGTGTTTATCATATGGCCTTGACCTAAACTACAGCAAATCTGGACAAAATGGTAAAGGGAAGAAAAGGGTACACATTGTAGACATTAAGAACTGACAGGTTTTCCAGTCCACCCTTTTTTTTTTTTCCCTCCTTTTTTTAAAATTACACTCTTCGGAAACAAATTAACAGGAAATGTAAAAAGTAAAACTGCTTAGCTTTTATTAATAGTCATCTGTTGGATTCTCAGAGGCCTGTTGAGCCCAGTCATTGTGAAGCCTGAGGTTTCACCAGTTCATATCGTCCCACCTGCCCTTCCTGTAAAAGCTGACCAATCAGGTGTTCCTTCTGGACTCTGCGGCTAACCACAAGAAAGCGTAGTCGGCCCTGTCCGTACGATTTGCTGCGCAGCCCGTACCTTTGGGATATCTGGTGGATCTGCCGGCGCTCTTCATTGTTGAGCTCCGTGGAGAAGCGCAGATCATCTTGACGGTCTGAACTCGCATAATTCCGAATAATTTCCTCAATATCGCGCTTAGTCAGCTGATTACCTTGCCTGTCCATGTCCATACCGAGTCCTTCCCTGGTAAACTGCTCTTTGACTTTGATGGGTTCAGCAATGCCCTCTCCTTCTCTACCCAAACCACCACCCGTCCAGCCCATCTTACGGAGTAGCTGGTTACCAATGTTGTCCTCCTTGATCTCCTGCCGCATGGATTCCTCGCCAGAAAGAGCCATGATTTGATTTCGGGAAATTGCATCCACATGGCCCTCCTTCCTAAGGTTGGACTTCACCACAGCCTGTGTACGTCGAAGTGTGGCAAGGGCCTCCTCTGCTGCAATATGCTTCACCGTCTTTTTGGGCCCAACGCCTGCAGCCACATACTTACCATCTAGGTAAACCTCGCACTGCCAGCGATGGTCCGGCAGAACCGTGAATTTGTAGTCAGCAATCACTTTATTAAATTGAGCAGTGTCATTTATTATGCAAATAGCGTTATCAGAGTTTTCAAGAATGACCAATTCACCCAGCAGTGTTTTCTTGCTGCTTTGCTGGGTGTATCGACCACTGGGCTGGTCCGAAATGTGGTTTCCTCCAGAAAAATGCTGCTGCTCTGGTTGGCGAGCAGTCTGGTTCATTCGCAACTTCCTCACCGCCTCCTCCGCCGCTGCATGTTTCGAGCTCTTCTTGGTCCCTCTGGCTTGTGCCACCAGCTCACCCTGCAAGTACACACTACAGAGCCATAAATTGCTGTTGGGAACCGGGTCAAAAGTGTAATCAACTTTCATGCGGTTGAAGGCAGCCGAGTTGTTGAGTATACAGATGGCATCATGTGCGTTCTCCACGATTACGAATTCTGTCCAGTGTTTGCTTCGGTCAGGCTCATACTGGCCCTTGGTACTAGGGGACGGCTTGTCCTCAGGGTTGCGAAGAGGTGGGGGGAGGGTTGGGTTTGGAGTGTTAACTTGGCACACCACCATGTCATTGACGCAAGTACGCTTGTACTGCCGTTGCAAGACACGGACTTCCACTGGCTTCAGGAACAGCTTGACAGCCTGTTCTGACGCTCGGTCTCTGGCACCGTTTTTGCTCCCAGAGTACCCCGTGGCAAGGTACACACACTGACACCTCAGTTCACATGCATATCCGTCAGTGGGTACTTTTCTGTTTTTAGGAAGGTCAGCTGGTGGAATATCTCTTAAATTGACATAGATGTACTCTGGATTCGTCTTGCAGGCCTGAATGCTGCGGCTAAGTATGAAATTGTAGTTTGGGCTGTCGGGTCCACTCATGAACGCAGGATCTCTGAGGGTGATGACAACGGCTGATGATACTCTGGTAATAAGCCTCTGTTTTTCGTCAATTGTTGCTGCGGGTAAAGAAGTCGGCAGAGAGGGTGTAGGGAGAAGGCCAGAGCCGCCTTTGCTTGGACCGTCGTATACCCTGCTGAAAGCCTTGCTGGAGGTTGGCCTATCCTGACGTCCAAATCCCAGTCCACACCGTCCGCTATCCCAGGCTCCAGACCGTCCAGCACCTCCGTATCCCTCAACTCGGCCTGGTTGTGAGAATGATTCCGACTGTCTGGTATTATGAGCCTCATATCTAGCAGTGTACTCCTGCTGCATTTTGCACATGAAGTTCGAGGTGGAGCCTCTGCTGCCATAGCCAAGCCCACCTGTGCCGCCCACAGCCACGTCCTTGGTTCTGTGCTCAGGCCAAGAATCATAACCGTACCTCCCCATCTCAAGGGAGCCAGAGGAGGAAGAAGGGCCATTGTCATGGTTACCATTATATGGCTGATGATCTGGTTCCCTCTGTCTTACTTCATTCATCTCGCCCCTTCTGCGCTCTTTCTCATTTTCTTTTTCGTCAGTTTCTCCAATTCCACTGCCGCTACTCCCACCACTCACAAAGTGTACTGGCTGAAATCGAGGTCTGGGAGTGAATTTTGACACAGGCATCTTCCTTGTAGGCTCTTCAGCTAGGATATGAAAGCATGTATGATTAAAATATCTGTTTACATGCAAATATGATAATTCATACTGCTGTTTTGTTTAAATACAGAATAAAATCTATATTTTTTTTATTTATGCAAAAATAGATAAGAGAAGATAGATAGACAGATAAGATAGATTTCAGGCATTGACAGACTTACTTCCATCAGATGAATATGGTCTCTTTTTTAATTCAGCATTCGGGACTAGTTCATATGAGGGCATTTCACCAACATCAATCCCTTCTGCCATCTCAAGCACCTTGTGCATTAATTGAGATCCATACCTGCACCCAAAAAAAAAAAAAAAAAAAAGAACAGCTATAATATTGGTTGGCATTACTAATACATAACTTTACAATTAAGGTAGTCTGTATAAATAAGGCATAAACTTGTATATGCAAAATATAGCATAAAATTAACTTGGCCATGACTTACACTATGTATGCACTCAAACTCCTGCGGGAAAAAAAACAGTTAAAATGCCCAATTATCACGATATTCAATCAAATCCCCACCTGCATCCCAGGAAAACATGGTTAACCCACACCATCGACAGGGCCAGCAGCTTATCAAGAGCATTTCCCTCGTACTCTTCAGCGTGTTTCACTATGAACTGACGTCTAGCGGACCACTGCTTGTCACTCTCGAAATGCTGACGGTGATCATCGATATTACAGGTCCGATTGCGCAGACCAGCGGGTTTACTTGAAACACGCGGGTGCGTTGAATGATGTCTGATCATCCCGGTGTTTGACGATAGCAAGCAGCTAACCGGAAACAACGTAGTGCGCACAGAGCATGCTGGGCAGGGTTGCCAGGTCTGCAGGGTGGTTAACTACACGGGTACTACAAAAACTACCCGCGTCGACAGTGTGAAAGTACCAACACTTGGCAACACTGATGCTGGGAACGTCACACGGCCCAGTAAAGTTACGATACACCCGATGTAGAACAGAATAGTAAACTAATGCTCAACAATCACGCAGTTACGTCAAGAGTCAGACACTTATTTGATTTGCGTAACGTAAATTTAAATCAATATGATGATTAATTTACTATGACATGACAACATTATTACAATACAGACCTCACAACAGTCTGTTCTATGGATTCACGGATTCAACTTTAGCCATATTTCTCACAATGTGTATTTTTTTATTTTAAATGGCACATCTGTAATTTTTTAATCTACAACGTTCGTCAAGCATCCACTTCGCCATAAATGTGTTGTTTTCCCTCATGGGTAAGATAACCAGTAGTCTCTTTGGATGAAACTAAAAGTGACGCAGTAGCATTTTCATTCTCTCACACTATTCTTCAGTTTTGTCATGCTGCTAATGCGCATTTACTGTGAACTACACGCCGATGTACATAGCATATCACTATGTGAAGCTTACCATTGTCGTATAGCAGCTCTGTTTAGGTGCTCTTGAGTGTGTAAAGCCGCTGCGCATAAACTGGAGCTTAAACTGACAGTGCTAAAGCTAATCCAGTCAGGAAAACAGAGACGCATTCATTCATTCACACTCAAGACACATTTGATAGCCTAACACTTAAGATTTGATCTTGATCTGAGCTGATTTTATATAAATACATTTCTTCTCCTTCTACTACTATAAGCCTATAATGCTAACACTTTACAATAAGGTCCCATTAGTTAACTTGGCAACACGTTGTCCTTGTTACATGTTACATGTACTTACCATAGTAATAACAGCAAATTATGCATAATTACATGTAACTAGCCCTCAACCAAACCCTAATACTAACCATAACCCTATAGTAAGCACATGTTGTTAATTAATATTACTCCAATATAATTACACTGTAACAATGACACTTTAAAATAAAGCATAACCTCTTATTTTAAGATGTCCTTGTTACAGTGTAATTGAGTAATAATAATTTAACGTATTTACAATAGATTATGCATAATTTACTGTTATAGTAAGTGCACGTATAAGTGCACTCTATATTTATAGGCCTATATGCAAAAAATAAACTGCTCCACTGCATCTACATAAAGTCATGAGGAAGGATGAGGAAAGACTTTGGGAGTGGTCCAAATAACACTCCGATGTTTATTGATTTCCACCATCACCACAGCCAGATGGAAAAAAAAAATACAAATAATAACAATAATATAATTAAATTAACTGTGTTACTCCCTGATATTTTACAACACTAATTCACATACAAAAAGAACCTAAACACTATTAAACTGAGTTCCCATGATAAAGGCAGAAGAAATAAACATGACAATTTAAAAGCATCAGACCAATGCTTGATTTCAGTGTCATTGAGTTCATTTTAGTATACAAGGCCTTAGCCCATGTTTAACATTATACAGCTAATTCCTTTTACACAGGTATTTGTAACAATTATGGTCTATGGCTAATGAAATGTTGTTTGGTATCTGCATCTATTCCTGAGTGTCTCTCCTCCTGACTTGCTCCTCACCGTCACTGGCTGTAGAATCTATTCGAGGTTGATATCAGCCCTGGATTAAAAAAGACATTACTTTAACAATGGCTTATATATATATATATATATATATATATATACATACAGTGGGGAGAACAAGTATTTGATACACTGCCGATTTTGCAGGTTTTCCTACTTACAAAGCATGTAGAGGTCTGTAATTTTGATCATAGGTACTCTTTAACTGTGAGTGACGGAATCTAAAACAAAAATCCAGAAAATCACATTGTATGATTTTTAAATAATTAAATTGCATTTTATTGCATGACATAAGTATTTGATCACCTACCAACCAGTAAGAATTCCGGCTCTCACAGACCTGTTAGTTTTTCTTTAAGAAGCCCTCCTGTTCTTCACTCATTACCTGTATTAACTGCACCTGTTTGAACTTGTTACCTGTATAAAAGACACCTGTCCACACACTCAATCAAACTCCAACCTCTCCACAATGGCCAAGACCAGAGAGCTGTGTAAGGACATCAGGGATAAAATTGTAGACCTGCACAAGGCTGGGATGGGCTACAGGACAATAGGCAAGCAGCTTGGTTAGAAAGCAACAACTGTTGGCACAATTATTAGAAAATGGAAGAAGTTCAAGATGATTCTTTGGGGATGCTTTTCTGCAATGGGGACAGGATGACTGCACCGTATTGAGGGGAGGATGGATGGGGCCATGTATCGCGAGATCTTGGCCAACAACCTCCTTCCCTCAGTAAGAGCATTGAAGCTGGGTCGTGGCTGGGTCTTCCAGCATGACAACGACCTGAAACACACAGCCAGGGCAACTAAGGAGTGGCTCCGTAAGAAGCATCTCAAGGTCCTGGAGTGGCCTAGCCAGTCTCCAGACCTGAACCCAATAGAAAATCTTTGGAGGGAGCTGAAAGTCCGTATTGCCCAGCGACAGCCCCGAAACCTGAAGGATCTGGAGAAGGTCTGTATGGAGGAGTGGGCCAAAATCCCTGCTGCAGTGTGTGCAAACCTGGTCAAGAACTACAGGAAACGTATGATCTCTGTAACTGCAAACAAAGGTTTCTGTACCAAATATTAAGTTCTGCTTTTCTGATGTATCAAATACTTATGTCATGCAATAAAATGCAAATTAATTATTTAAAAATCATACAATGTGATTTTCTGGATTTTTGTTTTAGATTCCGTCACACAGTTGAAGAGTACCTATGATAAAAATTACAGACCTCTACATGCTTTGTAAGTGGGCAAACCTGCAAAATCGGCAGTGTATCAAATACTTGTTCTCCCCAGTGTGTGTGTGTGTGTGTGTGTGTGTGTGTGTGTATATATATATATATATATATTAGTACTGTCAAACAATAATCACGATTAATCGCATCCAAAATAAAAGTTTGTATTTACATAATATATGTGTTTGTACTGTGTATAATTATTATGTATAATTGAGTACACACACATTCATGTATATATTTAAGACATATTTGCATGTATATCATTTATATTATATATAAATATTTTATATATAAAAATAACAAATTATTCTTAAATATATACATGCACGTGTGTGTATTTATATATACATAACAATTATACACAGTACACACACACATATACAGCTCTGGAAAAAATTAAGAGACCACTTAACATTGAGAAATCAATGTTAAGTGGTCTTTTATTTTTTTCCAGAGCTGTATTATGTAAACACGAACTTTTATTTTTTATATATATATATATATATATACACTCACCTAAAGGATTATTAGGAACACCATACTAATACTGTGTTTGACCCCCTTTCGCCTTCAGAACTGCCTTAATTCTACGTGGCATTGATTCAACAAGGTGCTGAAAGCATTCTTTAGAAATGTTGGCCCATATTGATAGGATAGCATCTTGCAGTTGATGGAGATTTGTGGGATCCACATCCAGGGCACAAAGCTCCCGTTCCACCACATCCCAAAGATGCTCTATTGGGTTGAGATCTGGTGACTGTGGGGGCCATTTTAGTACAGTGAACTCATTGTCATGTTCAAGAAACCAATTTGAAATGATTCGAGCTTTGTGACATGGTGCATTATCCTGCTGGAAGTAGCCATCAGAGGATAGGTACATGGTGGTCATAAAGGGATGGACATGGTCAGAAACAATGCTCAGGTAGGCCGTGGCATTTAAACAATGCCCAATTGGCACTAAGGGGCCTAAAGTGTGCCAAGAAAACATCCCCCACACCATTACACCACCACCACCAGCCTGCACAGTGGTAACAAGGCATGATGGATCCATGTTCTCATTCTGTTTACGCCAAATTCTGACTCTACCATCTGAATGTCTCAACAGAAATCGAGACTCATCAGACCAGGCAACATTTTTCCAGTCTTCAAATGTCCAATTTTGGTGAGCTCGTGCAAATTGTAGCCTCTTTTTCCTATTTGTAGTGGAGATGAGTGGTACCCGGTGGGGTCTTCTGCTGTTGTAGCCCATCCGCCTCAAGGTTGTGCGTGTTGTGGCTTCACAAATGCTTTGCTGCATACCTCGGTTGTAACGAGTGGTTATTTCAGTCAAAGTTGCTCTTCTATCAGCTTGAATCAGTCGGCCCATTCTCCTCTGACCTCTAGCATCAACAAGGCATTTTCGCCCACAGGACTGCCGCATACTGGATGTTTTTCCCTTTTCACACCATTCTTTGTAAACTCTAGAAATGGTTGTGCGTGAAAATCCCAGTAACTGAGCAGATTGTGAAATACTCAGACTGGCCCGTCTGGCATCAACAACCATGCCACGCTCAAAATTGCTTAAATCACCTTTCTTTCCCATTCTGACATTCAGTTTGGAGTTCAGGAGATTGTCTTGACCAGGACCACACCCCTAAATGCATTGAAGCAACTGCCATGTGATTGGTTGATTAGATAATTGCATTAATGAGAAATTGAACAGGTGTTCCTAATAATCCTTTAGGTGAGTGTATATATATAAGTGCTGTCAAACGATTAATCGCATCCAAAATAAAAGTTTGTGTTTACATAATACAGCTATATATATATAATACAGCTATACAGCTAATATATATATATATATATATATATATATTGTCATTGAAGATAATTTTTGTTAAAGGCTTAAAGTCTAAGATTTAAAACGAAAAGCACATAGAAGTTCAATATTCTGTCTCAACATTAGAAACAAGTTTACGTTGATACTTATACTTCTGCTCAGTAAAAGAATGCACAAGGATGCAGTTAGAAGACAAGAAAATTGTGCTCTTTAGTATGTTTCATAGCAGTGTCACTTAAAAAACAGGGTATAATGTTCACACACACATAGGCTCCTCATTTTAAAATACTGAAGAACAGAAATCTCACCTGCTGGTTTGGGTGACATTAAAACCAGAGGGAGTTCAGTGGTAATATCACTGTGAAAAGAAGATAAACATGATTGAGTACTCTCACTGCTCACAAAGCTAAAACACAACACACCATGTACTACTGGATTTACTTTCATTGTTGTTTGATGACAAGGTAACTAAGCAGACTGTTCCTCGTTAAGTAGTTGTGTTTGGGCATCATCAAGGGAAATATATACCACAATGGCAGAACAAAAGTCATTAGAGAAAGAAGGTAAAATGACTCTCCATTATGACTCTCCACTGAGAGTCCAATGACATTGGGATGAAAGAAAATATGAAGATCCAAACCTTAATGTGAGGCTTCCCAAGAGACCACCTTCCATCACGAGAGTAATCTTAATTTTATATGAGACAATGATGCCTTGCATTTGCTTATCCATGTCAGGTTGCAGACTGCAGAGAGAGAGAGAGAGAGAGATGCAGATGAGTCACCTTGTTTTTCTGTCATTTTATAAATAAAAGTGTTGTGTTTTTTGTAATATAAAATAGTGTAGTATAAAAATACTGAGCTGTTATTTGGACTATGAACACGAAAATCTGTTTAATGCTTTTTTAAATGAAGATTAACTGACATTGTTGAAGAAGCCAAGTTGGTATCTTCATCTTTCAGTTTGCCATCCAGTGCAAGACCAAGTCTCTCTCTGTTATTGGCCAGCAGAGGAGTGACTCTATATTCTTTCTCAAAGGTGGTGTTTGCATTAATTTGGTCCCTGATACAAAAGATCTCAAAAAGTTCAGATATCAAAAACAATTAAAAACATTTTTTTCACAACATATAAAAGATGTATGTATAATACTGAAACCCAAAAATAGTTTAAAGATCCTCTGACAAAGTCACAAATACGATGTGGAGGTCTTTGCACTCACCCAAATTCTTCATTCAGGACACATTTGTGGTATTTGTCCGCTGAGTAAAGCACTACATCTGTAATTTGGTAAACTGAAACACAATGAGCTAAAGTTTATTTTGGATCATTGTAGGAAACACATACACTTCTACTTAAAGACAATAATGAATCATTCTTAAGTACAAACCCGATTCCAAAAAAGTTGGGACACTGTACAAATTGTGAATAAAAACAGAATGCAATGTGGAAGTTTCAAATTTCAATATTTTATTCAGAATACAACATAGATGACATATCAAATGTTTAAACTGAGAAAATGTATCATTTTAAGGGAAAAATAAGTTGATTTTAAATTTCATGGCATCAACACATCTCAAAAAAGTTGGGACAAGGCCATGTTTACCACTGTGTGGCATCCCCTCTTCTTTTTATAACAGTCTGCAAACGTCTGGGGACTGAGGAGACAAGTTGCTCAAGTTTAGGAATAGGAATGTTGTCCCATTCTTGTCTAATACAGGCTTCTAGTTGCTCAACTGTCTTAGGTCTTCTTTGGTCGCATCTTCCTCTTTATGATGCACCAAATGTTTTCTATGGGTGAAAGATCTGGACTGCAGGCTGGCCATTTCAGTACCCGGATCCTTCTACGCAGCCATGATGTTGTAATTGATGCAGTATGTGGTCTGGCATTGTCATGTTGGAAAATGCAAGGTCTTCCCTGAAAGAGACGACTTGGATATACCTTTCAGCATTGATGGTGCCTTTCCAGATGTGTAAGCTGCCCATGCCACACGCACTCATGCAACCCCATACCATCAGAGATGCAGGCTTCTGAACTGAGCACTGATAACAACTTGGGTTGTCCTTGTCCTCTTTAGTCCGGATGACATGGCGTCCCAGTTTTCCAAAAAGAACTTCAAATTTTGATTCGTCTGACCACAGAACAGTTTTCCAATTTGCCACAGTCCATTTTAAATGAGCCTTGGCCCAGAGAAAACACCTGCGCTTCTGGATCATGTTTAGATATGGCTTCTTTTTTGACCTATAGAGTTTTAGCCGGCAACGGCGAATGGCACGGTGGATTGTGTTCACCGACAATGTTTTCTGGAAGTATTCCTGAGCCCATGTTGTGATTTCCATTACAGTAGCATTCCTGTATGTGATGCAGTGCCGTCTAAGGGCCCGAAGATCACGGGCATCCAGTATGGTTTTCCGGCCTTGACCCTTACGCACAGAGATTGTTCCAGATTCTCTGAATCTTTGGATGATATTATGCACTGTAGATGATGATAACTTCAAACTCTTTGCAATTTTTCTCTGAGAAACTCCTTTCTGATATTGCTCCACTATTTTTCGCCACAGCATTGGGGGAATTGTTGATCCTCTGCCCATCTTGACTTCTGAGAGACACTGCCACTCTGAGAGGCTCTTTTTATACCCAATCATGTTGCCAATTGACCTAATAAGTTGCAAATTGGTCCTCCAGCTGTTCCTTATATGTACATTTAACTTTTCCGGCCTCTTATTGCTACCTGTCCCAACTTTTTTGGAATGTGTAGCTCTCATGAAATCCAAAATGAGCCAATATTTGGCATGACATTTCAAAATGTCTCACTTTCAACATTTGATATGTTATCTATATTCTATTGTGAATAAAATATAAGTTTATGAGATTTGTAAATTATTGCATTCCTTTTTTATTTACAATTTGTACAGTGTCCCAACTTTTTTGGAATCGGGTTTGTAGCTTAAATGGATGAAGAGGCTATTTTGTTTATTAATATGAATTATAAAAATACTTACTACTGATTTTGACTTTCTTCACTACTTTGCTGGTCTCATTGTTCACTTTGACTTTGATAGGAATGGGATCACCGTGATAGTAGAGCTGAAAGGATTAAAAAAAAACAGCAGTAAATAAAGAGACAAAACTGCATATGATGTGAAATCACAATTTCAACAAACATTTAAAAACACTGTACCTCCTTCTCCATGGAGGCTTCCACGTGAATTGGTTTGTCTGCCGTGATGAACTGTTTGTTGAGATTGGTCTTGGGTCCTGCTGTTATCTCATTTGGTGCATATTGGATTTTGCGGATGATCAAACGGCAAGTGTCCCTATATTGGCAGAGATACCGTAATCAGTGTGAAAATGTATTAATTTCTTTCGATAGTATCTCTATGTTAAAATGGAGTAGTACATACTTCTTGTCAACTTTCTCATCTATGTTGTCTGCTTCATGTGCAATATAGGCTTTGACTTCATAGTCAACCCCGCAAGGCTGTAAAAGTAAACATATTACATATAAGAGAGACATAGTTAACTGTTTGTGATTGCATTTGTGTGTGTTTCTGCTATTGTACCTTCCCATCATCCTCTGGTGCTGGCTGAAGGGACACTGAGCATGGAAGACGTACTGGAATCTGAGACAGAACAGGAGAGACTCAAATCAAGGACGTCCTTGATTGTTTTACTCAAATATTCAAAGCAGATGCATAAGTGTGGATTTACATCAAAAGTGAAGGGATTTCCTTGATCTCCAGCTTTCTTCAAAAGCGCTTCCTGCATTGATGTATTTGGAGGCTTGGTTCCCTCAAAGGGATGCATCTGAATGCGCTTTATCCAGATGTCTTTCCTAAAGGAAACTCCAATTACATCCAGATCCTCTTTTCCATAGCGGAAGGCACATGCAAGCTGTACCCACACTGAAAAAAATAAATTAAATATTTAGAAGAAGTGTCTAAATGAATTAAATTACAGACAAATTTTCATAATTACAATGCATTATGTTAAATCATACCTTTCCTTCCATTAAGAACTGAAGGATCAATCTTGAGCACCCCATCTGAGAAGGATTTTTTTTGTTTTTAAATATTGCACATTAATAGAAAAGTGCTGTGTATATAAATGCAGACAACTTCTCACATTCTTGAGGAATAATACAGTTTTCAATGTAAAGTGGAATGTACCAATTGAATCAACACTTTCCACATGGTCCACAAAGTCTCTTCTCCCCAAATAAAGGCAAATCTGTAATAAATAATGACTGAGATTATTATTGTGTGCTTGTGTCTTAAAAAGATGTTGAGAGCATGTACATATGGAGCAGATGACAAGTAATGGGAGGTGTAAGCAGTATAAAGGGAACCTTACCGAACCATTTCCACTAGTCTTCTTGTAAACCCTGTAAAAAACAACATACATGATACATACATACTGTAGAAGCAACATACATGTCTTGATATTATACACTCAATTTACTCTTTTAAAGGGGACATGTGTAATTTTTAATGTAAAAAGAAACATTGTTTTTGGCTGAAACACAGCAATATTGCAGTATTGCTTAACAGGTGCAGCTCAGCCAATGGCGTGAGCTTTGGGGGTGGGGCTATCTATTTGTCTGACCAATAGCAGATGGGGAGTGTTTGGGAAACCTGTTTGAAAACAATCAATATTTTTGCAATTTTATCTCGTCTGATTCCAGTGTTGGCAAAGAAATTACATATTTCACCTTTAAATGCATATAATAAGAGTATTATCAATATGTGATCTCAGTGGTGCAATGGTAACCACCTAAAATCAAGACAATTCTTTTGTTTGTGTGTTACTACTCAAACCAGCCTGTGCTGCGATTAATCCGAACAACATTACTCAATTTGAGTCTCAACAGGTAATAACGTTATGCAATCACTGGTACATATTTACTGTTTATCACAGGTAATATTCAGACAGAAGACAGAAGCTTGTTTCACATGTTGAATACTTAATTAGCGCTCTATTCTGGGAACAGGATGCCTTTGAGGCAGAACCTAATTTCACCAAGTGCAACATGTTCCTGGAATTTTGTTGATCCTGGAACAACAAATCAAGCAATCAGATTTGAGGGACAAGTTTACAGTTTATGTCAAGTTTAGGCATACAACCAGGGTTAGATGCTTCTACATCATTTCCCTTTGATTTTAGGGATAATTTATGGGTAGGATTAGGTTTAGGGGTAGGGATATGGTTATGATTAAATTTTTGGACAGGAATGTTGTTCCAGGATCAGCAAAATATGTTGACTCTGGAACACGTCTAACTCAGCAAAATCAGGACGTGCTTCTTTGAGTCTATACTGAAGGTAGTTATGATATAACTCGCAGTCAAATAGTGAAAAACCTGCAATGCTGACTATTACACATCGCTGAAACTAATGTGTTCTGTTTGGTCTCTTAAAAAAACCTGTACTGTATTTTAAACAAATATCAGTATCTTTTCAGATACTGTACTCAGTATATATGAATTGTTAGTCTGCATGAGGTGATTAGTCATCTGCATATAAGCTTTGCACTGTTACTCTTAAACTCTTGTGGTAATCCTGTCAATACATTCTAAAAGGGATTTCTTATAATCTGGTAATCCACTGGGATTGAAGACCAAAAAGACTTCTACAGATTTAATACTACTAGTGAACAGGTGTCATAAATGTAAAAAAATATTGAATAGTCTGAATAGGATATGGAAAAAGTATGATCGTAAATGCCTCTCAGTTGTCTGTATGATGTTTTAAATTACTTTATGTCTCATGTGTATTATTTGTAAAATGTTGGGATAAATGAATATGCACAAACTTACTTTGTCATGGTTATGGACAGTCAGGTGAAGCTTTCTGAAATGAGAAGTGAAATTGTTAGTGTGTAAAATAAGCCAGCAGAGGGCAGTAGTTTGATTTAGCAACATTTAAAAGAACCAACATCCTGCCCTGAATTGAGTAGTGTTTGAAAAACCATTCATGTTTATATGTTGTCCTGAGATTTCAATGCACTAGGGCTAATCAGGGAAGAGGAGATTAGCATAACGAAAGACTGCTTCATAATCCTCCACAGAAGCCGCACTCAGGATTAGCTCTTACCTGTTTTTAATGTGTCTCTGTGAATGAGGCCAACTATTTCAAACCTGGGAAGAGCTAGCAAAACATCTGTGATATATTATTAGTTAAGGAACATTAAATCACTATTTTAAATGTGGGACTGTATTGGAAATATTTCAATATAAATATATTACGTAATATTTAAATATTTAAAAACCTAAGCAGGAGCAGCTCAGTGAACAAGATGAATTAATTATTATTTATGTGTAAATTAGTGCAAATAAATTACCTGTAGTATAAAACACTTATTAAAACTCAGCTGTCATGATCTTGTTTAAAAGTCACACTATATTTCTGTGACCAAGGGTGTGTATTTTCAGTTAAATTTATTTGTTTGTGTGGTTCCAAAGTAATAATATAAAATGAATATTAATCTTTTTGTTGTACATTCTAGAGAAATTAAACACAATGATCAGTCTTTTCTGAAGTGCAATCAAGATGCAAATTTATATGTCAGATTTAGATGACTCTTATTGTTCTCATGATCAATTGTGGATATTCTTGATATAGATTACATTATTTTGTCAGATTAAGGTTATGCCAGTTAGCATCAGAATTAGGTTTAGGAATAACTGGAAAGCAAACCACTGACCATAAAAACAACTGATGCTCCTCAGGTCTCTATTGTTAAGCACATTTTATGTCACAACTCAATCTTCCTAAAGCAAGAATTAGACAAAAAAGACAAAAAGTGCACAGATACAGCATGCCAAAATCTCAGAGGGCGCTCAACCACACACACACACACAAAAAATAAAAATATCTATACAAAAAGGATTTTGTCACACCACAGCTCCATAAAAAGAAAATGTATTTATTGCATGTTCTCACCAAAAAGTGACATTTTGAGCCATATGGCTCTTCATCAGTGCCGATTTTTTTCCCTTTTTGTGAATCTTCCAAAAGAAGACATGAATGCTGATGTTCACACTGACCAATCTCATATAAACAATCTCATATACTGTAAATTCAATCTCATATAAATCCAAATCAGCTGTCTAATGCACTGTCACTTGCAGCTCAAAGTCTATGTGTGTTTTTTCAGTGTAATGACAGTCCAAATCTTCTTACCTGTGTCCAAGTTCCTGGAGGGTGTCCTCTGCTTTACTCTTGATTGTTGCACCGTTCTGTAGCTGGTGTTGTTGGTTGGCTAGCGTGTTTCCGAGTTTGTCTGGTCCGCCTTTATAGTGCAAACTCTCCTCCCTCTCTTTGGCTTACACAGCCCACGATATAAAATGCAAATTTTAGTCCCAATCCTATTAGTTCATTAGTCCTCAACTTTTTCTGGCTACAATGTGCATAAAAATAAACACAGAATTGGAATTACGGATTAGCTATTGAACAGTGGACGGTATGAATGAGAGTGTCAGCCTCAGGGTTATTTGGTTGGACGACAGAACTGTAATAATACGGTTACATCTCTCATCATAGAGCTCCACCTCTAACATAGCATGTGTCCATTTAGGGCATGTACTCACTGTGGCCACAGTTTCCAGTCATGAGGCCAGATTATCAATAACAACTGCTTTTAAAGCTTCATAACATACAGTACTTTCATCTTTAGAGGATGAGCATGAACAGGCATCAAAGTACACTCAGACAGCTTTAAAACTTCTGCTTGCATTTTATCATAAACATTGAAATGGTTCTCTTGGCATTGGTCTTTTAAGGTTTTGAGAGAATGAGGTGGGTGTGAGACTATTTTAGAACATCGGCTTCTTCAAAAGCAGTTAGAGGGACATTGTCATTGTACCTTCAGGGGTTCATTTGCACCAACCAATACAGAACACTCAACATTTCTTTGAGATCTGAAATTGACAGTGAGAAACTAATTTGCTATTTTACAACTGTAATAGTCTTTAGATGGCTTACCAATGACCAAAGATAAGGAATGTCAAAAGGAAACTGCAAAAATGCTCCAAAAAAAATAATAGTAATCATAATCAGCCATTTTCACTCAAAAATAAATAAATAACATGTAAAAAAATATATAATATACATATACTATTATATAGTATTTCTTTTGAATGATACTGCATCCATGCCACTAGGTGTCACTATCAGTTGTTTTATATGGTGTGGCCTACTAAAACACAAATATCTGTCACTATGCTCCCAATTTTCTCCCAAACAACAACAGCAACAACAACAACAAAACAGTTTTGTTAATACAATATGCAATCAAATATGCAATCACAACATTGTTTTGTAACCCATTTCGTCCCACTGGTCACAATAGTGACCGTAAAGAATGTTTTCATTTAAAAAGCTCTAAAAAAATGTTACTGACTGGTGTTTTAGTGCATTTCCTGCAAAAATAAAACATAAATTGTCTCAATTAAATATGTCTAGTGTCAAATGGTTAGTGCAAATTGTCACATGACCAGAGCTGTTTCCTCCTTTGCACCGTGAAAAGATTATGGCTGCATCAAATCTCCAAAACAAAAGGTTAGTAAAGTCAGTTAACATAAAGATATGTCAAAGATTTTTGGTACACATTTTCTTTAAGGTGTCTAGTATATATGAATTCACAATTATTCAGTTTTGTTGAGTGTGGTCATAGAATGAATAAACATGTTGATGGCAACAATAGTGACCAGTGGGATAATACAGTGCATTTAGGCATACATATACTTACAATAAACTATCCAATTGCAGTTGTTAGAGAAGGTTGACAAAATTACAGCGAATAATGCACTAAATTAAAAATTCAAATGTTAGAAATAAGTTACAATATTGATGTTTTAATACTTGTTGCACTAATATAACAATGTTATGATATATGTTAGCCTACAATAAAGTAACAATTTTGAAATACGTTGATGATTGTATTTTTTTTGTCTTTTATCTCAGTATTCCTATCAGTGTTGTATGAGGGTTTTTATGTATAATTGTAACCCTAGAATGTGATATATGTAATAATTTTGATGACTGCAGAAATATGTTAATACAGTATACACATTATCCCACTGGTCACAATTGTGACCGACCATAAAACACAATTATTCACACACTTTTCCAAAAAAATGGCAAAAAATTATTATTGATTATTTCATGGGGTTACTAATGACACATCATTTGGATATTTTAATGCCTGGGAAAAATTTGGGATTAAATGGGTCAAAGGGTGTTGAACAGAAACACAATTTTGTACTTATTGTTATTAATGGAAGTATAGCGACCGATGTAATCCATTTTGTAAGAATGAAAGAGAGAAGATCAGAATGGGACCTGGTTCTTACCACAACGCACACCTGCTGGAACAGATGGTCTAGGTTATAGAGCTTGTGCTCTCTGTTTGAATGACATGTTAAGGTGTTTTTGATTACTATTATGCTCTGTTAACTCTGTCACCAACTAGTTAATCATATGAAATCTATGATTACTATTACTAAGGTAGTATCAACACATTTGCCATAGGCGACTGCACTATAGTAAAGTAATCACAGAACAAAATAATAAAGACAGACTGCAATTACTTTAATTATTGGAATTACGTGATTCATCAGACCAGGCCATCATCTTCCATTGCTCCGTGGTCCAGGTCTGATGCTCACATGCCCACTGTTGGTGCTTTTGTTGGTGGACAGGGGTCAGCATGGGCATCCTGACTGGTCTGCGGCTATGCAGCCCCATACGCAACAAACTGCGATGCACTGTGTATTCTGACACCTTTCTATCAGAACCAGCATTAACTTCTTAAGCAATCTGAGCTACAGTAGCTCGTCTGTTTGATTGGACCACACGGAGCAGCCTTCGCTCCCCACGTGCATCAATGAGCCTTGGCCACCCATGACCCTGTTGCCAGTTAACCACTGGTCCTTCCTTGGACCACATTTGATAGATACTGACCACTGCAGACCGGGAACACCCGACAAGAGCTTCAGTTTTGGATATGCTGTGACCCAGTCGTCTAGCCATCACAATTTGGCCCTTGTCAAACTCGCTCAAATCCTTACGCTTGCCCATTTTTCCTGCTTCTAACACATCAACTTTGAGGACAAAATGGTCACTTACTGACTAATATATCCCACCCACTAACAGGTGCTGTGATGAAGAGATAATCAGTGTTATTCACTTCACCTGTCAGTGGTCATAATGTTATGCTTGATCAGTATATATATATATATATATATATATATATAAAGCTGTAAATAATTTCTAAATAATCATGGCTAATCGATACTGTTCTGCACATTAGAAAAAAAATGCATGCTGACTTTGATGATGTGTGTGTTCAACAGGGCATCAGTTAGATAGTGTGATCTCCTTAAACACAGCTGCTCATGTCTCTAACCTATTGACTGAGAGGTCACAAGCATCAAGCACTTCCCTGCCATTCACTACCACACTTTGCCAAAACATGCGTGGACCTCTGCATCAGCATAAGCAAATTAGGTTCTGAAACTTTTTATAGTTTTTACATGGTTCAAAATTCAATATGATGTTACTTCCAAAATCATTTCAGTAAGACTTTACGTAGGAAAAGGGCGCAAGTTACTTTTTTAGCTTACTTGTTTTAAAAAATACATTTAATGATAATTGTTTATGGGGCTTTCATATGTTTTTGGTACAGACCAATTTACATTCAAAACGGGTGGTCTAGATGGCAACACATGACTTTGCTATCTCCAAGCCACAAATACTTTTACTAAGGTTCACATCTCAACCAAATTTCCCAGCCAAATTCAGTTTTCGAAACTGAACATCTTTGTTTCATTTCCTGTAGTCACAAACACTCACTCCCCATATGACTAATTTAAATTACTTATCTGGAGACTACAGACATGCAGCTTGTTATTTAAAACTCAAGAAGAAATCATGTTTGATTTCAGAAAATTTAAGATGACTTTAGCTCCCCCCCAGTAAAACAGAACAAAGTGGTTTATCTTTAAAGAACAGTTTGTTAATGCTCATGTGCTTGGCTTTTACGGATGATCCTCTTTCCTAATGTCTTATCTCCCCACAGTGCAAGACAGAGAAAAGACACAAACACCGTTTTGGATACCCCAACACTAGAAAATTGTCTCTTGAGTTTATCTCAAGATTCAAACATTTTCTTTTGACACTGACTACTCACTTTTTAAAACTCGGATAGAAACTAGAATACTGGACCTACTGAATATTGTACTACGATTTTCAAATTAAACAGCAATTTAAATAGCCATACATTTCTATTTAAACACCAGGGATCTATCTTTAGAGAGAGCAAATCCTCTTCCATCACCTGTTTGTTTCTCATAATACTTAAATGGAATAAGCAGGTAATGCTCTTTGCTAGTCTGATCTTTGCTGGTCTTAATGGCTCACTCTGAATTAGCGGCCAATGCAGTCAAATATTAATGTGATTAAAATTAAGCTCTAACTCTGCTTGTGATAGGGTTGGGGAGTTTTAGCATGTGGTTTGTGTCACGATCCATCTAAATAGTGTAAGCTTGCCAAGAAAAATTCTGGAAAAAGTTCTTTGCCCGTGTTCGGTGCTAACAAAGGCCAATTTTCCCTCAGGTGGAAGAGAAGCAACAAATTCAGTAACTGAATATGAAATGCTGGGCACTAAGAGCATGTCTTAGATGGCTTAGCCTGGTTTAGAGATCAGTAATCCATTGTGTGTTTTGTAAACATGATAATTGGATGGACTGTACCTTCAGAAAAGAACACAGAAAAACTGGCAGGTCCATCTAGTGACCCTCAGTTCCCTTTCAGTCAGTACACTACGAGTTACGTCAGTTACTGACGAAATGGGGGTTTCGCTTAGAAGCCAATCGCCTTTGAGCTCTACAAAACGAGCCAATGGCATGACGATGCCATGGGTCTGCGGAATTTGCATAACGCAACCCCGCCCCACCGCATGGGTATAAAGGGCGTTGCGTGGCAATTTCGCATTATGTTTCTGCTTCAGAGCCGAGTGTTACTGCCTGAGCGTTTTCTCTCTTCAAGACGAGTGTCTCTCCAGAGTGTTGGTGTTACGGCGCGTTCTAGCGAGTTCCGCATTCCTGTCTGATCTGTGCAGTGATCTAGCACAGCGTGTGTGTTCTCCCTAGGCGCTTCAGCATTTCTGCAGAGCAAAGACTCCTCTCTAAAAGAGCTGCACGCGGCACGTCTTTTTCAAGATGTCTCGCCCGTGCTCCGTTTCTGGGTGCGGTCGGCTGGTTCCTCCATTTGACAGGCATGATCGCTGTTTGGCGTGCTTGGGCCTCGTGCACGCCGAGCGCGCGTTCATGGATGAGTCATGTTCCCACTGCGGGAACATGACCATCGCAGTGTTGCGGTCAAGACTCCATGATCTCCGTTCTGGAGGGAGGGTCCCCTCTACCACACCCCAATCTATTCCCTCCACGAGAGGGAATACTTTGGCTGGTGGTCAGGGTGACTTGAGGGTGACGGTGTGGGCCAACCCGACGAATCCTCCTCGGGCCACACCCCCTTCTAGCACACTGCAACCTGTGGTGTTGCCAGATGAGGGCACAGGTGTTTCCCGTCCTGGGCCCTGCGTTTCATTTGGCGCACCGGCGGAGGATACTATGTCGATCGCCGCATCACAAGGTGGGCTGGATTCCTCCGGAGATGACGATTCGGCTGTGTTGCCTCCTTCGGGAGTTCCAGCATTGCCCGAGTCTGATCCAGAGCTCACAGCCATGCTTTCCTGGGCGGCCGAGGCTCTTGGGCTTGTGTGGAACCCTCCGCCATGTCCCGAGCGCTCTCGGCTAGATGATTGGTATCTGGGGGCGGCCCGTGCCGGAGGCACCCGTCAGCCCCCAGTGCCCTTCTTCCCGGAAGTGCATGAAGAGGTGTCGAAGTCGTGGAAGTCTCCCTTGACTTTTCGCGATCGTTCGGCAGCCACTTCCGCCTTCACTGCCCTCGATGGCGGCGCGGTGAAAGGGTACACTGGGGTTCCCCCTGTTGAGCGCTCTGTTGCGATGCAACTGTGTCCGCAGAGCGCTGCGACATGGCGTGGTGACCCAAAGCACCCGTCCAAGGCCTGTGGGTTTACGTCTACTTTGGTGGCAAAGACCTACAGAGCTGCGGGCCAGGCCGCGTCCGCCCTGCATGCGATGGCCACCCTTCAGGTCTACCAGGCCAAGGTGCTCAGAGACATGCACGAGGGCAATGCTGACCCCGCATTAATGCAGGAGCTGTGGGCGGCCACCGACCTCGCTCTACGAGCGACGAAGGTGACCGCTCGCTCTCTCGGTCAGGTGATGTCCACTTCTGTGGTCCAGGAGCGCCACTTATGGCTCAACCTGGTTGATGTGGGAGAATCTGAGCGAACCCGTTTCCTCAATTCTCCCATTTCCCAGGATGGGCTATTCGGCGGGGCGGTCCAGGACTTCGCCCAACAGTTCTCGACCGCTCAGAAACAGACTGAGGCGATCAAACATATTCTGCCCCGGCGGCCTGCTGCTGCCTCCACCCAGCCGCCGGCTCAGAGGCCTCAGTCTGCTCCCCGCCGAGGCCGCCCTCCTGCGGCTCCCGCCCCTCCCGCTCAGCCCCAACAGCAGCCTTCACCCGGGCCGAGGCGTGGAGGATGCCGCAGGAAGGCAGCCCCGCCCGTCCCAGCCCCCCAGCCTGCTAAACGGCAGTCTAAGCGGCGGTCCTGAGACGGGCGGCTTGGAGGTGAACTCGGTTCTTTCCCAGGAGATGGTAGCAGGGCCACTCCTTCCCCCGCTGGAGGGCCGGGGGAGAATCCTTGTAAAGAAAGAACTGACATTTTCACCTCCGAGCCTCAAGAGGGCGCGGCTGGCAGTGTGCAACGCCAAGCAGCCTCGCCACTCTCGGCCCCCTCTGTCGCCAGCCCCCTGGCAGACGAGACCCCCGTGGAATGCTGGTCCTTCCCTGGTCTCCTCTGTAAGGGCGCGGAATTCGACCCCGCCCACACCTCGGGACACTCCCACGCCTCCCATGTCTGGGCCGGTCATTCTGCCTCGCTGCCCCATCGGGGGTACGCCTGTGGTTCGCATGACCCCGCTGGTACAGTTTCTGGAAGCCTGGCTAGCGCTTCCCAATCTGTCCAGCTGGCTCGCTCGCACCATCAGGTTCGGCTATGCGATTCAGTTTGCACGGTCTCCTCCCCGCTTTCGGGGAGTCCGCTATACCATGGTGGGTGGCAATGCCCCTGTCATGCGTGTGGAGGTCGCCACCCTACTGGCGAAGGGTGCGGTCGAGATCGTCCCTCCAGCCGAGGTGGCGGCTACCATCACTTCCGCTAGGGCTTTGTCCACAAGACAGGCCTATGCGTTGAAGTGGAACCTCTTCGTCACCTGGTGCTCTTCTCGCCGAACGAAATGCTCAATCGGGTCCGTGCTTTCCTTCCTCCAAGAAGGGTTGGAGCGAAGGCTGTCTCCCTCCACCCTGAAGGTCTATGTGGCCGCGATTTCGGCTCATCATGACCTGGTGGATTCAAAAACGGTAGGTCAGCACGACCTGGTCAGCAGGTTCCTTAGAGGGGCGAGGAGATTAAATCCTCCTCGTCCTCCTCAAATACCCTCTTGGGATCTTGCAGTGGTTTTATCTGCCCTGCAGAAAGCTCCCTTTGAGCCCCTGCAGTCTGTGGAGCTGAAGTTCCTTTCAATGAAAGTGGCGCTCTTGATTGCTCTGGCTTCCATCAAGAGGGTAGGGGACCTGCAGGCATTTGGATACCACCCCGGCCTGGATACGTGCCCAAGGTTCCCACCACTCCCTTCAGGGATCAGGTGGTGAACCTGCAAGCGCTGCCTGTGGAGGAGGCAGACCCAGCCTTGGCACTGCTCTGTCCAGTACGCGCCCTTCGCACTTACGTAGACTGGACGCAGTGTTTCAGGACCTCAGACCAGCTCTTTGTCTGTTACGGAGGGCAGCAGAAAGGGAAGGCTCTCTCCAAGCAGAGGTTGTCTCACTGGATAGTGGACGCCATTGTCCTGGCATATCAGGTTCAGGGCATGCCATGCCCCCTTGGGGTTAGAGCACACTTCACTAGGAGTGTTGCTTCCTCTTGGGCTTTAGCGCATGGCGCCTCGCTGACAGACATTTGTAGAGCTGCAGGCTGGGCGACACCCAACACATTCGCAAGATTTTATAATCTCCGAGTGGAGCCTGTGTCCGCTCGTGTACTTGCCCCAAGTGGCCAGTAACTGGACAGACTCAGGTGTCTTCGCTTGCTGCTCCATTCCACTCCACGGACTGGATGCGTGCGCATTTTCTCTCAGGTGAGCTTCCCAGTAAGCTCTGAGCTCCCCAAGCACTGCTGATGTCGACACCAGAGTGCATGCCCGCTTGGTCAGCCCTCGTGTTCGGCTAGGTGCCTCCGTGTGCATGGTTCCCCCGTTGGGCAACCCCCACATGTGTATTTCCACGGTAAGTCTCTCTGAGCACGTGTCTTCCCTTGGCAAGACACCCTTGCCACACCTGGGGTTGAAAAATCTTCCACTTGCGGCTGGATACCCCAGAGTGCTCCATATGCAGTCCCTACGGGGGTCATATGTGTATTCTTAAGTCCTCCCTTCGGGCAGGCATTGTGTTGCATTTCTCCACGTGGGATATGCTTCCCAGTGTACCTTGGTATCGGCGTTGAGCCTAGCCCCTCGTTCGTGCTAAGACTCGCGGCAGGGAGCCCTGGTCAGCGCAGGACGCTGGAAGACAGCCGTCGTGGCGAGATTGTATTGGGACCCCCATTTCGTCAGTAACTGACGTAACTCGTAGTGTACTGACTGAAAGGGAACGTCTCGGTTACATATGTAACCCTCGTTCCCTGAAGGAAGGGAACGGAGACGTTACGTCCCCATGTCACTTCCGCTGTACCGCTGGAACGGCCGGACGCTCATGCCTCAACTCTTCAGCAGGTAAACATAATGTGAGATTGCCACGCAACGGCCTTTATACCCATGCGGTGGGGCGGGGTTGCGTTATGCAAATTCCGCAGACCCATGGCATCTTCATGCCATTGGCTCGTTTTGTAGAGCTCAAAGGCGATTGGCTTCTAAGCGAAACCCCCATTTCGTCAGTAACTGACGTAACGGCTCCGTTCCCTTCCTTCAGGGAATGAGGGTTACATACGTAACCGAGACGTTATCCATGATCACATATCTAATGAATTTTGGATCACAGACAGATATTAATACCAGGTGAACACTAAAAACATGACGTCATAAGTTTTTTATTAGTCTTTTTATTTAAAATATCAAAAAATTCTTAAAAGAAGATCAATTTACTTGAGAAGCACTGCATAAGATATTAAAAGTATGTATCTTTAATACAAGCATATTAAGTCTCAATGCATTGGCAGATTTCTTCACTTGTTTTAAGTATGTACTTTCATAATGTAATGTTTTTATTAATTGCAAATTGATAGGATGGTGAAAAGAATAGAGCCATTGAATGTGAGTTTGTAGAAGTGAGTTTGTCTTAATGGCTATTTGTTTAGGGATAACATTATCAAATAGCCTATGTGCTGTCAGCAGAAAAAGAAAAGTCACTTCAGAGGATCAGCAATTTATTGCATTTTGATTTTCCCTTTTGGAATAAAGTGCACTGATGTTCATAATAAGACAATTGTGGAATGTGCATTAAGAAAGTAAACAGGGTCATTTTGAATTCTTGTTGACTTCACTGTGAATATTTTGCATCCCCTTAATGTCGGTGCTTAGGCCCCATTCACACAGCAAAAAAATCTTCTTAATGAGTACTTTTATCTTATTTAATTTTTCTGATAATATATATATAAAAACCCTTAAAGCTAAACTTACTTTACAAAAATTTCAAAACTTATTTTCACTGACTACATACAAAAAGTATAGTTTTTTCCCCTCTTTTTTTTTTTACTTGTTTATAGGTAGCGAACAGCCTTTAAATGCAAAATGTTAATGTAAATCAGAACCATAAAGCCACAAGAGCAGAGGTGGAAAAGTGTGCAACTTTTTAGGTTTGCATATTCTTGGGGATCGAATTAGAGATTATTTACATTCCATGATCATTTGTCTTCATCAGTGCTTCACAACGGAGGTGCTGTTGGCACTCTAAATGCTGGTACTTCTGAATGCTCCTACATGTTCAATAACCTGTACCCTCATATGACCTTGTGTGGTCTATTGCCACAACACTGAACAGACAACACTACAGATGAAGGGTGAGGTAGAAATTTCTTGGGACCGCTTTACTTCCTTCATAGCTACTTAATAGTGGAAAAACAATGACTTTTTATAGCCCACTCACAACAAACAGAGATTTGGGGGTGGAGTTCTCTATTTGTGTGTGGTGGAGAGGTTTGCAGACTGTTTTTGCTGAGTAGTGAGGGATGGTGTTAAGTCAAGCAGCTGGAAACAGAAAGAGTAAAGAAAAAGAGGGCAGGAGGAGGAGAAGAACGAAACAAGAGACGCAGAGAAAGGGGGATGATCGTATCCATATGGTGGAGCTTGTGTTCTTCACTTCCTGGACAGAGAGAGGGAGACAAAGAGAGAGGCTAGAGGAAGAGAGAGAGCTGGGAAGCCAACAAGGAGTGAGAGAAAAACAACTGGAAGCGTAGCACAGTAACCTAGATCATCTGAATCTGTAAGCATATGACCGGGAGAGAACTGTAGAGACCGATTCAAAGCATGTGACCATGATTTAGTTACAATGTGATTGTGAATGGGACAGGATGATTTATTCTGAAGATCACCGGGAGGGATAGAAAGGCAAAACGTAAGAGACTGAAAGTTCCTCAGGTTCATGCACCACCGATGACGTGAGGTCACTTAGAGGAATTCAGGTTAGTGTTTTCATTTTTTTCTGCTCTGTCTTCCTCCTCTGCCATCTGGAGCTGTAAAGCACTTTCTTCCATTTGCCGGGGGACCATCCGTTCCGATTTTACGTCTGCGTGACGACTCTCATGGTTTTAAATCATCTTTGTATATGGAGTCCAAATCTGGTTCTTACCCTAAAGCTTGTTGGCCAACCTCTGGCTGTAGTTAACTGTCCTTTACAGTAGTTTGCAGACATCAGCTGAAGTTCTCAGAGGGGTGTTGCCTTGCCCTTATAAGGCGAAACCGACCGAGTGGAAAAGTATTTGAATTTGTGGTGGTAATACCCCACTGCCTTTTCATGTCTGCGCGATCTGGAGCTGGTGCTTTTCTTCACTCTTGGTTCCTCTTTTTGGAAGCGTTTGCACTGAGGATGTTCGCTGCCAGACAATAAGGAGCTTTTGTCAGCAGGGTGGGCAGCATATGTATGGGTGCTCTGTCATGAGCTCTCACAAGTGGAGTCAGAACAACTCAAGAGAGGAGGAGGCCGGTCCTGGATCTGCCCTCTGGCCAAATATGCATCCTGCGTTTGCAATGCACATGCTCATGGAAGGGCAAACAGTGTAAACAAGAAGGCAGTTTGAGGCCGTAACACTGCTGGATCTGACTTTGCATGCTCAGCTTCTGACGGAGAGGGGATGATAGTGTGGACCCCCGGTTTTTGTATCACTGGAGATCCACAGCAACAGCATCTTTCATCTAACTTCATGAACTTCAACTGCTCAGATTCACACCTGTTTTTTTGGAAATTAGACTGTAGGACACTCTGCGAGAACACTTTTTTGAAAGCACCATGACAGCAGCGGCTTGGTACCATCGGGACATCAGCCGTGTGCAAGCCGAAGAGCTGCTGGCCCGTGCCGGGAGAGATGGCAGCTTCTTGGTGAGGGACAGCGAATCTGTGCCTGGAGCCTATGCCTTGTGTCTGCTGTAAGTACAACACCTTTATGCTGCAATACACTACACAACTTTTGTCTAGATTTGCAGTCTGACGAGTCAAAGTTGCCAAAAGTCAGATTTTGGGCCGTTGGAGTTGACAGAAAATCACGTAGTGGTAGGCACAGACTTAAATTTTTTTAGCTTCAGACTATAATTCAACCCAGTCTGAGGATATCAGACATGCTTTATATTTTGAGCTGATTTTAGAACACATATTGTTTTTATCTGTCACGCATTTCCTAGCAATTTGACGAATTTACCCAGAATGTGTTTGGCACCACACCCAGTTGTCTATCCGCAGCACTTCCGGGTGATGCACACTGACATTTTCACATAAATCGCAATAGTTACCAGGTATTGTCAAGAAGTCAATGAGCTATTGTAGCCCTTCTCTTTAGTTTGTGCATGTGAGATGGATTTTACAGCCATGTGTCTGCCTTCCCCATCAGGTTTAAGCAGAATTTTGGCAAGACTGTGACTTCGGCTACCTTTCAAATAATTTAGTGCTGTCTTTCTCAATGCATATGAGCTCCAGGAGACGAGACTTAGTCTACAGTAGCCCCTCTAGGCCCCACTTGGTCAGCTTTGTTCATGCCTCAGTTTTCCCTGTTTTCCTCCTGTCTCTGGCCTCTGTAGGAGGGAATAGGCTCCAGTGACCGCACTGCTCTCTCTCCACTGCGGCCCACAGCCAGACACATTCCTGAAGGCTGAGCCCTCCAGCTTCAGCTGCTCTCCCTACTTTCTGTCATTCTCTCTCATTTATTCTCCTTTTTGCTTGTTTTCTGGCTCTGGCTCATTCTTTCCCTGGCTCTCTATCTCATCTCTTACAGTTCACATACAAAACATCTACTCACACAGTCACATCTCACTTCCTCTCTGTGCTTTCTTCTCTTGTTTTAGATGACCTGTAAACAATGAGCTTTCTAATTGTGTCTTCATTGGGCTCAGTTGAATATGTGTGCCAGGTTCTGTGGCCAAATGCGAATGAGCACAAATACTGATTTATCTAACCTCTGATGGGCAGCGCAATATGATATTGTATGATATGACATACTGATGACCTCAGTGACCACATTAACAGGTTGAATTTTATTTTACTGTGGCCTTACATATGGTATTAATGAGGTTTTACCCTACTTTCAGAATTTATAATCCTGCCCCATGGTGGCCATGGAAAACATCAATGCAGTATGCACAATTTGTTTCATTAAGCCACACAATGACCCATTTATGTGTACCACACTATTTGTACCATAGCTGAATTTCTATCAGTGTGAACCATACCTTTAACACAAACACAAAACAATATATATTCAGAATAGCTTCATAACACTAAAAACCTATGTATGTGGTCAGAGATGAATAATTGCAGAAAATATTATCCTTAGTTTTATTTTTAAACTCTGCAGAAGATGTGGGTTAGTTAACCCCTCAAAATGAAAATTTGGTCATCATTTACTCACGCTCAGTGCTTTAAGTAAGCAGTACCACTTATTTTAATCTGTAGTGTACCCTCACTTTTTCTTGCGGCACTTCCCCGGCACTTCTCACATGTTTGCCGGTACTCTGACCGCCCACCAAAACATAGAATCAGGCATATATGTAAATTACAACTGTGGCATGTTGTAGCTATAGTTTCTAAATGTGTAGGTTGCTATTTTTCATAACAAATGCTATAGATAAAAAAAGAAATAAAATAGTTAACATTGGCCTAAGCATGGCAACGAGGAGCCATTAATGGTATTACCTGTAATTAAATCCTTATTGTAACAAATGCTATAGTTAACAATTACAAGAACTGTTACTTTTTCATAAGTAAGTTAGAATCAAGAGCTTTAAATTCTGGACCTTCTTGAATTATTGACTAAACAATTTGTTTTCCCTATGTGTCAAATGTGTTCTAATAATGACAGACAAAAACCTGGCTTTCAGATATGTCAGAGATGACAGGAAATTTTCTGTATAAGACTTTTTTTCTTCCGCTAAATTGAGAAGTTTTGCAGAATGTCTGAGTTATTCTCTTCTGTACAAGCTGTCGAAATCCTAAAAAGGACAAAAGCACTATAAATGTGGTCCATAGAAGGTCACTACATTTTGATAAACATGACAGAATGTTAATTTTTGGGTGAACTATGGCTTAAAGAATATTGTATTGTCTTTGATTCAACAGTCTGTCTGTTTTGTACATAGGTTCCAGCGACATGTTCATACATACCGAATCCTCCCTGATGCAGACGGATTATTGGCTGTACAGGTGAGAAGACAAAGGAGTCTGCTAATCATATCCTGTTAGGCAGGATTACCTTTTAATGAATTTTCAATTTCACATGCAAATTACTTGACATTCATTGTTACTTTCACTTCTTAAAAAAGAAAAAAAGAAGCAGTCTTGTCCGCTGTCTGAAGCATGCAGCTGCGTAGTTTCAAAATGACCTCAGTGGCACTTGCTGTCAATAAAATGTTTCGCACAGATTCCTCCTGCACCCACGCTTCAGATCCAGTGGGGAATGACAGGAATGGGTTTGTCTGTCTGTGTGGAGATTAAAATATGTGTGACATAATTGTTTCTGGGCATGCAGCAGTGCTGGATGCACTGTGGGTCTTTTTTTTTTTATTACTAATTCTTTATTATGCATGGATAAGGCATGTTGGTGTCTTTCATATAAAAACACTCTTCCAAAAGAGTTTGTAATTTTAAAGGTGACTTTAAAATGCCTGTTTCTTATCTAAAGCACAGAATTAATACAATAACAGTCATATTAAGTTGTTTTTTTTTTTATTCTCCCCCTCCCAGTGTCTGATTTCTTTTAATCGCTTTTCAAGAGCTGCACTCTTGGAAGGAAAACGTGCTGCTATATAGAGATTTTAGGGGAAATAATTGAACGTTTTTGCCAAAATGGTTTCATCGACCATACTCTGAAAGTACAAGCTTCTAAAAAAAGCCATTCAAAGAGCTGGTTATTTTATTTGTCATGATGCCTGATGGTTTAAGTATGTGTGTGTGCGCCCTTATTTGCACAGTGGGTAGCTGGCCAGTGGCTGTTTGTGGTATGTAGAGTTTGGCAGACACTAGAATGAGGGCATCATAATGTAATTGTATCTTTGGTCCATAAAGTGGAAAAACTTAAATGTTTTGGGAGTTACCCTACCTAGACCAACTTCTTGTTGTGGAAAACCTAGCAGTTCTGCATTTTCTGCCTTACTTTTTTAGTTTACTCAGGATATAGTGTCTCAAATTATTTTTTGCCATGCAAGTTTAATATGTCTGTCAGAATTCCAAATATTTGTAGTTTAATAAAAAGTTAGCCAGTTCTGAAATATAAATAAAAAAGTATACCATTTCAAATGTTTTCATGTGTTTGATGGTACGATTTTTCCTGTTACTCTTTTAATACACTAATGTTCTCTTAATCAGAATAGAATTGTGAAATTTTGTAATGCACATTTCAAATCCTTATGCTGTCCTGGTGTATATTTGATCTGTGAATCTGTTTGTGTTGGGTTGTGTGTGTTTTTGTTTCAGGCCACGCAGGGAGTGCAGGTAAACTGTTTCCGTACTCTTGGTGATTTAGTTGTGGGGTATCAACACCCACACAAAGGTCTGGTGGCCCCTTTGCTTTACCCTGTTATGCGTGAATCAGAGCCCAACGATGAGAGCTCAGGTAAGACGGGATAGGAAGCATAGTGAATTCCAGACAAAAATTTATTTTTAAATTGACATATAACAGAATCGTTTGATAAAGATGTTTGTTCAGAAGCACTTCAGTTCACTGAGTGCATACAATATCTTCCTACTTTAGCTTTTGGGTAAATGATGAGAGAATTTTCATTTTTGTGAGGAATCCTTTAACAACTCTCACTGCCTTATGCTCTGATGAAGGGACATTTAGTATGAAGACATTTAGTACACCATTATTAACTTATTATAAAAAAATATGTTTATTTATCTTTAATTACATAGTCTTATACAAACAACCGTGCAGTCAATAAAAAGATCAAAGTATCACAAACTAAATTATACTTCACAGTAATGGTTCTGGTTCATTTAGAATTCGACATAAACGAAAAATCACTAATTGAAGGAGTCAATAGTCCCTATTCACAGCAGCGCCATTTTTTATTATTAATGGGAATGAAAGCGAGATTGTTGCTGAATTCGGAACCGCATACTAGTGTACTACTCTTACCATACCTTTCTGTGGCAGAAATAGTAAGAGTAGCATGCTAGTATGCGGTTCTGAATTCAGCATGTGGCTGTATCCGAAATCACATACTTCCCTACAGTGGGCGAAAAACAGTATGTGACAAAAGAAGCATGTGCGAATTCACATACTCATAAAAGTGTAGGCGAAAAGTACCCGGATGAGCTTCTTCTTCCAGTGAGATTCTGAAGTGTGCATTCCATGATACTATCCCATGAGGCCATGGGAGAGGATTTATGAATGGGAGGGAAGGCTTTAGTGAAGTGACGTAACTAACGCTGGTAGGTCAAGTGATAATGACAACATGGCGAATGTAGTACGTCCAGATTACATTCATACTACACACATTCATATACATACTTTTTTAGCGGCCGTGAAGTAATTACTTATTCCAAATAAGTACATACTAAAAAGAGTGTGCAATTTCAGACGCAGCCTGCGACATACATCTCTTCAGTGGGTTGTACTGCTATTTAATGTGGTTAATTAATGTGCTATTAATGTTCTGCTGACGAAACACTGCAAAAATATATTTCCAAGAAATGTCAGTAGACAAAAAAAAACTCCAGACAACATGAGCTGTGGAAAATTATAAGTTGTCTAGGAGCTTCATACAGCTTTTTACAGCAGATGCCACTGAAAACACAGTAAGTCTTACCCTCACAGCCTCGCTTCCATACCTGTCATGGCGCTGCTCCGAATAAGGTCTATTGTGACCTCCAAAACCACGAGTTCGAGGCTGCTTTGTAGGCTAAATCCTTTTTGATAGGTTCATTAAAAAGAAGCTGTTCAAGACTCTTATTTTCTTGCGAATCGGACATCATGACCTACACTTTGTTGTTGTTGCAGAAAATACGGTAGTGTGCGTGTTATATTTGACAAAACTGCATAAGGAGTCCAGACTCTGGACTGACACAAAGTTTTCTCGACTAGATTTAAACTTATTGTTGAACTTTTTTTTTTTGACGCATTTGCGACCATTTCATCCGCAGCCCTGTTAACAATGTGTATATTATATTTTGTGTGAGGCCGCTGTGACACAGTTCTATCCACAGGGCACAGGCACAACATTTACATTTTTAAGCTTACATACAGGTGTCTTCTCATTGAAGATGGTGATGATGAGAAGCCAGGTTCAACATTTGCCACACCCCCAGCACGCGCAAAGTCCCCTACAGGCCACCCTCCAACTTCCAGTTCAGCAGCCACTCATTTACTTCTTCAGAGGCTTCAGGAGCTCAGCCCAAATAGGTACATTCATTCACACATGACCTATGGATCAATATCAAACTTTTGGATCACATCACACAACACTGTCTGTGCTCGTAAATGTGTGAAAGCACCATCACCATTTTTACAGCTCATTGTACCAATGTTTACCTCTGCAGTTTAGGCTGTGAGATCGTCCCATTACTAGATGAGTATCTGCATGGTAATGTGTGTAAGGACCTGGAGAATGTGAAAGGGGGTGCGTCAGGACTGCAACACTTTCAGTGTATCCTCAGCCGCGTATGCAACAGCCTGCACAGGTGCCGTTTCGCTAACATCATGTCCTTTCACACGCTGCAATTATTTGAAAGAAGAACATTTGAATAATGACTGGCACATGTCCTGGCAAAAAGTTTTCCCTGATTTGTTTATCACAGTGAGATTGACCAGACACTGTCTAGTTTGGAGACTTTGGCGAAAGTGTTTGATCATCCTAGCGGCCATCTCACCTTCCCCACAATGCAGGTACATCCCTTTGTGGTTTTACACAAACATAAGGCTAATATAGTAAGCTACTATTTTCAATCAATCCTTTATGTCTTTAGTTTAATACATTTGCTTCACATGCAACATTATTATAAAAGGATTGCACGCTGTGTGGCTGATATGGGAACCAGAACAACAAATTCAAACAGGAATGGGATCTTTACTGGTCTTTGCAAAGACAAACATTACTTTTCTAAGTGATCTGACTGACTTATTATCACTGGTGGATGTTTAGATGGGTTGAAAAAAAATCCTTAGACCAGTGGTTCTTGACATTTTTGATTCGAAGGCCCATCATTGTTTAATACAATATTCATTGATATTCATTCAGTATTTATTAATTCCTCTGATATTTATGCTGTAATTATAGTGGGGAGAACAAGTATTTGATACACTGCTGATTTTGCAGGTTTGCCCACTTACAAAGCATGCAGAGGTCTGTCATTTTTATCATAGGTACTCTTCAACTGTGAGTGACGGAATCTAAAACAAAAATCCAGAAAATCACATTGTATGATTTTTAAGTAATTAATTTGCATTTTATTGCATGACATAAGTATTTGATACATCAGAAAAGCAGAACTTAATATTTGGTACAGAAACCTTTGTTTGCAATTACAGAGATCATACGTTTCCTGTAGTTCTTGACCAGGTTTGCACACACTGCAGCAGGGATTTTGGCCCACTCCTCCATACAGACCTTCTCCAGATCCTTCAGGTTTCGGGGCTGTCGCTGGGCAATACGGACTTTCAGCTCCCTCCAAAGATTTTCTATTGGGTTCAGGTCTGGAGACTGGCTAGGCCACTCCAGGACCTTGAGATGCTTCTTACGGAGCCACTCCTTAGTTGCCCTGGCTGTGTGTTTCGGGTCGTTGTCATGCTGGAAGACCCAGCCACGACCCATCTTCAATGCTCTTACTGAGGGAAGGAGGTTGTTGGCCAAGATCTTGCGATACATGGCCCCATCCATCCTCCCCTCAATATGGTGCAGTCGTCCTGTCCCCTTTGCAGAAAAGCATCCCCAAAGAATGATGTTTCCACCTCCATGCTTCACGGTTGGGATGGTGTTCTTGGGGTTGTACTCATCCTTCTTCTTCCTCCAAACACGGCGAGTGGAGTTTAGACCAAAAAGCTTTATTTTTGTCTCATCAGACCACATGACCTTCTCCCATTCCTCCTCTGGATCATCCAGATGGTCATTGGCAAATTTCAGACGGGCCTGGACATGCGCTGGCTTGAGCAGGGGGACCTTGCGTGCGCTGCAGGATTTTAATCCATGACGGCGTAGTGTGTTACTAATGGTTTTCTTTGAGACTGTGGTCCCAGCTCTCTTCAGGTCATTGACCAGGTCCTGCCGTGTAGTTCTGGGCTGATCCCTCACCTTCCTCATGATCATTGATGCCCCACGAGGTGAGATCTTGCATGGTGCCCCAGACCGAGGGAGATTGACCGTAATCTTGAACTTCTTCCATTTTCTAATAATTGCGCCAACAGTTGTTGCCTTCTCACCAAGCTGCTTGCCTATTGTCCTGTAGCCCATCCCAGCCTTGTGCAGGTCTACAATTTTATCCCTGATGTCCTTACACAGCTCTCTGGTCTTGGCCATTGTGGAGAGGTTGGAGTCTGTTTGATTGAGTGTGTGGACAGGTGTCTTTTATACAGGTAATGAGTTCAAATAGGTGCAGTTAATACAGGTAATGAGTGGAGAACAGGAGGGCTTCTTAAAGAAAAACTAACAGGTCTGTGAGAGCCGGAATTCTTACTGGTTGGTAGGTGATCAAATACTTATGTCATGCAATAAAATGCAAATTAATTATTTAAAAATCATACAATGTGATTTTCTGGATTTTTGTTTTAGATTAGTCTCTCACAGTTGAAGTGTACCTATGATAAAAATTACAGACCTCTACATGCTTTGTAAGTAGGAAAACCTGCAAAATCGGCAGTGTATCAAATACTTGTTCTCCCCACTGTATTTAAGTTAAGTTGCTTGTTTTCAAACTTTTTATTAACAGAAACTGGGAGTGTTGATATATTAATTGACCACAAATAATTTTGTGTTTTGAGGAAAGACTACAATTTTTTTGTTCAGTTTACTGTACATTTTGATTGTATATTTTAGCATTTCAATAAAGTTATATAATAGTTATATAATATAATATAATATAATATATTGATAAATGTTAACCAATTGTGTTATTATTATTAATGTAAATTATTTTAAAGGCACAGTATGTTAGTTTCTCTGCTAGAGGTCGCTTATTCAAAAGCATAGCTTGATGACACCGTGAATGAGGGTGGAATCATGGGAGTTGTAGTCTTGACTCTTCACCTCCACAGCAGATGGAAAGGAATCCGGGCAGAAATCATGTTCATGAATGAGCGAATGTATTAAAGTTTTATTAACGTTATGGTGGTATGAAGCAGGACGCGCCGAGACCGCTTGGGAGCGAATGCTAAAGAGAGAGATCTGCGCGAAACACCGGTCTCTGAGCTTTTATTATGCTTATGCTGCAGTCGGCCGCTTCCGCTGTTTTCGTTGCATATGTGGGGTAACGCAGTGCTGTTTTACATGGTTAAAAAAATCATACTAAATATACATTTGAGTGTGTTGAAAGTTATGTTATAACATTACTCGGTGGCTGGTATGAGAGACTTGTTGCACTTTGCAGTAATCTAGATCGAATTATTAGAATATCAGGATGGCTAAATGACTTGCTAAATGACATGCAATTAATTTTAAAATATATTTTCTCTGATTATGCTATGTTAGCCACTTGACAAAATAGTGTTGTCTCTGAGGCATGGTAAAAACCTTACTCGCGATGAATCAAGTGATTCAAACAATAAGACTAACCGCGTTGCGCTGTATAACAATGATTCGTTTTCTGTTGATAAACGTATAAGTTGCTCGCCTGTCTAATAAAATACATACTATATTAAAGCGTTATTGGTGTTTCCATGGTTTCTAAGGAAATCAAGGGTAGCACGGATATAACGTCATTGACAGGTCCGTAACACTGGTTAAAATTGCTGATTTCTCTGGATTTAAACATTGTTGGAAACGTTTGGGATAAAGTAAACATGTCAACAAAATATATAACATTGTTCTAGTGGTTTTTGTATATTTTAATCTAAAAATCTTACATATTGTGCCTTTAAGTCATCCTGCATCCCCCTTGGAAATTTTCTGAGGCCCCCTAGTGGGCTCCGGCTCCCTGGTTGAGAACCAGTCCCTTAGACCCTATTAGGGATCAGAATATCATAGAACCTTGAGCTCTTTTGACTTGTGTCAGTAAACAGTGGTATAGCAACCACTCAGAACACGTTTGCAACCTCACAGCACACCTTGGCAACAGCATAGCAGCACCGTGCACAAACCACAGCACCCTAGAATTGTGTATAGGTGACTTCTGCGTGAGCTAGCAGTGCAAAAACAACAAAGTCTTCCAGGAAGCAAGTTTTGGGACCTTTTGCTCATATATTCCTGTTTTCTCATTAACTCTCTCTTCATTAGAATACAGGGAAGAGCCCTGAAGAAAACATGGATAATCTGCTTCACAAGCTCACTACCCTATGTAACCTGTTGTCTTCTCTGGAGAAGAGGGTAGAGACACATGAAATATAAAAACAGCATGCACGAACACACACAAACCACATACATGTAATCCTTCTGCATTTCTGTTTGTAATAATGATAACAATAGCATGTCTTTTTCAGGTTCTCAAAGCTTTGCAAGAAGCTGTAACCAATCACAACTTATCTTTGCAACCAGCCACTCCTCCTGAGGCAGTTACAGCTACCAAAAAGTTTGCCCGACCCAATCCCGTCCACAGCTTTCAGGTAGCCCAGTGTCTATCGTCTTCCTTGAAATGTTAATATTTTGATTATAAGAGTGTTTGCATTTATTTATGTGCATGTGTTTGCATGTCAAGGTCAAGGTGGTCAGGTATGGCAGGCAAACAGTGTCGGTAGACATAGATGCAGGAGTGCTGCTATTTGACAAGAAGTCTGGCTCATTTGGTGTGGAGACTGTCACACACGACAGGAGTGAGTTTACCTTGCCTTGAAAACATTACTTACTTTAGTCTCCATTATTATAATGCAAGGCTAGTAAATGCCATTTTGTTTTAGTCGTGCAGTTGGTAAAGTTTCAGAGAGGACCTGCCAAACTAAAGATGGTCGTTGACAGTCATCACAACCCGCCGAGAGAACTGGTGTTTGAGAGCATGAAGGTGAGGGGGAAAAGACTTGAATTGGCTTACCTTAAATGACCTAAATCTAAAAGTACTGATGTATCTTGACCAGAAACGTGAAGCCTTCTGTCGACTGCTGCAGCTTATGAAGGCTCCTCACTCTCAGCAGTCTGAGCTTGATGTCATCTCTGTGTTTGTGGGCACCTGGAATATGGGTATCAATATACAATATACAATTAGTCATAAAATATTATGGCCTCAACACCTGCAGCAAAATATTTTATTGTTGTATCTGTATTTTGCCTGCAGGGGACACTCCACCACCTGCTTCACTGCAGACTTGGGTTACTTGCTGTGGTCTGGGTCTCACCCCAGATGAGTCCATTGCCTCTCTGCCTCATGATATCTATGCAGTGGGCACTCAGGACAACCCGCAGGGCGAGAGAGAGTGGGTTGAACACATTAGAGCCACGCTTCGGAGTGCAACCAACATCGACTTCAAACAGGTCTAACATTATACAAATCAAGATCTTCATAGGCCAGAACACTGTGGTTCTTCTTTTTAAGTGATCACATATCTCTATTAATCATTTGATTACATTAAATTTGAGTGTTACAATGGTGAGAGGAGATTGTGAGTGTGTTTTGTGTATCTCCTGTAGGTGGCAGTACAGTCCCTTTGGAATATCAGACTGGCTGTGTTTGTGAAACCAGAGCATGAAGGACGCATCAGTCAAATAAACACCGCTAGTGTAAAAACTGGCCTAGGGAACACACTGGGTACAAATCTTCTTTATCAAACAAAAAACACACTCACTAACTAATTAACTCTCCTTTTCCTCTCTTTTGTCACCTCCTTTATATCCTATGTCTTGTAGCCAAGGAAAACAAACCAAGTGATAAATAAATAATCATCCTTATTATTATTTACGCTAGATTCATTTTTGTCTTGGTGGTTACAGGAAATAAGGGAGCAGTAGGAGTTTCTCTTCTCTTTAATGGCACCTCAATGGGCTTTGTGAACTGCCATCTGACTTCTGGTAGTGATAAAGCACTCAGGTATTCATACACATATATTTATATTACAAACTTTTTCAGGTGGCGGACCACTAACAGCCCAAATTTCATGTACATATTACCTTTAAGGATGGAATACAGTACACTATATGACTTTTAAAATCTGAACAGTTTTTAAAACACTAGGATATCATACACTTGCTGACTTTGTAAATGATTTCAGAGGAAAAAACTGGGCATCATACACTAAACAGCTGAGGATCACACAATCAGACATTAAGGTCATTCAGAACACAAACTTGCGGAGAAACATGCACCTTGTTGCTAGGTGACAAACGACAAATAAAAACAACAATTCTAAAATCAGCTCAAAATATTACACATAACACTTAAAGGGATAGTTCATCCAAGAATGAAAATACTGTCACTAATTACTCACCCTCATGTCGTTCCAAACCTAAGACTTTCGTTCATTTTCACAAATGAAGATCTTTTTGATGAAATCTGAAAGCCTTCTGTCTCTACATTGACAGCTACGCGCGTATCTGACACTTTGACACTTCTTACCGTTCATAAAGAGACTGTAAAACTAATCTATATGAATTGAGCAGTTTAGTCCAAATCTTCTGAAGAGACTTGATCGCTTTATATGATGAACAGATTGAATTTAGGCTTTTATTCACATATAAACACTGATCAGCAAACATAAACATAAGCTCAACGGAACCTGCTTGACGTGCAAGAACAAACCTCTTGCGGAAGCTCAAACGCGCTGCGTAACACGAGAATGAACCTCAGTGGTTCTTGCACGTCAAGCGAACTTGCTTGAGCTTCTGTTTACCACAACTGATGTAATTTGATGAACGTTTATATTTGAATAAAAGCCTAAATTCCATCTGTTCATCATATAAAGCAATCATGTCTCTTTAGAAAATTTGGACTAAACCGCTCAATTCATATGGATTAGTTTTACGATCTATGAACTTTTTGAAGTGTCAAAGTGGTAGTTACGTAGCTGCCAATGGAGAGACAGATTGCTCTCAGATTTAATAAAAAAGATCTTCATTTGTATTACGAAGATGAACGGAAGCCTTACGGATTTGGAATGATATGAGGTTGAGTAATTAATGACAGAATTTTCATTTTTGTGTGAATTAACCCTTTAAAATTGACCCTTGCAGACCACAGTTTGAGAACCACTGCATTAGCACTACCCTGCTTAAGTGTGAAACATCTGGGTCCAGTTGCACAAACAGCCATTATGTTAAGACTGTCTTAAGTACTAGTATGACCAACTAGCAGTTAGGGGCAATCAGTCTTACTTTTTAGCATCAAATTTGTCCAATCTCCGTTTTTATGTAACTGACTTATGAAATTATGACCGGTATTGAAGAAAAAAAGATAGATTTTTTAGAATTAATTTTTAAGACTAGTCTAAGCAGTTTATGTAACCGGATCCTGGATAATGTTGTGTTGTACGTACACCCGTTCAAAAGTTTGGGTTAGATTTTTTTTTGAAAGAAATTCTTTAATTAATACTTTTATTCAGCAAAGACACATTAAGTTGATCAAAAGTTACAGTAAAGACTTACATTGTCACTACAGATTTCCATTTCAAATAAATGCTGTTCTTTTGAACAATGTTCATCAAAGAATAAAAATTTTGTATCACTGTTTCCACAAAAAAACATGATAATAATAATAAATGTTTTCTTGAGCACCAAATTAGCACATTAGAATACTTTCTGAAGGATCATCTGATACTCAAAAAAAAAAAAGTTTTTGTTTATGAACAATATTACTGTTTTATTGTCGTTTTGATCAAATTAATTTAGCCTTGATAAGCATAGGAGACATTTTTTCAAAAACGTATTACTGACCCCAAGCTTTTGAACGATAGCTTAAGTGAGAGTGCCTATTTTGCATTGTTCCTTCTTCTTGTCTTAGGAGGAACCACAACTTCCAAGACATCCTCAGACTTTTGTCTCTTGGAGAAAAGCAGCTCAGCACTTTCGACATTAGCCTTCGTTTCAATCATCTCTTTTGGTGTGGAGACCTCAACTACCGTCTGGACCTGGATGCACTGGTTACACAGCTTATATCGGCTTTATTTCTGTGTAGATATTAGTCACTCCAGCTTTATTTGTTCCTGCTCACAGCTTTTTAATTACAGTTTTTAACGATCGCTATGACAATTCTTTCAATACTCTTAACAATTTTCCTAAACTCTTAACACACCAAAACACCTACAACACACAATTGCCAAAACGGTTAATTTCACGCTCAAAATCACACATTGTAAACTAAACTCCAACACTAATTTTCAAAATACAATAATACATTAACACAATACACTATGTCTGGCAAAACCCAAACACATGTTCTCTTCCAACAGGAACATTTAGTCAATCATAGCACAATGTCATAAAAACACCAACACTAGATGGAATTACAGAAACTGCATTATTTTATGTGTCAGGTCTGCCCTTATACAATAGACAGTATATTTTATTGATCATAGATTGTGTGTCTTTTGAAGCCTCTCCACATTTTTGTATTGTTGGGTTTAGTAAATGCATGCATTTTGTTTCTTTTGCTGCAGAAATTCAAAACAAAAAATAAATGACCCATCTCAGAGTAGCTTTATAGAATGCCCTTCAATTTTATTTCATTATCAGCAATCACCATGTTGACAATAGCAAGTTCCTGTTCTTCGTTTAGGAGCTTTCCTCTGCCCCCTGAGGGAGGTGTTAAATCCTTAGATAGACAAAATACAGTTATATATTAGACACCAGAGGCATAGAGTCGCTGTAATACATGGTGAAAGTATTTAACACTTTGCAGTAGGAGAAGCCCTTATACAATATCCTACCTGTTGGTTTCTCGAAAATTCTGGATAATGGATGCCACTGTGTCTCGCTGAGATTTGGCTGTACTCGTTCACCAGCCTCTCTGTATGATAGCCTGTGGTTTATGACATGGTCTATGATAGTAGCTCTTATATTCATCAGTTACCCCAAGTCTGGCCCTTCTTTGAGCACCACCATGCATTCTAACTCCTCAATCTCTACCTTGTCCTTGTCCAGGCATTCCTCTCCCTTGCCCTTGTCCCATTCCTCTCCCTTGCCCTTGTCCCAATACTCTCCCTTGTCCTAATCCTCTCCCTTGTCCTGGTACTCCTCTTCCTCTCCCTCATGCAGGCATTTTTCTTACTTTCTTTGTGTTGCTCTATATTGTTCCTTTTTCACAGAAGATCAGCCCAAAGAGGCCCTCTTTTACTGTATACCATATGGCCATGTGATTGAAAGAACATCAACACACAATTCCTAGATGGGAATCAGTTGTGATTTATATATTTGCAAACCTTCAATCAGCTGTTTCTCAGTAACAATGGAATAAAATACAGGGGATATATTTGTGTTTCAATTCACAATATAAACAGCTGTTTACCTTGACTTTAGCCTATAAGGTTAGGTTTAGAACATGATGTTATCTGTTCTGACATACAGTGTTAAAGCACTGGTAAATTTGGCAGTAAAAATGCATTGTTTTGGTCTTGGTTGAGCTTGTGTGTAAAAGAAGTTCAAGCATTTTAAATTTGTGTTACCTATATGCATTTTGTGTCAAAGCAACAATAAATGTGTTAATTGTATAGCCTACACAGACAGATGTTGTGCTAACTGTGTTAAGAGTTTAGGACATTTGTTAAAAGTATTGAAAAAAAGTGTCATAGCGATTGTAAAAAAAACTGTAACTGTGATCTATAGCCATTTAAACATTGCTCCAGGGAGACCCCATTGAGCGCATTGAATCATCTTAGTTCTGTGAATCCTTGTGCTCACTTATATCATATATTGAAGGTCACCTGTCCCTGACCGAGGCCTCTCTTTTGCAGGACATATTGAAGCATGTTTCAAAGCGAGAATTTGAGGAGCTGATGTGTGCAGACCAATTGACCAGAGAGCGACACAGAAGAAAGGCCTTTTTTAACTTTAGTAAGAACAGCATCTGCTCTTCCACTCCCATGGTCACCATACACATATGTCAATCAATAGATGAGGCTACACAGCAACATGTGGGCCAAAAAAAGCATTAACGGACACTTTATTTTGTTTTTGCTATCTCTGTTAAGAGGAGGAGAAGATTTTGTTTCCACCCACCTATCGGTATGAACGTGGTTCTAGAGACTGTTATCTGTGGCAGAAATACAAGTCCAGTGGGGTAAGACTTTCTATTTCATTTATTGTCGCTTCTGTTGATACTGAAATTACTCAAACATCAAATTTACACCCTAAATGATATGAATCAAATGGGTGATATGATTGGGATGATCATGTGTGACAATATAGGAGATTACAATTACTAATCTTGTTTTACATTATTTTGTTTTATTAAAACTATATAAACTTTCTTTAGGTGCAAGTCAATGGGCCCTCATGGTGTGATAGAGTTCTGTGGAAGTCCTACCCAGAGTGTCACATAACCTGTACCTCATATGGTATATTTTATTTCTTTCACTTCTTATTCTCAAGTGTTTGTCAAATCATATAAAAAAGGAATAATGTAGCAGCCATAATGTGTTGCAGTTGTTTAGTGCATTACAGTGTCTTAATACATAAAGTGGCTAGGCAAACTCCTTTGTTGGTTTGCACTTTAGTTTGCCTTGAGGGGAGAAACTAAAACATCAGACTGCTATTTTTGTAGCATTTTGGAATGAGATGTGTAGCTACCCTGCACAGTAAAGGTTTACTTTGGGTATGATTGTAGGTCTGTGGTCCACAATCAGAGTCATATCCTGTCTGTCTGTCTGCTCTAAACATGTGAATTCAGCCTCCTAAGCAAAGGCCTCAAACATATTATGCCAGTGTATATGATCACAGCCAACACTGACCAAATGCTTAGTATTTTATAGCTACCTCACATTAGTATTTTAATTAACTATTTAAATGGCAACATTCAACATGATGGGAATTAGATGTGCAATTCAGAAGATGGCTTGTATGCTTGCAGTCTCGTTACATAAAAATCTCCACATTACATAAGAAATCTCCACACCAATTGCAGCATTAAGAATTGGATGAATTTTGTAAACGTACCACAAAATGGGAAGTGTTGATAAGAACAGAGATGATAGAGTTAATTGAATAGGTAGGACTTTTTGGCATGCCCATTAAAATCTTAGGCCCTGTTTACACCTGGTATTAAGATGCGTTTTAGTCGATCAGTGGGCCACTGTCTTGCAGAGTTTAGCTCCAACTTGCCTGAACACACCAGCCTGGAAGTTTCTAGTATGCCTAATAAGACCTTGATTAGCTGGTGCAGGTTTGTTTAATTGGGGTTGGAGCTAAACTTTGCAGGACATTGGCCCTCCAGGAGCAGGATTGGTATACAGGGTCGTGCAGAGTTCCTCAGGGGCAGGGGCTCAATGTAAAAAAAGGGGCACCTATTACTACAGAGTAATTCCAATAGGACAATTACAATTGTATATATGTATCTGTTACAATGGTAGACATTGTAAGAAGATTGTGTGGTCACAATTATGAATATGGGACTACTGATATAAACTTCTTGTATATGTACATTAAGCAGAATAATTGCAACAAAAAGAAAAAAGTGGAGATAAGGTTATAAAGCATGATGGTCGTGGTGCCAGAATGCCAGTCAGTCAAGTCCAAAGCAAAACCCATAGTAATGCATTATAGCAGCGACGTCTCAAGTTCAGAAAACAGCGTTCACATCATCCAAACGAACTGAACTCTGACGCCAATCGTACTCGGGTGCACACTAAAAGTGCTCAGAAACTATTAGGACACTATTAGCACCAGCACTAAACACAATTAAAGTTATGCACGGTTTTCAAAGTAATCGGATCACTGTTCTTCTCACACACTACATGGCTGTCTGGAGTACCATTTAGTTGCTGTTGTGTGTAAATTACACAACGGATCAGCAAAAGGGGTATCACACATTACACAACATTTCAACAGGAAGAATCGCCTACAACTCTGTCTATAATCTACATTTCACAATAAACAACACTCAAGAAGTGATACAGGAAATAACGTAAGCATGAGACAGGAATCCTTAAGCGGGACTGGATATCTTCCTGTTAAAAATGGTAGCTGGCATGAAGATTGCGATCCAAGTTGTCTGTACGCTGATTTGCAAAAAGAAAAAAAGAGAATATGAAGGAGAGAATGGTAGCTAGCAGAAGCCATGCTTGCTGATGTTCTGTTGCAGGTCTATGACTCCTCCCCCTGAACTTTCCCTTGCCCTGTGTCTTGCTCTTGCATTGGATGAAGGTTGTCGCGGATGTAATTTCCAATCAAAATACATTTCACACTACAGGACTCTGAGTCGCAGACAGGTCCAGATATTTAGCATGCTAAATATCTCATCAGCATCGGCGACGGATTGGCACTTCTCTCAGATCGCGTCTTTGATAACACGCACTATATGCAATTGCCACTCATGTGAACAAGTACCGATTTGCCTCCTTTTAGGCATTCGTCTGCGATTTCCACAAAACTGCTGGCAGTGAAAATCAGGGCTAGTGTGTACCTGGCAAAACTGACCAATGTAGTAATAAAACAAATATTTAAATTTGATTGTTTGGTTCTGTTCATCAGGATGCACAGATGACATCTTCACTAGTGATCACTCTCCTGTTTTTGCAACTTTTGAAGTCGGTGTAATATCACAGTTTCCCAGAACAGGTATGGAGTCTTTTCAGCTTGTGTCTCTGAGAATGAAGTTTTTGACCTTTAAGTAATTTCATAACTCAAGGAGTTATATTAAGGGTTGCTGAACATGCATTTAATTAAGGAACCACCATTTCCCTTTACCACTGAACCAATTTTTTTCAAGGCTGGTTCATTTTAACAGCACCCACATGAGAAAGCCTTAAAACTAGCTTTCAGAAAACAAGGGTTAGTGGACCCAAAAAGTAAATTTCTGTCATTAGTTACTCACCCTTATGCCATTCCAAACCATCTTAGAAACACAAATAAAAATATTTTAATAAAACCTGAGAGTTCAGAACAAACCTCAGTGTAGGGGAGTGCGATATACATTGATGAGCCAAAACATTATGACCAGTTATAATATCACAGGTGAAGCGAATACCATTGATCAGCTCCCAGCAAGGCCACATATTAAAGACTGGGTAGGTTAGATGGTAAGAAAACAATCAGGTCTCGTAATCAACATGTTGGATACAAAAGAAATGGGCAGGAATAAAAATCTGAGCGACTTTGAAAAGGGCCAAATTGCTATGGCAAGGCGACTGGATCAGAGTATCTCTGAAACAGCAAGGCTTGTGTGTTGCTCCTGGTCAGCAGTGGTGAGAATTTGTCAACAGTGGTCCGAGGAGGGACAAACCAGGTGTTGGGAGCCCAAGGCTCATCGATGCACAAGGGCAACGAAGGCTATCCTGTCTGGTCCGAGCCAACATAAGTCTACTGTGGCACAAGTCACACAAAATTTTAATGATGGTTATGGGAGGAATCTGTCATAAAACAGTGCATCGCACTCTGCTGCGTATGGATCTGCGTATCAGTAGACCAATCAGAGTGCCTATAATGATCCCTGTCCTCTGTCGAAAGCAGTGGAAGAAGGTCGCCTGGGCTGACGAGTCCCTTTTTTTTTTAACATCACAAGGACAGCCAAGTATGTGTGTGCCATTTACCTGGGGAAGTGATGGCAGCACGATGCACTGTGGGACAATGAGTGTGTTGCTCTGGGCAATGATCTGCTAGGGAACCATGGGTCTGGCTATTCATGTAGATGTAAATTTAACATGTGCCACCTACCTAAACATTGCTGTAGACCAGGCACACCCCTTCATGACAATGGTGTTCCCTGGCAGAAGTGTCCTTTTTCAGCAGGATAATACACTGCACACATTTTTCAGGAATGGTCTGAGGAACATGATGAAGAGCAGGTGTTGCCCTGGCTTCCAAATTCCCCAGATCTCAATTCAATTAAGCATCTGTGGAATGTCCTTAATTAACAAGTTTGGATCTGCTGCTTGGTGCCAGAAACCACAAGACATCTTCGGGGGCCTTGTAGAGTCCATGCCTCGGCGGGTCTGAGCTGTTTTAGCAGCACGTGGAGGACCAACAACATATTAGGCCTTATGGTCATAATGTTTTGTCTCATCAGTGTATATCGTCTATGATAATATCGTGATTGTTGTTTTAACAGTGTGCGATCTGACATTATCGAATATGCCCCTCACTTTACAAAAACACATCTAGAGACTGCATGCATACACTACGTGATGTAGTCTAGCATGCACATTTAGAGTGCATGCTTGCACTGCGTGATTTAATCTATTAAAATGCATTTAAAATGCCCCCAATATTCAAGATAAGGGGGCAAAAATACCTCTTTGTCTTTTATATTTATATAATTTAATATAGTTAATCAATATCACACGAAGAGTAATTTTTTTTTCTCCAAATATCAGCATGATAACAAATGTGATATTGATTTTATACAACAGTTCAATTAACAAGTTAATATTAAGTGACTTACATTTTAGACACAATATTTCACCAATGTAAATAGTTCCAAACTAAGCCATAGGACTTATTTTGCGTCTCTGAGCAACACACGGCGGTGAATGAAGGAATCGTTTGAATGAATGATTCAATTACTCACTTATTAAGAAAATCAAATGTTTCGTTCCTGAGTGAATCGGTTGAAACTTAATGGGCCTTATTTTAATGATCTGAGCGCATGGCCTGAAGTGCATGGCACAGGTGCCCTTAGGGCGTCCCCGAATCCACTTTTGCTAGTTTAACGATGGAAAAAATGGTCAACGCGCCAGGCGTATGGTCCAAAAGGGTTGTACCTAGTCTCTTAATGAGTCATGGGTGTGTTTTGGGCGTAACGTGTAATAAACCAATCAGAGTCTCATCTCCCTTTCCCTTTAAAAGCTAGGTGCGCTAATAAGAGGAATCCTTTTATTTTTTATATTTAAAAATGTTTGTGTGTTGCTGCGTGTCCCTGTGTGTGTAATAAGCAGACTGTACGCACGTTGTGCACCCACCTATAGGCGCATATTACTAATGCGCCCTTTAAATAAGACAAAAAATACTGTGCTATTGACATTAGACCAGGTTTTTGTTGGTCAATGGCACAGTCGTTTTCAGGTGCCTCAAAATAGCAACGCGCCAACAATGCGCCTGAACACACCTCGTTTTCAGACCAGCACACCCATGGGCGAACAGATGGGCGCGAGAACATTTGCTATTTAAACAATGTGGCGCTGGACGTGAAAATGATAACTGCGTAGGGCTGAAACTACCAAAAAACACTTGCGTCGCACCTGGCGTCACATTGCGCAGGGTATATGATGGGGCCCAATGACTCACTCATTAACAGTGATTTGTTGCCACCTACTGGCGGTTTTAATTTCACATTTTTAAAAAAAAAAATCATTTCAAAATATCAATATTGAACGTTTTGTTTAAAATACATTATTTATGCATTTGTAACTGGTTAAATGCATGCATGTCCCCTCTGAGCTGCAATGAACACACTGTGTAAATACATCTAAATGCCATTTAAGATGCAGCTTCTGTATTTCCTCTGCATTCAAAGATGAATTTTGTTGATACTTATTTCATTTGATTTGACAGAATTTGACACAAAAGATGATGCATACATTTAATTGTTAAAAAATAAAGGTTTAAAAAGGTAAAAATCTATTTAAACTTATTGGAAAATATCATTTCTGTCACTGCTGCAAATTGAACCGCACAGAAAATGAAGAATATCAAAAACTTTAGGAGTCAGCTGTCCATGGCAGTCCTAAACCTGCTAAGGTAATAACACAATAAACACACTCAGCAAAATAGCATCTAATTATCGTTATCGAGAAAATCCCAGAAAATAGAGATATAATTTTTTGTCAATATTGCACACCCCTACCTCAGTGGTTCTCACACATCAAACAAGCATGTTTGAGCTTCCATTTACCATAAATTATGTGTTTGATGTACAGTATGTGCTTTGATCAGTGTTTATAGAATAAAAGCCTAAATTAAATCTTAATTAAATTCTTTTATGATCTCTTTATGAACCTTTTGACGCATAAAAGTTTTAGTGGAATGGACTTTAAATGGAGGGACAGAAATCATATCACATTTTATTAAAAATAACTTCATTTGTGTTTTGAAGATGAACAAAAGTCTTATGGCATTTGGAACACTTGAGGGTGAACAGAATTGTTTGGATTTTTGGGTGAACTATCCCTTTGACAAATACACATCAGCTATAAACAAGTATTTTTTTTAAATTGAGTATTTGTTTACCGTTTCACTTACCCCCGGTTTCACAGACAAGGCTTAAGCCTAGTCCCAGACTAAAATGCATGTTTGAGCTGTTTTAAAGGGTTAGTTCACCCAAAAATGAAAATTAGACCATGATTTACTCACCCTCAAGTCATCCTAGGTGTATATGACATTCTTCTTTCAGACGAATAAAATCTGAGTTATATTAAAAATGTCCTGGCTCTTCCAAGCTTTATAATGGCAGTGAGTTTTTGGGTCATTTTTGAAGTCCATAAAAGTGGATCTATCCATCATATAACTGCTTCACACGGCTCCGGGGGGTTAATAAAGGCCTTCTGAAGCGAAGTGGCGCATTTGTGTAAGAAAAATATCCATATTTAAAACTTTATAGACTAAAATAACTAGCTTCCGGCGGTCAGCGGTACGCAAGTCGACTTTACGGCGAAAGAGTATCCCCAGACGCGATGTATAGGAGCATCGCAAGCTTTGATGCCTCTCGCGGATAGTGCTGGGCAACAAACTCAAGCCCCTCTTCTCTTATATCGAAATAACGCTTGGAAGAGCCAGGACATTTTTAATATAACTCCGATTTTATTCGTTTGAAAGAAGAATGTCATATACACCTAGGATGACTTGAGGGTGAGTAAATCATGGGCTAATTTTCATTTTTGGGTGAACTAACCCTTTAACTGAAAGCAACTTGTACTGACATATCTTAATTTAAGTCAGTGCCATTGTTTTGTCTCAAGATGCACACCAGTAATGTTTTTTTTCTAAGGCATGTTTATAAAGGTTACTTAAATGTCCTAATTGATCTAAGGCCTAATCCTGGCTTAATCTAAGCCCTGTCTGTGAAAACAGGCCTTAGTGTAATAACCATGTCACAGTCCTTTTTTCTACATCTACATTCTACATCTCTGTGGATGTAGACTCAGGTTCAGAGAGAGCCAGCATTGAGCTGGAGGCGATTGAGGCCATAGTGAAAACGGCTAGCAAGGCCAAGTTTTTCATCGAGTTCCACTCCCGCTGTCTAGAAGGTATAAGGTATCTTTTGTGCAATAATCAATCAGACTAGTGATCATGCAGTGCTTTGTTGCACGTCTGTTTCCTTTTGAAATGTCAGGAGATCATGAAATAATTGTGACAGTTCTTTTTTTGTGCTTCTCCTTCTGTTTAGAGTCTCGCCGTTCTGCCGAGAATGACTCACAGTGCTGTGAGGTGCCAGGGTTTCTCAAACTCGGCTGGTCTTCAAAACAGTTTCCCAAGGTTGTGATAGAGATCATTTGGCTCAGTGTGATCATTTGAAGCTATGCCTAGTTTAATAAGGATTTGATACTTTTGGTTGGTAAACCAAATCGAATATCTCTTTTGCACCTCCTTTTTTCAGTTCCACCCAGTTCTCTCGGATTTAGAGCATCTCCGGGATCAGCACTTGCTGTTGTCTGTGAAGTCATGTGATGGATTTGAGTCATACGGTAAATGGTCAAGCTCATCATGTCTGTTTGAATGAAATATCTCTGAAACAGTGGTTTGGATTTTAGAAACCATTACCTCATAACAACTACATACCACATACTCTCATTTATGGTGAATTAAGGACACTTTGTTGAACTCCTTAATGCTGTTGAATCATTGTGGTCATATTGATTGTATATGTAATGAGAGTTATGCCATTACAGGCGAGTGCTGTGTGCCTCTTCGCTCGGTAACAGGGAAATCATCGGATCCATTTGAGACATGCTTGATTCACAGAGGAGAAGAGATGGGCTCTATTCGAGGACGAATCAGGGTCTATGTACCACCAGACCGCCGAAGGATCCGGGAAAGGGTCTATGGTGGGTTATCCACGCGGCCTTACAATATCTTTTCTTCAAATATGCCCTGGACACTTTTCCCCCTTAAATTTCTTCCTGTTTTAGTTCCTTCTCTGCTTTGGATCTGCTTTTACTTTTCTATCTACCATGGCTTCCTCTTTTGGCTCCCTGCTGCCTGATCTTGTCCAGATGCATCCTGACTTTTACTGAAATATTACTCTCAGCATGATGCACACTAAACACCCAGTGACTATGCCACAGACTTTTACAAAATGTAAACAGTTTGACATGAGCCATGTCTTCTGCACATTTCAGAGTGGCTCTGTATTGAGAAGGATGAGAAGGAACCTCGCCCTTCTTCCTGTGCATTCCCCACCCAGTGAGTTAGCCCTAAGCTAATAAATAGTGTTTATTTCATCTATGGTAAAGTATTTTTATTCACACACTTCCACTAGCCTTTTCCATTGGATGATTTGCACTTCATGTTCCCACTGTAGAGCACCATCAGCCTCGTATATGGCAGCTCCAAACAGCTACACCAATCCTGCGTACTTCATCTTTGAGGGGTTGCCTGTGTTGCAGAGAGTCGAAGAGATTCCCTCATCCAGCAAAGAATCACAATTAATAGGGGCCAAAGACACTGTGATACAGCTCCCTAGAGTGACTGGAGGTCACAGCCATGTCAAAAGGTCTGCTCGGAGATCCGACTTCACAGAGATTGAGATTCCTGGCTCCTTAGCACCCTATAAACCATCTTGTAAGACTCAAAATGAACTGTCGTTGACTGCGTCCTCTTATCAGCTTTTCCCAGGTCCAGATGTTCCTAATACATCCCCAAATCAAAGACACACCACTTCTTCACATCCATCTTTACAGTTGCAGTCCCATAAGAACAATATGACACAGGGTTCAGTATTGTCAGTCAAAAAACTCACAAACTCCTACATGAACCATTCTGTTTTTTCCCGGGACATACAGACGCCACTCAAAGAAAAAGTCAGAAAGGACTATCACAGGCTACATCAAGGCCGGCCCATGCCAATGCAAAATGGACCAAAGCTATACCCCTATGTGTCCACAAGGATTCCTGTCCATGAATCCTCAGTACCCTGGATTGTAGAGCAGCCAACTACAGCTTTAGGAGACAACTCACTTACAGCTCTCCAAATTGCTAAATCACTAAGTGAAGTGGATTTTCAGCCAGTAGACAGAAAGTACCAATTTCATGAAATGTCATCTCAGCAAAGGCATCATGGGTATGATTATGGTTTAGCAAATGAGAAAAACTACAGTTGGGAGAAAGAGGTAAGCTGTGTAGTTTTCAGTTATGGGTTATGTTGTTCAGTGAACTATGTAAATACGAACTTTAGGATTTGCTTTTGGCCTTTGCTTTGATAAATACAAAGGCAATGTGTGTCTGCAGGTGTCAGTCTTACATGGAGCCCCAGAAACAGTGCGGGAGCTGCTCAGCACTCTGGGTTTGCAGCGTTACACGCTGGACCTCAGCCGTAATGGCTGGGATGATCTTGATTACTTCAGGTGAGGTTGATGTGATGTGGCGAAAAATCTGAAATAGACTCACTGCCATGTGCTTTAGTTAATGACTCTACGCAGAAACGGTGCTTGGTGAACAAATACATTGCCAAAAGTGTGTTCTTTTCTCCTGCAGTGGTATTACTGAGGAGGAGCTGTGTGCAGCGGGTGTGTCTAACCCATCTCATCGACGAAGAATTTTGGAGAACCTTCCCAAGATCTGGGACTGAACACAAAGAGCCTGAGAGACTATCAGGTGTCAGACTATAAATGACAAGCTCAATATTTGCATTCCTAATACATATTTTTTTATTCTCCTTTGTAATTTCAAAGGTTTAAATTCCATTCATAATAAAGCTTATCACACCAAGTGTTCATTCTGTCCCTGTGGTCCTAAACATACTGTGTGGAATAAACTACAGTACAATATATTCTAACAATCCAAACAAATCATATCTATCACTAAAACACAGGCTCTTTAATTGTTTATTCTATGCCGAGCGTCTTGATACTCATACGTAGATACTGTGTATATAATAGCAAAGTCATCCTTGTCTTATCTAAGCATTAGCTGTGAAATGTTATGTTGTGGTTCAGTACCTTGTCTGGTGACTGTATCACAGCTTGTCTATATCCCTGTTTTGAGCCTAGATACTGTATTTATTCATAAGAGACCCCAATCTATATACTACCTTTTAAAAGTGCATAAACCATCTGTTTGCTAAAGGAGTCAGCTGGTCCTTTCAAGAGGAATGCCTATTTTACTGTTTACCCCAGGAATTTAATTGCTGTTCACCCCTTTACTTAAGGAGATAAGCTCATGGAGGTTTAATGTTAACTTGAACAAACATAATGATTTCCAGTGTAGTCTAACAACTGTAAATATTACCTGCAAAATCAGGTAATCAACTGTTCACATTTTTTTATGAACATTTAAGGTGTAACCTGATTTTCCACAGAGATTTAATACAGACTGTAAAATTCAGTGTAAATGTCATTTTATTTGCTTTTTATTCTTATCAAACTATAAAACTATCAAGGCCAACTAGCTACACTCTAATTTATGATGTTATATTAATGTTAAATGAATTCTCCCACCTACATAGCCCTATAATCCTCTTTTTACTCAAGTAGTGCTTTATACTTGCATTTGTATATTTGTAATTTGGTAAATTATGTAATATTATGTTTGGATTGATGGTTGTATAAAGTCACAGAAAGAGAGTGATTAAAGGTTTTTTTTAAATTTTTTAAGTCAAATTTTACTATTCAGTGTCAATATTTGATCATCTTTAAACTTGAACAAATATGGCACAGAAGGTTGTTTGTACAGAAACAGGATCTTTGAAGACTATGCTTGCGTTGGGATAGGGTTGACTCTCAGACATCAAAAACAATGAGTTTGGAAATGTTTGTAATGACATCAACATGTGCTAAAAATGTCAAGAGACATGGCTTGCAAGCATAACTGCAGGAATCGCAAAGATGGATACAGAGAGAGAGAGAGAGAGAGAGAGAGAAAGAGTTGGATAAAGTTCAGCATGAATTCACATCCTTGTGTGCTCTCCCAACGTGATCTCATGAGAATACGTGTCTATTTTTACATAAAGTGTGGTTCTACAACACGTACATTTACTTACGTTTTCATACACACTATAACGTACAATATTGACGTATTTGACAGCATTAAAACGTAAATTACTTACATATCCGTGTGAATGTGTAGCAGTTCCCATGTATGAATATTAAAATCGTGGAATTAATGTTTTGATTCTATTGTATTTAATTGTCATATCAATCACGTTTTCAGTTGCATTTATTAAATGCAGTTTACTCGTCTACTTACTGTAATATTTCTCCTATGCAGTGACAATACAATCATAAAATACACCAAAACACAACAGAAATTCACAAAAGACATCAATTTTATTTGTTTGGTGTAATCCAAATCTTTAGAATCCATATGTCTGCGAGGAACAGATCCAAATTTAGCCCTTTATCCAGCGATCTTCATCTCCATTCTAAGCACAGTGTTGCCAGATTGGGTCGACGATTTCCAGCCCAAAAGCTCACCAAAACGACTCGGTTACTAACGTAACCTCGGTTCCCTGAGAGAAGGGAACGAGTATTGCGTAGCTAGCTACGCTATATGGGAAAACTCCTTTTCTCGAGAATATGAAGCCAAAAATTAACCTTATAATTTTTTATATAATGTAAAACGCAGTGCAGCTGCACAGCAGACCCAGGCAGAGCGTACTAGCGCGCTGATTGGCTGTGCTGCGGCAACTGCACGAACCTATGGCGAGGCGGCTGAGGCGTGCACCAATCGGGTCATTTTGCGCCCAAAAGCACGTCAAACACCGCCTAAATTTGCATATCTCAGCTATAAAAGCCCATGTTACGCCATAGGATTCAGGTTAAATCGACTGAAGCGATCCCCTGATCTAAGCACAATAGCACGGCGGGTTACGCAATACTCGTTCCCTTCTCTCAGGCAACCAAGGTTACGTTAGTAACCGAGTCGTTCCCTTTCGAGAGTACTCTCGTATTGCGTAGCTAGCTACGTTATATGGGAACCCAATGTAAAACACTGTGCGTGCTTTGAAAACTTTGTCCCATAATATGGCCTGGGGAGAGAGCCCGAGGCTCGTAAAGGAGAAAAAGTATGAGACCCAAAAAGAGGCCAACAATAGTGAGCCTCATATAAGGGTATATATAGGAAAGAATATTCCTATGTAATAATAGCCATATAAGAACTAGACCAGACAAGTCGGGCTTAATTAATATTGAAATGTGTATACATTTGTTATATGGGATTTTGACAAACTAGACCGGACAGAGTCGGGCCGTATAGTATGTAATGTGATGAACATTCGCTTGTGTTACACATAGCTTATTATGGGTTGAGATAAAACCCCAGACCAGAAAGAAATTCGGGCCATAAAGTATTGCAAATGTAAACATTTGTTTATATGGGGTATAGATAAAAACTAGACCGGACAGAGTCGGGCCTATAGTTATTGCAAATGTGTTATACACTCACCTAAAGGATTATTAGGAACACCATACTAATACTGTGTTTGACCCCCTTTCGCCTTCAGAACTGCCTTAATTCTACGTGGCATTGATTCAACAAGGTGCTGAAAGCATTCTTTAGAAATGTTGGCCCATATTGATAGGATAGCATCTTGCAGTTGATGGAGATTTGTGGGATGCACATCCAGGGCACGAAGCTCCCGTTCCACCACATCCCAAAGATGCTCTATTGGGTTGAGATCTGGTGACTGTGGGGGCCATTTTAGTACAGTGAACTCATTGTCATGTTCAAGAAACCAATTTGAAATGATTCGAGCTTTGTGACATGGTGCATTATCCTGCTGGAAGAAGCCATCAGAGGATGGGTACATGGTGGCGATAAAGGGATGGACATGGTCAGAAACAATGCTCAGGTAGGCCGTGGCATTTAAACGATGCCCAATTGGCACTAAGGGGCCTAAAGTGTGCCAAGAAAACATCCCCCACACCATTACACCACCACCACCAGCCTGCACAGTGGTAACAAGGCATGATGGATCCATGTTCTCATTCTGTTTACGCCAAATTCTGACTCTACCATCTGAATGTCTCAACAGAAATCGAGACTCATCAGACCAGGCAACATTTTTCCAGTCTTCAACTGTCCAATTTTGGTGAGCTCGTGCAAATTGTAGCCTCTTTTTCCTATTTGTAGTGGAGATGAGTGGTACCCGGTGGGGTCTTCTGCTGTTGTAGCCCATCCGCCTCAAGGTTGTGCGTGTTGTGGCTTCACAAATGCTTTGCTGCGTACCTCGGTTGTAACGAGTGGTTATTTCAGTCAAAGTTGCTCTTCTATCAGCTTGAATCAGTCGGCCCATTCTCCTCTGACCTCTAGCATCAACAAGGCATTTTCGCCCACAGGACTGCCGCATACTGGATGTTTTTCCCTTTTCACACCATTCTTTGTAAACTCTAGAAATGGTTGTGCGTGAAAATCCCAGTAACTGAGCAGATTGTGAAATACTCAGACCGGCCCGTCTGGCACCAACAACCATGCCACGCTCAAAATTGCTTAAATCACCTTTCTTTCCCATTCTGACATTCAGTTTGGAGTTCAGGAGATTGTCTTGAACAGGACCACACCCCTAAATGCATTGAAGCAACTGCCATGTGATTGGTTGATTAGATAATTGCATTAATGAGAAATTGAACAGGTGTTCCTAATAATCCTTTAGGTGAGTGTACATTCGTTTATATGGAAAGAATCCTAGCTTGCAAAGCAGGGACCTCCAAGTTATAGAATCTAATAAATGTGGACGGAGAGGCCCAGCCTGCCGCCGCACAGATATCTTCAAGTGGTATTCCACTGGACCAGGCCCATGACGAGGCCATGCCCCTAGTGGAATGAGCTCTGATGCCTATAGGGCAGCAGAGGCCTTTTGACTCATAAGCCAGCGAGATAGCATCTACTATCCATCGTGACAATCTCTGCTTCGTGACTGCGCACCCTCTGGTGCGGCCACCAAAGCAAACGAAGAGCTGTTCCGACTGTCTAGAAGTGGCGGAACGCTCTAAATAAAACCTTAGGGCCCTAACTGGGCAGAGCAGATTCGCGTCTTTTTCGTCTTGAGACGAGGGAAGAGCTGATAGCGAAATAACCTGTGCTCTACACGAAGTGGAGAGCACTTTGGGTATATAACCATGTCTTGGCTTGAGGACGACTGTGGAGTCGTTAGGCCCAAACTCGAGACAGGAAGCGCTCATAGAGAGTGCATGTAAATCGCCAACTCGCTTGACTGAAGCTAGTGCCAGCAAGAAAGCAGTTTTTAGCGAAAGGTGCTTCAAGCTCACAGACTGAAGCGGTTTGAATGGGGAACCTTTCATGGCCTCTAAGACCGTGGAAAGGTCCCATATAGGAACCGAAGGGGGTCGAGGCGGGTTAAGCCTCCTAGCCCCTCTGAGGAAGCGCACGATGAGGTCGCTTCTCCCCAGTGACTGTCCGGCCACGTGAGCGTGAGACGCTGCTATGCCCGCCACATATACTTTGAGCGTGGAGGGGGAACGACCCGCGTCCATCAGCTCTTGAAGGAAGGAGAGCACTTCTGCCACTTCACACGAGTGTGGGTCCAGGTTCCATTCTGTACACCAGCCTGAGAACACTGACCATTTCAGCGCGTAAAGCCGCCTGGTTGAGGGCGCTCTAGCTTCAGAAATAGTATTCAGCACCCTTTTAGGGAGGTTCCCGGGTATCCGCTGATGGGCCACACATGAAGGCACCACAAGTCGGGGCGGGGATGCCAGAGCTTCCCCTTCGCCTGCGCGAGGAGGTCTCTCCTCAGCGGTATAGGCCATGAGGCTGTGTCCAGCAGTTGAATCAGCTCGGAGAACCATAGCTGGTTCTTCCATAGCGGGGCTATTAAAAGCATTGTGCACTTGTTCTCCCTGATCCATTTGTTGACCTGAGGTAACATCGCAATCGGAGGGAAAGCATACAGCGGGCGGCTGGGCCAGTCGTGGGCCAGCGCATCCCTGTGCTTGGAGAAGAATGTTGGGCAATGAGCATTGTCTTCTGAGGCGAAAAGATCGATCTCCGCTTTGCCGAAGATGCTCCAAATCAGCTGAACCGTCTGTGGGTGAAGAGACCATTCCCCTGGGGGAATGTTGCCTCTGGATAGCATATCCGGACCCCGGTTCAGAATGCCTGGCACATGCGCTGCCCTTAGCGAGCGCAGGTTGCGCTGAGTCCATAAAAGGAGATGTTTCGCCATGGTGTGCAGGTTGTTTGAGTCCACCCTGGCGATTTATATAGGATACCACCGACATATTGTCTGTTCGGACCAGGACGTGGTGATCCTTTATGTATGGGAGGAAAGCTTTTAGCAATAGATCGACCCCTTTCATCTCTAGACAGTTTATGGGCAGCCGTTTCTCCGAGTCTGACCAAAGACCGGAGACGGGCCTGCCGTTGTGTAGGGCGCCCCAACCTAGGTTGGACGCATCTGTCGAGATCACTTTCCATTTCGAGACCGTGCCCATACTCACACCCGACTGGTACCAGTCGGTTGCTTTCCAAGGAGCCAGGGCTTTGATACAGCCGTGGTTCACTTAGATGCGTAACTGGCCCGATCGCCACGTGCGGGCTGGAGCGTGAGGTTTTAACCAGCGTTGGAGGGGGTGCATGTATAATAGACCCAGTTTGAGCACTGCTGATGCTGAGGCCATAAGACCTAACATCCTTTGAAAACGTTTGAGAGGAATGTAAGAGCCAGCTTTGAATGACGCTGCTAGGCGCTGGATGGTGAGCGCGCGCTGTGACGTAAGCCGCGCTCTCATCTGTATTGAGTCTATAACTGTTCCCAGAAAAGCAACGTTTTGGGTGGGAGACAGCGCGCTCTTGGCAGTGTTGATCCTGAGACCCAGACATTCTAGATAGCTGAGTAGCCAGGCCCTGTGGGTTATCAACTGCCTGCCAGGCCTCGGCCCATATAGCAAGGGGTTGAATTTGGTTTGGGGACGGGCCACTGTGTAACAGGGACCCGTTTGGCCGGCTGGTTTGTGACACTGTGGGGACAGCGCTTATGTGTGGCGGCGCGAGGATAAGATAAAGGATATGACACGCCGGATGGCGCAGCTGGAACAGCGAGGGGCTGAAGGCGGAGTCCAGAGAAGGAATCCGACATCCTTAGAGCTGCAGAGCAGGAGCTGGTTCCGCTGGAGGCTTGTCAACAGCGGTGAATTCACAGTTCTGTAGATCAGCGAAGGGTGAGTTCGCTGACGGAGATTAAATCTGAATCCTATGGAGTAACATGGGTTTTTATAGCTTAGATATGCAAATTTAGGCGGTGTTTGACGTGCTTTTGGGCGCGAAGCGACCCGATTGGTGCACGCCTCAGCCGCCTCGCGTGCTACTACGCTCTGCCTGGGTCTGCTGTGCAACTGCACTGCGTTTTACATTATATAAAATTATAAGGATAATTTTTGGCTTTATATTCTCGAGAAAAGGAGTTTTCCTTTTCCTTCCTGAGAGTACTCTCGAAAGGGAACCTGCCCACTCCAAGAAAAAACCGCCCAAAACTTTAACTGCCAAAATAATGTGATATAATTTTATTGCCATACCAATCAAGGTTGATAAGTACCATTTTTATCTCCTTAAAACATAATGTTGATGGAAAAAAAAAAAACAATTTCCCAGGAAAACGGATCAAATATGACTAAAATGTCCAGGTGGAAACGTGCATCATTTTCATTGTCAACAGTAAGAAGCCAATTTAAATGCAAAAAGTGCCCAATATAAGAGATCGGAAAAAGCAACGTAATTAACCAGCTTTTCACACACGTTAATGCACACACCACTGCCAAAATGTGTCATTCATTAATACTGTACAATAATCCGCCAACAAAAAATAACAACAATGCGCTTACCTTTGACAAAACTACAGTACGTCTTCCGTGAAATACATATAACATAACGCACTTAGCACAGTCAAAACTGATTAATTAGTGATTCAAACCTCTTTCAGCAGCTCTCGTGGTTGCTAGTTGCAGATGTCCTGAGTGTGTATATGACGGGGAGTCATGGTTATATTTATAAATAGTCTTCGAGTCACAGGTGTAATCCACGTTTGAAAGTTGGATCACTCTCCCACTCTTTACTGTAGATACAACTTACTGTATATTTATGCCACTTTGGTATAGCGATCACTTGAATATACAGCTACGAGTTATCCCGCTAAAAACCTGGCTGTCAATCATGAATGAACGCTTCTGCCTGCAGATCGCTGATTGGCTGAAAGTGCGTGCTCGTCGGCGACTTCAACACCTACGCCAGCTGACTCTTCCTGGGCCTGTGTGTGTCATGATGAACGTTGATCCTGGAGTGCCACTCTCTTGCAGAGTTTAGCTCCAACCCTAATCAAACACACCTGAAGCTAATCAAGGTCTTCAGGATTACTAAAGTTACAGGCAGGTGAGTGTTTTTTTCAGGGTTGGAGCTAAACTCTGCAAGAGAGTAGCCCTCCAGGATCAACCCACCCCTGAATTAGACTATACAATTTAGATTTTTGAAAACCGCCGAACTGACCCCAAACCAGCCCATTTTTACATTTGCACAATCAAATTCAAAACTGCCCAATCTGCCAACACTGTCTAAGCAGCGACCGTGTAAACGTCAAAACCCGCGCTTGACTTATGAATTAAAATTTTTTAAAAATCGCGCACTCAAGAAGCGTTACGACATGTTTTACGGCAATGATATCGAATGCTCATTGGCTCTCGCCTGCTTCGTCACAGATTGCGACATGTCGTGTTTTAATAAATCGATGTACACTTGAAATGGGAAATGTGCGCCTTCACGGAAAGAAGCCGGATTAACATTTTCATGGATTAATAATTTAAATTCTGCTCTGTACCTCATACAAAACTATACTACCAGAGAGAAATGGGACTGCAACACATCGTCAGCTGAACTACTTTTGGTAGAGCTTTTGACATTTTCGCAAAAAATTATTGCGATTACACTTCCCAGCAAGCAATTTTGCGTCTAAAAGACGTCTAATAACCGTCAAAACACAGCCCAGACGTCTAGGCTAAAACAAGGCTAAATTTGGCCTGTCAGTGAAAATCTAATAGACGTCTAACCATAGCCCAAGAATAGACTAGTCATCAAATAGACAGTAATGAATGACTACATATATACGTCTAATAGACAACAAAATGATGGCTAAAGGATTCTTTTCACTCAAATATAACAGGCTCTCATAAATGACAATCCATCCAAACAAATTAAATATAAAGGTTTTATTTAGAAAAAGAACATTAACAACATACACAACTTAAGATAATACAAAAAGATCAAAACATAAAAATGACAAAATAAAATATTAAAAATACAATTAAATATAAAGATTATGGTAAAAAAAAATATGGAACATTAACAACGTAAGATAAAAATATAAAGAATGACAAAATAAAAAGTTAAAAGTTAACTTAAGTTAAAAAAAGGTTAACCCTTTTGTTGGTTTATAAAACAACATGATTAATTGTTGGCTTTATTTCCATTGTTTAAAATGCCCCTCAATTGCATTCCTTAACTCAAATTCTGTTGCCGCTGGGAAGTTGGTCATCACGGCATCTGCCAAATAAGAAAAAAAAAAAATTGCACAAGAAAAGCATTGTTGACATCATAATTTTTTACTTTATTTACAGAAATTGTGACAAAGTCATTCTCTTTTGCTTGGATGCACACTAGAGCTGGGCAATATAGAGTTTTTAAGATATATGTATGTGACATGTTTAAAGAGATAGTTCACCCAAAAATGAAAATTCTGTCATTTACTCACCCTCAAGTTGTTCCAAACCTGTATGGGTTTCTTTTTTCTGTTGAACACACAAGAAAACAGATATTTTGAAGAATGTTGGTAACCAGACATTTGATGGTAGCCATTGACTTTCATAGTAGGAAAATAAATACTATGGAAGTCAATGGAGTCCATAAACTGTTTGATTACCCACATTCTTCAAAATATCTTCTTTTGTGTTCAACAGACGAAAGAAACAACTTTGGAACAACTTGAGGGTGAGTAAACGATGACAGAATTTACATTTTTGGGTGAACTCTCTCTTTAAACATGTCACATGTTTTAGCCACCATGTTGCATTAGAACAACGAGATAGACAATTGGGAAAGCTGATTTTATTCCTTTGTGTGTGCTGTGAATGTAAGTGTTCTGTATATTCATTGTTGTGCTTTGTTGACTGATTGCTGGATAATTTGCAATAAACCTATTGTCTTTAAATCCAAGAAAGTGGATCACATCACTCCGGTTCTGAGGTTTTTACACTGGCTTCCTGTCTGTCAAAGAATTGATTTCAAAATACTACTGCTGGCTTTTAAAGCATTGAATGGTTTGGGGCCAAAGTAAATGTCTGATCTTCTGCTGCATTATGAACCATCCAGACCTCTCAGGGCGTCTGGGACAGGTCTGCTTTCTGTCCCCAGAGTCAAAACTAAACATGGAGAAGCAGAATTCAGTTTTTATGCACAATATATCTGGAACAAACTCACAGAAAACTGCAGTTCTGCTGCAACTCTTAATTCTTTTAAATCAAGGTTAAAGACTTTACTGTTTGCCGCTTCCTTTTATTAATTGGAAAGGAATAATGATACATTTCTTACACTGCACTGTAACTTTTACTTTCACTGTTTTATCATGTTTTTATTTTCTATTGAACTATTTTAAAGTGTTTTTAAATGTCTTCTTATATTGTCTTTTTATATTACCCTATGTTGCTTTTATGTTTTATGTAAAGCACTTTGAATTGGCTTGTTGAAATGTGCTATACAAATAAATTTGCCTTGCCAAGTCAAAAACTCATATTTTCATAACATAATGATATAAAGAGTAAAAGGATATTTGTGGCTTTCATAACAAATTATAATAGGTTGCACGTTTCATGTTTATCCCCTTGAATTCAGATATTTAGAGTTTAAGGGCACACAGAGGTTACAGTGCATGTAGCATGTTAAGCTAACCACAACATGGCTTATTCTACACTGTTACTCGCTAAAATTTCCTACAAATGATAACAAATAATGTAGATATATAATGAACACATGTCGAAAACACAGATACTTACAAGGTCAAAGAATGTCCTTTAACGTTTGCTGTTGCCCGTTGTTGTTCTCCTCGTGTAAAACAAATTCAAAACGGCAGAAATGTTTATCGCGAGATCTGGTAACAGTGATCTCTACTAACTTTCAAGACTCGCGTTGCCAGTAGTACAGGCTACAGTTGCCATCTAGCGGTTGAGAATTGTAATTGCATTTTTATTTAACTTAAAATGTAAGTCAAATAATATCGTAGAATGTGTATGAATGTTATGCGTTACAGCAAAGCTAATGCTAATTCAAATGTTTAAATGTTTACAAATGGGTGGGCTAAAAGCAGACTACACGTAGCCCGTCCAATGCAGACCTAAATCGTGGCTACAGATAGACCATGTCATGAAATGACACATCTTGTAGATATTATTGACATTGCGAACATGATGGCATATCAACCATCTCATGCGCTACCTGGCCAAAAACTACATTGAATCCGTTTTGACTTTTGACTATAAGTTGGCTACAAATAGCCGGTCTTATAGAAGCTAAATCGTGGCTACGCACAGACTACGCATAGAACATGTGAAAGAAATGAAACCAAACACCTTGTAATCACTGTTCACTTTGCTTACATGATGGAATATCATCTCGCAAGTTATTTTGGCAAAAACGACATGTAACCAAATTCAAGGTTATTTTGGCTAAAAGTGGGTTACTCATAGCCGGACTATATCGGGTCTATAGCTAACCGAGACGGTGAAATGACGGCAATTGCTTGCTGGGTTGTCTGTCCGTTATGCTTTTATTTATAACAGTACATAGTTTTGAGAAATTGTTATGGGTAGGTTTAGGGGTAGGTGTAGGAATAGCGGCTCAAAATATCGTTTTAATGCTATATTGTTACTAAAATTGACATTTTCCTACACATTTCTGTCCATTACGTTTTATTCTTTTAATATTCTGCATAAAATGGGTATAGGTTAGGGGATCTTACATTTATCTGTAAAATGGTAAAAAGGAAATTATACAGATATCTTTATGAAAGATTCGTAAATATTTTACGTTTTTTAGCTGTAAAACGTAATAATGCTACGTTTAAATGTCGCCAATACTTCCATATTTTACGTTTCAGCACCTATCCAAACGTACAAAAACGTACGTTTTGTGTCTTTGAAAGTTACGTATTAATACCTACGTATTATATGAGACCAGGCCGACTCTCTGGAGAATGCATCTCAGTGAGTCTGGTTATTACATCTTAGCTTATCACAAATACAGTACTTTCTTTCCGCTCTCTCAAAAAATTGTCCTTCCAGTAGCTTGTGACTAATCTGGACTCTTTCTATCTGCTTTGTCGTGACGCAAATGAAAGCGGGTGGAGAGTAGGTGTGTATTCTGCATCGCTTTCCTGACTTCACCTGTCAGTCATTAGAATATTATGTAGGCCAGAGATGAAGAGTGAATCTGAACTAGCTGTATTTCCGGTGACCTACAGTTCACATCATTACTGAGTCATTGTCCCACTCAAATTCCTGTACAATTTATGCACTTTCCCGTAACTCCTCTTGGACTAACCATCAGGTCAGCACTGCAAAGGAAGTGGGTCTTACCGTACCAACACCACAAACTAATCTCCCCAGCTTTCACACAGCTAATATATATTTTTATTTCATGACACATGACGTAAATTGTAATTTAATATGCTTTTATTATAGCATCCTTGGTGTCAGCAATATATAATAGGCTACTAACGCTATAAGTCAAATTGATTTGAAAACTATTTCACAGATTATTTAACCACAAACTACGCAGTTTATTACCACAGCCAACATCATAAAGCCATTGTGTGAATATTCAATGCGAACTTTAACTCAGAGAGGCATAGCAGTCATGCATCCTGTTACGGCACTCTGATCACTAGCAGATAAAGGTCTTTCTTGCAGTAAACTTTTGCCCTGTCCATTTAGTTTTCCAGACACTTGCTCTTCCATGTTCACTATGGTAAGCTCTAAACACAGATTATATTGTTTAGTATTTACCATCACATCTGTGTAGTCTGATATAAATGTGTGTGTTACTGATTATTTTGAATGTAGCCTATATTGCTAAAGAATCAGTTCTGGCGAATGAGCATTAACTTCTGTGATAAAATCTCCTCTCTGAGTGCACTTACAACCACTCATTGGTCAAATGGGAATGTGTTTTAACTTTTTTCAAAATATTAACTTTAGTCTACTAAATGCATAAACTCCCCTAGAACTATTGGGAAACAAACACCGACATTCTTTATTATCTCTGTTACTGGATACTGAAAATATTGTAACTTCTTTGGAAATGTATTACATTATTTTGGGATGTAGGCCTATATAGCTACACAATTCCTCATATATGTTTTTAGCCCACACAGTCACATGATGCTTGCTGGAAGTGAAATAATATAAAGGAAGTATAAAACCAAAGTAAAACGTTCTAAAATACAGTGGAATTAAAATATTAAGAGCGCCAAATGTTTGGAGTTGCTAGTATCTTGTATACTCTTGTATAATTTACCTTCAAGGATTTTATCATAAAAACTGGGCTGTATCATTTATGAGAGTCAACATATAATGTTTAAAGGGCATGTGAGATGACTGTAATGACTTTATACTGTGTGATGGGCATAGATGGCAGAAACTGATAAGCGCGTGATATGATACTGAAGTGATTTTAAGCGATTACACTCAGAAATCAGAAAAGGGAGAGCTCATCTTTAAATATAGAAGATTTATAAAACCGATATCGTTTAATATCGTGGCAGGTTACTCGTGTCGTGGTATTTAAGAAAAGTTATAAAAATACTAAGCAATACCTGTCAACACTAGACGTTGGCGGATTCGTTTCTACAGGGAAAAACTCAATTTGGCGCCGATTCCCCGCCCCTCAGCTCACGCGCTCACCTACTCCAGCGGGACGGGACCATATCAACTCGAGCGCTCCCAATCCGATAAATCTGGATCTCTTAAACAGCCTGAATGGTTTTTAACAATTAGCGTCAAACATCTACGTTCATGTTTTGAACTGTGAATGGACATGTTTACCTCGTTCAGCTGAGTGGACGGTAAGTTTGAGCGCGTGGAAACAGCTCCGCGTGCTCCCCTTACTCTCTCTGTATTTCTAATCATGTACCCTACATATGTAAAGCATGTGTGCGAGAGCTTAGTTTTTTTTGCGATTTATTATTAGTTGTGTAATATGTCTGGAAAAAGACTGGAGATTGTTTTGCAAGATATTATTTAGGTGCTAAACTCTCATGAGTTATGAGAATGGGTTAGTTTTCTTCGTGTTTGGGTATATTGTTTTAAACATGAACTCGTAAAGGTGGGTTAAAAATGACACTTGTAAACACAAGAGTTTATTCTTTGTAGACACTTTTCAGTAGTTCATATTGATTTTATAGCTTGTACATTGCATTACAATGAAATCTGTTTTATCATGTGTTTACCTATAAGATCTTCTAAGTTTCTGAAATTGCTATAAATGTATATTTATTTTTTATTTTAACAGAAATGAATTCATTCATAAGGAAAAGTGTCTCAGGGAATTTGTCCCTTCCTTCCACCACACTGATACCGATGTCTCTGAAGGAAGTGAATTTCAGCTGTCTCTTCAATGAGGAGTTCAAGTATATTCTGCTACCTGTGTCATACTCACTGGTGTGTTTCCTGGGACTGATACTGAACTCTGTGGCTCTGTGGATGTTTATCACTAAGATGAGGCCCTGGAAACCCAGTACAGTGTATATGTTCCATCTCGCCCTGTCAGACACTCTTTACGTGCTCTCCTTGCCTATGCTCATATACTACTATGCAAACCGCAGCCATTGGCCTTTTGGTGTTTTCCTCTGTAAGATTGTGCGGTTTCTTTTCTATGCCAACTTGTACTGCAGCATCCTTTTTCTCACTTGCATCAGTGTGCACCGCTACCTTGGCATCTGTCATCCCATTCGTACTCTGACTTTGGTGAAGCCACGCCATGCCCACATGGTCTGTGGTTTTGTCTGGACGGCAGTGATAGCCTGCTTGGTGCCCAAGCTGATTTTCGTCACCACTTCTCAGAGAGGCAATGACACTTTGTGTCATGACACCAGCAGCCCAGATGAATTTCACAACTATGTTACCTACAACTCTGTAGTAATGGTGCTGCTGTTTATTCTGCCATTTCTGGTCATCATGGTTTGCTACTTTTTAATGGCACGGGCCCTTTGCCAACCCCGAAAGGGCCTGTCCCAAAATCAACAGAGTTCATCCCGGAGGAAGTCAATTAAACTTATCATAGTGGTGCTGGTTGTGTTTGCAGTCTGCTTTGTACCCTTCCACATAACTCGTTCCCTCTACTACGCCTACCGTATTCTAGACGCAGATTGCAAGTCCCTTAATATCGTCAACTTTGCTTACAAAATCACTCGCCCACTTGCCAGCATGAACAGCTGTTTGGACCCTGTCCTCTACTTCCTGGCAGGGGATCACTACCGCTCTAAACTTATCAGAGTTTTTACTAGACAGACTCCGAACACTCGTTCTACAGTGTATGTGCATGAAAACAACATCGGACTGGCCTTTAAGAACCCAGATGCCCAAGTAGGCAATGAGTCGAGACTCTAGACCCACATACCCAGACATTTTGGGTAATAATTTATAAAACTCAAATTTGATTAGAAATCCTAAGTGTTCTGCTAAATTCACAGAGACACACATCCAGAAGAATTCAGAACAGTCTCGTTGTAAACTCTACAGCATAGATAAAAGTAAAAGAATCTCTTTGGAGAAAGGATGTGGTTTGCTTCCTTTGTGCACCCCTAATGTTTTTCCCATTCAGCATGATCGCTGCTAATGTAGTTCAGAGAAACTGCAGCTCATAAAAGCACTGATGGCCAATCACTCCTATGGTTACTTGTAATGTTGAAGTTTCTCACTGTTGTTCAAGGACAGAACTTGGCAGTGTTGGGGTTCTGTCAACATTGAAAACAAAACCCACTCTATATCCCAGAGATGGACTCTGGCCTTTGACTGTTACTACAGAAATGCCAGCACAAAGCCTTTTGTGTGTTCTGTTATGTCTGAAGGTTATGTTCCTATGGCAGGAAATGAAGGTGCTGTTAAAATGTAATTTATTTGAATTAAACCGAAAAGTTGGAAACCTTTTGAGGCAATTTTAGTGAAAAGGTGAATGGTTGTGGGGGAGGCTGAAAGTCGAGCTGCAGATATCCACTCTTGGCTTGCTTCAGTTCTCGTACAGCTGTTTTTGTCCTTTGGTGGAGAAGATCTACAGCTGTGTTGCTGTACATGTGTTTGTGTGTAATTGCATAGAGCTGAATGAAGGAAAAAAAAGATTTAAGAAATCAGATCCGTTTTGGCGTAGTGGACAGTTTAGTGCACAGTGCACTAATATTTCCCCCGGGTATAACCTCTGTGGGAATGTTTGTGAGATTGTGCATTTGATTTATTTCATGTTTAAGCCATGTAAATATTTTGTGACATTTATCTGGTCATGGTTTTTGTTTAATCTCTGATTTAAAAAAAAGAAGAAAAAAAAAAGACTAAACTAAAATCAAAAGGAGAGACAGACTAGAGTATACCACATTTTTACAAAAATACTTGTTTACACTTAAGTAGGATAAAGGGATCTATTTTATTTAGAACATGCTAAAATGTTTTGTAAAGCTGATCATTTTTGCTGTCTTTGTGCTTTTTTTATACTGCAGAAGTTCCCACTTTAAAATTTAAGTTATTAACAGATCATTTACAACAAATGTTGTGTATTGAAATGCAAATTGCATATATATGTATGTGTATGTATATGTATATATATATATATATATTAGGGCTGTCAATAAAACTCCCAAATCAACCGCTTTGACTGCATAAACCTACGATTACTAAACACAACAACGTAGGCTACACATGACAAATCAAACATCCTTCCCGAGTGTGTGTGGAAACAACGCGAATGTACTGAAATGTGTCTATACGTGAATGCAACGTGCGATCAGTGATCTAGAGCGCGCACATACAAGGTTTGTTCTTTGTGCATCAATATAACAGACTCTCACGCGCTTACTGCACGACACCAAAACTGCGCTCTTCAGAAACAAGCGCAGAATACGGCAGAGCTCGTGTTTTAAAGCAAAGCACACACTGGAATGAATAATTCACTAAAAACGCAAGGTGAGTCTCTATTCTCTCTGATATGTCTGATGTAATCAGCCTGGCCTTCTTTACATTAGCGCTGTTTTGGACTTTTTTGAATGAATTCGATTACTGGATCACTGAAAACTTTCCCAGAGTTTAACGGCTTTAAATGGCCTGATCACAAACAGAGAAGCAGAATTGGGTTAAAGAGTTAGAATGGAAATGTCCTCCTCCCAGGGCTACAGGTGCTTGTAGATGCTCAGTGTGATTGTGATAAACTCCCGACAACTAAGATCATCTAACTGCGTGACGAAAATTACGTCAATGACGCAGCTTCACGTACTTCTGTAATTTATTTGCGTTAATTGGGTTAAATGTTATTATCAAGTAGACAGAAAATATGCCTTTTTTGTAATTGTTTTGAAAAGTGAATATTACTATTTCATGCTTGGAACAATTATAAAAGTCAACTACTTTAATTTTGATATTGTCATTATCATTATTTAATAATGTGTGTCCTTTTTTTGAGATCGTGAAGGAGGAGGGAGGCTCTTGGGGATCTCTTTTTTCTTTGGTCAGTAGAGGTCCCCAGAACTGTTTACAAATGTTTTTAATGAGTGAATGCATTTCATATCCTTAAGCTCTCTGCCCAATGACTTTGACTATGATAAATAGACCTGTTGGCTGCTGCTTTTTTTGTGGGGTTGTTGAGGCCATGAATAGTTTGATATGCACAGAAGATGGAGAGTTCATGCCCCCCTCATGCACTAAAATACCTGAATATACCCTATATTCGGAAATAAATTAAATCAAATGAGCCTGGGCCCATGTACACAATACAAGTATATAAATAAAGAAAATTGCCAAAAATGATGACTGTGGGCTCACAGAAAATGGGGAAAATTCTAAACAATTGTAAATCTTTGAATAATACAATTAAATGCAATCAAACAAGAGTTTGAGTTTTGCCAATTGCAAGTTTTTTGAAGTGACAAGCCTGCTTTTTGTAGTAAATACCTCTAAAGTGTTCTACAGTTATATGTTCTTGTTAAAGAGGATGTGTGATGTTCTAAGACAAATATTTAGTCTTAATCTTCCCTCCCCCTCCCCCCTCTCTGTCTCAACTGTTTTCATCCTTTCATTCTCATGCAGGGCCCAAGGACAGGGGTTGGGAGCACTGCAATACAATACTCATAAAAGACATTGAGCAATAAAATAAATGTAACTGCCGGAGAAGCATGATTTTCCCCGTCAGTTCTAGCAATAAGTAACCTTTATGTGTCTTATTTGTGCTGTGCACTGAGGTAAAAGAGCTTTTACACAGTCTAAAGAGAGTTGATCTCTTTTGGTGACAGAAGCATGTTCTGAAAAATGACTAGATGTTCATATTAATCTATGAGACAACAATACAAAAATTATATATTAAAAACATCTAACAAGTGAGATGAACTTTTTTTTTCTGTATTCCTGTAAACCCTCTGACCTTCAGTTAATGTTTGTGTTTCTTTTAGGAAGAGATGACCTTTGATCTTTAGGCAGCCAATTATGTCTATCTAAAAGGTATGGCGACAACATACACGTCAGGTGATTGTGTGAGTTCATTGCCATTCATTTTTACAGTCCCACATATGCTGCTTTATTGTATATAAAGCAAAATATAAAGTAAAATATATAAATGCAGTAAACAACATTTCAACAAAAAAAAAATGTAAATGTTTTAAACAAATAATGTAAATGTTTATTTAAACAAATAATTAAAAAAAAAATGTTCATATTAACATTAAAGATCTCTTCTAAAAGGGTAGGTGAGGAGTTATGGTTGTACTTCCCAGTCATACGTTCTGTTTCTGCTTACTGAGCTGTACTTTTTATAAGCAAACTGTTCAACCTAGGATGCATGATGACTTTACTTTCATGGTCTCTCTGCTCTGTTGTTTGTCACATTCGAGAATAAACGAATGATTTCAAGGATGTGGACAAGGACTGAGATGCTGAGAGTGAGGAGGAAGAGTGACATAAAGAGGAAAGAAGTTCATTACCCAGCTGAAAAGGAGGCAAATGGCTTTCATAGTCACCATGGGAACAGGGCTTTCTCTCCCTGACAAACCTACTTCACTGGCCTAAACACAATTATTGCATGCTAAAAAGGGAAGTATTGCTTTCCAATGTAGTAATTGTAGATATAGATTTACACGGGTGTTTGAGCAGACCTTCTGTATAAATGTTTAATTTGCCTCTTTATTCAGATTTTGGCCACATGAACATTTTCACAAGAAACTTCTTAATCCTATTACTAAATTGACATCAGAGACAAAGCAGTGAATGAAGGGGACAAATCTATAAGAGCAATTGTGTAGTTTAAACAATCATTCAAGGCTAAAGCCAAACAACCATATAATGTGAAACAAATGTGAATTTCACAATATCTCTTCCTTTCCATGTTTTTATGCTTTCAGAAAAACAATAGATTTTGCCGTCGCACAAAATGCAAAGCCGTCAGCAATAATATTATATAATAATATATATATATATACTATTATATATATACTATTATATAATTATACTATTACTAAATCATTTTAATAATTCTGCTTGATTACATAATGATAAAAGTAAAGTCAAATAGTAGAATGCTTTTATCTATGAGGGTTTATGAAATCTTGGAATTATTTTAATGAAATCACAGTATTTTGTAAAAAAAAAAAAAAAAAAAAAAAAAAATGGGATAAAGTGCTAATAAAATCCTAGACCTTATTTAGCCAGAAGGTTACTGATCAATCTGCTCCGGGTGCAGCAGGGATCCTGGAGGCTTATAGTTGCGCTGGAGGCCCGGCTGCATGTGGCTGATGATCACACATATAGAGCTGGGAGCTATGTGTAAGGGTTACTGGGGATTAGCGCAGCCCAAATCAGCTGGGCCACCCCAACCTAGACAAATTGTTTTAAACCCCATTAGAGCAGCCACACTATTTCCTTCTTATCAAGCCCCCTGCAGCTTCTCATTAATATTCCAGATATATGGCCATGCACTCTGTATCATTGTCTATTAATGAGACAGATAATCATTCATTCAATTATTAGACCGTCAGCCCACAGCCGTGCCCACCGGGTTAGCCTTGTTTCCCGGTCGGCGGGCAGGCTGGAACAGAGGGGTGCCAGTCAGGAGGTGAGGGTGATAGCAGGGATTACACCATATTAAAGGCTCTAATAAGACAAACAGCTCAGAAGGGTTAATGCAGAGAAGGTTTTGGGAGACTAGATATCTGGCTTGTTTTTTTTTTTTTTTTTTTGATGTGGAGGCTCAGCGTACTTACGGCGAGAAACTTTTGAACAATAAAAAAACAGCCAACACTTTTAAACTATGATGTGACTTGTGCATTGATGTGCAGTTCAATGAATCCTTTCTCATCTGAAGGTTAACCCTGACCTCTGTTGGTCAGAAGCTGCTGAGAGATCAAGTGCATTGTTGATTCCTGCTGAGCAGCCCAGATCTGCTGTTCTTCTGTGAGGGCGACCGCCTGGGCCACGACAAACTACTGAGGACAGTGATAAAATTCTCTTAATTGACATACACACGTAAGTGTACATCAGAGCAACCAACAAAGCAAGTCCGCTCACTCTCCTTGAATGAACTTCACTTCTGTATGCGGCAAGCTTTTGCTGTTGGCGGAAGATGGTCAGACGCGGTCTGAGAGGGTCAAATGAGAACGTGGAAAAGATAGGAGGTGAAATGTTAACAAAATCATAGAAAATCCTGAGCTTGATAAATTCCTGCATGTTAAATTAACAGAAGCAGACGCGGCAGTGGGAGAGCTTTGTCGCCGGCCCATTTTCTCGGCACAAGGCGCGCGGTCCCGGGGTCAGCGAAGTTACGAAAGTAATTAAAGCGGCTTGATTCACTGCCTGCTGCAGAGAAAAGAAAGCAAGCTGTCATTCTGATTTAGAAAAATAAATTACAATTTTAATAAAGGGGTGTGGAATGGGGGTGCTATGCTGTCTGGGAGCTTGCTTGCTTGCTTGGATGGGGAAAGGTAACGGGAGGGGGTGGTCTAAGGGTTTCTAGCTGCCTACTTATCAATAGTTGCAATTTTTTGAAACCACATCGGTATTACATTGCGGAGGCACAAGTGCCCTTAAAAAAAGAAAACCCGGGGAACATTAACATACTGATTTCATGCGCATGGCAAAGGGTCTGTGCCAATATCAGAGAGGACTCAGCACTCCTATTGTCTGCTAGAACTCTGGTCTCCTCTGATATGAAAATTCAATTATATTATAACTAGATCTCGCATTGCGTTTTGACAGTCGACGGTAGCGTTTTGCCAGCTGCATCAGTGTGGGGGACCAGAGGGTCCTGATAGCGCTGAGGCAGCCTTTCAGACATTGACATGTTTTCGGGGGACAAGATTACTTAAATGTGTCGCATTTAAGGAAGGAGAGTTAATCTAATGCATTGCCATTATCTCTCTCAGGTAATTCCAGTACCACCCCCAATATGCGTGTTTACGCGCATGCACATCCTCTCATATTCCCAATTACACTACACTGCCATCAGATTCTCTGCGGTCTCTCTGCTCACAATGCATGTTTATTTATTTTTTTATCTAGTCATTGCCTGTAAATAAACAGGAAGTTTTGGCTGACGGGAATCATTTTCTCATCGGCAAGCAGTTTTTAAGTGACAGCTTTCATGGCTCTCTGAGAACTCAAGTTATTCAGTCTGAATGCCTTGAGAAGTAAGTTAAGTCATTGAATTGCTTACATTCATTAATTCTTTCACACAAGAGGAGCAGAGTGTGGAACTGTACCTTGTTAAAATGTATTGAGATTTTAAAATTTATTGCTTTCCTCATTTAACTTGTGCCTACTGAGAAGTATTCTTCCGAAAATGTAAATCTCAAAAAGCGACTTCAAAGAGCAAAACTCTCTGAACTATTTACAATTCCTTTGCACCATTTGCCTTTTACGAGTATAGGAAGACAAATCATGTTTGTATGTTCATCAGTTCATCAGTTCATCAGTTTTTTTTTATCCCCCTGTCATTGGAAATGAGATTAGATGTTTTTCTTATAGTAATGTTCCAGGGGCCGGTTGCAAAAACTGCTAAGAGTCTTACAAGTTAGTCATCACATTTAGTTTTCTTTAAGACTGTTCATAACTGATTCATGTCAGTTACATAAAAATGTAGATTGGTCTAATTTGATACTAAAAAGTAAGACGCTACTGCTAGTTGTATTTAAGACACACATTCTTAACATAAGGGCTATGTTTATGCAACTGGACCCAGGTCAGCTTAAGGCTTTAAAGAGATTGTTCGTCCTAAAAAACACAGTTTGTCCATACAGCAGAAGTCAGAAGGTTTTGTGTCATTTTGGCCCCCTAACTTCAATTGCATGGACAAAAACAGTCAAAACATTCTACAAAATATCTTCTTTTGTGCTCCACAGAATATAGAAAGTAATACAAGTTTGGAACAACATGAGGATAAGTTAATTCATTTTTGGGTAACTATCCCTTAAGATGTGATCGATGTATTTGAATGTATGAATTTTAAAGGGATAGATGAAGTCATGGATAGAGAGAGAGAGAGCTCAAAGCGAATTAGAGAATATTTTGGAGTGTAAATATAACAGAAATCTTGATGGAGTTTCTTCCTTTCACTGGACTCCAGTCCTCATTGTGTGTGTGTGTGTGGTTCTATGTCAGAGAGGCCAAGGCACAGGAAACGCCCCCCTCTTCAGCCCACAGCCCTGAGACCTGAGAGTGGACCCCCCATTAACCCAGCACAAGAACACACATACCTGCCTCCCCTCATTAGGCTGTGTTGAAGTACATGCTCTCCCAAAAGGAGAATAGAAATCCTAATTAGTATTCTCTGCAGGGCCACAACCATTAGCACTTAATTAGCACAGAGAGCACCCCTCTTTCCGGGTGTGTTGAGTACAATATTTCTGCATATTCGCTGTATGCCTTGGCCATAAAGAGTTCGCTTTTGTTTTGCATGTGTGCTTTTTAAATCTGTTTATTCTTAAATATCTATTTTGCCATGATTTCTTTTTTAACAAATCTCATTTAATATATTTAAGACCAATATACAGGGGGAAAAAAATAACATCATGATACAGGAAATATCATAGCGACAATGACCCCTGCTGACCCTCATGACTGTGTCCAGGTCAATAAGTCTCTTAAAATATCATATAATTTGGCCCCTTTTTATCACAAGTCAAGGTTAGTTTAGGTTGCAAAATAAAAAAATAAAAAAAATTATATTTATGAATTAATAATTCATGATATTTGTATCATGTAGTGCACAGAGTAGGGATGCTGGGGATGAGTTTGGGGGATTTTATTTTCCTTCCCTATTCCTCCTTCAGCTGCTTTCAGTCCTCGGCTCAGCCTAGGGCCGGTGCTACATTTCACTTCCTGAAACTTTAGAGGTGGAAAGCCATCATTTGACAATTTGGCCTGAATGGGGCGGCCGGCAGATTGAATGTCGTTTTCCCACCAGGCTTCTCCATCCAGCCCAGCATGGAGGGGGTTGGACGAGTAGGATTGGGTGTAATGTGCAGAGTAAAATTAGCTCTTTGATGGCAGTTAATGGTTTGAGATGAGTGCCACTGACGTAGATTTCCAGGAAGATCTCTCTTTCTTCCTGCAGCTTGCTCTCTCTTCCCCTACACACCTGTAAGATCAGACTGGGCTGGCCTCTGTTGTCAAGGCTGTAATTTGTCCCTTATCAATATAATTATGCAATTCTAGTGGCCTCCTCCCGCTCAGATGGCCAGTTTTCCAGGTGACTAATCCCATACTTTAAACCCTTGGAAATCACACAGACTGGATGCGGAGCCCACCTCACAGCAGGCCAAATGAAGTTACTTGATTATAGCATAATTACTGGAAAATAATGTGTAATGTAAGTGGCAGCAGTTAAATTCTCTATTTTTATATTGTGTAACAATGTAATCTTAGTGAAACAAAACTGCCCCCTGTGGCATGTATGGTAATGATGTGCTTAACAGCCGCCCGTGGTCAGTAAAGTGTGAATGTGTTGATGGCCCTTAGATGGGGCTAAGGGTGGAGTCGCGGTAGTAGTGGTTTCTTATCTTTTCTTAATGAAATGAATGATGCCTCTTTGCATAGAGAACATAAATACAACAGAAATTCTTTACCTCACATATGCATAATTATGCAGTCAGATTAATCTATGAGAATTCCCTCTATATTTATGTAAGCCTTCTTTTGCCTCAGGTTACATATTGACAGATGGGTTGCAAGGGCAGCGTTAAATGTCTTTATTAATCTGTGCCTGTCACTTTGACAAAGATGGAAATAAAACACCATTTACTGTCAGGAGCCATCAAGACGATCAGAACAACAATTAAAGGCTGTAATGGATGAGCACAGAAAGGTCATCATTTATATGGCAGGTTAGGAACATGTTTGCACTGCTTTGAATTATGTTATGTTATATGTTATGTTGTTATGGTATATGTTCTTAGTTTAAAACTAAGTTTTACCCTTTTAACTAGCCCTAGTCCTGCAGTAACCCTGAACAATAACATTCTATTTTGTTTTATTTCAGACTCTCTCAGTCGTTTCTCTGTCATGCTGTGGTGCTTTTCAGGAGATCCAGGTCAGTTTCCCTACCAAGTTTTGTGGTCTGCCTTGTTGTCCATTCTGCTCAGCTATTTAAAAAATGTTGAATATCAACAATGGCTTTCACTGGGGCATTGTCAACTTTTGTATGAAGCAATCTTGGCTGAATGCGATGGCTCCCAGTGCAGGGAGGGCTTGGCTCAGCGCTGCTGCGGAATGGAAGACTGCAGCTTGCCTGCCCTTCTCTGTCTCGTCTCGGCTCAAAGCAGCATGGTTTGATAGTCTTACCCCGCTCTCTCCAGCTGAACAGTATGCAGGACCTTAAATGCAGAGAGAAGGATTTAGAAGAACGACTGTGCAACGGTGAGTGTCTTTCTGGAAAACTGCAGCTGTGGGCTGGAGTACATTTGGAGGGGGGGCTTGTTCAGGGGTAAAGGGGGGTGGGGGGATGTTGGATTTTGTTAACATTTCAGTTGAGTCCAGAAGCTACACAGAGTAAAATGATTTTTAAAAATGTATTAAAACAAACACATTTAACTTGTCTGAGACTTCCTTTTGTCAAAATTAAGTCTTAGGCTGTCATTCTGTTGAGTCATTTTTGTTTCAGCAATTGTTCTCATTCTGCATCAGTTCTGCATCATGAATTAATCATTGGATGATAGTACTTCCTAAAGAATATTCATAACCATTGCCCTATTTAATCATCAGTATTGAGTGTTCAGATTAAAGACTTCAAACTTTCTAATATTCAGCAAGATTCTAAAACTTAGATTCATAATTTTTTATTTAAATTTTAAAAACGTTAAATGTATCATAATGGACCTGTTGAAATTACGGCCTCATTTCTTGCCTAATTTGTTGCCAGGCAAATTTTGACAAAAAATGTTATTGATAAAACGATGACACAAGCCACTAAAGATATGGAGCAGTGCTCTGTTTGTGCCACATGTGGTCTATACATGATGTGTGTAGCTCTGAAAGGTAGTTGAATGTCTTTGTCAGGCTGTCGCCAAGAGGAAGCAGTTAGCGTCTGCGATGTGTCCCCGCCAGTGCAACCGCAACAGCTTGTATCTGCCATTGACATGTCAGTTTCCAGGGCTTTGAGCTGTCAGCCCTACTGCGCCCTTCTCACCCCAGCAGTAGCGAGAGAGCGGAAGAAAGAGTGTGTTTGTGTGCAGGATGGCAGACTGCCATATTAGTGGCAAACGAGTATACATGATAAAAATAGAGAAAGGAAGTAATGCACATTTGGGTCATTTTAAGTGGCTCGTCATGTACTGTTCAGATTACAAAATAACTTTCCTCCCTGCCAGGTCAAAGCAGAGCAACCAAAGTAATCATAAGTATAAAATAATAATTAAAGTATAAAAATGTTAGTGGGATGTAATTATTTTTAGTATTAACAATTATTGTAAATATTACGGACAGTGTCCACCTATAAGGGTCCGGTATAGTCCTCTGTGTCTCCTCTGTGTCTCTCTCTGCCAAGGTGAACAGATTCATCCCCAGGCACCCAATCCATTATCCTGTCAACAACAGCAGGTCCCTGCCACAGTTAGCAGCAACACTGGCCGTAATGAAATCATCAGTAATCCCAAAACTCATCTCATCATACCCAAGGTAATTAATGCATTTGGAGGGCGATGGCTAACTCTTAATTAAATTATGCTTCTTTTAATGAGGCCTTTATGTAGAGTAAATTTATTGCCAGTATCTCCATTATCAAGTGCTCAGCGCTCAACAGAGATTCGTCATTTTCACCTCAAATCACTCGCAGATTAACGTAATGAAGCCCATGATTAATATATCAATTTATACTTGTTTGTTTCTTTCCTTGAGATTTAATAAATTACCCTGCATAATTAGTTCTTCAGGATTTTGCCACAGCCAAAACCTCAGTTCTTGCTAATAATGCATAAAGTATTATCATTACGTATTAATTTTAGAATAATTTGGAGATAACAACTTTGTGGCATTAATCATATTACAAAATTGGGAGTATTTAATTAATTAAAGATATAGCCTGCAAATTAATTGTGCATTTCCACAATATTATCTTAACTAATGAAGGCCTGACGAAGCGACTGTTTCATTTTTAAAAGGCACCAGATTAGTGGGATCTTAATTATGTTTAAAACAAAAGCCATCTGCTTGCCACATTTGGTGCAGAGCAAAATCAGACAACTCAGCATTCTCTGCTAAACAAAAAAAGAGAAAGTTTCTATTGTTTTGGAGAAACTGTAGTACATGGAAATGATTCAAAAGATACATGGGAAATAATGAGGTTTGTAATTAGCCTTGCAGCCAATGATGACATTTCAAAGATGGCAGTTCTTGTCCATTTCTGCAAGTCTGACTGACAAAAGACAACATTGAGTTAACAAAATGCTCAGGATGCTCAATATGATATTTTTTTTTTATTTCAATTATTTTAATTCATTTTCTTGTTTTAAAATAATTTAAATAGTTCTAGGCATGACACACACGACATCCTAATCGTTTTTCTGACAGGCACTTAAACTAGAGACATTATAAACATTATCACAGTGCTGATGTGAAGGAGACAGAGATGCCACTTCAACACGTTGAGAAATTCCTTCACAGATACATTCAGACGAATCTAATAACACCTCTAAACTCAAAGACAATTGCTTGTGCTATTAGAATTTGCTCAGTGATTTAATCAAAACTATATTTATAGTAATTTTCTGCTAAATTAAATCAGCGGTTTAATTGAAATTAGCTTTCACTGGGTTAGAATAAATGTAGTTAAAACTATTTTCATTTAACGCATCATGTACTAAATGGGGTTTTATTAATGTTTCGCTAAAATTTTCCTCCTGAAAGTTAAAGATATTGTAGAAAAATGTTGTCATTGAGGAGCAAATAGGGACTGTGTATTCACACCATGTGCTGCATGTCTTAATGTCCCAGCAGATGATGTGTGCACATTAGCTTCATGCTGCATTAGATCAGAAATCCTATTTATCACTGACTGGGCTAAAGAGCTTCTCAAACATGCCTTGATTCTTCTGTTGCAGCGAATATCACATAAGAATATGATCATTTTCACAGTAAACCACACAATATATAAGAGAAGTTATTGTGAAAATGATCATATTCTTTGTGAATGCATATTAACATAAGTGGCATACATCTAAACCATTTAAAAAGGATAGTTGAAAAAAAATCTGTATGTATGCATTAGGTTTAGGTGGTCATGCCTTGCTTCTATAGTAAAGAAAGACATTCATTTTAAATGCAAAAAGTCTACATAAACACAATTAGGCGTGAATTGGTATTGGTAATTGGGACTTCACAAAGTTTGCTGTATTCCATGACAGACAGGATCTATACCATGCAGTGCAGTGTTTTGCATCAGTGATGCTTTTATATCCTTTTATATCTAGAGTGTGATGGACATCTTTTCTTCTTTTAGGTAACAGTGTCTATCTTTTCTCAGGCTGTATGATACCAAGACAAATCGTTAAACAACAGGCTGTGGACATCAATGGAAGACATGAAGTGCCTTACCTGTGGTTTACCTGTACATTCCCTGCAGGTAACTGAATCTGACTTGCCTTTAATGGTGAAGAACCTCAAAGAAACGGATGTATGGAATGTCATTGAGAGAAATGTTTCAGTCTCTAATTCTGAAATTACTTAATTATTTTAAATGAAATTAATCTCATGTTCACTCTTCGAGAAAAAGAAACTGCAAAATTAAATATTTTCTTTTGAAAACGAAGAAAATTGGATTGATTGTGATGTCTAAATGTGGCTGAGGCATTTGAGCGTTAGTGGCTTTGAATCCCACATGTTTTTCATTCGATAGTCGGTAATTGTCATCTGCAAATGACAAAGCAACAGTACTTAACAGTTAACTTTACAAACGTTTTTGCAGTGTGTGAGGAAGCAAGACTTGTAATATTTTTCTGGAATCTAATCCATATTTATAATTATCTGTTAAATAAGGCTGTTTATACATTCAATTATTTGTTTCGATTGCAAAATTGTTATGAATTATCCGAAACGCGCACATTAACTTATTTTTCGATTAAAATAGCCTAAATAAAAAGTTAAAAAGTATAGGCTAATTTGATATCGACAAGCAGCGCGTAAAATTTTGTTTTTATGTGTTGGTGACTCAAAATGCTTGTAATAAATTGAAGTAAAATAAGATAAGAAACAAAAAATATTTTTTATTTTACAGCAATAATCACTGTTGGCTTAATATTAATGACCGGACTCCTGTTTTAAGTATAAAACGGGATATAATTCCAATAGTTCGCAGTGACATCTGAAAGAAGGTCAGATCCAAGCCTCTTTTCTTTAATTGACCAGTGAATATTATTTTACTAGTGTCAGAACCAGAGGGGACGCAACCATTCAGCGAAATACAATAGGAATAACAGACCGTGCTGAAATTGCATCTTCATTTGCATATTCGGTTCAAAAATCATGCAAATCCCAATGAGACGGTCTTTATTGTGCCTGCAATTGAAAAATCATTCTGTTAACCATGGTAACTGGCCTTATTCGTAGCCAGTGAGTTGAAACAAAAAAGTTATTAATTCATACGGTTATGACGTTTAAATTGACTCCAGAGCAATGCTTAATGGTTCGGGGAAGGCTATTTGATCTCAAAAATCGGAGGTGAAGATTACATAAAGACTAAAAAAATAGCCTATATATTTTAGTAGGCTACTATCGTTTTGGCTAGGCGTCGTTGAACGTAATACAGTTATTGTATGTTGTACAGAATATCTACTAATATTATTCAAATTAAACTTTTTTTTCACAATGACTGTATTTTTCACACTTGATGTTTTTTATATGTATATCCTATATAAGCTATTATAGCTTATTTTATTTTTACTTTTAAAGTAGGGGTTAAAAGTACTATTTTTATATACAATGCCTTTTTTCAACCGGTAAAAATAATTCAAAATAGGCTATTCATAATTCCCATAATTCTGTCTCGAGCTATTATCTTAAAATATTTGGACTATATCAAATCCACTTATTTTAAGTTTTTATAATTAACTTCCACTTTAACTGAGTTGAGTTAATTAACAAGTGAATCCACGGGTTCGGGAAAAAAAGACTTTTCATGTGATAAAGAATAGAAGTCCTGTGGTGATTTGTTATGGCATTGTTGGTCTCTCAATAGTTTATCTCGACAGAACAAGTTGTTAAACCGTTCAGCTAATAAAAACTATCTTAAATTTCTCAGGTCTGACATGTGACATATAAAGTAACAATGAACTGACATTTATTAATTTTCCACCTTATGCTTTCAGTGGAAGGATTAATCATTTTAGATGTTTGCATTTGCTGTTTATTTAGTTAATTAACATAATGATCTGTATTTATCTGCTGCACGGGGCAGTTTTAGTCTATTCGGGTCATTTGAACAGTCGTTGCTTATTGCCTACTACACTAATGGACAATTTACTGCTCGGCCATCATACACGTGAGTGATTTTCGGAAACCTTGTGGCTCGGAGCTCAGTGATGTCGAACACTGGAAGGCTTTCCTGGTGGTCCCTGGCCTTAGCTCACGTTAATTAGGAAATTTGGAGAACAGAAGCCATCATTACCGAGCTCCGGGTAACTGGGAGTTTTCCTTTTCCCGCAGTCTCCTACATTTCCATAAACAGATTACAAGAGGATATGTTCCTGAAACCACTCGGATAAATCACCGGTTTCGTGGAATATAAGTCTCTAATTAGAACTTTTGTCATAAGGGCTGGTGCACTGCCATTCACATTAATGTAAAGTGACTAATGATGTTCCAAATGACACATTTAGCCTACTTTATCTCTCTAATGAAACTTAAAGCGACTGAAAAAAAAATCCCAGTTGTTTTGGATATGGTTGTTTCTCCGTGATTAATTTGTCATTGAACATTTGTTTATTTCTAGCCTTCTAATCACAGATGTTACTATTAGTGTTTTATTTGACGTGATAAAAGAGCGATCAGGTTAGGCTTCCAATTTAGCATAATATAGAGAAAAAATGTTGGCCTAATAAAACATTTCCCAATTAAATTCTAAATCATTACGATTTTGGGCAGTCAAGTTAATTTAGTAAATCGTAATGATTTAGAATTTAATTGGGAAATGTTTTATTAGGCCAGCATTTTTTCTCTATATTATGCTAAATTGGAAGCCTAACCTGATCGCTCTTTTAAATTGCATGCTCTATATCATGAATTATTAATGCTTTACAAATGTAAACATCGGGCCTGAATAACAGCATTGAGTAACAACACTTGCACTTGTTAAGAGCAGTTTGGAAAGTAAATAACGGAGACGTGTTGGTGTACATGTCCAAATCGGTCACACACGGTGAAAATTCTCTAAATGGTTGAGTCGTTAGTGTGTGGTGTTAAAAGCCCATCGTGAATATTCAGTGCTGTAATCGTTCAGTCTCAGTGGTGTTGTTGAATGTGTTAAATGTCGATGTTCTCGGTGGACGGTGTGCTAATAGGCTACTGACCCTTTCGAAGGTGTAATTTCTCCCCAGGAGACTGAAAACCTCTCCCAACCCAACACGTCTTACTACTCGAGTCATTTGTAAATCACATAGCTGATAAAACGCAGAATGAATGCAATTAGCAAAAATTGATAATGTAAAAATAAATAGGCTCCAAATTGGCGTGGTACTTCTAAAAAGTCGTTTATAGAGTTGTGTGTAGATAGTCACATCAGTTAGCCTATTTTTGCTTTAGAACAATACAAAATTGATCCACAGGGGGGCGTTACTGTATTAATTTTGTATTCTGCACTATAAGTCGTAGACAGTTGACAAAAATTGCGTGTTTTTTAAAAAAAAATGTGTTTTTAAAACACAAAACTATTTTGTTGAATGTTTATTTTTTATATATATAAAATTAGCTTGGTGTTATTTTCAGTTCAACATGTAAACCTGCAAATATAGACTGTATAGGCTACTACTGTGAGATGTCAAATGAAAGTTAGAATCAATTGTGAGACAAAGAATGTAAATAGCTACTTCAGTAGTGTATTATTATAATATTTATTATAGTTGAGTACTTTGCTTAGTGTGAAAGTCGTACTTTTTAATCAATGTCAGTTTTAAGAGCTTTAATTCCCACAGTCTAACTCTGTGCTAGAGGAGTAAGGCAGGGCAAACCCCAAGCTTGCATTAGCTCATAGGATTGTCATGTCGCTTAAGAAAATAAATCGAACTTTGAATTAAAATATTTGTTTCTTATTATTTGTGTAATTAGTAATTATTATAGTGCAGTTGTTGTGCCATTGTAAGAGGCAACGTTTGCAGTTTACGTCTGATTCCATTAAGTACAATCTAACCTGATTCTTGTCTGTTTTTATTCAATAAATTAAACATGCTTTTTATTTTTATATATATATTTTACGTTGAACAGTTTCCGCATGTTCCGGGGAAAGTTTTAAATTCACAATAGCCTATGTATTTAACCCTATCTGGCTACTACAAAAGTAGGGTAAGGCTAACATTTTCCATTGGATAACGACCGCTTTAAAACAATATTTGCAAAGTGATTACTATTGTCAAAGTGCAAAGATGCCACTGATGTATTTTATATCCCACCTAAAGTGCATCCCAAAACAGTGGTGCCAGGGCAGCGCGCTGCTTGGATGGCGGAGTGTGATGCGCTCTCTGATTGGTCGGCGCTGAGCTCATTGTTATGCTGTCAATCCAAATCACATGGCCGAGCCTCTATTAACAGCTGAGCTTAGCGCACAACTTTTCAGAGTTCCGTGGCAGAGCGGAGCGAGACAGGCGGGACTGGTGTGGAGACATTTGAAAGTGTTCAGTGCTTTCGACTTGACCAGAGTCTTAGCTCTCTGAACTTTTGACTGACCCGCTACTTTATTTTGTGAGGCTCTTTAAATTTCAGCGTTGTCTTTCGAGTGCTTTTAAGGCACCACCGTGAAGTAGTTTGAATGTATAACATGATGGAAACCGAGATTAAAAGCCCCCTTCCGCAGTCCAACACGGGCTCGGCGGCGGGCGGCAAAAACAACAGTGCCAACGACCAGGACCGGGTGAAGCGGCCTATGAATGCTTTCATGGTGTGGTCTCGCGGTCAGCGGAGGAAGATGGCACAAGAGAATCCTAAAATGCACAACTCTGAGATCAGCAAGCGCCTCGGTGCTGACTGGAAACTTTTGACTGACGCCGAGAAGAGACCCTTTATTGACGAGGCCAAGCGGTTACGAGCCATGCACATGAAGGAGCACCCGGATTACAAATACCGTCCCCGTAGGAAGACCAAGACCCTGCTGAAGAAAGACAAGTATTCCTTGCCCGGAGGACTCTTGGCGCCCGGTTCCAACGCTGTCAACAGTGCCGTCTCGGTGGGCCAGCGGATGGACTACACGCACATGAACGGCTGGACGAACAGCGCGTACTCCCTCATGCAGGACCAGCTGGCCTACCCTCAGCATCCCAGCATGAACAGTCCCCAGATTCAGCAGATGCACCGGTACGACATGGCGGGACTTCAGTACCCGATGATGTCAACGGCCCAGACCTACATGAACGCGGCGTCCACGTACAGCATGTCACCAGCATACACGCAGCAAACTTCCAGTGCAATGGGTTTGGGCTCCATGGCTTCAGTGTGCAAGACGGAACCCAGCTCTCCTCCTCCGGCCATAACCTCTCACTCTCAGCGTGCTTGTTTGGGAGACCTGAGGGATATGATAAGCATGTACCTGCCGCCCGGAGGAGACAGCGCCGACCACTCCAGTCTACAGACCAGTCGGTTACACAGCGTTCATCCGCACTATCAAAGCGCAGGGACTGGCGTGAACGGAACGCTACCCCTAACCCACATTTGAAACACTGCTAAAAAAAAAGACTAAGTACTTCGGATACTTGAACACTTTGGTTTGCAAAAAAGAATCGAAGTTAAATTTCGTTTTTAAAAAAAGAAACTATTTTTAATGTCAATGAGTTGTCCGTTTTAAAGCATTTTATGACGACATATCGGGGACTTCAGAATAAATTGCATTGCAGAGGAGCTTTTATCATAAGCTGTAAAGCAATCAACGTCTGTAGAAGAATATTGGACTTCTGACTTACTTGCCGTCAGAGTTTGTCTCTATGAAAAAGGCACGTGGCTTCGTGAAGAGGCTGTATTTCAAAAAACAAAAAAGAACGAAAAAACGGAGGGAGAGAGAATGTTCACTCATAAATGTTTACACTTATTTTTAGAATGTCGATTTTGTCCAAATCTGTGTAGTCTTTTTTTTGTTGTTCATTTATGAACTAGGTTTTATTGAAATGAAAGACTGTGCTGGTCGCAAGCGCAAAGTTTGTTTTATTTATAGTGAGTTGTTTTTTTTTAAAGCTTGTGAACCATTGTACGTCTTGTTGAAATGTTCCACTTTTGTTTGGTGAATCTTCCTTTCTGTGATGTTATGGCAGTATCATGTTAATCCATTGTGTGGGACGGAGAGTTTTATTTAAACTGACGTTTCTACTTAAGACCATCCCATTCCTAAATGAATAAATTTGTTTTACAAAAAAAGGTTTATGACTAGATATCAATTATTTTTTACTTCAGTTATAATTTGGTTGTTCGAATCGCATGTCTACCGGGAAACCAGTGACAAATTGTCAAATTCGCTTGAACCCAAATGTGGTAATTTGAGGCGATCGGTTAAATGAAGAGTAAATATGCGAATTCAGGCACGTTCGCTACTAAGCAGTTGTCATCACGCGTGGATTTGTTTTGAACAAATTTCTAATTTGCAAAAACTAATTCTCATCAAACAGCAAATAGCTATTGTTATGCCTTTCAAATGCCAAGAAATAAAACTGGCCTGTAAATGACTCCTAGGGCCTATAAATATCATTCTATTAATATAGGCTAATTCATGTATAAAGTATCCCGCCCCCCACCCCCCCCATAAAGTATCAACTGGTGTATATATAGACTAGCCTACCAACATAAAATGGAACTTATATTCGTTGTTTTCATAAGATACACTTTATTGATGAGACATTTCTCCTTTGCAAGAATACACAACACACATAAATAAAATTAAAGACATGCAAAATCATAAAAGCCTAAAAGGGACAAAAATATTTGTTTTACCTCACATGAACTGTCATGCATATATTTTCCAAAGTGTGTAATTTCCTCCTGCATTTTCACTTGTTGAGTCGTCTAGGTACACACAGTTCCTCAAAATTACTTGTATAATTATGGTTAACTATAAATATTTTTAATCCCTTGAATTTGTCAAAACCAGACGATGAAACAGCCGATAAATTCTGATAATTATGTTCATCATAAGAGATTAATGCAGGGATAATTTCTTTGCTATTTCACTTTATGAGTTACCAAGTGTGGCCGAATTTTTGTGGGGTCAGACAGAGGTTAAATGTTTGAGTATCTTATTTTGTGATTTGAATATCACACCATATTGTCTTTTGGTCTGTTTGTCAAGGGACCATTTTTACCCTATCTTTCTTGCTGTTAGCCAAGAAGAGGAGGAACATACATGGCCGTTTCGGACTGCCTTCTGTAATTTAGAGTGTAATTTCCACTACTGAGTCCTCAATATATATGTATAGTAGCCAATGTACTGTGTAACATGCACTCTTAAAAATAAAGATTCTTCAATGGCTCTTTACAAGATCTTTGGTTCAACAAAAACTCTCTTCTAATAAAGACACATTTTATGGTATAGGAGATTAAAATATAAATGTATTTTTTTAGATCAGCGTATTGGTTTTTGAATAAAGAACTACAGAATAAAAAGTTCTTAGTGATAGTTCCCTAAAGTTTTCCTATAACATTAGGCTGAAAAAGTGAGTGTTCAGAACCTATATGGATTTTGAATGCTTGATTTAACTTGTTTTTGAAATATCATTTGTTCATTCATATTCAATAATTATCCATTCTGCAAAGCACCCTACATTTTCAGAATCCAAACCAACCCACTGATTTGCATTTTGAATAACCTAATACAACTTAACATTAAAAACTCTCAGGATGTATTGCATTTTAAATGCTACCTGTATTTTTAAAAGTACCGTCCTTAATTTAATCTCGACCAGGCTCAAATAAGAGATTATGTCCACTCTTAAAAATAAAGGTTCCAAAAGGGGATTTTCACAGCAATGCCATAGAAGAACCATTTTTGGTTCCCCAAAGAACCTTTCAGTAAACAGTACTTAAAAGAATCATATGAAGAACATTTTAAAAATCTAAAGAACACACTTCCACTAAAGAACCCTTTGTGCAAGGGAAAGGTTCCACGGTTGTTAAAGGTCCTTCATGGAAACATAGAGGCCAATAAAGAACCTTTATTTTTAAGAACTCAGATTCTGTTGTTACTTCAATAGTAATTTTTACACTAATGAGATTTCTCATAACAGCAATATGAAACAATATTTTTTGAATGACACTGTCACACTTCGAAAGTGTGCAACCGAAATTCTCTATTTGCACCTGACTGCTTTACAGCAGGGGATGAGTTGCACGGCATCTCAAGCCATTGAGTGCATGCACTGGCTGCTGTCTTTCCCACATTCACTGACAGGTTTGATCCATGCCTCATTACTGTGCTTGGATTAGCCCTGTGCACCTCTATGGATGCCAACAGATTAAACGGACCTCCCTGAAATCAGCGGCAGGGTCTTAAGTCATTCTAGTGTGTCTGAGACTACGTATCAGCTAATCGTGCTGCCTAATTCTTAAAAAAATTAGAGAAACAGAAGCAGTGGTGAATTTGTTGCATATGTCTGCTATGAATAGTATGCTGGGGTGTTTTTTGACATCCACAATCACAATATTTTTGAACTTGATATATCCACTTACCAGTTAAAAGGAAGAAATTTATTAAGTAAACTCATATGAGTGAAGCTGTAGACCTGATTGCATTAGGTCCCTTCCAGCAAAGAGTGGGGCCCTCTCTCTCTCTCTCTCTCTCTCTCTCGCTCGCTCGCTCAGTCATGGAGCACTGTGCCCACTCAGCAAGTGCAGGCATATCCCCACTTCCATCTGCTTATGACCTCACTGGAGCTGTTTGTTTAACCCTTTTCCCAAACCAACATAATTGCACCCTACCACAATCATGCATGCTGGATTCGCTGTGTAGAGTTAGATAGCATTAGAGACCGAAAGCTTTCTCACTTTCTTTCTGCCTGTGGGTAATTTTTATATATGTATATTTATATAATTATTTATACAATTTACCTTCCTGTTTTTCTGATTGTTATGGTTGTTCCTGAATACATGTGGCAATCTAAGAATAAAAAAGTGTCAGTAGCCTTGTATCAATTACATTCACTGAACCTGCTCAGCAACTCTCATTGGGAACTCCTCATTCCAAATCTGTAGGTGTTTTTTTTCACCAGTTTTGCTGTTCACTAATGTACACAGATTACAGTACGTCAGTTGAAGAAATGGGTGTGTTTGAAAAATAAAGTGAACAGGCTCTATGGTATTTCGATGGTGCCAGACTGGACTTGCTGTGGCGTTGTGTACTAAAAACAAAATATCCTAGTATTGATTAGCAGGCTGGCTCAAGGCATTGCTGTTGGGCCTGTCCACTGGAGTGAGACTCATGTGGGCTGTGGAGACAGAGTGGAGTCGAGGTGTGGGGGTGAATTAATCTCCCTGAACTGGGGCAGATGTCGTTGACGAGCCCCTATTAGATCAGCTCTCGCCGTGGGAAAATGGCATCCAATCCTTACGGGGTCAGGACTTTGAGCTGACCCTCAAGGTCTCATCCCACCTCGGAGAGCTGTCCATTCTCCTGCACTTTATCTAAGAGACAGGCTCACCTCTCCTGCCTATGGCTATTGAACCATTGTATGTTTGCTATTCTTGTACCTCATTATACACATAAATCGAACCTTTTCCTCTTCTTCCAGCACGTGTCACGATTTTGGTTCCTCTCTGCATTTTATGTTCATGTATTAAATGAGTGTTGCTGCCTTGTTCACTTCAGTTTTGCTTTCCACTTCAGTTTACACCAGTCTTTACTCCTTTATTCCCTGCAACACTCTTAAAAATAAAGTTTCCAAAATCTAATTTTTTTTGCAGCAATGCCATTAAAGAACCTTTCCTATATACAGAATCTTATGTACAATGGAAAGGTTCCATAGAGATTCTTCATTGAACCATAGATTATAATTAAGAACCATTCTTTTTAAGAGTGGAGAAGCTCCAAAAGGCTGACACATTTGGAATGTGAATGTCATTCTTCATATGTATTTATCAGATATATAGATTTCAGATATGAACGGTGTCAGTTTTATTTGACATTTAAAGATAATCATACATCTAGTCTTGGGGAATGTGCCAACTTGCTTCTCTTCTCCAATGATTCAGATTTTTTTTTTTGGGTGGGGGGTGGGGTGGGGGGTGGGGGGGGGTAATTACAGCCATGGTTGGATCTCTGTGGCATTACACAACCACAAAGAATGTAGAGTGGGAGGTTTAAAGGGCGGTTGCCGCTCCAATTCAGGCTTGGCCCTGCAGTCCAGGTGCAAGTGCATTGATGTTTGTAGAGTAAATAATTCTAATTAATAGAGTCTTAATACAAGGGGACAGACTCTTTTATGGAAAGACTGTCTCTAATGAGATGCATAAAGAGGGAAGTGCAAATTGGACACAAATTCTTTCATTAGGGGATATTGTACTGTAATTTGATCTCTGTTAAAGAGTTTTATGTAATGTTTCACAGTGTCATTCAATGTCATCCATGTTCCTTTTGACTTGGAATATGTAATATTTTGTAGAGGACATGAATGTAGTTTTGTTCAACATCAGGAAATCTCTATTTCCATGTTTCATAAATTCTTGTCAACAAAGTTCCCACTAACCACCAGTTATAATAACACTTTAACCTTTCTCTGGTGCAACCAATCAAGAATTTCCTTTATCTGTGTTAAACACTGCACATTTATAGTATTTGGGATAGAGTTTATTCTTTGAATGTGTCCCTAGAGCTTCTCTTGTCAACCGCAGTGAGAAGTAGTGGCCTGAAAGGGAATTATGATATTTGAGTGAAACCCCTCGTAGAGCCGTGGAGTCTTAAAATGAGCGTGTGGAAATTTCCCTGAACATGGAACTACCCTGCCCTTAACGTCTGCACTGCTCTCTTGGGTGGAGCAGGTGCTGTGAATTTCTCTGACGCAGGATGGAAACAGGTTTTAGGGTGCCTGTCTCTAACCCAGCCTCTCCAAGATGGAATTGGGTGGAGTGTGAGTGACATTAGGGTAGATGGCACCGTTTTAGGGACATGTTAACCCAGGGAAATGTCAGAGATTGTTATTTATATATTAAGTTGTATTCAACCCGATCTCATGAGTAACTATTGTATTAGGAAACACGTGATTTTCTGAAAAAAAAGTAATGAAGTAAAGATCCCCTTAATCCCACCTCTAAACCTAACCGTCAGTGGGGCATAAGTACAAAAATGGATTGTCTGAATTAGCCACCAATTCGCCAAAACATAGTTACAAATTGCCATGAGAGTGTTGATTTTATTGAATGATTTGTTTTATTGATTTATTTATTGTTGGTTTTTATTTCTTTGTTTTAGATGTTCTCCTAAAATTCCTTCAGAGAAATAAAATGGATGCACATGAGAAAGCTTTTGACGTACAGTAAGAGTATACTACTAACTAACATGGATGCTTAGCTCAGATAGTGGTCTTCAAAGAAATATTTGAGGAAATATTGAAATCTGGTTGCAGGTTTAGGTGTCTGAGCACAGTATGAGACATTGAGATCTCTTCTGAAACACATACATGTGATATTATTAGTGTCTTTTCTTCAGGAAAGAAAAATCTGAGAAGCTGAAAGCATCTCAATTTGCTCTTTATTACTGAAGCACTTGAGATATTAAATCTCTAATTAGGGATTTTTCTTTCCTATGGAAACTTAAAAAAAAAAACTTTTCGTCCAAATATTTTTGTAAATAGTGGAAGAAGGACATGAGTGATCCACAACCTATATGTGCATTGACAGTGAAAGCAGTTGGGAAAGTAGAGACAATACATGGGGTACAGAGGTTATGGAGTTGGGGGCAGGGCTGTGAAATGGGAGATTAGGCCTCTCATCTAGGCCACAGATATTGATTAGTGTAGGGTGGGTCATCAAGAAGAAACAGAGATTGACAGATAAACAATGGTCTTATATCTGCGTGATGACTCCTTGTCATGTCTGTAATGTCAGGGGTTTTGAGGATGCTTGGACAGTAGGTACATTAGTCCAACTCACCAGACATTCTCCTCAATTCCTCTCTCTTTTATCCTCTGTGTTATTGGTAAATGTCTTCACTCAGATGAACATCTTGTAGAAGTTCTCCATGCACATGGAAATAAGACCCCACACAGAAGTGCCTCACCCGTGTATTGATTATTTGCCATTGTCATTCAGCCAGTTCTCTGAGAGATGTGCATTTGTGGGCCAAAGGCTTATATTAGGGCATGTCTGGAGGGGTGAAAAAAAATAACGTGTTTCCTTTTCCTTTTATACTTCTTTTTATGGAGTGTCCCACTCCAGATTCTTTCACTTCAGTTTCAATAGGTGAGATGTTTCAATCAATAATGATAATGAGCCCCAATGTTTTGTTGTTCATTTGATTTATTTCTGTTTTATAATGTAAATGGTTAAAGGGATCATTTACTAACCTTCATTTTCCAATTTTTTCATCTGCTTTTGTCTATACAGTGAGGTCAATGGAGACCAAAACAACATAGGACCCCATTGACATTTTTCAAAATATCTTCTTTGGTGTTCCTCGGAGGAAAGAAAGTCATACAGGTTTGGAACAACATGAGGGCGAGTAAATAATGACAGATGTTTTTTTGTTTTTTGAGCAAACTATCCCTTTAATTCACTAGACGTGAGGCACAATAGCATTAGGAATTCCATTTAGGCCAAAAGACATATGTATTTGTTTTGGTATTTCATGACATAGTAAGTCATCCACTATTGTGTCCTGCTTTTAAGTATGGTACTCTTTGGTTCTCCCCTATGTTTAGCCTTTAGTATCTCAATCACAATTGCATAATATGATATATTTTGAAATGCTTTAAAGACACTCGCATACATCAACAGCCTTATTATTTTGTCCACTTCAGCCTGTCATTCATAGCAGCACTCCAGGGTCTATTAGCATGTGAGTGAGCTTGTAGAAAGATCAGTAGCTGGTGTGACTAGCTACTTGCAAGGGTGAGAAGGAACATCAGCTAATGTGCAGTAGTCGAAGATAACAGAAAATAAACAAAACACAGTGTTAAAGCGCAGAATCCCAGCTTTTTTCCCTCTTTCATCTCATTGAGCGTTGTGTATGCCGATGTTGACTGCGCCTATATAGGTCCCGCTTGACAAAATAGTATTATCGTGGGTTTAAAGCTAATTAAAATGTCCTGTTTCGTGGGAAACCAGTCTTGGCTTTTAACTGCGGGTTAAGGTGATATCCTTTTCACCAGTGCCTTGAAAATGTGCTATATAGGCCAAATGAGACGGAAAGCTTTTTTTTTGTGCACCCCAAAAGTTCATTCGCATCCCTCTCTCCAAACCCCCGGCAAATATCACACCTCGGATGCATAAACATGCCTGAGCTCCACACATCAAGCCACGCAGGGGGCCTGGCCGGCTATAGAGCCGCACTGTGACACCAATCAGGAATGATGGCAGCCCCCTTTGTCATGCTAACAGGAATTGCCTCTTCTCTTATTCAAATGCTCTCCTTCTCTTTCTCCCTCCCTTCATCCCTCTCTCCTTTTCTCCCTCCTCATGGGCCATGTAAATCCATACTTAGAGAGTTTGAAAAAGAGGGAGAGTGAACGAGAGAGGGAGTGAGAACTCCCTGTACCCAGAACCGTTGATCGGTGGGCCTCTCTCCTGGGGGTCAGCGTGGCTCTCGCAGCGCCGAGCTGTTTCCATGCCCAGCCGAGCGCATTTCATATTCAAATGCTCCAATCAGGCCTGTGACCCACGGGGGGCTTTTTTACAGCCCGGGCCTTGGGTCAGCGGGTCAAGATGGTGATTTAATAGCCAGGGCGATGGGAGAAAAAAGGGAAAGGAGTGATTTAGTGACTGAATGAGTCATAAAAAAGCATTTTTCTTAAGTTGTCATGTGCAAGTACCCTGCATCAGTTTGGTGCTTTTTCCTTTCTCTCCTCACCTGGCTTAGGCACCTGTTTGTGCTGTTTAGACTAAATTTGCTAAAGACGTGTCAGAGTGACAGTATGAAAATCAAAGGTTTAAGGTCCTTCTGTGGTGTGGTGCGTTATGGGGCAATCTTACCTGAGCATCTTGTTATTCATGTCTCGACAGGTGTGTTCGCTGCAAATTACATAGAGCTGGTATGTACGTGTTGGCTGGTTGTCATGTACTAATTATTCTGGAGATGTGCATGTGAACACTGAATAAAATTGAGGTTTAGTTGTCTTTATTTAGTACACGTCTGACATGTGATGTTTTGCCCTCTGGTACACACTGTGCATTAACTAGTGTTAACAAATACAACATTTAATTTTAATAATGTAGGCTATTACTAAATGTTGAAATTAACATTAACTAAGATTGATAAATGCTTCATTCTTAGTTCATGTTAACAAAAGTAGTTAACTAATGAAACCATTTTAAAGTGTTACCATTAATTTAAACTATTTCCATCAAAAAAGGGATAATCCATGGCTAGCTGTGCATTAAACGGTTTTAATGCAGGACGTGGAGGCAAAGAACTGCCCGATGCGAAGCAGAGGCAAATTTATTATCCTGAAATCGAAAACAAAGTGCCTCTCAGTTTTCCTTAATCTCCTCTAGACTGTCCTAAATACGCTCTAATATTCGAGGGGCTGATGGTGATGGGTGTTTAGACGTCTCTTGATTGGGAGTCGTTAGTGTTTAGCTTAAGTCCGTTGAAATGTAAAAGAGGGCTGTGTGTGAGAGGCGCTGCACTTCTCGCAGAAGCTCAGTAGCAGCCACCTCAGTGACTGACAGGTGGGTCAAAGTTGGGGATTTAAGGTGGCTCAGGGATTTGTGTGAGGCCCAATAGCCAGCCTCCTCTTTTACACTGATGCAGTGAAGTTTTCAATGCGTGATGATGTGTGAGAGAGGAAGGGAATTAAAGAGAGAGACTTTGCTTAATGTTGTGTGTGTGTGCATGGGTGAGTTTTAGCACAACCTTCAATGAGCACAGCTGTGTCAGTGCCTAGATGTGTTGTTCTCGTGGCCTGTGGAGAGAAAGAGCTCCTGCAGGTCTGCCGACTAACACTATCCTGCCTGTCTCTCTCTTTATGTCTGCCCTTTTTTTGGTTCATAGCAACCGGCAGTTGCATGACCAAGAATATGGCTGATAATAAAGGATTATTCCTGTTCTCTCATCTCCTCAAAGTGATGTGCATCAAGACAACCATAATAAAAAAACCATTTAATGTCACATTTTATTTTACATAGCATTGTTTTGTTCATGGTTTTTGATGATGAATGCATGTCAAGCAACCTGTTCATGTTGGAATCTTCTACCTACAGATACATTTGTGTAAAAGAAGTTTGATTGGATTGCTAGTGTTTGCTAGTATTTTCTTCATAAAAATTGAGTTGCATTTTATTATTTGCATTTACATTGTTTGCATTTTTCTTTTTTTACTTCTGTCAGAACAGGGCTGTAACCAATTTTTGAGTAACCCACCAGTTGAGAACTACTGCACAACAGGTACATGTTTATTTCACTGCTCATGCAAATTTGCTCTTAATAATTACTATAAAGACTTTCTTAATAATCCTTTAGTACTCCACAAGCAGCATATTGAGGATTTAATGCAATTTGACAGAGCTCAAGGGATTTGTGCTGTAGACCCTCAAAGGCTTCCTGAGTGTCATAACCCTTTGTATAGACCCTTCTAATGGAAAGGACGGCACTGTAAGGCAGGGAATCACTGACCACTCAGGGGAGGAGAGCCTGATTTTCAGTGACTCTAAGCTGAAACAACAAAATTTTAAGAACAGTATTTTACTTTTGACACATTACCATTAAGATCACAAATATACTTCTCTCTATGTATATGATGGTATAACTACAGCGTTTGGTTTTGTAATAGTTACTTTTTTTTAAATTAATAATGCATATATATATATATCCAAGAGATGAACCTTAAACAGTTTGAATGGTATGTATTTATATATAATAAATGCAAATAAATGGAATAATAAAAAAAAAGTACATATGGAAATTTGATCTCTACCTACAGTATATTTAATAATTCTGAATCTTTAAAAAAAAAAAAAATTTAAGGTCAGACTACAAACTTCAAAATGTTCCCATACCACTAGCTCAGTGTAATCCTAAAATCTGTCAAAGAACTTTTTTAGCTCTGTTACATGCTAGACCTCCCACGCAATAATACAGTTTTCTCATTGTGTGGTTTTCTCCAGAAAGCCTGTAAAGTCTGAGAAAATCAATCCAAACAAGCCTTAATTCTGTCATTAGGTGAGAGAGAGCCGTTCTGTGATTGGCTGCCCATCTGCTCCATATTCAGAGGTGCTGGATGAGGCAGAGGGCCCGCTGGGAAAATGGTGTTGTAATCAGGAGCCGGCTGTGCTGCCTGATCAGGTATGAAGTCTGCTTCCACCTTCCTCAAAATCCTTCCTCATCTTCCTCTCGTCTCACTCGTGTGGTTAGCAGACCCCAATGGGAGCCTTTTCTCTGGTACTATATGACCATGAGCTGTTGATAGCTGGACGAAGAGGGGAGAACTGAAGCTGTGAGAGACTGTATGTGTGGGGTTTGGGGGAGTATGTGATGTTAGTGCTAGTAAGTTGGGTGGGGGTATTTTTTTGTTCCCACATTTGATTATTCAGGTTGGTTGAACTAAATTTCTGAACCCATAAAATTCGGATCCCCTTTGGGGGCTATTTACATATATTTCAATCCCCCCTCCTACAGTCTCCCCAGCTTCTGTCTTTCCCTCCGAATGTGAAAAAAGTGGGCAGAGCAACCAGGCCTGTCTGGTCTTTAAGATGTCACTGTGGTGTGAAATATAGGCGAACAAGCAGGGCTTTGAAACTCAAACTGAACCCACCCTCCAATCCCCCCCTCTCCTCTACACACACACACCTTCTGTTTCACCCTCATACACATACTTACACACAGAAACAACAAACCACCCCTCTCCCTCCATGCCGTCTTAGTTGGTGAGCGCTGTGCCCACTGAGACAGATCCATCTCTGGGGTCGTGTGTATGTTCGTGTGAGCACGTGACATTTTGTTTGTGTGTTCAGTAGGCTGGTGGGGTCCAGGCACCAGGCGCAGATGTTTGGGACGGGCTGGCGAGGATGCACCTGTAGTCACTCCATCATGTGCCAAAGATTCTGGCATAAATAAAGTATTGGACAAAACAGGTAGCAAGGTATGTAGATATGGGAAGAAGGAGGCAGGAACCGGCAATTGTTTAACAAACTTTAATAAATGAATAAACAAACTGAAAGTAAAAACGGCAGCCTCCTAACGGACGACTGCCACACACACATAATAAAACGTAAACAAAACACAACATAAAATCCAGGCCTGGTCCTCTCTCGTCCTTCACTGTCGTCGCTCCTCCTTTTATGCTTCTGAGCTCCTCCGTGAGAGGATTCGAGAACGGTGTGACGCGCAGCTGGCGCTCATCTGCAATCACGTCACCGGCCTCGCACCGCTCTCTCACGGGTCTCACCCGCCCTGCTTGTCACAAGGTCATATAGCATTTTATCTTCACCCGAAATGGAAAAAAATTATTTACTCACCCTCATTTTGTTTCAAATCTTTCTTTTACCTGTGGAACACAAAAGAACATTTTGCAAAATCTTTGTCCATGTAATGATTGTCACTGGGGTCCAGTGGTACTTTGGACAACATTGTACTGGTATGTATTTTGTATTTTATTTTATTCCAAATTGCGAAAGTTTTTTATGGTTTTAGTTTTAGTTAACTATATAACCATGGTTTACATGTTGATTTTATGTGGTTTTAGCATTCTAATTTATTTTGAGTTATAATTATTTAAATATATTAGTAATCATTTATTAATTTAAGTACCTTTAAAGCTGCAGCCCGTAACTTTTTTGGTTAAAAAAAATGATCCAAAATCAATTTTTGAGCAAGTACACAACAAGCCAGTATTCAAAACTATCTCCTTACCTTAGTCCCATTCACAACGGTAAGCTTGTAATAATGTGTTATAATTAGAGTGGTATGGTGGATTTCCGCGGGAAATTCAAGCATGTCTTTGCGTCATTACGTCACGTGTGTATACATAAAGAAAGAGTCCGGCTAGTAGTAGTAACGCACGTGAGGAGCATGTATAACCCATGTTCTTCAGAGGATCATTTATAGCCTTTTCTCACAGCAGCTGGAGTAATTAAACTCATCATTTTGATGGCGGATTGTAATCCAGAAAGGCCCAGATGACATCATCAATGAACAACTCAACTGGAGATTCACCCGTAGTCAAAAGCAAAAGATTAGACTGTACGGAAATTGAAATCTACAGGTAACGCTAATAAACACTAAATACACGTAGTCACGCAATGCTAATGCTGTTAACATTAACAATTTGAGAACAAAGTATAACAATAATAATTTGCACGGTTTGATCTTATATGAGCGATCGTTAGATTTAATCACCGTTGGTAGCGCAATTTATTGTAATGTTTTGTTCCCAAAAGTGGCAGACATGTTACTTGCTTGTTCAGATGACATTTTCCGGTGAAAATTCTTATTTAGGTTATACTCCAAGACATAGAATCTGTGATTCTGAAGTACAGTATGCGGTGACTGACAGCAAAGCCGCAGATACTCCTCAAAACATTAGATTCATCCGCGCTGAGGAGCTGCGGCAAAGCACAACTCATGTACAGATGATAACTCCGCAAATAACTGCAATTGCAGGTTTCAAACAGAGATGGCGACACAGAGGCAAAACTTACGGACTGCAGCTTTAAGCCATCTTGAGGCCCCCTTAGAAGTTTGCTGAGGCCCCCTAGTGGGTCCCGGGCCCCTGGTGGAGAACCACTGGTCTATAGTTACACATTAAGTATATATACTATTTAGTATGGGTTAAACCCTAAGATGAGTCATATGTTGCATTGTTATTGTTGTTGGTAAAGCCAATGTTTAAGTCGAAAGGCACCTTTTATGGATGTCTGGAAACTGTAATTTTTTACATAACACAAACACTTGTCTCCTTAGATTGATTTGTCAAGGGGGCGTGAAATAGTTTAATTGTTTCAAATGAACACACTCGCGCCCCCACGTTGTGGATTAATTTTCTGACCGAAGTCTCTGAGGGCCAGGTCTTAAAATTCCACATGGGCCCAGTGCCCGGCGCCCCGCTGGAGAGATAAAGAGAACACATATGTAGCCAGGCTCAGTCACGCTCCAGTTGAGCCATCCCAGTACAGAGTTACAGCTGGCATGATGGGAACACTTGTTTGTTTAGGGTTGTTTTTCTGCCGAGTGCCATGGTTTGGTTGGATGGCACTTGTTTTGTGCGCTCCATCTATGTATGTGTGTATGTGTTTGGTAAGTATCAGGAGGCTGGTGAGGGTAGGTGGGGTGGGGGGGCAGAGTGGCATTTAGTCAAATACTGTTCCTGGCCCCCATGTATCACCCCCCTCCCCCCAGTTCGACCGTGTTCGCTCCCCAGTGCGCAGGCAGAATGCAGCGTCAGGAGCCCAAGCACTGAGCTACCATTGTGTATGCTAAGCAAAGCGGAATGGCCGGGTGACAAAAGAGGGAGGAGTGGGGCTGAGGGCATACAAAGCCCGGGGGAGGGAAGGGATGGTGGGGGGTAGGGGGGCGTTCTGCCGCTGAGGGCTAAATAGACCCACTCTGCCCCCCAAACCCCATCCATAACCCCCGTCCCCACCTCCGACCAACAACCCTCTTTCCCGTCCCAACCCCTCTGGAGAAATCGGTGCCCACTCCTGAGAGACAGCATAGCTCTAAACTTAATGAGTCACATTCAAGAGAAATATGTTTTAAACAGTAAAATGTGTGAAGTATCTTGAAATGCATTTTAAATACATTTTAAATACAAGATCACTGACATTTGAACTAATGTCAGTTTTGTATACAGTTATGTCTAGAAGTATTGCAACTTTATATCTCACAGTATCTCATATTGTGACTATATTACAATTACTACTTTATATTTGACAGTGTGGCCATATCTTATAACTTTATTTCTTAGAATTGTAACTTTTCTCTTGTGAATGCAAATATATATATCTATCAAAAGTTTAAAGGTCAGTAATATGTTTTTGAAATACTTTTTTTTTCAGCAAGGATGCATGAATTTGATCAAAAGTGACAGTAAAACATTTGTAATGTTCCAAAAGATTTCTATTTCAGATAAATGCTTTTGATGTTCAAAGAATCCTGAAAAGTATCATGGTTTCCATAAAGATATTTAGCAGCACAACTGTTTTCAACTTGAATAATATTAAGAAATGTTTCTTAAGCACCAAATCACCATATTAGAATGATTTCTGAAGGATCATGTGACACTAAAGCCCGGAGTAATGATGCAGCTTTAACATCATAGGGAGAAATTACATTTTAGAATATATTCAAATACAAAACAGTTATTTTAAATTGTAATAATATTTCACAATTCTGACTATTTTGCATACTTATGTCTTACAACTGTTGGTGTTACTGTTGTGTGTAGTATGTATATTGTTTTGTGCTTTTGTGTTATGCAGTCATATGTGTGTGTGCACTGTGGTTACTGTCTTAAAGTTCAAAATATTTTAATGTAAAATTTGCACCAGGATTTGTAACAAGTGCATTTTCATTGCCCAGTGTATATATATATATGTGGTTTAACTGAGAATAAAAGCTGATCTGACTTGATATCGTTTGGCTCACAGAGGCAATATAAATCCCAATATGTCAGTTGGACCATTGTTTGGGCGGCTTTGGATGCCTTTCTCAATGATGATGTTCAAGTTAACATCCGAATGGCCTGCAGTCATGGAGAGCTCTGATTCTGCCCTGTGGGCTGGAAGTTCACAAAGCCAGGGGCTGGTCTTTGATGAACCCTCTTCCTCGTTCTGCCCTTCCTCTGCCCTCTCAGATGCAAGGTAACCTCAGCACATCAAAGAGAGGCTCCATAGAGAGTCCACTTGATGCTGTTACCCCCCCAAACACACACTCACCCGCCCACCTCCCACCCCCAGTCAGCGCATAACACTTTACATTTGAAAAAAAAAAAACTAAAAAACGAATCACCTGTCCCATATATTTAGCTATCTACTGGTCTCCTTGCCCTCTGTTTGTCCTGGTGCTTTAGGAAGTGACTCGCCAGGTGACTTTCCCCGCCTTTGTGATGTGAAATGAAAATTGAATATGCTGCTGTAAGACCCTCAGGGCAACAGGTCAGGTGCCCAAGACAATATACGACAGAGAAAGATGCCACCACCCAAAGGTGTGTCTGTGCGCCTGGCCAGAGGTGATCCTGAATGTCGTTTGTCAGCGCTTGGCAAGCCTAGCGTTCCCTCAGCAGGCATGACCCGTGGAGTCATTATCCCTCCAGGTAAATCACCTCGCAATCAGTGTCTGAAGCCCCCTGCTCTCCAGATGATTCCCCTGCTGATTGGCCTAACTGGACTCCTGTCTGAGGAACGATTACCCTGCATTGTTTTCTTTATGGCACATAGATTGAGCTGTTGTTAGCATTCACTTGATGGGGGGAGGCAGCATGCGTGAGGCTGGGATGCAAGTATGTGCTCTGAGGTCGCTCTCACTGCGCTTGATAGCAGTAACAGAAAAGGCATAGAAGAGATTTCATTCTAATGATTTTGAATGAGCCCTTTAATTTGAAATGGCAAACTATGATTTCTTGAACAGGAAATTGTAGCCGAGTTGGTTGAAGTTACGGCCAGACCCATCAACACTGAAACTGGAGAATGAAATGATCAAGATATAGTTGGAACATTGTTAGCTATATTTATTTGGCATTGACACTGGGCACTACTTTGACACAACTTGCAAACTAGCTTTTATAAACTTGAGTTAGTGGTCAAGCCTTATTGTATTGCCGTTTACCGCTTTACCTCAAACACAACAAGATGCTCTACATTCTCAATGAGCACAATGTTGAGTTTCTTTTCTATATTGGTAAACTCGTGATAGACTGACAACGGTATTATTCACACAGTATTGAGGTTCTGTTACACAGTGTAACAATCTACAATCAGCACAACAATGTTGCTGTAAATATCAAGAAGTAGGATTAATTTTAATTTAAAAACAAAACAAAAAAAACCCCTCAAAAAACACAACAACAACAGGTACCAGGGTTGTAATTGGCATATAGACATTGCGGGATTCTAGGTTAGTGGCTAACAAATATGGGTTTTTCGATAGCTGATTCTTAAGCTTACCTCTAATCTTAAATACACTATATTGCCAAAAGTATTGGGACACCCCTCCAAATCATTAAATTCAGGTGTTCCAATCACTTCCATGGCCACAGGTGTATAAAATCAAGCACTTAGGCATGCAGACTGCTTCCACAAACATTTGTGAAAGAATGGGTCGCTCTCAGGAGCTCAGTGAATTCAAGCATGGTACGGTGATAGGTTGCCACCTGTGCAAAAAGTCCATTTGTGAAATTACCTCACTACTAAATATTCCACGGTCAACTGTTAGTGGTATTATAACAAAGTGGAAGTAATTGGGAACAACAGCAACTCAGCCACGAAGTGGTAGGCCACATAAAATCACAGAGCGGGGTCAGAGCATGCTGAGGCGCACAGTGCGCAGAAGTTGCCAACTTTCTGCAGAGTCAATAGCTACAGACCTCTAAACTTCATGTGGCCTTCAGATTAGCTCTAAAACAGTGCGTAGAGAGCTTCATGGAATGGGTTTCCATGGCCGAACAGCTGCATCCAAGCCTTACACCACCAAGTGCAATGCAAAGCGTCGGATGCAGTGGTGTAAAGCACGCCGCCACTGGACTCTAGGGCAGTGGAGATGTGTTCTCTGGAGTGACGAATCACGCTTCCCTGTCCGGCAATTTGATGGACGAGTCTGGGTTTGACGGTTGCCAGGGGAACGGTACTTGCCTGACTGCACTGTGCCAAGTGTAAAGTTTGGTGGAGGGGGGATTATGGTGTGGGGTTGTTTTTCAGGGGTTGGGCTTGGCCCCTTAGTTCCAGTGAAAGGAACTCTTAATGCTTCAGCATACCAAGACATTTTGGACAATGTCATGCTCCCAACTTTGTAGGAACAGTTTGGGGATGGCCCCTTCCTGTTCCAATGATTTGGAGGGGTGTCCCAATACTTTTGGCAATATAGTGTGTATGTATATATATATATATATATACACACACACATACACAAAGTTCTGTCATGAAACTCTAGATGGCGCAGGCTGATAGGTCCTTAAGTCAATCTGCTTGCAATCCTGCTTGCAGAAACCCTCTACCTTCCCCAGCTCCAAAAAAATGTTCAAGAAAACGTGATTTATCAGACCAGGCCACCTTTTTCCATTGCTCCATGGTCCAGTTCTGATGCTCACGTGTCCACTGTTGGCAGTTTCGGCGGTGGACAGGGGTAAGCATGAGCACCCTGACTGGTCTGCGGCTATGCACCCCATACACAACAAACTGCGATGCACTGTGTATTCTGACACCTTTCTCAGAACCAGCATTACCTTCTTGAGCAATTTGAGCTACATTAGCTCGTCTGTTTAATCGGACCACATGCGTCAGTCTTCGCTCCCCACGTGCATCAATGAGCCTTGGCCACCCATGACCCTGTCGCCGGTTCACCACTGTTCCTTCCTTGGACCACTTTTGATAGATACTGACCACTGCAGCCCGGGAACACCCCACAAGAGCTGCAGTTTTGGAGATGCTCTGACCCAGTCGTCTAGCTATCACAATTTGGCCCTTGTCAAACTCACTCAAATCCTTACGCTTGCCCATTTTTCCTGCTTCTAACACATCAACTTTGAGGACAAAATGTTGATGACAAAATATATCCCACCCACTAACAGGTGCGTGATGAAGAGATAATCAGTGTTATTCACTTCACATAATGTTATGCCTGATCGGTGTACACTCACCTAAAGGATTATTAGGAACACCATACTAATACTGTGTTTGACCCCCTTTCGCCTTCAGAACTGCCTTAATTCTACGTGGCATTGATTCAACAAGGTGCTGAAAGCATTCTTTAGAAATGTTGGCCCATATTGATAGGATAGCATCTTGCAGTTGATGGAGATTTGTGGGATGCACATCCAGGGCACGAAGCTCCCGTTCCACCACATCCCAAAGATGCTCTATTGGGTTGAGATCTGGTGACTGTGGGGGCCATTTTAGTACAGTGAACTCATTGTCATGTTCAAGAAACCAATTTGAAATGATTCGAGCTTTGTGACATGGTGCATTATCCTGCTGGAAGTAGCCATCAGAGGATGGGTACATGGTGGTCATAAAGGGATGGACATGGTCAGAAACAATGCTCAGGTAGGCCGTGGCATTTAAACGATGCCCAATTGGCACTAAGGGGCCTAAAGTGTGCCAAGAAAACATCCCCCACACCATTACACCACCACCACCAGCCTGCACAGTGGTAACAAGGCATGATGGATCCATGTTCTCATTCTGTTTACGCCAAATTCTGACTCTACCATCTGAATGTCTCAACAGAAATCGAGACTCATCAGACCAGGCAACATTTTTCCAGTCTTCAACTGTCCAATTTTGGTGAGCTCGTGCAAATTGTAGCCTCTTTTTCCTATTTGTAGTGGAGATGAGTGGTACCCGGTGGGGTCTTCTGCTGTTGTAGCCCATCCGCCTCAAGGTTGTGCGTGTTGTGGCTTCACAAATGCTTTGCTGCATACCTCGGTTGTAACGAGTGGTTATTTCAGTCAAAGTTGCTCTTCTATCAGCTTGAATCAGTCGGCCCATTCTCCTCTGACCTCTAGCATCAACAAGGCATTTTCGCCCACAGGACTGCCGCATACCGGATGTTTTTCCCTTTTCACACCATTCTTTGTAAACTCTAGAAATGGTTGTGCGTGAAAATCCCAGTAACTGAGCAGATTGTGAAATACTCAGACCGGCCCGTCTGGCACCAACAACCATGCCACGCTCAAAATTGCTTAAATCACCTTTCTTTCCCATTCTGACATTCAGTTTGGAGTTCAGGAGATTGTCTTGACCAGGACCACACCCCTAAATGCATTGACTGCCATGCAACTGCCATGTGATTGGTTGATTAGATAATTGCATTAATGAGAAATTGAACAGGTGTTCCTAATAATCCTTTAGGTGAGTGTATATAAATACATACTCTCACCGACAACTTTATAGGTGCATATAGGTATTTTTAGGTACACCTGTTCAACTGTTTGTTAACGCAAATATCTATTCAGCGGTCAAGACGATCTGCTGAAGTTCAAACTGAGCACCGGAGTGGGGAAGAAAGTGACTCTGAATGTGGCATGTTTGTTGGTGCCAGACAGGCTGGTCTGAGTATTTCAGAAACTGTTAATCTACTGGGATTTTCACACACAACCACCTCTAGGGTTTACAGAGAATGGTCCGAAAAATAGAAAATATCCAGTGATCGGCAGTTCTGTGTGCGAAAAGGTCTTGTTGATGCCGGAGGAGAATGTCCAGACTGGTTTAAGCCGTTAGAAAGGCAACAGTAACTCCAATGACCTCTTGTTACCAACCAAGGTATGCGGAAGATCATCTCTGAACGCAAAACGCATCGCCCCTTGAGGCAGATGGGCCACAGCAGCAGAAGACACACTGATACCACCCCTGTCAACTAAGAACAGGAAATTAAGGCTACAATTCACACAGGCTCACAAAAAGTGGACAACAGAAGATTGGAAAAATGTTGCCTGGTCTGATGTGTCTAGATTTCTGCTGCAACATTTAGATGGTAGGGTCAGAATTCGGTATAAACAATATGAAAGCATGGATCCATTCTGCTTTGTATAAACATATATTTCTTGGCACACTTTGGGCCTCTTAGTACCAATTGAGCATTGTTTAAACACCACAGCCTACCTGAGTATTATTGCTGACCATATCCATCCTTTTATGACCATAGTGTACCCATCGTCTGATGGCTACTTCCAGTAGGATAACACGCCATGTCAAAAAGTTCAAATCATCTCAAACTGGTTTCCTGAACATAACAATGAGTTCACTATACTCAAATGACCTCCACAGTCACCAGATCTCAATCCAATAGAAAACCTTTGGGATGTGATGGAACGGGAGATTTACATCATGGACATGCTGCTGACAATTCTGTAGCAACAGCGAGATGCCATCATGTCTATATGGACCAAAATCTCTGAGGAATGTTTCCAGCACCTTGTTGAATCTATGCCATGAAGAATTAAGACAGTTCTGAAGGCAAAAGGGGCTTGCAAGGTGTAAAGTTGGCCACTGTATATATATATATATGTACCTTTAAAAACAACCTCCTGTAACATGGTTTCATATTCACAGTCAACACTTAAAACGAGTTATAATTATGCTGAAATGTAATTATCTACATTTTTCTCGCAAGTAGATACGCCACAGGACAGGGTGTTTCCGCAAAAGGAAAAACAGAAAATAAATGCTTCAAAGAAAGAGGGTCTGTAGATTATTATTAGGATTATGTATACATTATGAAACTTTGTAGCTCTTCCGTCTTTCATATGCCCATGAAAGTGAGTGGAAGGGTCTCTGTGTGTGTGTGTTTGTATGTTTGGGGCGGGTGGCCGGGGGCATTAAGCTGGCTGTGTGAGGGAGTGTGTGTTTAAGGGGGGGCAGAAACCTGAGGCCACTGTAAAGCTCTGGAGACAAAGGAGATCCACGTGAGACTCAGGCACATGCAGGCTTGGCTTACCTGCTCACCTGCTCTACCTCCTCCATGAACTTTTGGCCCGGAGAGCACAACCTGCAGCCTCTTGCCACTGCAGGCCACACCCCGTCTCCTTCACTTCCTCTCGCCCCCTCCGTTTCTCCCCTCCCGTCTCTCCTCTGACCCCTCTATTCTCCTGCTCCATTCACCCCTTTATTTCCCAGCCACTTCTCTTTCCCTCGGCTTCTCTCTCACCGTCCTCTCTGTTGCGTGTTTCTTTGTTAGGCCGTCCCTCTGTCCACTTCCCTCAGTATTCTTCCTCCTCAGAGTCAGTGAACCTCACACTCTCTCTCTTTCGTAATACGCAGTTCCCCAGCTTACTGCCATCCTTTACTGTTGCGTTCACCCCACACTGGACAAACCTGACTTTCAGGTCTCATTCATGGGCAATATCAACTGTAAATGTGCTGGAGAGAGAGACAGAGAGAGAGAGAGAGAGAGAGAGAGAGAGAGAGAGAGACAGACAGACAGAGAGACAGACAGATGAAGAGGTCGGGCTGGGTTTGGGCTCTTGGGTGGGGTTAAAAATGCCACACAGCTGAGCAAACCTGGGCCACCACAACATCTTGTGTTTTCTTTTTTAATCCACACTTTCTCTCGGCTGTCTGTTTGAGGAAGGAGTAGGAGGAGGAATGTACCAGACCCATTATGGGAAAATAATAGACCATGAATGCTGATGGTTTTCTCCCTTTGTTAGTCTTCACCTAGAATACATGAAGCAGGGCGCAGACATCACAAACACAGAGGTTCTGCATCTGGTTCACATGAAAGGCCTGTGCACGGCTGATGTAAACACACCATTAATGAAAGGCCTGATTGACATCATTCTGCTTTGAAGTGTTGTATGGTTAGTTGGGAAGTTTAGGATCAACATCCATTCACGGAGGATTATTGCTTTATTAGATTAATACATTTCTTTCTTTCTTTCTTTCTTTCAAAGACAGGATTTTGAAACTATCTATCTATCTATCTATCTAGGATGGGCAACTTCAGTGCTGGAGGTCCAATGTCCTGCAGAGTTTAGCTCCAGGCCTGATAATACTCACCTACCTGTAACCTTCTAGTAATCCTGAAGACATTGAATAACTTGTTCAGGTGTGTTTGATTAGGGTTGGAACAAAACTCTGCAGGAAAGAAGGTCCAAAGTTGCCCACGTTCTTTCTTAAAGACAGGATTTTGAAAATATCTATTTATCTATCTTGAAATGCATCTTTCAATGCATATTTTAAATACAATATCAAGCCGAAAATAGGAACAAGTCTGAGATGGCCATTATGATAGAAGCTAAATGCTACAGGGAGTTAAATCAGGTTTAGTCAGCATTGAGGTTTTTTTTCACCACAGTTCATTCACAGTATACAGTACTTAATTTAACAGAAAAAACAAACAAAACAATACAGTACAAACAAGAAGGCTTCCCCAGCCTTGTAGCTAGTGAATCTGCAGTTTTGTGTTTGGATGCTCAAAGGCTAACCCTCAGCTTGGGTGTGGGTCATTTCCTGATCTTTCTGCAGGTGGAGGCCTGAAAGACGTGCCAGTCCTGCTGCCAACTGTCCTCCGCCTCAGCCTGCAGACATGGCTTAATAGCCCAATTTTTGTGACTGCACGGACAGTGCGCGTACAACAGCGCATGTGCGAGTGACTTGAGCACTTGAAAACAAAGTCCACTAGATAGTGCACACGCCCCAAACGCGTCTTTCTGCCAAAGGAGTATATAAAGGCTTGCGCGCTCAACTTGCATACTTATTTTGACCTCATCTTTAAAACTACTCAATCATGCACCCATGCCATAAACGCAAATACTCACCACCTACAAAAGGCTCCTGAAAGCATGCATGATTGCCAGCCTGTCAATCACATCATATGTCAACTACCTCCCATGATTCCCAGGCTGTCACACATCTCACACAGTCCTGTTTCTAAGGACTTCAGACAAGAATGCAGATACCCAAAAAGTAATATGTACTGTTAGGTAACTATGTTTAAACTCTTACTATCTCTCTCTCTCTCACACACACACACATCTCTATTACCCAAAACACCTTACTAAGCACGCTTTCCCGCACTCTGGTCATGTTTGAAAAATAAATGAGAGCTTGCATGTTCCTATCAGAATCCTGATTTTAGAAATTACTCTTTCAACATATCTGAGCCTCTGTCCTCATATTGTACGTCACAGCACGTAATGAGCAATGCGTGAGGAGAGCCGGTGTGGTAATTACATGTTACAAACCTGTTCAGGGTGTTCTCACAGAAGAAGACACAGAGAGAGTGTTATTTCTCGTTTTATTGAGGCTGACTTGACATTTTTTAACATTTTATGTTTATACTAATAATATGTATTGGGGTATATTGGCATACAAACCAATAATAGGCTATATATACTACCAGTCAAAAGTGTAATTAAGAGATTTTTTTGTTGCTGAAATAAATCTTGTATAGTAAAGACTGCATTTATTTGATCAAAACAGTAATATTGTGAAATACTGTTACAATTTAAAATATTTCCTATTTGAATGTAATTTATTCCTGTGATAGCAGCATCATTAATCCATTCTTCAGTGTCACATGATCCTTCATGATCAATCATTCTAATATGATTTGGTGCTTAAGAAACATTTATTATTAATATCAATGTTAAAAAGTAATTTTGCTGCTTAATATTTTTGTGGTAACCGTGATCCACTACCATTCAAAACTTAAAAAAATAAAAAAGGACAAGGACACATCACATTGATCAAAAGTAACACTAAAGACATTTATAATGATACAAAATATTTATATTTCAAATAAATGCTGTTCTTTTTAACTTTCTGTTCATCAAAGAATCCTGAAAAAAATGATCACAATATCCACATAAATATTAAGCAGCACAACTGTTTTCAACATTGATAATAATAAGAACCATTTTTGAAATGGAAAACAGTTAAATTGTAATACTATTTTGCAATATTACTGTTCTTACTCTGCTTTTGATCAAATGTTTCATGTTTCAAAAACATATATATCATTTTTTTTATTATTATTTAAATACAGTTATAACAGTAAAAATAACAATACTATTATATTTTCCCACACATGATGAAACCTCCTGTGGTCCACCTATAAACCACAAAACAGGTATCCTCATTTTTATATTTAGGAGTGATTATTTTGATTAAAGATGTTTTGATTCCTCAACACATATTTTAGTAAAATGGCACAGTATGGCGTGTACGCCCAATGTGAGTCAGATAAATCTGTTTGCATTTGCTTCAAAACTAATTTCTGGATATAACTGCACGTACGTGCATGTAGTTTTGCATGTTTGTTTTGGTGTGCATAGCTGCGGTACGAACAAAGTTGTGTCTATAAGCAATAAGATTTGAATCCATGGGTGGGTGAGAGTGTTTATCTGTATTTTTTGCCTGAGCATGCATCTGTGCGTGTGTGTCTGTTTGAGTGTGTATGCATTTTGTGGCCTCTGGGTCTTCCTGTGAGTCATTCTCATGAGGTAAACCCCAGTAAAGCTGTCCTAGTCCTCTCTAATTCCTCATTAGCTCACGGCAGGCTGTCTCAGGGGGATTTGTGCTGCCTGTGTGAGTGTGTGTTAGTTTGAGCGCATGCGGTCTGAACGTGGAGAACCACAAGGCCTCTCTGTGGGAGACTGCTGTGAGCCAGGTGTGTGTCCACTGGCAGGTGCTTGTGTGAGGGGGAGGAAGTGTTTAAACGAGCTCGTTGGGTGGGTCGGCACAGCGCCGCGTTAACTAGATCACAGTTTGGGATGCTCTCCTATGTCAGTGTATTGTAGCCTGTTTAAACACTTCTCTGGGCTGTTGTCATGGCGTTAACACTTACAAAAAAGTATGGTACAGTCATGATTGTACCATAGTACTGAGTAATACATATATTCATGTATCAGGGGACTTTTTAGCACTTTTTTCTTTTTTTGTAAACAGCATTCAAAGTATTTGAAACAAAGCATATCAAGTTCTTCAGTGGTATTTATTTCAATGGTCCACTTTAGAGATTCTACTAAGTAACTTTGCAACTATACAAGTCAACTTATTTTACTAACCTGAACCCTAATACCTAACCTAACTACAGTCTACTAATACACTAATGAGAGCTAGTTGATATGTTGTTGCAAAGTTAGTTAGTAGAATGTCTAAAGGGGACCATCAAAATAATGTGTAACCATAATATATATTATATTTTGCAATATATGTATCTTGTAATAAATGGTGTACCATTGAAATCTTTCCTAAAGTGTTCTTTTAATATAATCAAATGTTTGACTTTCAGTGATTTCGGTGTCTTCTGATGGCAGTTACTGGTCCACCTCATCTGGCATCTCTATCTTTAAATGCATCAAGCTCAGCAGAACAAGTGAAAAGAGCCATATTTGTATATTCAGTGTTCATTTGATATTATTCTGTTTGTATTGTGTGTAAAGGGTTTCTGTTCCTGTTTGCTTTTGTCAGGGACACTGAGCCCCCCTCTTACTGGGATCATCTGTCTGCCTGGTGAACAAGCCGCGTCCTGCCCACTGCTCCCAATTCACAGAGAAATTTACTCAAAAGTTACAGGTACTTAAAAGTTCATTTTTTAAATGAATCTACTAACCAAGGGGCCTTCAGAACCTTCTGATATATATTGTATAAAATGCAATGTTTATTTTAAGCATGGCCTAGAATAATATGCATAGCATATTAGTACCATACTAATGTATTTTGATGCTTTTTTGTGATGCTTACATTGAAAAACATTGGGTAACACTTTACACTAAGGTCCCATTATTTAACGTTTGTTAAAACAATAACATTAACAATTGAGCAATACATTTGTTACAGTATTTATTAATCATTGTTAGTTAATAAAAATTAGTTAGTTCATGTTACCTCAGGTCCATTAAATAATATTAACAGATACAACTTTTGATTTTAATCATGTAATCAGCAAAATTAACATTTACCAAGATTAATAAATGTTTTAGAAGTATTTTTCATTGTTACTTCATTTAGTTAATATGTTGACAAATGAAACTTTATCATACAGTCAATGTTATCAAACATGTAAATAATCATAGATGTACTGAGTCATATATTTGTACATTTTAATGTTGCCTAATACATTTTAATGTGGGATAGACAACAAAACATTTAGCTGAACTTTAGCTTTGGTTTTAATTAACTTTATTAATGCATATTTTAATTTTTTCACACATAAAAGTTTATGATCAAATAAAAATTGGCAGATTCCCCTGCAGCATCAGTAGGACCCTCTAGAGGTCACAGACCTCCTGTTAAATATACTTAATTCATTTTCAAATGCAAATGGATCCCATTAAAATATAGTTTTGATCTTTTTGTTTACAAATATAAGTTTGAATCATGAGGCAGGTTGATCATCTCCAACAGTTCTCCTCTCTTTAGCGCCAACCAGTGGAGATGAGTGGGATTTCACAACTTAACTCTCGACAGCAGGAGCAGCTAATGTGTTTCTAGCTTTTTTATAGGCTACTTTGTACAAAATAGTTATTAAAATTAATATGTTTCACTTTTTTGATATTTATAAAACAGATTTGTTCTCGAGCAGTTATTTGGACACTCCTACAATACAGGAAAGTGCATTTACGGTAACACAAGACTCGTTCGTCTTTATTCTTGCTGATATAAGTGTGTCTGATATTTTTAAACCATATTTTCAGCTGTATTCTCTTTATTTCTACAGTCTGTATCGTCAGACCTCCGCGTGTTTGCTGATAATTGAGTAATTACCTGTATAAGATAGCACTCCTGCCGGGAAACACAGCTAATCTCACTGACTGGCCTTCCCCACAGAACAGCATTTAGCTCAGTTAGAGGCTAAATGCTCAGTTTAACGGCACAATTTAGTGTGTGCATGTGCGTTTGAATGATCGCTCTCATTTCTGCCTGCATCAAATGAAGGTAGACGCAGGGAAAAGTGTTTTGAACAATTTCCTATTCTTAAAGGCTATTTTGCGCAATCGCTTACAGATGATAAGATGATAATGGTGACAATTTAGGGAATCTATTTTGTTCAGTTCTTTACTATGGAAGAGGCTGGGAATGTCACCAAAGTGGTTGTAAAGTCCATGGAAATGTAAACTCTTTTAGTAGTGAATGTAAGAAGCAGTTTGTGTTCAAATGATTTAGCACCAATGATAAAGTTTGTGGGTTTTTTTGGATGATTTTGGCAGTCACATAAACTGTGACTTGTAATTGACCTTAGTGGGCATGTTATTTGGAATGACAATATCATCACACAAAAATAATTTTCCTAATTAGCATTATTGTCTTGTTTAGAAAAAAAAAAAAACTTCATTAAATATTGATTTAAATGGTTAAATAGTGTTTACTTCATTGGCAATTTGTTTGTTTTTTTAGCATTGACCTCACTAAATTTAGTTTCGATAGATTTATGCTTAAAACAAAAAAATATAAATTCAATATAGTCACAGCAATAAACTACATTTAAAAAATATACTGAAATAGAAAACTTATTTTAAATTATAATAATAATAAATGAACGCAGCCTTGGATAATAATAAGAGACTATATATAAAAACTATATATATATATATATATATTTAAACACATTAAAAAAAATCACCTCTCCTCACTAAGTGCCTTATTGTTTTTATCTATCCAAATGTAGTGAGGTTAAATAAATATAGACACAATTTTGCCTCTCAAGTAAATGTTTAGATTTTTTTTGCTGGAAAGTATGACAAAAATACTGATTAAGAAAGATTTTTTGCAATGAATCTTTTTGTAATGATGCTCCCTATATGGGATTCTCTTTATTATGTTTTATAAAGTGTGTACTTCCTATTCCCACTTTCTAAGTTAATTATACTTTCTGCACATAGTTTTAACCCATTTCAGATACAAATGAAGACATTTAATTTTCTTTGTGGGGACACAAGTTTGTTCTTCAGAAAGTTGGTCCCCAGCAAATATCCACACACAAATCTGTGCAGTCTGGTATTTGTTAATCTTTTTTCCTCATGTCCATTTCCCTGCAGATCCTGAAACATGACTGAAACCAGAACAGACCTGAATATTCAGTTACGGATGCATTTTCATGCAATTGTCCAAAAGGGGGGCAAGAAGCTGTAAATGATATGCCACAAGGAGATCATATTAATATAACACACACAAAGCATACACACACACACAAATAAACTCATACTGACACACTCAAAATAATCTCCTAGGACTTCCGTTGCATTCCCACAAGTGTCACACCCAGTCACAACGGTAACATGAGAACGCATTTCACAGGGTCACTGCATGGAAATGACGGGATGCTCAGAGGTGGAAAACACACTGATCAATATCTCCACCAAACTCAGAATGTTTGATTCTTGAGTTTGATTCAGAGCGATATGATTCTTCAAATGAATCTGAAGCACCCAGAGCATGTCCCTGAGACCTACGGCCTCGGCTTGTCTCTCAGCGGTTAGTCTAAGCACTGGCACTCTGAAAGAGACAGCAATATCCACTGATGTAATGTGAGAGATAGCGATCTTTTATGCGCTGCTTCATAACTTGTGGGCGTAATGTGAGTTTGGGGGGCGTGAGGGGGTGATGAAGCAGTGTCGCTGGAATCCGCAGTGTTGTGAGAGCTTCATACCTTTCAGCTTCATTAAACCAATTTCACGCCGAAGTGAGCTAAGAGAGGAAACTCTGAGTCTCTGCCGCCGTAACAATGGCGCATTGAAGGGACGAGGCGAAAGTAAATTAGGTACCACTTCACAGACGGCAAATTAAAATCTGAAAGTTGCATAGGAAAAGTTGAGGAGGAGATGATTATGTCTTTATTGTGCTGTTCTCAATCTAAAAAAAATAAAAAAAAACCCTACCCATCCTTTTAGCAAGCACCTTTGCCCTCCACCCCCCAAGACTCTGCTTAGAAGAAATAATGATCTATTTCTTGTGTGGTAATTGGTTTCTAAGATGCCCTTGCCAAAAAAAGCACAGATTTTTGAATCTCTTAGCCTTCCTTTCAGTCACGTAATTTGGTTCTTATCAGTGAGATATGATATCCTGAGAGAATCGTATAAATTAAACATTAGTGTGGGTGCTTATTTTTGTACCGTCATTTTTGTGTCCACAAGAGTGCTCAGAGGTGTGATGTCTGTCATGGGCCTTCGTGTTAGAAACCGCTGAGCATCAGAATCTTCATATCCTTTAATTTTAAAACACTGTCACTGAGTTAAAGAGGTCTGACATATTAGGAAAAAACCATTTTATATCAGTGGCCAGTCTGTGGGTGTGTGTGTGTGCTGTGTGCTTTCTCTGAGGCAGTAGTAATGTGACCCTGCAAAGAATAAAGGAGGCACTGTAAACAGTGCATAGTCATTAGCGGTGTGAAATCAGACACTGACAGTAGCAGGAAGAGTGCTAAGAACAGTTCTCTGTGTACTGAACACTGGGCTGGGTGTTGGTCAGCGAGACCTCAAGAAAATAAGCCGTCGCAGTTTTTTATCAGTCTCTTCACATGTATGTGAGAGTGGGATAAAATATGTCACCCCCCTTAATCTAGCAAGCTGTATTGTTTTTGTCACATGACCATATATGTATAGAAGGGCTCATTTCACATATCTTCCTCATAAGAAAAAGATTTTTTTTATATTATATACTCAATATTTTTGTCTTGTTTACAAGTACAAATATCTCAGCATTCTCAACTGAAGATACATTTACTTGAGAAGCAAAATGATAAGGTATTGTTTTAGAAAATTAAATTAAATGACTATGCTTAAAACAAGAAAACATATTTGCCAGTGGGGTAATAAAACTAGTTTTCCCATTTGAATTAATTTAATTTTTCTTCCCTCAATTGTTATGCTTTATATTTATGTATGTGTTTGTATATATCACATAAACTTAATTGGCCCTGTTATTTACAATAACCATTATAAAAATTGTTATTGTCATTTAGGCTTAACTAGTAATAGTAAACTTTGAAACATGCAGTTTCTTTTCAGTATTTGATCAACACTATTACAAAATGTAGAAAAATACTTCACTACATTGAAATATTGTTTTCTCGCTTGTTTATGAAATTACGAATAAAAAAATTAACTTGAAAGTGGATTGTGCCACCTCCTCATTTTTATCCATATTTTTCTTTGAAATGTGAATGGTTTATGTATTCCCCCCAAATTTGCCTTTTGATATCACTGAATTACCCCTAAAGTGGGGTAAGTTGTGCCACAGGACAAGTCTCTGGCCCTATGTTGTAGCCACTTTCCTTTTAATTCTGTAATATTAGACATCCTGAAATCTAATTAGGCGCCTAGAGGTCAACTTAAGTAAAAAGCGAGTTTAACTTTTTAAACGTTAAACCTCTGTGTATATATAGCAGTTAAATGTTGCTTTAATGACTCTGGGAATCCTCTACAGAAGCTTAATTGTTTTTGTCAGTCTGTCTGCATTGTGTGATGCTCCCTGATGATCTGTCCTGTCTCTCAGGGCCTCACACACACTTTCACACCCTCACACAAAGCTCTGACAGCAGTTAGGCTTTACTGCCCCTCGGCCCGCTGGCTTTACGAGGCAGACAGATCCCTCTCGCCGTAAACCCATCAGTCAGGAACAAAGAGGGCAGGTGCGAGCCTGCCTCGAGTGCTCACCTGCACCCAGCGGGGGATGAAGCCCATTCAGCACACCCAAGAGGACGTGCTCTTCTCCACTCCTGACTCCACTCGTGTCTCCTGAACTTCTCTGTTCCCCATCCCAAGGTCCTTATTTTTTCCAGTTATGTACATCTTATCTGCAAAGAAACCGCTGCCACACAAAGAGTCCTGAGGAGATGAGAGGGCTCAGGATTACAGTTAGAAGAGAAGGATAGACACGCGATTCATGCTGTTGTATAGGGTTGACAGGTGGATCAACTCTAAATGCTCTCAAGCAGTTTTACTTACATTTTTTAATGCATTTGTCAGACTTTTACACTAACTGACTTGCATTGCATTCAAAGTCATTTTATATGCTTATGCATTCATTGGGAATCTAACTTATGGCTTTGGTGTTGCTAGCAGCATGCTGTATTGTTTTAGCCACAGGAACACTTTATAACCTGGACTTATAAAAAAGCAAAAATCATTAGGAGGTTAGACTGTAGTTAGCACACGACGCTCATGCAGAAGACACAGGTTTGACTCGGTTCCGTGTTTCTCAATATTTCACAAATTTCCTGCCATCTCTCTAATTTCACTGTCAATAAAATAGCTAAATCAGCTCCTAAACCACATAAGCAATTGCAAAGGAGGAATTTAATACATATCTGCTAGAATGCTACACTGTCAATATTGTACTTTTAGGGGTACAACAGCTTGCCCACCTTCAGTTGGTGGTACACCTGTCACTTTGCTGTGAATAAATGTAATATAAAATATTGTTAATATTATTTCAAGATGAACACTTACTGCTAGGCTTACTTGATTATCCACACATATTTTTTTTATTTTATAAAAATCATGCTAAAATCAGGCCTTTGAAGAACTTAATTTCATTTTAATCTCTCAATCATCATTGTATTGCATTTCATTATATGTTTTGTCCCCCACAATAAAAACTACAGAGCTTTGATCATAAAACTAAGCATTTAAATATTATTGGGAGACAAAGAGTGACAAGAATGATAGAATTTCATCATACTTTTTGGGCATATAAATATCCGGCAATTGCACCAATTTATATCCTTTTTATTTTATTTTTTTTTACATTTTTGCTCAGTTTGGGCCTCTGAAAAAAAACAAAGTTTTTTCCCTTCTCAAGTATGAGCTCCATATTCTCCTATATTATACTATATGAGCCATAAAAGCCCGATGTGACATGATACTCAATAAAAGACAGACTTTTTTTTTAGATTTTGTCTAAAGGTTCGATAAACTGATAAAAAATAGATTTTTTTGAACTATTACTTCATGTGTCTTTACAGGCTTTACAAAAATGTCCCTTTTTTGATTATCCCATTTTTTATCCCAGTGTATTTTATTTTAGGATTTTGCCTCTATAGTTTCTCAATGCATGTAAAGAGATTATTCTTATTATTATGAGACGACTGAGTTTGGTTTGTTTAGTTGTTGTAAAAACAGTTTTTCGAACTTGAAAACCTCCCCCAATTCCGCTTGAAAAGGTGAGGTGGAATCAAATTCGGGTTTTGGACCAAACAATTGTGAAAACCGCAGGGCAGAGCTCTAAATGACTGGCAGAATTAATTATACGGCATTCCTGATTAAACTAGACTGGTCTTTTTAGCTATAATTAAAACTTAATATAATAGAAATGTTCAGCTGACTGTTGACAGGCGACGGTTGCAAAAAATGGCGGGTTCGTTAGGCAGGTGATTGAAGTCGCTGTACGATTTAAAGATGTGCTTGCTCATTAAGGGGGAAGCGGACACATGTACACAACAGGAAGCAGTTGGTCAGTTTGGCTGACAGTGTAGTGAGCACGCAGAGAAGACACATGCAGGAATCAAATTCAGAGAGACAGGTGGACAGCACGCAGTCACATATTAAGAGGAGCAGGCAGGAAGACAGACAGACATACCCAGGCAGGCGGGCAAGCCGGCAGACAGCGGGGGTAGGTGCCTGAGAGTCCGCTCTGTGGCAGAGTAACAGATGTGTGGTGAATCTTTAACTTTCCTCACTCCCCACTGTCACTGCATCTGTCCGCAGCCCCTCTGGGTTAGTGTAGCCCCCTCCTGTGTGAAAAAACTCAACAACAAAAACCTATCAGTGCACTTATTGATTAGCCCATGGTGTCGGGCATGCTGATATTTAATGATCTGCAGGTCATGTGTCTTTCTGCAGGTTAATATGCTGTGTATCAACACAATCTGTTATCAAATCTTAAAATCTTTATTCAACTCATCAAATGTGATGAGTTTTAAATTAGGCTGCATTTATTTGATCCAAAATATAGTAAAAGCAGCAATATTGTAAAATATTATTACAATTGTAAATAACTGGTTTCTGTTTTAATATTTTAAATTTTTTTCTGTAATGGCCATTATTCCAGTTTTTAGTGTCACATGATCTTTCAGAAATCATTCTATGCTGATTTGCTGCTCAAGAAACATTTCTTATTATCAATGTTGAAAACATTGTGTTTTCATGTCGTGCTGCTTAATATTTTTGTGAAAACAGTGATACATTTATCAGGATTCTTTTATGAATACAAAGTTCAAAAGAACAGCAACGTTTGTAACATCATAATGTCCCTAGTGAAAAAAACGCACATTTAAATGTAAGTAAGTATACTAAAAAACCATTAACATTTTTACTAACATATTGCTTGAGACTTAAATATTCTAATTAAACATTATTTGGAGTACTTCTTTATTGCACAATGCACATTTCTTAATATTAAGCTTAAAATGTGTTTTAATATCTCTATTAGTAAGGACAGTATGATCACTGTATAATATCAGTCTTTAAATGCAAGATATTTAAAGTGTACCTAAAGTATACTTGCAATAGTTTCATTTTAGCACAATCAAATATACTTAAGTATATATTTAGTTGGATCTCAGCACTATTTCCGGATAACTAAAGTACAATTGCAGGGTATTTATATTAAGTACACACATATGTAAATATATTTTTTAGTATATTTAACATAAAATAAATGTATTTCAAATACATTTTGGTTTAATTATTTTTCACTTGGGGTCTTTACTGTCATCTTTGATCAACTTAATGAGTCCTTGCTGAATAAAAGTATCAATATCTTAAAAAAAAACAACTTACTGACCCCAAACTTTTGAACATTAGTGTTACTGGTTTTAATTACTTATATAAAAATTATATTTTTTAGTTATATTTTATATAACTTATTATGTAAAAATGACAAGCAACAGATTGAAACTCTATCACTGAACAAAGCGACAATTATTATAAAACAACCACATAACTACAGAGTTTGGACTCTCAAGCTTATTAGTGTGCAAAAGTGATTCAGACATCCCCTGCAGAATTAAACCAAACTGAAACAGCATCACACCTCATTGTCCCACAGTCCACCCCTTATTTAAAATAACAGATATGTCACTGACATAATACTCAATAAGTAGTGTTTTATTGTCATTTATGTGATCAGCCTAATCCCTTTAGACGTCACAGGGTAAACAGTACTGGGACTATCTCTCCCTTGCGCCCTCTTACTCCCCCCTTATCGCCATGGTTTATTTTAATTGAAAATTAGCAAAACAAAACATGGGCAAGAGGCTCCCTGAATGGGGCCCCTTTCTCTGGGAGCTCCTGGGCCGTTGAATAATGCATATGGGAGAGAGTAAACAGCAGCAGCGGGCCTGGCCCTCGAACAATGGGCAGCTCCGAGCTCAGCCAGGGCGCCTGATTTTATTACTGACCTGTCAATCCTCCCCCCAGCCTGGGAAGCGTGGGACCGCGGCCAGGCAGCAGCTGCTGACCGGCCAGCGCTGACCTGTGCGCTTAGGCGAACTGGATTTCACCACACGCCCACCGGCCCGGCCCCGCATACCTCCACAGCCGGAACACGGTTACGTGTATCCCAGCATGCCCAGTGAAGTGACGTGGACACGGACACATGAAACTGTTGCTGTGCCAAAAAAAAAAAAAAAAAGAGATTGAATTAGACGTTATTTTTTTATTGGTGATAATAAAAGAGAAGAATAAACATGTACTAAATAATACAAAAACTCAGGATTTAATGTACACCATATATATATATTAACATTCATATAAAATATGAACATCCTGTATACTCTATTTATTTATGAATTCTGTACTGTATTTCATTTATTTTCCACCTCAACTTAAAATGTTTTCCGTTTTTTTTCATTATTTACCTCACATTATTGTTTTATGAGAGGGTGGACGGCAGGAAATAGGGGTCATTTTTAAACCCCAGTTAAATCTGAATAAATTTGATCCATATTTTTTACATGACAAAACAAATTCATTTGCAAATGAATGTAAAACGTGTTAAATTTTAAATTAATTTAAAACATAGCGGAGTTCGTACACTTCTGTCTGTCTACCACTTTTTATTCCCCTACAGCCATTGAGATTCCACGCTTGCCTCTTGGCTTTGGCCTGCTGTGGTTGCCATGGCAACCAGTAAATTGGTTAGCAGGATGAGTAATGATATGACGTGGTGGAAATGGAAGGTCCCAACAAAGAACTTATTACAGCTGCACCTTTTTATGACATTCCATTGTTGTCAAGTGCTCCCAATATTAACCTACCTCTGCCAGGGTTTCCCGGGCCTGAAACAGTGCACGTGCATATTGTCAAGTCTACAGAGAGAACAGAGTGTGAACGAGAGAGAGGGAGAGAGAGGAGTGGGAGAAGGGCCATATCTCTCTTCACCACTCTCTCCCCTCTCATCAGCTTAACACTGGGCTGTAGGACGACATGCAGAACGTATGTAAATCACTTTTGGACTAACAATGCTGAGGTAGTAAAATATTGACAGAGATCAACATAAATTTGTTTTATACCCTGAAAAGAGTTTTCAACTTTGATAATAATAAGAAATGTTTCTCGAGCAGCAAATCAGCATATTAGAATGATTTCTGAAGGATCATGTGACACTGAAGACTGGAGTTATGAAAAATTCAGCTTTGCCGTCACAGGAATAAGTTACATTTTACAGTTATTTTAAATTGTATTAATAGTTCACTATACTGTTTTACTGTATTTTTTATCAAATAAATGCAACCTTGGGGAGCATAAGCGACTTCATTCAAAAACACACTTTTTAAATTTACTTTCCTCTTTTACAGTACATCTTTGTAAAACTAACTAAATGCCCATAACTTCTATATCCTTACAATTGTACATAGCAAATATCAGAATACAGTCTCACCAGGGTCCTCCAGAGGCTGATTTACATGAAATCACCTCAATATAAACTTAAAAAATATATACATTACATGGCTCTATGGAATGCTTCTGATTGGCCAATTGCAGCATTCTGTATTAAAATATTTTTGCATGACTGATACACTGTATAAATGATCGTAGCCCCAGACAACCAATTTCCTACTGTGCATTATTTTATTTTATTTAAGTTTATGAAGTATATGAAGCAGAGGGGTCTTGTATCACCCTGAAGGGGTTTAGTTTTGTAATAATGACTGGATGACTGTACAATATCCCTTACATAATGACCTAGAAACTCTAAAAGAAACTGATTCTATAGAAATGTTCACAGAAATGTTTTGCTCCATAGAATCAGATTTGTTTGATGTATCAACCCCCCCCCCCCCCCTCCCTTTCTCGTTCACAACACCCAGTGAAAGCCACAGTATTCACTTGTGAAAATCCTTGTGAAAAATCCACACAAGCATCTTGCAAGAGATGGAAAATAGCCCTGAGAGAGAGACAGAGAGAGAGAGAGAGAGATTAGGGGGAAGTGATAGAGCTGGCGCAGGATGTTTCAGTGTTTGCTCTTGCTTTAACAACATCCTCTGTGCAGACACACAGGCAGGCAGTGAGATGGGGACAGAGATAGAAGGCTGCAGTGGGCCTGGTCTGCTGCCTGACCCATTGTTCTACTTATCTCTGTCCTGGTCTATCTGCTGGGCCAGGGGCTATTGAGGAGTGGGCAGGGGGATGGATGACCAGTGATAATAAGACAATGACAAGTGCTCCTGCCTCATTCAGAAACTACAGGGAAGTACTGGCCCTAATTAGTAAATCAACATATTGGTGTTGATGCTCACTTATCCTAGTCTAGGTTGGATCAGGCTGGGATGTAAACCTGCCTGTTGGAAGATACTGGAGGGGTCTAATTTAACTAATTTTCATATTGTGTAAGCTTTGGACTTTTAATCTGCTGTTTGAAAAGAGGAGCCTGGTAAAACATCCTAGAAAGTTTAAGTATGCGCAAGATTTAAACTCAGCAGATCATACTCTTAAAAATAAAGGTTCTTTATTGACATCTTTGGTTCCGTGAAGAAAGGTGTTAAACTTTCCAGTCCACAAAAGGTTCCTTATAGTGAAAAAATGGTTATTTTAAGAATTGTTGACTGAAAGGTTCTTTGGTGAAATAAAAATGGTTCTTCATGGCATTGCTGCAAAAACACCCTTTTGGAACCTTTTTTTAGAGTGCAGTAAAACCTTAAAGGGATAGTTCACCCAAAAATGAAAATTATGGCATCATTTACTCACCCTCAAGTTGATCTAGACCTGTATGAGTTCCTTTCTTCTGCTGAACACAAAAGAAGATATTTGAAGAATATGGGTAACCAAACAGTTGACTTCCATAGTATGGAAAAAAATGTTGGTCACGAACATTCTTCAGAATATCTTCTTTTGTGTAGAAGAAAAACATTTATACAGGTTTGGAATGACTTGAGAATGAGAAAATTATGACAGAATTTTCATTTTTGGGTGAACTATTCTTTTAACATGTTATCTATGTATATTTGGATTGAAGAAGTTTGAAATTTGAGATTATTTTTGAACATAATCAGGGGATCACATTTCCTTTATCAATCACAATGTTTTAACAGGAAGGGGTTGGAGGGGCTCTCGTCACCCATCAGTGTCAGTGTGGGAAACTGCATCCATCAAATAAAGGGCAGCACTGGTGCATCTGGCTCAGGTAACATGGTAGGGAAGGGCAGAGCTATGCTGGCCAGTGGTAAGAGAGAGAGAGTAACCCTGACCCTGAGGTGTCTTAGGTGAGTTGCTGTCCTGGAGGTCTCCCCCGACTCTCTCTGTTTGTGTGGGGCGTACTGCTTTCTGGACCTGTGAGAATGTGCCTCCTCAACAGGGTCACTGGTCCTGGAGGGACACTTCCACGTTTTTTTTCTACTTGAAATTGTACATAGTAATACAATAAAATAGACCCATGATTTACTTCAATGCTGTGAAAATTAATAATATAATATAATATAATACAGTCTGATTAATCAATAATCATGACAGGCCTACTTTGAACAAGCCCCTTTCAACTTTTAAAAATTTCTGTAAAAATACAACCTCATGCTTGTAAATTATGTACTAATATTAATAAATATTAAAATTTTACTAAAATAATGAATACAAGGGTTTAGTAATTGATAAGAATAAGTAAATAAATAATCAAATGGATTAATATGTTAATTTAAAAAAAAAACCCAATAAACTAATTAAACTTCCAATGCCATACCATAACTGAATCCAATGAATATGTAACCACAGGATTGAAGAGACAAAATATATACATTTAAAAATCTGAATATTGGATGGTGTGTCCAATAGAATTAAACAAAGTCTAACATGATTTTACAATTTTGTAAAATTACATGGTCTCAGTATCAGAAAAAATACTTTAGATGGGTTTATGCAGTAAACAAGTTCTTAAGCGTTGATTTGATATGCGGGTTTCTCAATAATCTCTGAGAAAGAGAACTTGTCATTTTGAAGTGCTACCAGCATCATTACAGGCAGTCAGAAATGCATTTGTGCTGAGGCACTGTTGATTAATTTTGAGCATACTGAATCTATCATGATAAGCAGGCTCTTGCCTTACACCTGCTGATATTTAGATAAGATTAAATTTTAAGAGGGGTGGGAGAGGGTTTAGGCAGGTGGGGGCAGGGATGCTCATGGCAGGGCAGAAAGAACAACATCTTGTCTGCTTGAGCATGAGTGCAAAGCCTGGGGGTCACGAGGTCCTGTTTACCTGTGGCAGGTATTTCCTCTGTGGGCTGATAAGAGCCGACCAGGGGAAGTGCTCCGTCACAGGTGAGTGGAAAGAGAGCTGGGGAAGCCAGATCTGCTGCTTAGAAGCGCAAACTCTGACACACAAACTCATTGTGTAACCATGCCTGGGGCACAAAGTACACCTAAACACACATATGCTCACAACTGTTTGGGAGTAACTAACTAAAAGTTGCAACCCTGCTAACTTAACTATGTTTTCAATAGCGTCACAGTATCAAGCTACTTAAACAACGAGCAGCAGTGTAGCATATAGCCAAATGCACTCACCTAAACGGTCCTCTCTCTTTTATATGTAGCGTTTTAAATTCCGATTCATTTTAGTAAATCGGTTAATGCTAAACGGTCATCTCCCTTTCATTTGTAGCGTTGGGAAGTCTGATTTATAATAAATCAGTTTCTTCTTAGTCGGACCTCTAGCTTTCATATGTAGCGTTAGAAAGTCTTATTCATTCTGTTGAATCGGTTCGTCCTGATCTAGTATTGGAATGCCCAATTCATTATATTGAATCGGTTCGTATGGCTCATGTAAATGAACAGATTCACCAATTCGATTCCCTGTACTCTAGCCTATACTATGCTTTCGACTCGGTTATGTAAATGATTGTTTTTGTTGTATTTAAAATAAATGAACATGTTCAAGTTTGATACTGTTCATTCATTCAAACCCATTTTGTGTGTGCAAATTTGGCTCAGATTAAATTATCAATTATATAATTTATTGAACAGATAGGCCTATTTTTATGTATAAAAATATATTGCCGTCTTAAGTACTAGCTACTTTTAGCTACTTTTTGTTTGTAGTTTGTAGTGTAACTTATAGTAAATGAGTCTGGTTTTTAAAAATAATGCTTTGAGGGCTGGAATTGTGTAATATGTAGAACACATCAGGATGTCATAAAACTCTCACAAAAATGCAGGTTGACTAGTATAAATTGATATTGAGCACAGCACTACAAGGTTATCCCATCCACAGACCTCTGATGCGGCCCGTGTCAGAGTTTGAAACAGAACAGAGCAGGTGAGGCACAACGGATGGATGGAGACTGTGCTTGTTTATTTTCACTCTGCCCTTCCTCTTCCTCCATTACCCGAGCTCTGGGTGCTCCGCTTGCCCTCAGGTGCTGAGAGGAGGCGGTGAGCCTGAACATGTTAACAAGGGAGGATCCCACAATTGTATTGAGAGACACGCTGCACTCCTGAATGGAGCTTTCAGCGAGAAGTGTGGAACAGATCACAAGACGAACTCTATTTTACTGCCCTAAAAATAAAGAGTGGCATTAATGAGCAGCAAATGATTTTTATATGTTTGCTGTACATCCCCATCAGATCATGGTCCATTTCACTGCTTTAATTGGTAATGAATGATCTAAATAAAACTTAATGAACATATACGTAATTAAATAACTATTTATGATATCCTGTGACTGGACTGAAATAACTTATTTATCCTAATGTTTTATGTAGATCATAAAAAAAACAGTCAATGAACCCCTAGTTAGTATGTGACCAGACGTCCCACAATTTCCAGAAATCCAGAGAAATCAGCCATTTTAATCAGTGTAACGTCGCCTATCAATGACATCATATCCGCGTTACCCTCGATGTCCAGTTTTACTTCCGTAGAAGTCCAAACACGCTTTAATATATTATGTGTTTTATTAGACAGGTGAGCAACTGTTTGGATACTTATCGACAGAAAACTAATCAACATGGCTATTCTTATTGTTTGAATCTCTTGTTTTCTTGATTTACAGCAAGTTATTTGTACCCTGGCAAACAAATAAACAAAAAACAAAACTTTTACATACTAGCATATCAGAAAGAGCTTTATTTGTAATAACAGTAAAACAGCATTTTCTCCACCATACAATGTTTTAAAATGAATTGCATGCCATGTAGCAACACAAGTCATCCAGCTTTTATTAACAGTGTTGGGGGTAACGCATTACAAGTAACACAAGTTATGTTATCAGATTACTTTTATTCAAGTAACTAGTAAAGTAACGCATTACTCGTACATTTACAACAAAATATCTAAGTTACTTTTTCAAATAAGTAATGCAAGTTACTTTTTCCCCTCATGTATAGACTGACACCTCTCCTGTTCCCATGTTGAGAGAAATCAGGAGTAAGTGCAGAGGCGTTGTGTGCGCTGTGTAAAAAACGGTTATTGTAGTTCTAAACTAAATGTGAACAGGCGTTTACTCATCTCACTTGCACACAAACAGGTTCTGTATTCCTCAAAATGAATAAAAACAGTGAAATGCAAACTCACAAAATTACGCAAACCTACAATAATTAAATATGTTAAATTACACAAATATACTTTATGTATTTTTTATTATATTTATGTCTCAATTTATTAAGCATTGTCTTTTCTGCTTACCAATTCAACCATACTAATAAGCAAAAATGACTTTAGATAAAAATCACATTTGTGTTTCATCTTTTTGTTTTTTATTGCTGAAGTAAGAGTGTTGAACTTTCTTCTCCTGTGTCTTATTCTTCTGCAATCCTGAATGGAGAGAAGGAGGTGAATGTAACTTTAAAGGTGCAGTGGGTAATATTTATGAGAATCTATTGACAGAAATGCAATATAATATACATAACTATGTTTTCAGTGGAGTATAAAGACCTTACATAATGAGTTATGTTTTTACCTTAGAATGAGCCATTTCTATCCACATACACCGCGGGTCCCCTTACAGTAAAGTCGCCATTTTGCACCGCCATGTTTCTACAGTAGCCGTAAACAGACAAACTGCTCTACAGAGCGCTAGCAACTCTCTGCTTTCTCATCTTTGTCCTGTGTCGGCCACCATAGCTTCTCTAAAGAGTGCTTCGAAAGGGAGGTGGGCGGTGGGCGGTTGCAATTCGCAACCTCCCCACTAGATGCCACTAAAATTTACACAGTGCATCTTTAATCCTAACTATCCTAAAATATGCATGAACAACAAAATGAAAGGAGCTACAGTGGCCGACTGCAGAATATAAGCATAAGATAAACAGAAACGCAAAATGTCCCAGGCTCTCTGCCTGCCCTGCTTCATACAACAGTAACGTTTTTTAATAAACTTTAATACATTTTTAATAAACTTTAATACACGATATCTGCCTGTCAGATTGCTTTCCATTGGCTGTGGAGGTGAAGACTACATCTCCCATAATTCCACGCTCATTCGCGCCATCATCAAGCTACGCCTTTGTTATTGTTTTGACCTCTAGCGGCAAAACTTACATACTGTGCCTTTAGACAGCTGTTTAGTATTACAAGTTTTCTAAAGTAGTATGTTTAAATATGCAAACGAGGCACTATCTAATTTAATATGTACTCATTTGCATAAACGTACAGAAAAGAAATCTAAGTTCAAAATTCTTGTTGACAGTTAAAGGTTCTTACAAAGGGGATTGCACTTTATCACTCCATAAATCAAAAAGTAATGTCAACAGCCAGAAAAAAAAGTTTTTGGAATAAAATGACTGATATATGTGAATTATATATGAACAAACCCCTCTGTAAAAACCCAGAATAGAGATAAATAAAAAAAATTGGTGTAAGTAAATGAGAAAAAAAAAACTCATTTTGAAAAAACAGTGTTTAAAGATATGCATTGTGATTGAAATCTATACACTCAAATAAATGATTGTGTATTTTGGATGTTTTCTTTTCACTACAGTCTAAAAGAAGCTGGAAGTAAAATCTCAACATTGACCAGGGCACTAAAATCATGTTCAGCATTACTCTGGGGGAACAAGGATGTCACAAACTACTATGAAAAGTTGGTATGTGTGAATTGATGACTAAATATAATGCCATAGTTCTACAGTATATACCATAATTCACCACAGTAGGCTACTACATTTACCATGGGTCCTTCCTTTTAATTTATTTGAATTAACATTGAACATTTCAATTCTATATTGACTTCCAGATACATGGAAGGCAAGGTGCTATGAATGACTTTTAAGAGACTTTTACTTTTATGAGCAGCACAGGTCACTAATGGGAATATATTGGCTCTGTAGTAAAAATGCTTCATCACATATTTACAGATGCTTTCAGAAGTTATGAATAAGTCGACCTGAATTGGACAGAGGTGAGAATTGTTTGCGAGCACTTTTTCCTCCTCAGGCTCTCCTGCCTTCTGCAGATCCTCTCATTATAAACGAAGAGCAGAGGAAGCTTGCAGCAGCCATTGTGGCCGATCGGAACCTGAAGCACCCTCCAACAAGCAGGAGAGCAGCATCGTAGGCAACGCAGCACCCCACTTCAAACCTCCCAAAACCCCATTTTCAGGCCCTACAGCTGCCCCAGCTCTGCAAGAGCACTTAGCCATGTCATTCTATCCGCTTCCCTGGACCGGAGGACACAGGCACGGTTTTGTGTGCCGTCGTCTCTGATACGACTCCAGAAATGGAAATGAGGCCATGGATCTTCATTAGAAGAGGCAGGTGTCCACTGGCCTGCCCAGGTGAAGACGCTGGGAGGAGTGGGCCGGGGGGAAGGGGGTCCTCACGATGGCTGGTGGCCCTCGTTTCGGCCCCTCAGCCCCCCTCCCCCCACGGCACTTAATTGCCCGTGTAATGAGCTACTGGTGAATGGGCTTACTTGTGTGGAGGTACTTGAGGAGTCTGTGCATTAGGGGTACCTCCTGCAGCTCCTAATCTCGTCGCCCGTATACAGAGAGTGCCGCATATGAAACGCTAGAGAGAAAGACACTCACCTCTCCTCTGCATCACTCTTGTTTGCGTTCGCCCCCACCTCCAGCCCCTCTGCTTTGTCTCCAGGTCCATGCTGGTGAAATTGGCAAGGCTTTGAAACCTGTGGAAGCGAGGCAACCTTAAAGGCCCTTCAAGGCAGATGAGGATCCTGGAGTGTGAGAAGTTTTCTTGTGACAGGACACCTGTTTCTGGCTCATATCTTGTCTTTCTGTGCTTCAGGATGCAGAACACCTGCATACAGACAATAATGTGCTCGTTTACTGCAAAAATCATCTGGATCAAACATCACGTGCCATTGAAAAACTGCACTACTATAATAACTATGGCACGTAGTAATGTATCTCTCTCTCTTTTTTGTGTCTATAATACTTCAAATCGTGAAATATGTTCTTAATACTCAACACAATCTAATGGCAGTTTGTAACGATCTTATTTTTTTATTCATAGCTAATTTGTATGAATGTGTATGATTTTATTAATACGTTTTTGTACAGTCTGCTTATACCCCACTGATGGTTATGTTTAGGGGTGGACCTTCATGCTTACTTTTTCCAAAAGCCGTACGTTTTCATACTAATCACAATGTATGAATTAACACAAAATCGGCACCTCGTAAAATAGCTACATTTTCTTGTGAGATCGGGTTGGAATATTTCGGAGCCCACAATGTGCATTACTGACCTCTAAATTCCCCAACATACTTCAAGTAAAATCGAACAATGAATCAATGTGTGTGTGAAGGAAACCAATTTATTGCATAAAGTGCTATATAAGTATGACTTAACTAGAGTGTCAAATTGCAGAGCTTGTGCAAACTTTTCCACATGACTATGATCAGATGCTTTCTTAACTGCTGTTTTCTCACTATATGCCACTCCCAGCACCATTGGTGGCGTTGGGATGTTTGCTAACAGTTTACTGGTGCTCAGGTATTTCAAACGAAAAATAATTCTGCCATGAGTATATTGGGGCTTTAGGAGTAATCATCCAGCTCTTCTCACGCTGTTTGCTGTACAGTCCCCTCAGTCCCTCTGCAGGGAGCCTGACAAATAAGGTGCTGTTATTGGGCTCCTTCTCAGGGCTGGGGGTTAATGATTAGTGCTGTTGGGGGTTAAAGCCCAGAGATAGGGCCTTTCTCCTGTGCCTCAACAGATGTTGGTGGGCCTTTAATGTGGTTATCAGGATGAAGGGCCTTCTCAGGCCTGCTCTTCCATTGTGTGCTGTCGCATTCCAGGGCTCAGCCACGGCAACAGGGCATCATGGGAGCACAGCCAGGGCTCCCGCTGGGCCACTGTGGGCCCGAGTTCTGACAGCCAGGGCAGCCCCCTCTCCCACACTGCATCCACACTACTAATCACACACTATTCTTCACACCTCCTGCTTCCTCCACACACACACACTCTGTTTCTCTGCCATCTTGCCCTTTCCCACACCACCTTTTATGGGCTAATTCATGGGCAAAATGTCTAAAAATGCTCCTTTTACAGTTCACCCTTAGATGAGCTAATTCCCTATGGGCTGTTTAAAGTGTTTACTTCACACCCAGTGTCCATAAAGTCATGCTGTCCACCTAATTTATTGTATTTAATTATATGTGTGTATCTGTATTATGCATGAAGGTCCTATATTTTCATATATGCATACTTATGAAAATTCTACCATTCAAAAGTTTAAGGTTAGTATGTTTTTGAAACAAGTCTCAAGGCTGCATTTATTTGATCAAAAACTTAAAACTGTAATATTGTGAAATATTCTAACAATATAAAATAACTGTTTACATTTTAAAATGTAATGTGTCACGTGATCGTTCAGAAATCATTCTAATATGCTGATTTGGTGCTCAAGAAACATTTCTTATCAATGTTGAACAGTTGTGCCGCTAAATACTTTTTTATAGAAACAGTGAAATATTTTCAAGATTCTATGATAAACAGAAAGTTCAAAAGAACAGCATTTGTTTGAAATAGAAATCTTATCTAACATTATACATGTCTTTAATGTCACTTTTGATCAATTTAATGCATCCTTGCTGAATAAATGTATTAATTCTTACGGACCCAAAACTTTTGAATGATAGTGTATATATATTATTATTATTATTTTTTTTAAATCCTTTTTACCATTTTTATTAATGTTTTTACTTGCTTCTGGCACAGAATAAAAAATATGTAATAAAAATAAAGAAATTAAATTTTTTTGTAATTGTGACTATGTCTAACAATTGCGGCATTATGTTTCATAATTTATTTTATATATCATAATGCAACTTAATTTCTTATTCTAAACTTTTTTGGTTTTGACTACGAGCTTACTATGAGCACATTAAAGCTGCATCCATAATATTATAAAATAATTAGCAAAATATTTGAGTTGAGATCACATCAAGCCGCAGAACATGTAAACTTTCCATAAGTATTTTGTCAACTAACCTTATATATTCCTATATATTCATATATGAATTCAGTGGCATCAATGGCACTTTCATGTGCCATGTATCGTCAGTCTAAGAGAGTTAGCAGCTGTGGGCTTGTTTGTATACAGATGCATGGAGCTCGTAATGATAATTACCCTGCAGCTGCACTCCAGGGCCCTGGGCTGCAGTTTCTCACCGTGCCATCATTGTGTCTGTGCGCAGAGCAAGAATGTGGGAAAGTGAAGTAATTAAAGTATTCTGTAACCCAATTAAGCAAAATGCCCCCCAGCACCATCAGCAGGCCAGGATTACACACTCAGAGAGGCCATCGCTTCACCCAGCCTCTCTCCCACTGATACCTGCTGCCGCCCCCAGTGTTTAAAGACTAGTTTAGTTAGGGTGGTGTTTAACAACTAACTTGTCAAGCAAAGACAGTGTTTGACAGCCATCCTGCTTTGGCTAGAGAGTTTCAGGAGGAAGGATTGCTGGAAGAGATCAGTGGGACCCACTGAGTGGGCAGAGAAAATTAGGTAAGTTTCTCTCCTCCGTTGAGTAGAGCTATTCATTAGCGCTCTGATTTATACATCCTTCTGCTTTAATCTGCAGCCAGGCCAGTGAAGATGGATGGGTGACAGTTCCATCGGTCACAGCAATTCAGCACTCAGTCACCGCGGAGACAAGCAGTGAAACCGGGAATGTTGAAAGCCCACAACCTGAGAAAAAATAAATATTATAGAAGAGAAAGTAAGTTTTAGAAATCACAAACTGATAAATACAGTTGCCACTTTCCATGAATCGGGTTCCATAACTTTAGGGTCCTATTCATGTTTTTTTTAGCATTACAGGCACAAATCTCATGCTTTTGTGCTGTGAGAAAAGATATTTTAGATATTTTTTTTAGCTAAAATAAATGAACTTAGCAGAAAAGTAGTAGGTTTTAAACACATCACTTGATGGCTGTCCTCCATTAAATTGGTGATAGCCCTTATTTAGGCAAAATGTGCAACCCTGTTATCCATTCTTGATTCTTGAGCACTCATGATTATTTTATGCTTATTTGTTTGGCTTTTTTAAAACATTCTACATATTGAATGTTTATTATTATGTTGAAAATAGGTTTTAAATCAGGTTTTAAACTGTATTTAGAAATGCCTTTTGTTTTGGGAAAACTGCAAATCTCACTTAAAATTAATAGAAAATAAAACAGCTCATGTAAAATATATTTTGACATCATGAAGTGGACAAACAACATTTTCTGAAGGCTAAACTGCTTTCTCTGACCATCTGTTGAAAAAGAAAAAAAAAAAAAAAAAAGATTTTTAAGTGTTTCAGGACTTATTTTGTACCTTATTTGTGGAAAATGCCAATTAATCTGATATCCATCTCTTCTATTCAGATCCCAAAATGAGATCTTGTCTAATTGTCTCCTCTGGAATAAATAAGCAACACATGTATTGGTTTAGTATCTCTTTGTCGAGTTGCTCTATCCTGCCCGTTTGCTGGGCAGTGTGTTTGAAAAGAGTGAACAATGACAGTCCACAATAAAGGTGCTCAATTAACTGTATAACCCAGCCATCAATTAAGACATCAATTACCAGGTTGATTGATGGGGCTAAATGATGCGATTCATTTTCTCCATCCAGCGGAAAAACACTGGAAGCCGCTTAGCCGCAGTATATGAAAATTAGTTGATGAATGTTATATTCATTCCATTTTGGCCCGATAAGACAAAGTCATGAACATTCATAAATTTTTTAATTCTCCCTTTTAATTGCATAAATAATACTACAAGATATTATGATAATTACTCCACATTTAAAATATTAAAATACAATTTTAAATTAGATTCATGAACACATTTTTTATATATTTGTCATATCATTCCATAGAAACAAAACTCAAATTTCACGTTTTTAAATGGCTTTAAAATTATTATTATTTTTTTAGGATATAGCACAGCTATAGTCCCATCAGATTATTTGTGCTTTAAAAAAAAATAAAATTCAACTATTGTAACAAGATGGAAATATAGATCATACATTGTGCTGTTATTCTTATATCAATATCCAACTCAATATGCTTGTTCTAAGTTCTAAAATAAAAAAGACCTTTTCTCTTTAGCAGTTACTTGCAGTACAATATATCTTGTACACTGCATTCAAAAGGAAATGGTTAGGCGACAAAAACGTATTATGTACCAGTGCATTCCTTTTGTTACTATGAGTATTGTATCTAAAGTTATTTAGATGATATAGCAAATTGTTGTAAGAACATTTGAAGTGTTTCTATTTTATATACCAACAAATTTAGAGTTTATGATTCTGAAGATTTTTTGTATAACAAACCTGGTAATTTAATTTGATCATAAATTCAATATAAATGAGTGTTTGTTGAATCACAGAAGCTGACATAATTCACTTGATTTCCTTACAATTTTGTGTTGGTCTCCATACAAAATACGATGGCAGGAACAGAATAAAAACATCCTCTGTCATTCTAGTATTTCCTATGCTCACAAACTCACAAAATATTTGTTTCAAAGATAGCATAATTCGTTTTTATCCTAATGCTTTATATTAAATTTATATTTTATATGAATAACTTTCCTGTTATTCTAATCATCTTACTTGAGCTGAAATTTTTATCACTTATTAGCTTTTTTTCTTCATTAGCAATTTGACAAATGCCCCCTTTTTTCACATCCCCATATCATTCTGCTTGACTTTCCCCCGGTTTTGAATTCGGTTATTGATTGCCTGTTCTGTTTCACTTAGAAAAGGTTGATAAAAGGAGGTTTTCACTTTCTCTATTGGATGTGACAGCTCCCTAACAAGAATAATGGAAAGGCTCCATTCACAGGCAAATCAGCCCAATTCAGCGTGCCCCTACACACTCAATGGAGGAGTCATAGCCCTTCCCTGCCCATTCCATCACAACCATCTCTCTTCAGCACCCTTCAAACTTAGCACAGCTCTTCCAGCAGACAACATTCCTCTCTGTCAACCTCTCTGCCTGGCCATTAAGTGGATAAATTTGTCAATAAGCGCATGATGAATTTTTAAAAAGACAACTAAATAGATGACAACCATCAGCTGATTTTCCGGGCCTGTCTGCAACAGCTGACGATGCTTTGAAAATCTCTCAGGACAGTTTCTGTTGGGATATACATTTGGCTTTTTAAGACGGCAAATTGCGTGCTTAAACAAATCCTTTCAATCCATTGTAAATCAGCATTTCCCAAACACAGAAATTACACAGCCTCTAAAGAAATACGATATCATTCCTTTGACAATCTAATACCTTGGATTCATTAAGAGAAACCCTAACCCTCCATCTCGCTTGTGCAAAACAGCATCCTTTAAGCTGCATGTAATGACAAGAGGCCAATCCCCTGGAATTCCTCTGCTTGGCTGTACAGCAGCCAGGTGACAGCACACAGGTGTGAGAGCAGGCTGGATCCAGAAAACCAGCGGTGGGCTTGTTCACAGGGGATTAAGGTATCAGAATTAACCTGGCTGGAGAGAGGTCATGCTACTGGGCTCAGGCTTGTGTAAGGAAGTGCTGTAGAGTGAGACTAAGCTTCCCACGACCTGTTAGCTGTGAACTCCTAGCATCCGGTTTAGGTTAAGTTGGTTAATAAGAGAAATAGCTCTGCTATTAGTCTACTAGATAAGTAATATGAACTTCTGCAGCACAATATTTAGGCTACACCTGACTTTGATTGGTATGAATTTGATCATTTTCTCTAATGCAGATAAAAAAAAGAAATCTCGCTAAAAATAATAAACCCTTTTCACACTCCTTTTAACCCAGGGTATCATCTTTTTAAACCTCTCTTTTAATGCTATGAAATGCCTCGGAGCGGTGTTAGCAACAAAAAAACAATCATAAATCGAAATGCGCTTGATTAATTAAATATTCATGCAATTTACATCACAGAAAGTGACTAATTCAGAAACAATAAAGTTCTCACTGTTTCAATAGTAGGCTACAGCCATAAACAATATCTGTATTAACATGAGTGTAAAAAATGGGTGACAACACAATGCCATAAACCCTAAAATGACTGTACAAATTATGACTTAAACAGCTTTACAGTTCAAAAAATATACAGTAAGTTTTAACCAAAACTTTTATAAAATTATAAGCTCCACATTGCCACATTGTAAGTGCCCTTATCTTAAAGGCGCAATGAAATTCACAATTTTACAGAATGTTGCAGTGCTTATAATAAATGATTTATCTATGCATATTATGGGACACCCTGCAGTCTTGTGGACACAAGACCACAAGTGCACATGAAGTATGCCATTTAAGACAGGGCACTGGCACTCAGATCCGGATCCATATAGTTAGCAACGCCCAACTTCCTACGATCCAGTCAATTCCCGAAAGGATGAAATCAAATCCCGTCCTACATTTTTCTCATTCTAGAAGCCTTTTCACTCGGATATACATCACATTAGGGGAGAAAAGACTATCACAACTTCTGTTTCATGCTGACTTTAACTTCCATTTTGTCTATTTCATTCTTTGTGATAATAAGCATGCCACAAATGCTGTCGATTGAACTTGTATTGAACATGGAATTCCTTTAACAACAAGGGTATCTTATAATGAAAGTGAACGGTTGCCCTACAGTTCATCAAAATCATCTCTGTTCTGTTCTGTTAATTTATGGCCATATGTTTAAACCGTAGCTTTGAAACACACACACACACACACACACACACACACACACACACACACACACACACACACACACACACACACACACACACACACACACACACACACACACACACACACACAGACACTCCATAGAAGCGCCCAGAGGATCATCTAGGCTTAGCTTGATTCTTTGTCGATTAGACATGTTGTTGGATTTTGACTCTCCTAAGCACACACAGTCCTCTGTTTCCTGCCATGATTTCTCGCCCTGTCCTGAAAAGCAACTATGAGGAATCCACGTCCCGTTCTGAATGCACACTTGTTCCTACTCTCGATTGGCCATTCAGCCCCCTCTAAGGAGACAAGCCCCAATCACAATATTGTCAAGGCTCTGTTGGTTTTCTGGTTCAAATCCTTGTTCATGCTGTTTGCTGAGTACTCATCTGCTGTGACAGCCTTCAGACAAACAGAGGCTCCTGAAAGAGGTCTTCCACAAGCAGATCCTTCCTGCTGGGCAGTGGCTGAAACGGCCCTTTCTCTCGCCATCAAGTGGAACCCAGCCTTTTGAGTCGGCCCCTGGGAGCCCCACATTGAGGCGGGCCACGGGCCAGCGCTTCGCCCCTCGGGCCCTGGGCCACCCTCACGTTGTTCCAGGACACCTGTGCCCACCTACCCCCATCGTGGGAACCCTCGGCAGTGAACCTTGTTACCTAAATCAGCTGGGGGCTGAAACCAGAGACCAATTTAGACACATTATTTTTAATCCCGTGTTGTGGTGCAGACACAAAGTGACAAACCGACTCTCAACAAAAGTTAGTCTCAAACTTTGTTTGAGTTTTAGCACTTTTCTACACAATTTCAGGTAATTAATAATTGGCAGAAATCACACTGAATGAAGAAATGGGTTATCATTTTAGAAGTTGACCCACTTCTTTGCCCCCCTTACCACCCCCAGATGAGGCACCAACTAAATCTCCATGGCACACTGCAGAAAAATGGCATCAATTAATCAGCATTCATGAACCGTTTACTTGAGCCCCCTTTTGTTTGAAGCAGGGTTTAATCCAGACAGAGGCCTGGCTGTTTGGATCCCTGCAGACAGCAGCAGTCGGACCATTGTACACTCACATCCACTGGCACTGCACAAATTCTCATTCCCTCACACTCTCATTTGCTCATTTGTCATCAACGACAACGCTCTCAACTTTCTAGCAATGACAGCTATATTCTTTCTTGCGCCGATGTAAAGGTGAACTTAAAGCGAGCTAAATGTAATTAGATTACATTTATGTGACAGATTACACTCAGACACAAGTATCAGTCTCATTTTCCAGTCGGAAGTCGTCCGTGCTGGTTTGCGGGGCCAGAAAAGGCAGGAAGTTCTCTCTCGATGTATTTCTCTCCCTTCTTCTTACCGAATGCCAGCTTCACCAATTCACTCCGCCGCATGTGTGAAGACATCTGTCCATATTCCAAATCTCCCATTTTGGTGCAAATGATCCTCCTTGAAGGAAGCAATTTTTACAATGTGGCAATTCTTAGATTTCCATCAAGGCTCAGTGCCTTTGCCTTTCGCCTCACCGAAGAAGCAAGTTTAATTGGAAGGCTGCATTTAAAGTCATTCCACAATTATACAATTATACTGAAGATGCATGTCTGCATGTTGCTCAGTTTGCACCAATTTACTGCACTTTCTGCACAGTTAAGACTAGCGCTCCTTTCAGTGGATGCAAATTCCCCTCATTTGGCTCCAAATGAAGCATAATTGCTCATATTCAAGCAAACACCTTGCTATGAGAGGTTCTTCCTAGTTAGTTCATATTAAATCTGAGGAGAATGAAAAAAATCCCAAAATCCATTTGCGCACACGTGCCAGCTGGATCATTCTGTTTGGGGGAATGATGAGGAAATGGATGATGCAATTGAGCACATTGAACATTAAACATCCTGCTAGCACTTTTGATTCAGCAACCGCCGTCTCCAAACTTCCCTGTATGTTCCTAAATGCCAATTAAAGAAGTAAAAACTGAATTTATCCATCAAGTTGGTTTCATTTAGATTTCACTTAAAACATTCCGAAAAAGTGAATCAAAAGCGATTGTATTTTGCCATCACGGATGACACAGCGTCCCAATTAGTCCAAACGCAGACGTTCTGTTTCCCCTTTAGTCGTAAACTGAAATGGAATTATATCACCCAGACGTTCCATCATCAAAGTATACTCTAGCCTTTCCTCTCTTTTGTTTCGAATGCCGCAAGTTAAAGAGGGTCTCGTTATTCAAAAGACCCAAAGTATCTGAAGTGGCAGCGCAAGCACACCGCCGACAATGGCTTACAAGAGTCTGTTTTAATTCATACCCTCTTTTAAAAAAAGGGGGACAGCACAACAAACCGTTGACCCACTGATATACAATTAAGAGTGATGCGGCAGTTAATGCTACAAGCAACTCTGTTTAACAGTCTGCCTTTGACCCACTGCCACTGAATAAATATAATGCAAAGAGCGAGAGACCGAACGAGAGAATGGGAGCCAGGGAGATTTTAAGCCACAGATAAGTAGTTAAAGACCTTTATAGAGTATAACACCATTATCCTTGCTGAATAAAAATAGGATTTAGTGTTTTTTCCACTTAATTTGAATCAAAAGAATTCCCACCTTACATATTGCACTGGTAATGTAATGGAGAGAGAATCACAAAAAGGCTTTGTGGTTCTGACACCTCCTATAGAGGGCCTGTGTTGTCCCGCGAGCAAAAGGGAGAGCAGGCTTTTTCTTCTTTGCCTTGCTATCTGCTAACACATTCTAATTGATGCCGCTGCATTCCTGCACTGGGCGCATTCAATGAATAACGAGTGACGGACTCAATGCCCATGAATTAGTCCCTTCTAAGAGAAGCAGTAAAACAGCCCCCCTGCCCCCCGGCCCTAGATCTCCCCCTCTAGCCACCGAGCTCCCCTCAATCCCGGGCCAAAGCCTGCTCCAGCTTCACCGCACATTAAAGTGCCACTATTGTGCATCGACGCAACTCACAAAAGCTGTCCATCTCTCCGAGGCCTCTAAAGCCTGGACTCACACAGACTGGAGTGACAATCTCTGCGACTCCCCCCGGCCCCCTTCCCACCCTCACTCTTCCCAATAAACCCCCTAATCCCACCCCTTCCACCAACGCGCACACACACGTGTGCGAGCAAGTTGTGCTCTCTCTCCCGCGGTTGCCTCTGCCGCGCACAAAGCATCAATCTGTCTTCGGTGTTGGCACCCTCGGCCCTTTGTCCAATCTGCAGGTGTCTATGAAAGCGGCTACGGTTGCCCTAGACCCACGACTCGCCACGCCTCGTCCAAGGACAGGAACTGCTGACAAAGACCCAGTGTGGGAATGAGGGATGAGTACAGGAAGAGAAAGTGAGGGGGCTCCCCTAAAATTGATGTCTGGGGAAGTCTTGCAACTTTTAGGAAGTCCTGTAAACAGAGAGTAACTTGTTAGAGTGACTAGATCTCAGTGTGACTTTGAGAAGATATAGTGATGGAATGCCAAATATAAATGCCACTTTTTCTTAAATACTCCAAAGACTGGAAAATCTGTATAAATTAAACTTACCAGTTACTTGTAACAAGTTATCCCACTTTATATTAGGTGGCCTTAACTACTATGTACTTATATCAAAAAATGAGTACAATGTACTTATTGTGTTCATATTGTATTGCAAAACACTTTTGCTGATACAGGTAAAGTTAGGGACAGGTGTGGTGGTATGGGTAAGTTTAAGGGTAGGGTTAGGTGTAAGGAAAGTGTCAACAGTGTAATTATAAATGTAACTACAGAAATTAATTACAGATGTAATTACACGCAGGTAATTTTTAAAATGTAAGTACAGTGGGGTATATATCCCAATAAGTTATATATATCACTTTCATTTGTATATATATATATATATATGTGTGTGTGTGTGTGTGTCTCAACTAACAGACTATAGTGAGCCATCGTACTAATAAAATAGTGAGCCATCATGGTAATGAGCAATGAAATATAAAGTAATGAAACGAAAGCATTATCAGCTGTCATTAACAAATGAATAAAGTGTGCATGTCTTTGGACAATTACCCTATTTAAGATTACAATAAAAACTGGTTTTTAAGTACAAAAACACATTAAATGCTTTGTAAATGCTTGAATTACACATTTCATATAGCCTACAAAATATTACTCACCATATTTCTTGCGCTATTTTGCAGCCCTAAATATTTATCTTTTCTACCACAGCCAACTAGTGTGTAAAAGCCTCTAGGATGTGAAGTGTCTCCAGAATGAAGTCTGAACCTACAATCACAAAACTTGTATAATCAGCTGAGCCGCCACTTACTGCATTAGTACGCCATCTTGTGGAATTATTGCATACTGCAGATTCATTTTCTAAGCACGAGCTACTTTTCTTAAAATGTCACCAGAAAAACTTTGACAAATATTTTCATGCCACGGTTATTATAGTTAATTAAAACCACAATAAATAAATACATAAATAAATGTTTAAAATTCAGCTAGTTGCCAAGGCAACATTTCTCATTTTAATTTAGTTTAACTTGATGTAGCCTAGGCTACTAAAAACACTAAAAACGAAACTGGAAAAAAAAAAAGTAATAAAAACTACATAAACATAAAAAAATAAAAATAAAAAAAAATAAAAAAAACTTGATAAAAACACAGCAAAATTACTAAAACTAAAACTCAAAAATATTAATAAAAAACTATAAGAGTATCTCAACGATAGCCTACTAAAATAGCGTTTCATGGTAAATGATGTATTGTATATATATTTTATTTTTTCATTGCTTTTACTTTTTTCACATCACTGTCATATACATAAGAAAATATTAACAGCTAGAAAATTTCAAAGACAAAGACAAACTTTGAACGCTGTCTTGATAAAGCGTACTTTTATTTTTATTTATTTATAAAAAGCTTTTAAATTTAAAGTTGCATAATAACATTTCAGTTTTATTTTCAAGACTTCAGAGTCAGACCCTCTCCCTCATCCAGCTCCTTAAGCAAGTATCCTTGATAAGCTTGGAGCATGACAATAGAATAACCCCCTCGCAGAGACTGGGGTCCTAGGACTCGTCCACCGGTTCGCTCGCAGCAACGCAGATGGATAGACTTGAGTTAGACTTGAGCCAAGGCCTCTCGTTCTCAGGTCCCCAGCAGCAGTTCCTGATTCCTCCGCTTGTCTTCGGGGCCAGGCCCTCCGTTGGAGAGTTTGTATGAACTGCGCAAACGTATTCGCAGCTCTCATTGTGACCTCCTAGCTCCGGTCTTATCTGTCCTGCCGCAAACTGAGCCTCAGGCGGTTTTAGGCTGAGCCATCTCGACGAGCAACATATCGGATACTCTGCGCTTTCCAGCCTTCTGAGTTTTGGGAAAAGCCCTAGGGTCATGCGCGTATGGCCCGTTTATGACGCCATTCAAAGCCCCCACTGTCAATGTGGTGGACCAGCCCGATCGGGTGATTGGACAGCTTCCTTTAGAGGTTCCCGCCACTCAGGTGCCTCTGGGCCCTATGAAGAGAGATCAGTCTATAACAATAAGTTCATTAGCTGTGGTCACTCCACATGTGCTTCCTGTTTTCGCAGACGCCAGAGGCTCTCTGCAGTCAGAGTATGTATTGACACCTGCAGTCCAGCAGGTTCCAAAAATAGAACGGTTAATGCCCCTGGCAGAGTACTTTGCCGCGTGGCCAATGCCCTGCCCGAGATCTCGCAGTGGGTGTTACATACCGTTCAGCACGGCTACACCATCCAAATCTGGAAAGGCCCGCCTCCTTTCAGCGGGATTCTTCCCACAATGGTGCGTCCTTGGGAGATCTCGGCTTTGAGTCAGGAGATTTTGTCACTCTTAGAGAAAGGGGCTATAGAAGAGCTCAGATGGTGTCAGGATTCTACAGACGTTATTTTGTTGTGCCCAAAAAGGATGGTGGTTTGCATCCGGTTTTGGACTTACGTCGCCTAAATCTTGCGCTCAGAGTAAGCAAATTCAAGATGCTGACGTTAAAGTCCATTTTTGTCTCATATCTGAACAGGAGATTGGTTTGTGACCATCGATCTAAAGGATGCGTACTTTCACATCCAGATCGTCAAGAGACACAGGAAGTTCCTCAGGTTCGCTTTCAAGGGCAAAGCCAATAAAGCGTTCTTCGGTTCGGACTGGCGTGGGGCGTGGACTTAAATTCTCGCACAATGTGGGCTGTCTTCCCCACACCCACACGGCTGTCTCCCGCACGTATTCAGTAGTTACAGAGCTGTCTGAGTCAGTTCAGGGCAGGACGTCTAGTCCACGTAGGTTTATGCCACAGACTGATGGTTCTTATGGTATCAGCGTCCCCTGTGGTTCAGTTGGGCCTGCTCCACATGAAACTATTCCAGTGGTGGATCAAAAGCCAAGGGATCTCACCTCATTGCCACCCTTTCCGCAGAGTCATGATTACGCGCAGCCAGGGGCATTTTGTTGTCGCAAAACTGAGAGAAGCATTCCTCACGGGCTGGGGGGCAGTCTATCAGGGATGACAGACTTTTGGACTCTGGAAAGCACATAAATTGTTTGGAGATGCTGGCAGTGTTTGTGGCACGATTCTTACCCTATCTGAGGGGTTGTCACATACTGGTCAGGATGGACAACATGACTGTGGTCTCGTACCTGAATCGCCAAGGAGGACTACGTTCTCGCCCCCGTGCAGGCTGGTGAAGTGTGTCCTTGTTTGGGTGCAGACCAGGTTTCTGTCAGTCAGAGCGGTTCACATTCAAGGTCATCTGAACCTGACCTACTCTTGAGACAGGGCTTGGTACCTGGACAGTGGAGGCTACACCTTCAGGTGGTGAACCTTGTATGGCAGAGGTTCGGCCGAGCGGAAGTAGATTTGTTTGCTTCGAGCATGACTATGCACTGCCCATGCTGAGACATCTGTTGCTGGTGGCCCTGTTCCGGCCCCCTCAGATATGGTTTTCAGACCTGGTCAGTCTGTTAGTCGGCCCTCCTTGGGAGGTTCCCCTCAGGCCCGACCTGCTGACTCAGGCCCAGGGTATAATTTGGAATCCCCGTCCGGATTTATGGAAGCTGTCGGTGTTGCCCCTGAGTGGGGTACGTTAATGTGTTCTCTCGGCTGAGATTACAGACACTATTCTTAACTCTAGGGCCCCCTCTATGAGGCGTCTGTATGCTTTTAAGTGGAAGCTTTTTGCTTCTTGGTGCAGGCAGTGCGACCTGGACCCAGTTCATTGCCCTATAGGTTCAATACTGGAGTTCCTGCAGAGTTGTTTTTCAGCGGGGGCAGCCCTAGCCACTCTTAAGGTTTATGTGGCAGCTATATCTGCTGAGCATGTACCCATGGGAGGTGTTTATGTTGGAAATCACCCCTTGGTTTCCTGTTTCCTGCAGGGGACGAGATGGCCTAGGCCTTTCTGCCCTTTACAAATTCCCTCGTGGGATTTATCTATCATCCTAGAGGGCCTAGCAGGGCCTAGCGGTGTCAGAAAAGTTTTCTCAGGTACGTGAAGGCGTTATGATATATCGTTCCCAAAGTGACGGCTTCACAGTGTTGAGTGAACCTATGAAAGGGAACGTCTTGGTTACGTATGTAACCATGGTTCCCTGAATAGGGAACGAGACTCTGCGATGCCGGCCTTTCGTTCCCTATTCAGTGAACCAAGGTTACTTATGTAACCGAGACGCTTTCCCACAATCTGGTTCAACTCCGCCCCACAGCCAATTCTACAGTGCTGATTTCCTACACAATGCTACAACAAATGCTAACCCCTAAACCTACCCTACACTTGACCCTAACCTGGAAATTGACTGCATGGCGGGATTTGCGCTGAATAGCATGGTAAAGAAAGTTGCAGTTCAGGAGATAAGCGGTTAATAAGATTATGCGATATGAGATCGCTGAGCCGGGTAGTTCCGTAACTCCCCAACCGGACCTCACCGGACAATGGGACCTTTTTAGTTGCACCCCCAGCTATCCCCTCCTACCCTGCGAATCTTGAGCTGTGAGATGCCCCCATTGCTTAGAACAAAGCGATAGAGTAAAAACTTTCCCACATGGAGTGCTGGGACGGCTCGAGGGAGAACTTTCAGGGGGTTCCCGCTTATAACATTGAACGGAGGTTCAAACTCCAGTCCGAACGCCAGTGCCCATGAGCTCTATGACAATTGGCTGAAGCCAGAGCTAGTGGCGAAAGTCTTTGCGTGTGGAGACCCCACCCCATTTTGGAGGTTCTGCCCACTTTTGGAGTTCATGCCCCATTTTGGAGATCTCCGGTCTGCAGTTATACCTACGTGGAGACAAGCAAAAGGCTAAACAGACAGGCAAGTGCAGCTCGTGGCCTAATGTTGGTGTGTGAGTTGTCATTGTCTATTTTGGAGTGATAGTAATTTATTCTAAAAATAAACTTGTTCTGTCGATTGCTGTCATTTTGGGATAGATCATTTGCTGGGTTTATTATGAGTTTAAAAGAGCATGGGTGTCGTCGACGCGTTGCAAAGGAGTTTGTTCAAAGTCAATGAGCAAACATACTATTGCATTTTAATGTTTCAAAAAATGTACCTCAGCTGTCGGACTGTAGCTATAGGCTATCTTTTAAATTCTGCTGATGTTTACATGCTCTATCGTCCATACATCATTTACTGCTCTAATATTATAGATAAAAATTGATTCACATATGAATGGCGATTCTATCTTCTACCGATTTGCATCTATTTGCAAATTTCAAATATCAATTTTCTAAAGTGTTGCACTTCTTTAACTTCGCAGTACTACTTTAAGTAATTGACACATTAAAGTGTTATTAATCACAATAAGCCGCGAAAAAGGACTCAATGAGGTGCTTGCGCTTCCGCCTCTCAGATGCATGCAATCCTGAATTCAGTTCTCTTTCAAGCTTATTGCGCTTGCATGGTCAAATACACACACAATTATGTCCAAATAAACGCAGTCTGTTATGTCCTACGTGAATGTAAACAGTTGGGAGCAAATCGGATCCAAAGATGATAAATAAAATGAGATTGACACATCGGCCTATTAAATGTATGTAACAGACCATAATAAACTTGGTTTTGGGGAAAAATGCAACTATTATGCAGAATTACAGCAAATGTGCATAATGGTTGCTGAGTTGGTATATTTACCAACTGACCAGTAATTCTGCAAAATTACTGTTTTCTCAAACAGGCCTAAAGCTTAACATATAAAACACTTGCATCACTGGCCAGAATAAAATCAGTTGGCATGTGACATATTATACAAACCCGATTCCAAAAAAGTTGGGACACTGTACAAATTGTGAATAAAAAAGGAATGCAATAATTTACAAATCTCATAAACTTATATTTTATTCACAATAGAATATAGATAACATATCAAACGTTGAAAGTGAGACATTTTGAAATGTCATGCCAAATATTGGCTCATTTTGGATTTCATGAGAGCTACACATTCCAAAAAAGTTGGGACAGGTAGCAATAAGAGGCCTGAAAAGTTAAATGTACATATAAGGAACAGCTGGAGGACCAATTTGCAACTTATTAGGTCAATTGGCAACATGATTGGGTATAAAAAGAGCCTCTCAGAGTGGCAGTGTCTCTCAGAAGTCAAGATGGGCAGAGGATCACCAATTCCCCCAATGCTGCGACGAAAAATAGTGGAGCAATATCAGAAAGGAGTTTCTCAGAGAAAAATTGCATAGCGTTTGAAGTTATCATCATCTACAGTGCATAATATCATCCAAAGATTCAGAGAATCTGGAAAAATCTCTGTGCGTAAGGGTCAAGGCCGGAAAACCATACTGGATGCCCGTGATCTTCGGGCCCTTAGACGGCACTGCATCACATACAGGAATGCTACTGTAATGGAAATCACAACATGGGCTCAGGAATACTTCCAGAAAACATTGTCGGTGAACACAATCCACCGTGCCATTCGCCGCTGCTGGCTAAAACTCTATAGGTCAAAAAAGAAGCCATATCTAAACATGATCCAGAAGCGCAGGCGTTTTCTCTGGGCCAAGGCTCATTTAAAATGGACTGTGGCAAAGTGGAAAACTGTTCTGTGGTCAGACGAATCAAAATTTGAAGTTCTTTTTGGAAAACTGGGACGCCATGTCATCCGGACTAAAGAGGACAAGGACAACCCAAGTTGTTATCAGCGCTCAGTTCAGAAGCCTGCATCTCTGATGGTATGGGGTTGCAGGAGTGCGTGTGGCATGGGCAGCTTACACATCTGGAAAGGCACCATCAATGCTGAAAGGTATATCCAAGTTCTAGAACAACATATGCTCCCATCCAGACGTCGTCTCTGTTAGGGAAGACCTTGCATTTTCCAACATGACAATGCAGTATGTGGTCTGGCATCAATTACAACATCATGGCTGCGTAGAAGGATCCGGGTACTGAAATGGCCAGCCTGCAGTCCAGATCTTTCACCCATAGAAAACATTTGGCGCATCATAAAGAGGAAGATGCGACAAAGAAGACCTAAGACAGTTGAGCAACTAGAAACCTGTATTAGACAAGAATGGGACAACATTCCTATTCCTAAACTTGAGCAACTTGTCTCCTCAGTCCCCAGACGTTTGCAGACTGTTATAAAAAGAAGAGGGGATGCCACACAGTGGTAAACATGGCCTTGTCCCAACTTTTTTGAGATGTGTTGATGCCATGAAATTTAAAATCAACTTATTTTTCCCTTAAAATGATACATTTTCTCAGTTTAAACATTTGATATGTCATCTATGTTGTATTCTGAATAAAATATTGAAATTTGAAACTTCCACATCATTGCATTCTGTTTTTATTCACAATTTGTACAGTGTCCCAACTTTTTTGGAATCAGGTTTGTAGAAAAGTTTGCTTCTGTTGCTGTCAACATTGTTTTTGGAAGTTCATCAAAATCAAAAATCAATGGGGCATGACAGGTGCTGCTTCTGTGCACATCTACACTGCATGGCGTGAGCTACGTGTCTTTTTTTTTTTTTTTTTTTTTTTTTTTTTTTACAATCTATGGTCTCACTAGCTGCGTTTACAGTATTCAACTGCTTTCGTAAGTTGAATACGGAAGGTGGTCTGGCGGAAGCTAGATAATTTACTTTATAACATGTTAAATATGGATTTTTTTTTTTTCTCACACAAACGCATCGCTTGGCTTCAGAAGGCCTTTGGAGACGTGTGGATTACTTTTATAATGGATGGATGCACTTTTTTGCCATGATAAAGCTTGGATTAGCCAGGACATTTTTTTAATAACTCCGATTGTACTCGTGTGAAAGAAGAATGTCATATACACCTAGATGGCTTGATGGTGAGTAAATCATAGGGTCATTTTCATTTTTGGGTGAACTATCCTTTTAATAATAAAGGGGTTGACATTCATCCACTGCAGTGTTTTCAAGAGAACATGAGGCTGCAGGATGTTAAAGGCTAAGCTAAAATCTAACAACAGTCTGGCATAGGCCCTAGGATTCTCAAGATGTTTAGTCACTAGGTGCATTATACTGTTGGCTGCATCATCAGTGCCTCTCTAGTGTTTGTATGCAACTGGTAGGGATCTAGCTGTTGGCCTCCATCTGTAGTTTGCTCATAATGAGCTTTTCCATGCACTTCATCACAACAGAAGTTAAAGGAAAATTTGGAAATTCTTTCCGAAAACACCGGAAGGCGTGCAGTGGCCGGACACACACACACACTACATCATGGCATTATCCCTGGATAACTTTCGATTCACTATATGTTCGTGTGGTTTACATTATATGCACCTACGCGACGAGTGCCAACAAAACACAGATTTGATGCAGTTTCGACTCATGACCGGGAACAAATAAACACACTTGCAGAACTCCATTGCTGCTCCGGAAAAACAAACTGCATCCACTGTTTCCTTAACGCTGAGTTATGTGGGAAGCTGAACAAGGTTATCTTTCTCTCACAACCAAAAACACTTCTTTAGTGACACTGTTGATTTCATGGTCTAAAAACAAAATGACAGCGCTGCCGACGGCTCCCGTAACCTGAACGAAGCTTGTTGATGGCCGTGCTCTTGCGCTCGCTCTGGTTGATGTGCGCATGCGCTCATCCGGAAGAAGTGCCCATACAAGCAATTCCGCCCTTTATGAAGTCATACAGGGCCATACTTGAAAAAAACGTTCTGAAATTTATTTGAATCCTGAAGGAGTGTATTTGGCACAGAAATACTTGTTTTTTTTTTTAATTTTGGCCATGTTTAGCATGAGAATCCAACTCTTTAACAGTGTAAATAAGTCAGAAAGCATGAAATAGCATTAGACCCCCCCTTTAAGGCAATAGGTCTAAAATTAATTCTCCTGTGGGCAGGGTTTCTTAAGACAGGTGTAATTATTGCCTTTATCCATTGTGTCAGTACAGTGTGAGAATGTAGGGACCAGGCAGGTGTCAGTTCATCTGCACATGTTCTTAATAGAAAAGCAAAGATGCCGTCTGGACCTGTGGCCTTATTGACATTTATTTGCTTAAAGACCTTATTGATGGATTGAGGGTCAAAGCGGGCCCTCATTTCGGCCCGCACACCAGTTCGAGAACACTTTCACTTAAAGGTGAAAGTCTCACTAAAGGGGCTTTCCAGAGTGCTCATACACCATTGGCTATTGCAAGTGCATAGTGTGATTCTATCAGGCGTCAGGAATTTTCGGAGAAAGGAGTTTCCCCAAATCGTAACCTATTACGAAATGTCGAGAGACCGACTCGAAAGGGAACGGACGCATTTCATTTAACCCTTCACATTCCAACACAAACTGAATAGGCAGATTCAGGGTTTATTTCCTCAAAAAGGTTTTGATGTTTATTGTCAAATTATAAATTCCTAAAATAACATTAGAACAGATGATAGAACTAGAATAGTTTATGCCCTCTCTGAGGGCATAGAGGGCCCTGACGGTTCCCCTCTAAGGTATTGCACTGCAACACATAATATGACGATATTGAAGCGGCAGTGGATTTCAGAATCTGCACCCTTCAGTCCCCCCTGAGGCCAATTTGGGGTCCTAAACACCACATTTGGTCTACCAATTTAGGCCGCTTCATAATTTCCATGTTCCCTTGTCAGGTTATAATTTTGATAAAACAGAAAATCTTCAAGAATTTAATTTTAACCATTATTAATCTTGGCTAATTTGGTTTTATCAGCGAATTGATTGATTACAAAACAAGCACATATTTATCCTCAGGAAGAAGTGCTAAATTAACAAACACTACCTGCAATCATAAATACCAAGATATATCATTCAAAAATAGGGATTGTAAATCCACTCTTTTCAAAACGTCTCAGGTTACGACTGTAACCCTTGTTCCCCGAGAAGGGAACGAGACACTGCGTCGTGATGACGACACTTTGGGAACGCCCTCAGCGTAGCGCGTCTGAAGCATGAATGAAATCTATTCCAATCCTGATTGGTGCTGCATCATGACGTAGTAGATGAAGGCGTACCCGGAAGGTACAAAGGGACGCCGGCTTGCACAACACATTAGCTTTGCGATGAAGCAAGCGCTCTGCCCGTGATAGGTGTGGCGGCGAGACACAGTGTCTCGTTCCCTTCTCGGGGAACAAGGGTTACAGTTGTAACCCGAGACGTTCCCCTTCGAGGGAACTCGCACTGCGTTGTGATGACGACACTTTGGGAACGATATACCCACTATGCCACAGCGCAATCACACCCGCCCTAGTGTGAAGCTGGAACCCAGGCACACTTAGGGCGCAAGCACTCTGGCGGCAGGCGTCACAGGGAGTTGCAGACTGTAGAATCTTATGAAGGTGTGCGGGGTGGCCCACCCGGCCGCCTCGCAAATCTCCTGAAGCGAGACTCCAGAAAGGAGGGCCACCGAGGAGGCCATGCCCCTGGTGGAATGAGCCCTCACGGCTATAGGTGAAGGCAAATTGCGCACCTGATAAGCCGTGGCTATTGCCTGGACAATCCAGTTACTGATTGTCTGTCTTGATGCAGGCAGCCCCTTCTTGGGTGAGCCGAAGCACACCAACAACTGGTCTAACTTCCTCCACTGTGAAGACTTCTCCAAATAAACTTTAAGTGCTCTGACCGGGCAGAGCAGGTGAAGTCTCCCCTCTTCCGCCGTCCCGTGAGGTGGAGGGTGGAAGGCCTGAAGAACCACTGACCGTGCCATATTAGATGGCACCTTGGGCACATAGCCCGGTCTTGGATGTAAGATGGCCTTCACTCCGCCAGGGGCAAACTCCAGGCAAGTCGGCGTAAACGCCAAGGCCTGGAGATCCCCCACTCTCCTCAGAGAGGTAACTGCAAGGAGAAAAGCCACCTTCAGGGTCAGGTTCTTTGCCTCGGCCGACTCCAGCGGCTCGAAGGGGGCCTCAGCCAGCCCTTCAAGTACCACTGCCAGGTCCCAGGTTGGGACTCTGGAACTAGTCGCAGGCCTCATCCTCCGAGCCCCACGGAGGAACCGTACAACCAGATGGTGCTTCCCCAAAGGCCCATCACCTAGAGGCGAGTGGAAAGCCCCAATGGCAGCGACGTACACCTTAAGTGTGGACGGGGTAAGCCCGGCGGAGAAACGATCTTGGAGGAACTCCAGCACTGAAGCCACTGGGCAGTTAACTGGGTCGACCTCACGTTCTCTACACCAAGTGGAAAACACATTCCACTTCAGGCTGTACAGCTTCCTGGTGGAAGGAGCCCTGGAGCTGAGTAGGGTCTCGACAACAGCTGCTGACAGGCCAGCCCCTAGGTACTGAGCCCCCTCAGGGGCCAGACCCAGAGGTTCCACAGGTCTGGCCGAGGGTGGAATATTGTGCCCCCGGCCTGGGACAGCAGATTCCTCCTCAGAGGGACCTGCCACGGGAGGCCGTCTAGCAGTGTTATAATGTCCGAGAACCATACCCGGGTCGGCCAGCAGGGTGCTACTAGTAGTAGGTTGATCCCTTCTCGGCTCCCGGGAGCAGAGCGATCGGGGGAAATGCGTACAGACACAGCCTCGGCCACGTCAGAGAGAGAACCACAGTGGGCAGTAGGACGTCTCTTGAGACGCGAACAGGTCCACTTCCACTGGGCCGAATCTCACGCACATGGCCTCCACCACCTCTGGGTGGAGTCGCCACTCCCCCGGGCCTCAGCCCCTGCCTCGACAGGACGTCTGCTCCCTGGTTTTGGTCCCCGGGGACGTACATCGCTCTGAGAGACGACAGTTTCCCCTGGGACCACAGGAGGATCTGGTGTGCCAGTCTGCATAGAGGGCGCAACCTCAGACCCCCCTGACGATTCAGATACGAAACCACAGACGTATTGTCTGTTCGTATCAGGACATGGTGGCCACGGAGGTCCGGGAAAAAGCTCCTCAGAGCTTTGTAGACCGCTAGCATTTCCAGGCAGTTGATGTGCCAGGAGGAATGCCGGCTCTCCCACAGACCTTTCGCAAATTGGCCGTCCATGACCGCGCCCCAACCAGTGAGGGAGGCATCTGTTGAAACGGTTTTCCGGCAACACGATGCTCCCAGCACTGGTCCTTGGGACAGGAACCAAGGTTTCTTCCATATGACGAGGGAACGAAGGCATCTGCGCGTTACCCTACTTCATTATTCAAAAGACATGGCACACAGGACGGACATTAGCCGAGCGATGACAGAAAGAGAGAGATGGCAGATAAAAAACAAATGTGGAAAATGTCTATGGAACAAAAGAAGGCTTACGATCAGGCAAGAAGTATCAGCTTTCCAGCGCTGGAGAGAACTCAAGGAGCGCTAAGGCCTGCAATCGGACGCTGAGGTTGCTTTATTTCTTCTCGATAGGCGAGTAACATTGATTTTGTTTTGTTTCACAGAAATGGGAGCTCTTGAAAGACTCAAATGTCACGTCATTCATTAATTATCTATCTAGCCAATCACAGGGCTCCAGACTGAGACTAAATGAGACTTTTTTCCTGCTGGTGCGACTGAATTTGGTTAGAGGTCGCACTGGTGCGACCACGGCGTTGCACAACTGATAAGAGCTGCCATTTCTGTTACATATGACAAACATCAAACGGCAAACGAAACGAAACCGAACGGAACCGCGCTACTCTTTTGAGCTGCGACCGTTTATCAGCTCGGAGCAATAATAGACAGCACAGCGCGAGCTCATATACGGGCCGATCTCGATCACGTGACACAATTACTAAACAGAGCTGGGAGATCCAGTGAGAAAGCGCTTCACGCGATTCACGACAGTATTAATAACATCGCTACTGCGAGACCTAGTGGAAGCGTTTGGTGCAGAACTCTTTGTTATAAACCACAGATATCAGATCAAACAGCGCTGACGTTGAAACCAGGAGAAACATTGAAACATTCAGGGGTTTCAGTCCACAAATCATAAACATTCACCATGGACTTAATGTAGTAACACTCCATGGTATTATGGAAGAAATAGTCAAATGTTTTTTTTTGTTGTTGTTTTTTTCACATTATTCATCTCAGGGTTCGTACAACCTTTTGAGAGTGAAATTCAAGCACTTTTCAAGTGTTTCACACTTTTCCCAGCACTTCAAAGCTCTAAATATTATCCAATTTTAATATTATTTTTAGTGTGATGATTTGTAAAACTAAAATCTTAAAGGTGTAGGCCACTTTATGGCAAAAAAAAAAGCATGAAATTACCACTATAACCAGTAGGTGGTGGCATAGGAGCACTTATTTGACTTATTAGACATTTCCACTCCTTAATATATGGGAAAAAAAGTAGGAAGTCACAAAGTCTCATAAAAAAACAAAAACTTTTCTTCAAATTGTGACTGGACTACACAGAAAACAAGTAAAGAGTGCTCCTTTTAGTTCAGTATGATACTATAGAAGAACAATAGTACATTTAATAAGAGTGGAATATTAAATTTTTCCTTATAAAAATTAGGTTTTTGCACATTACTGTTGTTACTGTTGCATATCAATTCAAGCTCAGCGCTTCACTGTTAAATTTCCAATAAACAAACGTACTATTAGTAACGGCACTTATTAACAAAACAATGCAAAACAATAGTAATTTAGACAATAGATTAAATTAACTTTATGATAAATTTTTCTCCAGCGACACCAAATAAGGTGCTGGCGCCACCATCTGTAGAACTTAGTGGCGCTGGGGCCACTGCTCTCAAATGTTAGTCTGGAGCCCTGAATCATTATTCGTCTTCTGTAGTATACAAGTTCTGTTCCCACCCATTACTACGATCGCAGATACTGACGCCGGCGTTCACAGTTGACGATCCTGACGTTCCTTAGCGGTCGATTGATGGTCCTATATAAAGTTAAAACGTTAATAATGTTAAATGCTACAGTGGTTTTAAGTCCATGTCAGCCTATCATTCCGAATGTTCATTGAGCGTCACGGCAACAGACGCGAGTTTCTACTTCCTTTGTCACTAATGAGAGCAAAATCTCGCATTTCAGATTTCAGAAGCATGCAGTCCTCTCCTCGCGGATTTCTTCTTTCGTTTGATTTTGTTTCAGAAATCACTTTCATTAGGACTCTCTGGGCCTGTTATCAAAGACACGGCTGCAATCTTCATCACCGTTCTGGCGTCATCACTACATCAACATTCATCTCAGTGATGCGTATATGTTTATGCACTTCTGATGTTGATTGGGTGTAGCATTTTACTCCTCTGCTCTTTTCGCATACAGCAATGTCAATTTTATGTCGCAAGCAGGTCTGTACAGAGCAGTCGCACGCATTTGTATGAGACATTTTATGTGCGACGTGATCGTTTGTCGTTGCTTGTTTGTGTCGTAATCTAACTATAATGCCTCGTAAATGATTCGCTTGACACAGGTTACTGTTAATGATCGTATTTTGTTTTAGAAAAGCTCAAAGCAGAACAGAATGGCACAGCATTTTAGCCTCTATCATTCACCCTACGAATGCAAGGAAACCTCATACATGGGTTTTAAAGCAACGCACCCAGACCACTACATCATTAATCGGGGCTTCACGATTAACTGAAGTTAAGCTGGAATTGGTTCAGTATTGAGATCGCTTAATTTGAATTAAATATGCTAATATGCACCGGATCAATATCAGTGCATTGATCTGTTCGCATTAAAGGCACATTAAAATCCAAAACCACTAGAACAATGTCATATATTTTAATGACTTGTGTACTTACATTATCCCAAATGTTTCCAAGAATGTTTAAATCCAGAGAAATAGGCGATTTCAAACAGGATATCAATGACATCATACCCGCGTTACCCTTGATTTCCAGTTTATTTTGTAGAAACCATGAAAACACCAAAGACACTTTAATATCTTTAATTTGGCCTTTGTGTTTCCTCATATTTATACTCCTGTGGAACAAGACATCATAGCTGGACAATTTCATTTTCCTAGTCACCCTGGTGTGCTAAAAAATGTAAATATTAATGGGAATATACTTCAGAGATATTTTACTCATAAAAAAATTCTAGGGGTGCCAATAATTGTGGCCAACGTGTTTTGGAGAAAAGCATTTATTTCATAATGTGAAAGGTTAGATTTTTGTGAATTTTTTTGAATAAAAGATCAAAAGGATAAACAATGCAGATTTATTTTTTACAGCCATATTTGATCATATTTACCAGGGGTGCCAATAATCCTGACCACCACTGTATATAGTAGTAATTGTGTGCTTTCGTCTTCGTGTCACTCCAGTAAATATGTCTCTACCTGCGTTTTATTAGCTACTGTGATATCTGGATGCCTTTGTCTATTTTCGGAACTATAAAATATAGTGTTTCATCTCACTTGGACTTTCTTTGCTAGGGCACCCCTGGTTACGATTATGAATAAAACAGAAATGTGTATTCTTGCTAAAGCTCACAACACCATATTTCGGGTATATCAAAGGTTGTATACACAACAAGGTTCGACTTGTTATTCGACAGCAGCACTAATTTAATTCCGTACTCAATCCGACCCGGTTTACATAAAGATTTCATCCCGTATAGCAACTGAAATCGCAGCATGGGAACATAATAATTCAAATCTTTTATGAATACAGTAAGCGAGCAGATTGCGCTCCCTTTATAAACGCATAGGAACTGTCAAATGCTTTAGATCAGCTAAACTCCTACACTCTAGCGAAAACTGTTATAGTCTAATCTGACTACACTGCACCATGAATCTATTGCATGTTCTACTCTCCGTTGGTTGAATGTATTCACTAGCAGGCAGAATTTAGCCAGTGAACAAGCGCTGAACCACTTGATCTTGATTGTGTGTATTCTGTGTTACGTAAACTTCTCCAATTGGGCATTGCATTCAAGCACTCAACAGACATGTCTGTGATTGGCCACTGCAAAATGCGTCGTAAATGCCAACCCTCAACAGTCTTCAGAGACTAGCACAAATATGCAGGGGAGTGTTTTAAAACAGCTGTCTATCAGCTGGTACCGAATATATAGCGTTGACTCTTGACACGCAGTCTGCACGTGCTTATTGATTCCCGGGCCACACCGCAAATGACAAGGGCCCTCTCGCAGTGAGCTTTTTCCCGTCACTAAAGCTGGCACACACCGTGCAACTTTATAATAGTCATCGTTATTGTTGCTTTTCAGACTGTACGAACATGAACACGACAATTTTCATTCCAAAAAAATAATACAAAATTCTGGACGCACACAAGAACTTGTCTGGAGTCTTACATCAACCCATTCACATTCAGTGAATTTATTTCAGGTTAAAATTGTATCACAACGGTCATTAATCGGCTGTGGTGAGCATGTCAAACTAACTATCAAAGACATCAGATTTTAAGCCTAGGGTCAAAGGAATCTTTTAGGATTGCGATTATTTGTCTCAGACTGCCAAATAGTGGCCAAAATCGCGCAGTATGAACCTGGCTTAAGGTATTAAATGATGACACTCGCATTGATTTTTTTTTTTTTTTTTTTCAAAGGTTGGTAGCTTTGCAGGGTTCAATAGCTAGCTATGGTTAGCTAGTAAAGCATTATCATATAAAACATTTTTATCCTTCTGCAAGGGTATTGGCTGAGGTTTCTTAATCGTCTTTGTTCTATGTATTTTGATTATTTCTTTTACTTATCTGTCATGCTGTTCTGGTTTATTTTCTTTTGGGGGTTCTCCCGAAAGCGGGATTCTTGATGGTCAAGATGGTCTTCTTCAGCATTCGAATCCTATATAAAATGCGATGCTCAAACCATCAGGCATACTCAGCAAACTCTCTCGTAATTCCAAAGGTACATTCCTAATTCAAACTACTGGTGGCGTTGGCTTTCATATGCTTCAAAATCAATAGTTTATTTCCATATCTACCCCACTCAGAGCTAAGTGATCTGATTCCACGGACCATGGGTCTCCTCATGCAATCTTCTTGCATCTCAGACTAACGTGACTCTATACTGAACATCAGTAACAAATTATATTATACATTACATTACATAAGATTACCTATGTGTCTTAACAAGCATCAGGTAAGTTTACAGCATATCATTTAACTCCTAATATTTAAAACGTATGTGGTAAGTATACTATCTACACAAACTTCTGGTCATGGTGGCAGTTCCTATATCTATTATTTTATAGATTTATACGGCTCACTTTTCCATTTGGTCTGTTGAGGCCAACTCATGCACCCACGCTGTCTTCTCCTCACTATGGGCTATCGTGGCCTTTACTCGACCTATGTGGCCTTCCCCGCACACTAGCTTATCGGAGCCTCATTCTCAGCCAACGCGGCTTTTCGTACCCCGGCCTATCGAGGCAGTATACACGGCCTAACGTGGCAGTCCATACAGCCTATGCGGCTTTACGTACCCCAGCCTATCGAGGTGGTATACACGGCCTAACGTGGCAGTCCATACAGCCTACGCGGTTTTTCATACCCCGGCCTATTGAGGTGGCATACACGGTCTAACGTGGCAATCTTTACAGCCACGCAGCTTTCTCATACCCCTGCCTATCATGGCAGTTCTTCACGGCCTTCGCGGCTTCCTTCACATACTTTAGGCAGTAGCCTAACAATTCCTTCTGTTTATTGATTTAACATCTATGTCAATATCCATATCTATTGCATGTTCAATGTCCATATTCTAATAATATAATCTATTTTCTTTGCAAATATTTTAGGTACTTCATCCAAAGAATCTTCCACCGGGTGGGTATCTTTTGATTTATCAGTTCTTTTGGGGGTAGGCTCCGCCCCTGCCTTCATCTTCAGGCAGGAACTGCAAGCATCCGCTACCCTCCGGATTCAGACTATGGACGGGGCCTACGCCAAAGAACTTTATCATTTCATCTATTCGATACTCATTGTATACAAACTGTAAATAAATCTTATTCAAATGTTTTCTGACCTTCTGAGTCTTTCGGGTAGAACTAATATATGCTGGCTTTTGCTTGAATATGCTTGTGTGTCATGTTCGCTTGTTTGTTCATTTGCAATCGTATGGTCGTTCACTTCAGCGATAATAAAGACCCATTCATTTCTACACCCGATAAGCCTGGAGCATCTAAACCTCCTCCACTGTCTGTTTCAAGCGTCAGCTCCCAAAGTGTGTCTGAAAAGTAAGATAATATACTCCTAATATATGTTTGTTTCTTTTGGTTCCTCTTTTCGTGATCGATATAACCCTCTAATCTTGTCATAATTGAAATATGTTCGTGCTCATACTATCGAGTTGTTCATGAGAACTGTGTTTGTGTTTTTGGGATGGAAGGGATGACTTTTTCATTGAACATTCGACCTGGATTACCATAGTAACACGCATTTCTTTCACTTATTGATGATATCATACCCTTGGCCGGCTGGCACAGCAGATTCCGCCTATGTGTGGGGCGGAGCTATCAAAATAGGGGCGAGACCCTTTTGGGGTGGGGGCGTGTTTGTTTTGGTGATTTGAAATATCAAGTTTGTCGTTTGACTTAACCTATCTGTAACGATAAAAACACTCATTCCAGAGGTTAATGACACAATACTCAGTCATGGCTAAAATAGTTCCCCGAACCAACACATACAAAACATAAAGGGCAGCCACCATCACACACACACACACACACTCATACTAAACACATAAATATGAACCGCTCATTTTCTAGGTTTACTTTTAGTGTTAACTCTAAAAATATTTAAACTTAGCTTTTACATGGTCTCTTAACCAGTTTCAAATCATGTCTGTTCATTATTTATTTGTTTTTAGAAAAGTCAGCTGGGTTGTATTGGTTCTGATATCATTGCTTTGTTTTGTTTCAGCTTTAGCAGGACGATAGCAGACAGAGTCCAATCCCTGCTTCCATTCAAGCAGTCTCTCTCTCTCTTACACAAATAATCTTTTCAACCGCCTCTTAAGACTGTAACTTAGACTAAATGTAATATTGAATTCATTACAATATATAACCCTTAATCATTCACAAAGGTTAAAAATTTAAATGTTTAACTCACATTAGAACCATTACGACCATCTCAAATAAGTTATGCTAGGAGCATTTTTAAGTTATCTTTAGTTTAAATAACTCACTTAACCTTTGTTATCCAGACCTTCTCCTGAAACTTCAAAAGCAGTCTTCATCTTTAGCCACCACCATGTCTTTTTCAGCGACTGTGAGGGAAAGAATGCAAAGGATCCAATAGCGAGTGATAGTAACAGTTTATTTGAATAATAATTCAACAAGTGAAGATCGTGCAGGTCTTCCTCGGAGGCTGTAGACGGGTAGCTTGGTAACACAGGGACGCAATGGGCAAAGGCAGTCCGTGAAGATCCAGTGACACTCCAGAAACCGGGGAACGAGGCTCAGGACATCCAAGAAAACGCTGAAGACCAAGGAGAGTACAGACAAGCACCCGAAGTAGTCACAGGAGAGCCTGAAACGATCTGACAAACAGGACAGATTGACACAGACATTAAATAGGGCGCTACATGAGACACAGCCGGCGCTGATCAGCTAATCAGCCGCAATGATGAGTAACGCCCACACACACACGCATGAACACACAGAGCGAGGGCGAGTCAGTGAACCCATGAACCGTGACAGTACCCCCTCTCCTAGGAACGCCTCCTGGCGTTCCCAGAAGAACTTACGCGTTGATTGTAATCATCAATCAGGGAGTGGTCCAGGATGTCCCTAGCAGGAACCCAACTTCTCTCCTCCGGACCGTAACCTTCCCAGTCCACCAAGTACTGGAATCCGCGTCCCCTCCGTCTCGTGTCCAAAATGCGCTGTGTGGCGACACCTCTGGACGAAGGTGTGGGCAGAGGGGACCATGACTTCGGATTCCAGACTAGGAAAAATAGGTGGCTGGTAACCTAGACTACACTCAAACGGAGAAAGGCCCGTGGTTGATACTGGTAACGAGTTATGAGTGTACTCTACCCATGAGAGTTGCTGACTCCAGGAGGAAGGATTCTGAGACACCAGACAATCGCAACACTCTCTCTAAGTCCTGGTTGGCTCGCTCGTGTAACACCAGTTTGCACTATGAATATTATTTGAGATTTTTGAATATTGAATATTATTACTATTTTTTTAAATAGTAAGTGCAACTACGAATGTTATTTGGACCAGTTAGGTTCGACTAGGGAGCCTGTGATTAATGTAATTAAAGAATTGTACAGATAAAATGATCAGAGCTTCTTTTGATGCCAGCTGGTTATTTACTGTTTGAGATGGTAAATAATGAGAGGAAAAAAAAAATTGTAAACAACCAAGAGAAACAATCACAGAGAAAGATAACAACAATAGGATGAACAATATACCGGTATGAAAGAGTATAAAAGTTAGCTTATACAAAGCCTATAGGTGCACCTTGTAAATAAAACACACATACAGTGGGGGGAACAAGTATTTGATACACTGCCGATTTTGCAGGTTTTCCTACTTACAAAGCATGTAGAGGTCTGTAATTTTTATCATAGGTACACTTCAACTGTGAGAGACGGAATCTAAAACAAAAATCCAGAAAATCGCATTGTATGATTTTTAAATAATTTGCATTTTATTGCATGACATAAGTATTTGATCACCTACCAACCAGTAAGAATTCCGGCTCTCACAGACCTGTTAGTTTTTCTTTAAGAAGCCCTCCTGTTCTCCACTCATTACCTGTATTAACTGCACCTATTTGAACTCATTACCTGTATAAAAGACACCTGTCCACACACTCAATCAAACAGACTCCAACCTCTCCACAATGGTCAAGACCAGAGAGCTGTGTAAGGACATCAGGGATAAAATTGTAGACCTGCACAAGGCTGGGATGGGCTACAGGACAATAGGCAAGCAGCTTGGTGAGAAGGCAACAACTGTTGGTGCAATTATTAGAAAATGGAAGAAGTTCAAGATGACGATCAATCTCCCTCGGTCTGGGGCACCATGCAAGATCTCACCTCGTGGGGCATCAATGATCATGAGGAAGGTGAGGGATCAGCCCAGAACTACACGGCAGGACCTGGTCAATGACCTGAAGAGAGCTGGGACCACAGTCTCAAAGAAAACCATTAGTAACACACTACGCCGTCATGGATTAAAATCCTGCAGCGCACACAAGGTCCCCTGCTCAAGCCACCGCATGTCCAGGCCCGTCTGAAGTTTGCCAATGACCATCTGGATGATCCAGAGGAGGAATGGGAGAAGGTCATGTGGTCTGATGAGACAAAAATAGAGCTTTTTGGTCTAAACTCCACTCGCCGTGTTTGGAGGAAGAAGAAGGATGAGTACAAGCCCAAGAACACTATCCCAACTGTGAAGCATGGAGGTGGAAACATCATTCTTTGGAGATGCTTTTCTGCAAAGGGGACAGGACGACTGCACCGTATTGAGGGGAGGATGGATGGGGCCATGTATCGTAAGATCTTGGCCAACAACCTCCTTCCCTCAGTAAGAGCATTGAAGATGGGTCATGGCTGGGTCTTCCAGCATGACAACGACCCGAAACACACAGCCAGGGCAACTAAGGAGTGGCTCCATAAGAAGCATCTCAAGGTCCTGGAGTGGCCTAGCCAGTCTCCAGACCTGAATCTAATAGAAAATCTTTGGAGGGAGCTGAAAGTCTGTATTGTCCAGTGAGAGCCCCGAAACCTGAAGGATCTGGAGAAGGTCTGTATGGAGGAGTGGGCCAAAATCCCTGCTGCAGTGTGTGCAAACCTGGTCAAGAACTACAGGAAACGTATGATCTCTGTAATTGCAAACAAAGGTTTCTGTACCAAATATTAAGTTCTGCTTTTCTGATGTATCAAATACTTATGTAATGCAATAAAATGCAAATTAATTACTTAAAAATCATACAATGCGATTTTCTGGATTTTTGTTTTAGATTCCGTCACACAGTTGAAGAGTACCTATGATAAAAATTACAGACTTCTACATGCTTTGTAAGTGGGCAAACCTGCAAAATCGGCAGTGTATCAAATACTTGTTCTCCCCACTGTATATTTATATGCATGTCAAATCAATTTGTTCACATCCATCCACAAAATCACAATGTGAATCAGTTATATTTCTCATAGTCAATAAAGATTAAGTTCAACAATTTTCAGTTCTTTGTTTCCAGTCAAATCAGTTTGGTTTTCCTCAGGAAAAAAAAATGAAGGAAAACAGTTCAAGAAAGTTCAATCCTATTGCGTGGATGCGCAGTAGAGAAAAATCAGAGGGAAAAGAAAAATGGTCCTTTAAACAATCCAGGTAACGAATCACTCAGTTTCAGTCAATGAGAAAGAGGAAAAAACATGTGAGCGGAGATCCCACCTCAAATCGGAGAAAACCGAGTTCACAATATGAAGTTTTAGGCCTACTCAGTCAGTCAATCTAGTGTCCAGATTTGTGGGGGCTCGCCATCAGTGGAACATCCAGAACCGTTTCCACAGGAACAAAAAAACCTGACCAAATCCATGTTAAATGATGATTTTATAAATATTCGGTCCTAAAGAGCGATGTTTAAGCACATTCATCTCAACTCAAAATAAATTAAACACATACAAAAACATTTTCTTTTCATTTTTACACTTAGAAATAAAGACAAAATATGATTTTTTTTCATATATAATTAAATGAATTGTGAAATGAATAAAATCAACATAAGATGAATTAAAGCACTATTGTGTATTGTGTCTCTCTTATTATTATGTGGCTAAATCACCTGTGCTACACTCGGCTTGACCGTTACTCTGGGGATGGAATCCAGAAGATAGACTGATGCTCGACCCTAATAACCGACAAAATTCTCTCCAAAATTTGGAAATAAACTGGGCTCCCCTGTCGGAAACCACGTCTGTCGGGAGGCCATGAATGTGAAAGACGTGATTCACGACAGTAGCCGCTGTCTCCTTTGCAGAGGGTAATTTAGGCAAGGGAATAAAGTGTGCCACCTTCGAGAACCAGTCCACTACGGTCAAAATGACCGTATTGCCCTGGGAGGGAGGGAGGGAGGGCGGTAACGAAATCTAGCACTATGTGGGACCAGGGTCTCAAAGGGACAGACAGTGGTTGAAGAAGCCCATCTGGGGCACGATTGGAAGTCTTACCACGGGCACAAACCGAGCAGGCCAATAAAAAACCTTGAATGTCACGAGCCATGGAGGGCCACCAAAATCGTTGTTTGACCAAAAAACTGGTACGACTGACTCCTGGATGACAAGCCACATTGGAACCATGACCCCACCGAACTACGTCAGACCGTAATTCCTCCGGCACAAATAAACGACCCGGTGGGCGGGAGACGAGGAAGGAAAGTCAGAAATATATTTCTCCATGACCTCCCATTCTGGATTAGAAAGCGATTATAACTTGCCCTTAGGCGGAGACGTACCTGGCAATAACTCTATAACACAGTCATATGGACAATGCGGAGGAAGAGAAGCAGCCCGGGACTTACTGAACACTTCCTTCAGGTCGAGGTAATCCTCCGGCACAGACATAGACGGACAAGCAGACTCTAAACAAGAGGCATGACACTGGCTACTCCACGCTGAAATGGAGCTCTGGCCCCAATCGATCCTGGGTCTGTGCTGTACCAGCCAAGGATGACCCAACACGACAGGAACGAGAGGAGATCTGATAATCAGAAATGAAGTTCTCTCAGTACGATTACCAGACGTGATGAGAGTGAGCGAACCGGTGGGGTGCGTGATGGCAGGAAGTTCCTGTCCGTTGAGAGCATGAACAGAGATGGTGTGGCTAAGGGGAATAACAGGGATCTGGAGGTGAATAGCCAAAGAATAGCCGCTCCGGAGTCCACTGGCGCCTGGCAGCTGTGAGACTTGGTTGCCCATTGCAGTCTTACCGGGAGGAGAGTGGCAGACGAGGATTTCTCCATAGATAACCCACCCGACAGTAACCTCCTTCCTACTGTCAGGCTTGGTCTTTTACTGGGCAGTTGATCAGAAAGTGTCCAGCCGTACCACAGTAAAGGCAAAGTCCTCTCGCTCTCTGACGTTCTCTCTCCTCCCGGGAAAGCCGAGCCCTACCCACCTGCATGGGTTCGTGATCGACCGGGTGACTGACCGTGTTACTGCTGCTGACACTGGATACTCAGGAAATTCAGAAACCAAAGTCGGACATGAGCGATTATCTCGTTGCTGCAGATGTGCGTCCACGCGCAGAGCCAGCTCAATCAGTCCATCGAGACTTGTAGGTAACTCCAGCGTATAAATCTCCCGTTGAACACGATCAGCCAGCCCATGCAGGAACATGTCCCACTGCGCCTCCTCGTTCCATTTGCACTCTGCCACCAAGGTCCGGAATTCAATAGCATAGTCAGAGATGGGTCTGTTGTCCTGGCGAAGATCAGCGAGTCTGCGGGCCGCCTCATCTCCTGTGTGAGTGCAAGGAACGAGGAACAGCAGGGACGTTGGTTCTCCCACACCGCCGTTCCCCACTGAGCCGTGCGTCCCGATAGAAGCGTCAGTACCAACGCCACTTTCGACTCCTCAGTCGCGAATGTCATGGGTTGGAGAGAGAAAAACACTGAACACTTTGTTAAAAATGTTCTACATAGGTTTGGCTGACCAGAATATCTCTCAGATCCATTCGGTGGTTGCTGTTAGACAGAAACTCCTGCAGATCGGATGTTCTCGCTGGATCCATGATTGGTCAGATCGTTCTGTCAGCGACTGTGAGGGAAAGAATGCAAAAGATCCAATAGCGAGTGATAGTAACAGTTTATTTGAATAATAATTCAACAAGTGAAGATCGTGCAGGTCTTCCTCGGAGGCTGTAGACGGGTAGCTTGGTAACACAGGGACGCAATGGGCAAAGGCAATCCGTGAAGATCCTGCGGTGACCCCCTGTCTTAGGTTGCCCTCTGTCTGGCCAAAGAGGATCTTACCAATCTTTAAGAAATCACCTCATGCAAACTGGTAACCGCTCTTTCCATTACAAGATCTTTGACCGTTATCTTCAACAGAATCAGGTGTTTTCTGGAGCTTTGGGAAGGTGCATTCAAGAGTCATCAGAGCCATTTGGTCTGCCTACTAGTGTTAAAACAGGGAGACAGGTTAATTACAGCAGAATTTAATCACTAAAATCTATTATACATCTTCAAAGCAGCAACATAGCAGTGCTTAGATTATACAGTAAATTTATAACTCCCGTCCTTCAGTGTAATGTTCTGCTACATCTGTAACCGGAGCCATCAGTCCTGTACATGGTGGAGGCTAAGATCAGACAAAGAAGTTACTGGTCATAGAATAAATTAGTCAAAGATTGCACCATTATTTAAGGTCTGTATTTAAAGACCTCTTTAAACACATTTTGTTTTACCTGTAACATTTATTGCCCTCTTAATGGCAATCATTTCTTGTAACAAATCAGTGTCTATTATTTTCAACTGATGCACTGTGCTTTTACTATGAATAGCTTGTTATCACCTATGACACAGGCTCAGATAGCAGCTTTTAGCTGATTTTGAATGAGAGAGAAACTCTAAGGCATTCAGGACTGGTACTTACACTGCAGTTTCAAAAACTTTTAACATCAAACTTTATCTTTTAACTCTAGCCTTAGCCAGAAATGACATACGTTTTCAAATAAACATAATTTTATATTTGCCTTTTGCACAATGAATTTAGAAATGACAAATTTCCACTAAGACTGAGTCTCTGTTACACTTGCAATTTCAGCCACAGCACATCAAGTCATGGTGGCGGCCAGGTTCAGATAAGCAAATTGTTTTATTATAGCCAATCACAAGCTTTTGAAACCAAAACATCAGCTTCTAGGATTTTCAACATATTAACACCAATTTATCTTACCTACAGTGTTTTTACCAACCCAACATTCAGTCCAATAAACATTATCAGAGTTTTGCAAGAGTGAGAGGAACAGGAACATATATATTATACATTTGTCATTTAAACCCTCTACGTCACTATTTATATATTTTTGCAACTCACATGTTTTGCAGTCTTTGTCTGTAATTTTACATCAACCTGTATTAAAATTATTATAGATCTTTCCTTCAAAAGGAATTTCTTAAAACTTAAATCTTATGACTTTATTTTTATCTTGTTCTTTTCTTAGACAGAGTGGAAGTCTCTTCTTTGTTTCTTCCTTTTTACTTGGTTTCGTTTACAGAATTTAGCCAGGTGGCCTGATTTGCCACAATATCTACAACTTATGGGTGAGTGGTTACAGTTACGTGCAAAAATGGCCCTGCTGACCACAATTAAAACACTCTCTGTCATCTGGTGGAGCAACGTTCAGCAACCTGTGTGCTCCAATATCAGTCTGGTTCCCAGTCCCTGGGGCGGTGCCTAAAGTGGCAACCACTTGGACAGTCTGAGAAGAGAGCTCCGGATCCAATAAAACAGACAATGGCTTGCAATTCATGGCGCTATCTGCCTTTTCAAAAACATCACATTTGGTTATCAAATTGTATCCCTCAGTTACTTCTGGGATTTTTCCTTCAGGGGTTAATGGCACCCCACCCATTTTACAAATCCATGAATAAGCACAAACAGCTAGAAATTTGAATTTTTCTGGTTCTCTCTTTGTTTGTAGCCAGTCAAGTTGCTGTTTAACTTTCCAATCAGAATTAAAACCCTGGCTGACCATTTTCTTAATAAGTTCTGCTAATTTCTTTGAAGTGAGGGCTTCAGAGCAGAGCTGCTTACAGCGTTTGCTCTCTTTCGTCTCAATATCTTTATCAGGACTGATCAAGTTACTGATCATGTTACTCAATTTGTCAGCCATATTTTATTCACAGTTAATACTCACCATACTCACCTGAAATTATAACAGCATGAGATGGAGGCGGCGATCTTTGAACAACACAGCTGTGGCTTCTGCGTGATGAAACTGCAAAGCACACTATAAAAACAAAGTCACATATACTGGTCCATGACAATTTGGGTCACAGCTTTTATTTTATTCGGGATCGTTCCAGATGCATCCCTGGCAAACAACCCTGTATCTATTTTTATTTTGTTTAACTAATAACTTAATCCCTAACTGCCTGATTCTCTAAATTTGGGGATCCCCTATCTGAGATGGAAGAGATGGAGCAGGTTTGCAGTGTCTTCTGGACCTTACAAGTAGGTCCAGGATGGGCTCCTGTAGGGGATGTTACCTATGTCCCGCAGGGCCCCCCCTTTCTTGAGTCCGCTTCTTTGCACTGTCTGCTACCGTTTTACCTATGCCTTTAGCACGTAACGATGCTATCAGCGACTTCTTATACTATTAACCTTTTGTATAATTATGCCTCACTCTTCACCAACGGAATAAAGCGAAGCACACTGCTCTCCTTTTCCAATCTCTTCCATTCAGACAGCCCTAACCAAACAATAAAAACTTCCTACCTTGTTTGCTGATTTGCCAGGGGTGTCACCTAAGAATGATTGCCCGCATCCTCCACCAAAACTGTTAGGGGAATAACAGTTTATGACCCAAGACCAGTTGTGAAGAATGAAGACCAAGAGTCAGGAGTGCAATTAATTAAAGAAAAATGTACTGATGAATAGTTTGCAGTTTCATCAGCAGAAGCCAGCTTCAAGTCTCACAAGGAGCTCGTAGGCCGCGCTCCCTCTCTACTAGTTTTTCATACATACAATTTCTCGACAGTTATACTCTTTTCAAGGTCTAGCTACGTCATTACTTCAGGTTGAATGATTCTGATTGGCTAAGAGAAAATAGATAGTCATAGTAAATTTCCACACATGGTCAGTTAATCAGATGCACGTCTCCATAGATTGCTTGTTGACGTTTTCACCCCGGAATTAGGCACATAGTGACCTTCCAGGCCTGGAGCAGGCGCCAGCTTGTCCAGAACAACATACTGTCACTCTCCCTAGGATGCCCGTTGTACACCTTCAATACTGATCTGTAACACAGAATACTACGGACATACACAGATACACAGTTTCTCCAAGGTTGGAGTTGGTCGAGCTCCAGTTCTGACCAGAAAGTTTCCCAAAACATACTGATTACATGTGCTTTCTCTTAGTAAGAGGTACTGTGAGGCCCCCCGTTTCTCTGATTAGGATAGTTAACCAAGCAAGTGTGAGGAGATGTGGTGGTGGTGGGATGCAGGAAACTGTCGAGGAACATAGGTGAGTAGGTTATATATATATCTCGTAATGATTGTATAGGCAATTTGAACGTGTTCTGAACTTTGTTTATAAAACATCATTTGGCCAATATTAAACAAGCTGTAAAGTGTAACAACAACAATCCCCAGGCCATTTGCGCCCCCTGCAGGGATTTGTTATAATAGGTTACATAATGTACATAAGTTGATTGTTTATATTATGTATTATGTAGTAGACATGAAAGAGTTAATGGGTTTTTGCTTGTCACATGATCATGGGGAATCACAGTAGGAAATTAATTACAATTTCTACTAGTCAAAACTTATTTGTAAATATCAGAAAATATTTTAAATGGAAGAATATGACTAGTCAAAATAGCATTGTAGATATCTTCAATGCATATTACGACTAGTCATAATCACGTTGTAGGTATCTTAATTCCAATTATGACAAGTCAAAATTGCAGAATAGATATCTGGAATTGGAATTTTGACTAGTCAAAACTAAATTATGACTAGTACAGACAAGGGCGTTAAATGCTAAAACGGCTTGCCATAATAACGCAGTTTAACGTGGACAATTAAAGAAAGCCTTTTATTGGACCTTTATTATACAATTCTTAGACAAAATGGCAGATGACAACAGTTTCCAAGGTGGGATTGGTTAATAAAATGTTTAAGGTGGGGCTTAGCAAAGGTGTATTTGCATGTATGTTTCAGATATCTATAAAGTAATTTTGACTAGTAAGAATGTTAATTCCAGATATCTACATTGAAATTCTTCCCAGTCACAAAGCTAAATGCAGATATCTCCAAAGAAAGATCTTTCTAATCAAAAATCAGATTGAGATATCCATAATTAAATTGCAGATATCTTTAAATGAGATTTAACAAGGAGAATTCCTAGTCATAATCACATTGTAGATATCTTAATTACAAATACGATGAGTCAAAATTGCAGAATAGATATCTGGAATTGGAAATTTGACTAGTCAGAACTTAATTATGACTAGTACAGACAAGAGCATTAAATGCTAAAACGGACGCTGAAATGCTAATACGGCTTGCCATAGTAGATTCGACTATGGGAGCAGGTACAATTGAGATATCTTAAAATATAATTGTGACTAGTTGAAACTGAATTAGAGATATATCTAATTGCCTTTACGTATGTGTGACGCATCAATTGAAGATATCTATGATGTTCTTACAGATATACCTTAAATGGAGTTTTGACTAGTCAAGTGTATTTACAGATATCTTGAATCAGATTTCTTAATAGTGCAATTATAATTGCAGAAAGTTGATGATCAGTGTTATTCACTAAGGTTTAATTTTATTACCACCAAAACATCTAATTCATCGATGAATCTTCAAAACAATCAACCGATTACTCGATTACCAAAATAAACATTAGTTACAGCCCTAGATTTAAATTATTTCAAAATGCACCTGCATTGTTTTGTATTTTGTGACTTCATTCGAATAGAAGACAAATTGTCCAAGCATATATATTATCATTAAAGATTTTGTCACACCCCTAATAACCCCGTAATTTCCCAACAAAATTGTGGCCAGTGAAAATGCTGAGTAGCTAGCAACTTTGGAAAACCACTAGCCACAGTGGCTGGTGAGCAAAAAAGTTAATGTCAAGCCCTGGACAGACAGACAGACAGACAGACAGACAGATAGATAGATAGATAGATAGATAGATAGATAGATAGATAGATAGATAGATAGATAGATAGATAGATAGATAGATAGATAGATAGATAGATAGATAGATAGATAGGCTAGTTAATAAATGCATTACATATTGGGGTGAATTTTAAAATGAACCCACGTCTCCTTGTTGGGTAAATATATAACGTGCTTGCAATCTAAACATGAACCACGTGGTGGTGCTATAACAAAATCTATCAACAAGCTTTACTCCTTTGTGAGTAAAGGGGTGAGAGAGGGCGTCCGTTATTCAGTACTTTTGGTAAAATGCATTTTATTCCAGTCCAGAAATGAACACGTAGTATTATTATTGATTCATGTAGTCTATGTATTTGCAATACCACTGACACAGTGATTCACAACATCGACATGAAATACGTTAGATATAGGTGTTTTTAATGCATGTAACAATGCGATGAAATAATAAATAATAACATACACTAATCAACAAAATAAATGTCATGTTTTTTATATATTATATATATAATATTAGCTTACATGTATTTGTTTTTCATGCCTCATTTGACTTTGACCTTGATTCTATGCTGGATTTTCCATGCTTTATCCCAATATATACTGTCAAATAAAGAAGACCAAAAATATCGCTGCAGGAAATGAAACAAATAATAGCCGTTTTCCTTCCTTATAACCTTACTATGACAATGACTAAAGGTCAGCATTTCACATAAAACATTTTCACGACTACTACTACCAACGTTAATTTCAAATGAACAAGTTTCTCAAAAGTGATACGCTTTCTGAAGATGCAATAAAAAAAGAATAGTACTTGCCTAAAAAAAAAAAAACACATTTCCCAGAAACCTTGCGTCATGACGGCCCCGAGGGGCGGGGCTTGTTGTCGTAGCGGCACTTGCGTTATGAGAGTAAAATGTGTTTGACAGGAATCTGAACGAGAGGAGGGGGCGGCAGCACACGAGTGGAAATCCGCACCTTCAAGAGATCGCCATCACTTTCCCCCCCTCGTCAATCTCCAGGCTCGTGCAGTCCGTTAACCGCGGGGAGGCGAATGCGGTGAATTATTTGGAGGCTCAGCAACAGGGCACACAGAGTACAGAATGCCGCTGACTCTATCAACCCCGCGCGCGGGGAGCTCCCGCGACTAGCGCCGCGCAAAGTATCCAAAAGGAGAATGCGAATATGGAAACGATGTAACTTCACCGCCGCATTGCATATAGCTCGGGGAAACAGGTTAGAAAGTAGATAGTTAAATAGGGCGCATTTCGCCGTCATACATGCAAACTTACTCATCATCAAGCTCAACTAGCCTGTAGTTGGCTGCAACAAAAGGAACAGCTGCTCGACAGTGTCTTCAGATACCAAAGAAGACAGAAGAATTAAAGATGTTACGGAGGAGGCTCAACCGATTGGTATGTATGGCACTCCAGTGTTACTTTAAACGCAGGCAGCTAACGAAGATCTAACTAATGATCAATCTGAGTCTGACAACAGGGCGCATGTCAATGAAACATCTCAAATGGTGCATCTCAAGTGTAGCATTTATTTAAAAACTAGGGAGCCACCCTGCTGAAAGCGCTGGTCTGGCTAACCTCAAAGAGTTTTTCAACACCCCCAAAGCAGTAATTACTTGAGGTATGCAGGCAACTTCCTGGTAACATGGACCAGCTGTTGCTAAGTGAGGCGTTTTTAACATCGATTCAAAACATGAGTTTATGGGGTTTAGCAGCCGTAATATATATATATATTTTTTTTTTTTGTGAAGTTGACGGTTGTTTCAAAGGCTTTTGATTTGACTATAGGGTTAGGACAGGCATCTTACTGCTCTGCTGTGGTGAAGATAATCGGTTTAGACAGCGCATATAAATGTCCTGCCAATTTTTTTTATTTTTATTTTTTTTTTTAAAGTTCAGCTGCATTCCTGATAGTGTTAATCAAATAATACTGCTCAGTCTTGCAAGCTAAGCCCTTTACGTGTTATACTTGAATCCAATAATTAATTTCCTAATGCCCTTCATTGCTGTTGCAACCTTTTAGATGGTAACTTTATTTGGGCACGTGATGCAGTAATTCTGCTCTTACCACATAATTGCAGAGCATCAGGGCAGTGCTGGAGGAGCTCTTGAAGTTTAATGTTGGGTTTAAGATGAAGCCTTTTTAGTCAAAGCTGTTTTAGGCTGTGGTGGGAGTTCTTGTAATCAAATTTCTCTCTTTTTGTGCCTCAATTATTGTTGTAATTCATTGTTGTTTTTTAATGAAATATTGCAGCATTTATTATAAATGATTTGTCTGTGCACATTATTATTTTGTTAAAATTCATGTGCCTTCATAATCTTTAATCAAACCAACTTGCCATCCCTCTTCATTTTCTCTGATGATGTTTACTTCCACAAGGGCAGGACAAACTGTCACTCAAATGGCATCACAGCAATAGCAAACCACAATGATCCAATCAATTCCCCATGGACAAAATCAAGTCCCGCCCTACATTTTTTCTTGTTCTAGAAGGCGTTTCATTCAGGTATACGTCACAATAGGGAAGAAAAGACTATCGCAAATTGTGTTTCAGGCCAACTTTAAAGGGGCCACCTAAAACTAAAAATGTATTCTCACTCATGTCAGTCCAAAACCATATGACTTTATTTCTTCTGAGTTGTCATTTCATTATATGAAGATAAAAATATGCAGTAAAGGTTTCCATTGAAGAAAGAAATTCTTCTAGGTTTGGAACAACATGAGGATGATTAAATGATTGCACTGTTTTCATTTTGGATGCACTGTCCCTTTAATTTGGTTGTGTTCGCACAAATTTATTGTAATGTTTCAATTATATGAAATGTAATAGATTCTGGGTCAGTGTGAACAATCCACATCCTCGCTTGCTTAGTCTTTTTCTATTTACATAAATAGCCACTTCTCAGACAGCGTGCGAATGCTGAATTGAGCTCTTCTTCACGTCTTTTTGCGCTTGAACGGATATATTTATTCACACAAAATTACATCCAAAAATGCAGGTCTCTGTGAGTATCCTAGTAATAGTAACATAGTCTGTTATATCTTAAGTGAACATAAACAGTTGAGAAATGCAGTGCTATTTTACATTTGATTATTAATTTTCTCTTCCTGAAAATTAGTGTTAGACTTAAAAAAACATCAAAAGCAATGTTTATTTTATTTGTATGTTTGTTCTATTGTATATGTGCTATTGCTCGTAATTTGATTATTTGTTCTTATTTTATTACTGACAGTTTACTTGTCTTTAGCAGTATTTGAAATATGAGTTAGGCTAGTAGTTTTTGGTGTCACAACCTTAGTTATTACGGAGTGTCTATTTACACTAAGTGCAAATAGTTGTTTGTTGGCAAGCGCTATTTACACTAGCTCCGCCCAGCAATGCCTGGTTGGGCCACACAAGATTAAAAAAAAGATGCGCGTGTTGTAACGTCTCCAGTGGCGTAATAGAGTGTAAGGTTCATGAAACTAGCTTTTGACGAGATAGACCTGGGTTTGAATCTGCCTTTTCCCATCACATATCACATCGGAAAGGCATTTACTTTCAATAAAAATGAAGCAAATGTTCTAAAAGTGGAAATAAAGTGCCTAATGACTGTTTAATAATAATAATAAAAGTATTTATTGGGTAGGTGTAGGGAGGGCTTTTATTGTCCCATTAAGTCGGCATCCATTTGATCATTTTAATAAATATAATCATTTACATTCTGTTATTATTGCATCCTGTTAATGTACAACAATACTGAGGTGCAAATTGTATGTAAATAAAGTATAAATAGCATCTAATTACTATTTACACATATTGCAAAGAACTACTTTTACATTGTGTAAATAGAATATATCGCTATTTTCACTTAGTGTAAATAGCATCTATTGCTAGGGCTGGACGATTAATTGAAAAGTAATCGAAACTGAAATTCAGAACCTCTAACCGACGTAATTTTCCCATGTCGGTTATTTCGGTTTTAGTAACGTGACTCCGCCCCGTCATTCACATCAAGTGCAGTGTGCAGGCACACGGAAAGATTCAGGAGCAGTTATCTTTGTTTATACAATCTGGATGCTCAGAATTACTATGGTAATTGCATGTTTTACACAGTTTATACAGGCAAGTTAATCGCCGTTCTTATATGCGCTGCTACACGCACATACAGACGGCACGTGCAAGCCCTGAAGCCAGATCACTTTCACTTGCATCCTCATGAAGTTTGTCAATTAAATGCGTTTAAAGGCTTGCCAGTTTGAACATTCAAGCGATTTTACACTATTCAAGAGCAACAATATGGCAAACATCTCCGTTCAGTGCTCGTGAGCTTTTTTCTGTGACACAGAGAGCCGAGTTGTGTCGTGTCTCTGACAACGCGCGTGCCCTGAAGCCAGATCACTTTCACTTGCGTCCTCACAAAACTTTGTTAATTGTATGTGTTTTAAGGCCTGCCCGTTTGAACATTGAAGCGATTTTAGACCATCGGATGTGTATTATGTTGAACTAATGCCTGATATGTTGTGACACACGAACACTCATACAGACAATAGCTCGCACATCACGTGAAGATCGTGCGCAGAGAGGAGCGCAGAAAATCATTGTCAACGCTGTCCTGTGATTTATCACTAAAGTAGCTTAGAAACTCAACTGTTATAGCATAGATTTGTCTACCTTTGAAGTAACTACAAACCACAGCTTCATAATTAATAGAGACGGTATGACTAATTCACACACACAATCACTCTCTCATTAATGCATTCAAATAAATGTAATGTAGGCCTACTGTGCTAATTTATCTGTATCTGATGTACAACAAACAGAAATCTGTAAGAAATGTTACGACCCATAGACAGTAACTGCTGAAAGTGAGCTGTTTCCTTCAAGTATTTTAAAATCACAAAGAAATGCACTTTTTCATTAGAAAAAAAATCCCACCTTTAATAGTTGAACATATTTACAGTATAAACCTTATCAGTGAAGTATGAGGGCAAAAAAAAGAAAGCAAAAAAAAAAAAAGAGCACAATAATCGTTCATTAATCGTAATCGAGGTAAAATATTCAATAAATTGAGATTTTGATTTTAGGTCAAATCGTTCCAGCCCTATCTATTGCTATTTCCACTTAGTGCCTATTTATTAATTTATTGGGTCAAAAACAATGAAGACAATAACTAGGCCTATTTTATTCATTTATTGATCTGTTGCTACTTCCCTTTCATTGCTACTTAAGCAAGCAGCTACAACAAGCACATTCACGTGTATGTCTTTGGTTGGTGCAAATTTTCTTTAGCATCCTACCACAAGCAATTTGAGCATTGTGCATACTTTGCACATCCGTACGGGTCAGTAACATAGCTCTGGTGGCACTGACACTAGGTTTTTCTTTTAAGATGAGCTGCTTTACTATCTTGTTTCTTTTTATAGTGTAACTCTCAAATAACTTGTTGGTGCCATTAGGCTAAATCGTGCTGCTGGCAGCATGAGAGCTATAGATACCAGCAGTAATAGACCAATATAATGATAGCATGCTCTGATATTCCCACAGGTCTTGTAATATTACTGAAGTCAGCATATTCTCTGGCCCTGCTATAGTGTTTGCTTCAAGTATCTTTTTGTATGACTCATAAATAACGTTTGCGTGGCCACCATGCCCGTAGTAAACAGTATTGTTATTGCAGTTTTTCAATAGTTGTCCATGTTATCTGGGAAGGGTGTCTTGAATTTGGAAATCAAAGTTTGTATGAGCTCTATAGGTGGGAATCTTCTAACTCTGCATTCTTGGGAAAGTCATTAAAAATAGTGTTTGGAGGTGGTGTTGAGACCTGTGGGAAAATCCTGTTGGTTCTAGTTCTCTGACAGGAATGCAAAGTCTTGGTCCGTTTGATGTTTTCTTGAAGATAGTGGCCTGTTGTGTTTTGGCTGGTGGTCTGGAGGAAATGTGATAGCATTCAAGTTCGAATCTCTTTTGCAAAAATGTGAATACAATATAAACACATTCAGACGGTTGCATTGTTCACTTGTTGAGTACTGGTGCATTTTTTTGCAGCCTGATAGGGCTGCACAATAATGGTTAAACTGATAAACGATTATTTTTCTCAAATTATAATTGCGATTATTAATCACAATGATTCTCATTTGGGAAATTTCTTTACATTTCATCAGAATTCTTTCCCTTTCACGTGAGCACAAATCAGGAGAACTTGTACGCAGGGTTTATTTTACCTTGTCTGGTTTCCTGATTCATTATATTTAGATACAGTAACACACTCTTCATTATGAAAGCTAGTAAAACCTTAAGAAGCTTCCCTCAAAAGCTAAAACGGTGAAATTCCTAATATTAATTTTAACTTTTTTTTAATTTTTATTAAAACAACAAAATACATTGTATTGTAAAACACAGAGCTTGCATAAGTGCATTAATTCAGTAACCACAATCGCAAACAATCTAAGTCTAGATTCATGTTTGAATTTATTACAGTTTGTCACTGAGACAATCTTGCTTGCAGATTTGCCCACAGCCTTGTAAAGGAACACAGACTGGCTGTATTACACTTTTATTTGAGCAGAATATCGCAATGGAGGTTGCTAAACTCCGACATACATGTTTGTCTTCAGATCACCAGCATTTTTTTCAGAGAGCGTGTGATGCTCATGGTTGCGTGAGGGGGGTGATTTTGTTGGGGAGTGAAAAAAAAAATACATTTAAATTTCGGTGTTCACTTTTGCATTTACTTTTTACATTTTTACATTACATTTTTTTTATTTTTTTTATTCTGATTATTATAATATTGTAACTGTTGTTCTGTATAAGAAATCAAGTATTTGAAAATAGATCAGATGGAAACATCTTGGAATGTTGCTTTCTGGAAGGACCTCATAAAAATAATCCCAGAAGATGTTTTTTTTTTTGTTTAGGTCTCAATAAAAATTAGAAAGGAAAAAAAAACTAAGGCACTTCTTCTAGTACAAAAAGAAAAAAAAGCCATTGTTGTTTTGGCAGCCAAATTTTTAATAAAAATAATTTAATCGTATAGTACAAATGTAAAATTACAATACTAATATTTCCTCCTTAATTTCTTGATTTTGATGAGTTGCCGGCAAATAGATGTATGCGCTGCCGGTTTCAGAGTGAAACTTGGCACTTTGCATGCATGCAGTTTGTTCAGTGAAGCACTGTATCATAGACTGCATGTGTGTGGATTAGCAGTGCTTTTCTGGAGCTGATAGCGCATATATTTATTTAAATAAATCGCAGTATGCCTGGTTTGACAATCGCACTAAGCCATATCATGATATCAATTTTATTTCGATATATTGTGCAGCCCTAGCTTGTTACCAATGCAAGATAGCAGAAATGACAATGACCAATCTGAGTTTGTTTCAGTTAGACTTCAGAGTAGCTATTGACACATCTACTGCACGTCAGGCCCTGTCTGACAGGATTTCGTTATGTTGTGTGCTGTCACTTTTCTCTCGGAGCATTTATTAAAGGTGAAGTCAGAGAGCTTCCTTTGGTGCATATGATGCTCTCTTAGGAAAGACTTTGCCTCTTTGAAGCAAACCCCTGAGGAGATCTGAAGATGGAGCTGTGTGGATGTTATTAACTGTGGCTTAGCCAAAGAACACTGCAAATGTTTGATGTGTGAGGGTCCGTTTTCTCTACTCTCTGTAGGTTTTCACCATCTGCAATCATTTATTTAATCATTTTTGCAATAATGTAAAACATCTGTGATCTGAGATGTTTTGTTTTCTCTTTATACTATATTTTTCATTTTATTCTTGGGCTTTTTGTTTTGTTTTTGGAAACATGAAAAATGTGAGCTACAGGGAAATGACCTGAACCCGGACTCAAACTCTGGTGACTTTTACTTTCAATTGCATTTTCCAGTTATCTTTTTTTTTTGTTGCAAAACTGTAGTGCTGTTTTTCCTCAAGATTAAAGTTGAGATGAAATTAGAAGTAGCAACGTATATTTTCTACTGGGATGTGATGTACATAAGTGAAATGGATTATCAAAAAAGAAAAAAATGTAAAACGAGGGGTGGGGTTTAAGCAAACCAAATTATTGGAGAAGTTGTTGTCATTAGAAGATCAAGTTATGAGATTTTAGTAACACTTTAGTTTAGGGCCCAGTTCTTACTATTAACTAGTTGCGTATTAGCATGCAGTACATATTAATGCCTTATTCTGCATGACCATATTCTATATCCCTTAATCCCGCCAATACCTAAACTTAACAACTACCTTACTAGCTACTATTAATAAGCAGTAATTAGGAGTTTACTGAGGCAGAAGTAATAGTTAACAGTTGGTTAATAGTGAGAATTGGACTCTAATCTAAAGTGTGACTGAGATTTTGATTAAACATTACAAGGTAAAAAACAACAACCTATGTGTGAATGAATTGTTCACAATAAGATCTATTACACACATTCACAAAATAAGTAGAATTTTTATTTCATGCATTTTATTTCACTTAAAAACCAACCAGTTTCCCATGCAATTCCCACAGAATTCTGGGATACGGAAAACTTGATGCATGTGCATCATAAGCACAATGTGCTGTCTAGCTTTTTTTCCTCTGTATAAAGGCAATGTAGAGTACCTTAAAATTTAAGGGTCCCATCACTATTAAGAACTGCAGAGATGATTTGCATGAATTTGTATGCTATTGTTTTCAATATTGCTGAGATTTTGAACCCAGCAGGGGCTTTCAGTTCACCTTGTGATTGGCTGTCTTGTCTGTGCTTTGTCCGAGTAGCCAGGCTTACTGTCACGCAAGGACTGCTCAGTCCTGCTCTACTCCTCGGCCTCCACTGTGGTGTGTCCTAGCTGCTAATCAGTCGTGCCGTCTGGCTGTGCCTGCAAAGGATATTTTTTGGGTGTCCGGATGGTGCAGGAACGCATCATAAACAGAAGTCGCCAGCCTCAGGGAACCTGGTGTGCAGGTTTGTTGGAAAGCAGCTGCTGTCAGGCGGCTCTCCCAACACTCATGCATGCGCTCTGTGAGGAGATGCGGCTCTGTGTGTGAAGTGTCAAATGCACATCTTGATGAGGTGTTACCGTAATCCCAGTTGATTATGTCTCTAGTGAATGTAAACAAGTGGAAAATCAGGTGTGTGCTGATAGTCAATCTGTGCGTAAGGTCTTGCAGTTTCAAATTAGGGTTGAGTATCGAGAACCGGTTCCATTTTAGAACCAGTTCCAAAGAAATGTGGATTCGATAGGACATATGTATTTCGATTCCGTTTATTGATTCCTGTGTGTGCATTATAATGTGATTTTAAACTATTCAAGCACAAGAAGATGCGAAAGAGCTGCGCACTAGGGATGCTCCGAACGATCGGCCGCCGATCATTATTGGCCGATCATCACATTCTACGACTCGATCAGGAGTCACTAAATTAAGCCGATCTCACCAACCGATCACAAAATGATGACGTCAGACTTTAGCGCCACAGTCATGTTATTACGCGGTCTCAAGAAACAATTAGTTTTTAAGCCTTGCGATTTAAGAACAAGTGATTTGAAACTGCTTACATGCAGTTAGCAGCGACACAGTGCTCATTCGAATCTGAGAGACGGGTTCTGAGCGTAGTCAGCGCGCACATAAAGCTGCTGCTCATACAGCGTGAGTACTTGTGTCAAAATTCCCGTCTTTGCGAGTATCTTCGTAAACACTGTCTTAAGTGGACGTAAATGCATTCGGTGTTAAAGTGAAAGCAGGCTAATAAAGCTGCTGCCGTGCTTGCCATTTATGTTATTCAAACATTCTCTCATTGCTCTTAACTAAATAACTTTTGTGAAGATTATGCACTGTTTTTGTACATTTATGTTGTATTTCTATTTCTAGTGCTTGATGTTTAAGCACTCGAGTGTTGATGGTGAGCAACTATTCCGCATATGTTTTGGATGCAAAGAGGAATATACTATCTCCCCAAAATGCTTAAAAAACACGAATTTATAAAGAGAATCCTGCCTTACCTACTTAAGTAGGACATGGGAAGGAAGGACACAAATACTCAGCACTTGCTGAATAATATTCCTGATCATTTTTGTATCAGACTACTCATGTAGTTCATTTAGGAGTTGCAGTGTTTCTATTTGTTTTTGTCCTCAGTCACATATTGGATAATGTTTAATTACACCTTATGGGTTGTAATTATGTTCAGTTTGACATTAAGTCTTGTAGGCTCTTTAATAAGCCAGAGTATCCTAATATGGATAGTGTTTTGCATAAGCCCTGTTTTTAAACACCTATTAAAATGTTAATTGTAAAATTAATATTTGTTGTGCTTATTTGATTCTCAATTAAAACAATCTATAGCATTACTGTAAATAACGTCTGTGTTATTACTTATCTGGAAAAATCAAATTGGTATTGGCTGATCGTGATGACAAAAAAATTGGTAATTGGTATCGGCTGCAAAAATCCAGAGTTCTCTTTTGCGCCGCCTTGCGCTTGAATAGACAAATACACAAAATTATGTCAAAATATCCTCGCTAGCACAGTCGGTTTTGTCTTAAACGCACGTAAACATCAATTAAATGCTGAAATCATGAAAAAAATGAATCATGGCTTTTCACAAAAATATTAAGCGGCACAACTGTTTTTAACATTAATAAGAAGAAATGTTGCTTTACCACCAAATCAGTATATTAGAATGATTTCTGAAGGATCATGTGACACTGAAGACCGGAGTGATGATTTCTGAAAATTATGCCTTGTTAGCGCTGTTTGGATTTAAATATGCAAATGCTTAAGAGTCTATGATTGGATCATTATTGCAGTGATTATTATGTTTCTAGCATGTTATATGTTTGGCAACAGTTCTTCTAACCCTAATTGATGGAGTGTGTAGCTTTTCATTTCTTAAACAACCATGTAGGAAGACACATCATGGCCATATTTCAGGATGACAATGTCAAGATTCATCAGGCTCAAACTGTGAAAGAATTGTTGGGAGGGAGCATGAAGGATCATTTTCACACATGAATTGGCAACTCTCAGTCCAGACCTTAAATTCATTGAAAGTCTTTGGGATGTGCTGGAGTAGACTTTACAGAGTGCTTGACTCTTGCATTGTCAACACAAGTTCTTGACCAAAAATGGATGTACCTCTTGATGGAAATAACATCATAACATTTATTTCCATTAAGTGTTATCAATTTTTGGGTCAAGAACTTGTATTTAAATCCAAACAGTGACTTTTTTTGGGGCCAGGCAGTGTATATTAAAATAGAAAACGTTTACTTTGAAATAATATTTCAGAATGTTACTGTTTTCACTTTTTACCTTTTGATTAAATAAACATAGCCTTGGTGAGCTTAACAGACTTCATTCAAAAACATTAAAACCCCAAGACCAGACCCCAAACTTTTGAACAGTAGTGTACAAAAGTCGTTTTTATTTTACATTTCTTCATAGAAGCCTATATTGCAAAAATTCAATGCTGCAGAATTACACTCAGTGCTGAAACTATTTCTGCTGTGAAGCACTGCTTATGTGCGCAGTGTAAATGCTGTGCACTGCTGTTGTTCTTGTGTGATTCTTGTTTGTTTTCTTAAATGATAAATACTCATGCAATTATTTTAAATTAATTTACTGATAATTGTATAAAATATACATATATCAGTTTTGCTCTGTAGTATTGTTTTACAGTTGCTTTAGAGAATTGTGAATTTACACTGGAATTGGCACCAACTACTGAAATCAGTATCATGACAACCAGTAACCAGTGAAGCTTATGCATCCAAACCATGCTAATTGACCTACCGGTAAGCCCCTCCCCTCGAAAGCAGATGAGCCAATTGCAGTTGAGTATCTGTTGCACGGACCGGAACTCAGACATCTTTAGGTTTCAGCGCCGTAGTTTGATGGTGTTTATGCTACAATAATGGTAAAACGATGTGCCTGGGGTACTTGTAACACTGATTCCAGGTATCCTGGTTGTCATACTCTCATTAAGTTACAATTAAAGTTAGTAAATCCATGCTAACGTACAAACCTAAATAGCTAACTGTTCTCATGTCATGTACAGTGTAGGTCAAAAACACATAAACGAAGGTCTACATTTCAGTGCCTCTCCATATTAAACTGGTTAAATGTAAATTAATTTAGTCTTACCCTGCGGTACGTGAACATGAGGCTTCTCCTGCTTGCATTGTGATCTGTTAACCCTCGGTTCCAAATGAATCTTGTTATTTTTTAAAAATCTTTTATATATCCCTCCATGGCATGTTTAAGTCCCACTTGAATGCTCCTCGACGAGAGGTGGTCCTTCTGTGTCCAAAATTTATCTCAACCATATTGGGCCAAGGTTTTCACACTGACAGCTGTCATTGTAAGACAGTTGTTTGTCCGATTTAGCAACAGTAACTAATTCTAGCCTTGTATATATTACGCTGTGGGAAGTACTTGAACAATTAAAAACAATTATTTGTGTTTTTATGCTCATGCTTTGACAATACAGTTCAGTCTTTTTAAAAATAGTCAGTGCTATGTCCCTGGTATTTTGTGTAAGGTGTTCTTCTCAGAAAGCCTGTAGTGTTATGGGCAGAAGACCTGGCTCCAGTTGTTCCAAAGCCACTTAATCACCTAGAAATGTTCCTGAGCTAGATTCTAAAGCTTCGTCTCAGGCCTCCATCGCCTGACCATCACAAACAGCCCCTAATCATCACGTCCACCTGTTGCAGGGGTAGTTAAACTGATGATAACCATGTTGATGGTGTGACGGGCTTTTGGGGATAAGTGGCGGAGGGTGAGGGGCCCACATTGGCCTGCCTGGACCAGTGATTTATTGGCCTTGTTTCATCAGGAGAGCCACGTATTGATTAGAGTCCTGCTCCGTTTTGCTGCCATTTGTCTTGTCCCTCCCGAACTGGCTGGCAGACAGAAATGCTTATGCTGACTACTTCTTCTTTCCCTTTCCCTCTTTCTTTTGTGCTCTCTCTCTCTCTCTCTCTCTCTCTCTCTCTCTCTCTCTCTCTCTCTCTCTCTCTCTCTCATTGCAATTCGGCACCCCATAATGAAAACGCAGCCAGCCGCACAAGGCTGAACTGCACATCCCATCAGAGTCAGGATGGGTGAGAGAAAACGGTGCAGAAAGCAGACAAGGCAATGCAAGTGCATGTGCAGATCTACCTGTTGTAGAGCTTTCAGAGGCTGATTGCCACAGTGAGAGCGTTGGAGATCAAGGAGCGTCTGGGTCCATCTCTAAAAGCAAGGCTGAATTCTCAGTTTGTCATTTTAAATAATTTACGTGCCTCGTTTTTAAAATTCTCCTCATAGCGTTCCTCCCTTTTCAGCTGTATATCGTCACCAGGCTTGTGGACTTGAAATGCATTCCTGTCATGATATATTTATAAAGCCTCATCCTGAGACTCCCTGTGTTGTGCCCTAGCTACCGGCAATACCCCAAGAGCTCTCGCGCCACTGTGTGAAGAGAATAATGAAAAGTGTGAGTGTGTGAAAGGGTAACAGAAAATGCGAGTTGGTGTTTCTTGGTATTTCTGCTTATACATGCAAAAAAAAGACACTTTCTAATACCAGCAAAAGCAAAAGGACCCATTACACGGCCTTGATGCACAGTTGCACACTTGCACACACAGAGTTCCTGGTTAAATAACAGGCTGCAGTGAGAACCGGATGAGCCCACGCTGGAGCTTTCCCATCAGTCCGCTGCAGGGAGAGAAATGAAACCATCTCACTGGTTCCTGCGAGCAGAGCCGTGGCCCTGCAGCTCAAAACGCTTGCCACCTTAGCAACCTGGATGCTCCGTAGCACACATTAGTTTCCTTTTGCTGTTACACTTTTCTGACAGATCTAGCTTTTTCTCTTTCCCTTTTAAACACAATTTGCTGTAATTAATTGAATGGTAATTACAGTCCATGATGCTCAATGTGTAGTAAAAGATAATGGCATCAGAGCCACAAGAGCTGAGATGCAGATTTTTTTTGCATGTCAGCATTTAGATGCAAATATCCGATGTTGAATGGTAGCTAGAACGACTCCCCCTTTTCCATCACTCCTTTCTCTGTCCCTCCCCCTCCTTCTTCCTCCTCCCATGCAAAGATGGAGACATGGTAGTACCTAAATTAACACCATGGTGCTAATGTCCCTCTAACATGCAAGCTGGAGAGGTTGCTCTATTGCTTATATGCAATCTCTTGCACCATAGTCATTTTGTTTTGTGCTTTTACAAACCCAATTCCAAAAAAGTTGGGACACTGTACAAATTGTGAATAAAAACAGAATGCTATGATGTGGAAGTTTCAAATTTCAATATTTTATTCAGAATACAACATAGATGACATATCAAATGTTTAAACTGAGAAAATGTATCATTTTAAGGGAAAAATAAGTTGATTTTAAATTTCATGGCATCAACACATCTCAAAAAAGTTGGGACAAGTTTACCACTGTGTGGCATCCCCTCTTCTTTTTATAACAGTCTGCAAACGTCTGGGGACTGAGGAGACAAGTTGCTCAAGTTTAGGAATAGGAATGTTGTCCCATTCTTCTCTAATACAGGTTTCTAGTTGCTCAACTGTCTTAGGTCTTCTTTGTCGCATCTTCCTCTTTATGATGCGCCAATTGTTTTCTATGGGTGAAAGATCTGGACTGCAGGCTGGCCATTTCAGTACCCGGATCCTTCTTCTACGCAGCCATGATGTTGTAATTGATGCAGTATGTGGTCTGGCATTGTCATGTTGGAAAATGCAAGGTCTTCCCTGAAAGAGACGACGTCTGGATGGGAGCATACGTTGTTCTAGAACTTGGATATACCTTTCAGCATTGATGGTGCCTTTCCAGATGTGTAAGCTGCCCATGCCACACGCACTCATGCAACCCCATACCATCAGAGATGCAGGCTTCTGAACTGAGCGCTGATAACAACTTGGGTTGTCCTTGTCCTCTTTAGTCCGGATGACATGGCGTCCCAGTTTTCCAAAAAGAACTTCAAATTTTGATTCGTCTGACCACAGAACAGTTTTCCACTTTGCCACAGTCCATTTTGAATGAGCCTTGGCCCAGAGAAAACGCCGGCACTTCTGGATCATGTTTAGATATGGCTTCTTTTTTGACCTATAGAGTTTTAGCCGGCAACGGGGAATGGCACGGTTGATTGTGTTCACCGACAATGTTTTCTGGAAGTATTCCTGAGCCCATGTTGTGATTTCCATTACAGTAGCATTCCTGTATGTGATGCAGTGCCGTCTAAGGGCCCGAAGATCACAGGCATCCAGTATGGTTTTCCGGCCTTGACCCTTACGCACAGAGATTGTTCCAGATTCTCTGAATCTTTGGATGATATTATGCACTGTAGATGATGATAACTTCAAACTCTTTGCAATTTTTCTCTGAGAAACTCTTTTCTGATATTGCTCCACTATTTTTCGTCGCAGCACTGGGGGAATTGGTGATCCTCTGCACATCTTGACTTCTGAGAGACACTGCCACTCTGAGAGGCTCTTTTTATACCCAATCATGTTGCCAATTGACCTAATAAGTTGCAAATTGGTCCTCCAGCTGTTCCTTATATGTACATTTAACTTTTCCGGCCTCTTATTGCTACCTGTCCCAACTTTTCTGGAATGTGTAGCTCTCATGAAATCCAAAATGAGCCAATATTTGGCATGACATTTCAAAATGTCTCACTTTCAACATTTGATGTTATCTATATTCTATTATGAATAAAATTATAAGTTTATGAGATTTGTAAATTATTGCATTCCTTTTTTATTCACAATTTGTACAGTGTCCCAACTTTTTTGGAATCGGGTTTGTATATATCTTTAATTATTTTCTTATTTAAAATGTTATGTCTTTCTTGAGACACTTTTCTGAAAGCCTCTTTTTATCAAACAGTGATAATTCTTTTATATATATCTCAATTGTCCATTAAAATGATCAACATTTCATTTTTATCATGTTAATATACATTGCCCCCCACTAATAATGGCACCCTTGGTAAATATGAGCAAAGGCGGCTGTGAAAATAAATCTGTATTGTTTATCTTTTTGATCTTTCATTCAAAAAATTCACAAAATTCTAACCTTTCATTGAAGTAAATCAATTGAAAGTGGGGGGAAAATATCATTATGAAATAAATGTTTTTCTCCAATGCATGTTGGCCACAATTATTGGCACCTATAGAAATTCTTAGGAGTAAAATATCTCTGAAGTAAGGATGTTAACGATTAATCGACAATCGATTAAGAAAGGTCATGCACGGAGTTATGTTTGGGACCATTTTACAGCTAGAATTACACCTTCATCATGACTTTTTGTGTTTGCATTCGCAGCCTTTTTTTTGTGCAAATGTAAGTTGTAATATTGTGTTTATTTTGTGTAGGCCTAGCCTATATATCTGATTGATCTCATATAGGAAGCATTTGGTTAAGAATTAATGTGGTAGTAAAGCGTGCCGGTGATCATCTTCAGCTTCATCGCATGTAGCTCAAACAGCAATGTATGACTAATAATGACTATGATTGGGACTCTCATATTATGTAACATTATAAAGAGAACAATATTGTAATAAAACATTGTGAATTATTTGGGTTTAGTTGCCGTTTCAGCCATAGACTGTTTCAGCGGGATGTTACAGAAAGAGCGCATCCACAGCAGGAGTTACACATTCTGAATAGCACGTTACTTAGTTCAAGTTCACTTGTGCATTCGTGTCATTTTGTGCAGATATAATTTGTAATATTATGTTTATTAGGGCCCGAGCACCGATGGTGTGAGGACCCTATTGGAGTTGCTCAGCCTATTATTATTCTTCTCCCAAATGAATCGCATTTTTGATGGCCTAAACATGCCTGAAAACTCATGAAACTTTGCACACGCGTGCAAAGTGGTGAAAATTTACGTCTGATATGGGTTTCAGAATTAGGCGTGGCAAAATGGCTCGGTAGCGCCACCTACAACATTTCAACGAAGTGCCCCTCCCGCTACGTTTCATGTACAGGTATGAAATTCGGTAGACACATGTAACACCCCAATACCTACAAAAAAGTCTCCTGGTACGAAATCTGAAAACCAACAGGAAGTGAGATATTTTGATTTTTCTTTGCAAAATTGTTGCAAATTTTGCCATTTCCAGACACTGTACTTTAACGAACTCCTCCTAGAGATTTAATCAGATCAACATCATATTTGCACAGTCTAATCTAAAGGCCTTTGCAACGTTAAATTGCGAAGATCTTCAGTTTTCCCTGAAGGGTGTGTCCGTGGCGGCCTCACAAAGTTCGATGTTTCGCCATAAAACAGGAAGTTGTTGTAACTCGGGCATACAATATCCGATCTGCCCCAAACTTCACATGTATTATTAGAGTCCTGGCCCGAAGACATCTACATGCCAATATTCAGTTACAGTCATAGCGCCACCTGTGGGCAACAGGAAAAGCCATGTTTTACACTGTGCTGAGTATCCTCATTGAGATTTAACCAGAACAACATCATGTTTGGTCAGTCTAATCTTAAGGCCTTGGTGATGTTAAATTGTGAAGATCTTGAGTTTTCGCTGAAGGGCGTGTCCGTGGCGGCCTGACAAAGTCTGATGTTTGGCCATGACACAGGAAGCTGTTGTAAGTCAGGCATACAATGTCCGATACGCCCCAAACTTCATATGTTTGATAAGAGTCCTGGCCTGAAGACATCTACATGCCAATATTAGTTAGTCATAGCGCCACCTGCTGGCAACAGGAAATGGCATGCTTTACACTGTAATTCACTCCCAGAAAACACATTTAAATATGCCATCAAGTCCCAAACATGCTAGAAACACATTAAATCAAGCAACACATGGGCTAAGTGCTAATGTATGCGATTTACGCCACGAAACAGGAAGTTGTTGTAACTCAGATGTTCACACGTTTGATAATAGTCCAGGCCTGAAGACATCTACATGCCAATATTCCGGATATAGTCAAAGCACCACCTGCTGGCAGCAGGAAGTGTGGCACATTGAACTGACTTTACCATTTTTCTTCTATATTTACCCACTTAAATGCATGCCGCCCACTATTCACTGTTTTCCTGAGGCCACCGGGTGGCGGTGCTCCCGGGTGCGAGGGCCCTTTCATCGCTGCTTGCAGCTTTAATTTTGTATATATCTGATTAATCTCATATAGGATGTGTTTCATTGAGTTAAATAACCCGCTAGCAAAGCACTTCAGTTTATGTGTTCATTCGGCGCAGCTCAAACAGCAATGCAGTACTAACAATGACTATGATTGATTTGGGACATAACATTAATGAGAACACTATTTTAATAAATCGTTGTGATTTCATTGGGTTTAGCTGCCATTTTCAGCGCGTTGTTCGGGAAGCGCACGTCCACACATTCTGAATAGCACACATCTGAGGCGGCGTTGGTGATGTGTTGTATTAGTCGTTATGTTTGATTATTAAATAAGTCATTTAATAAATGATCAATCACATCGACTCATTTTACAATCCTACTAGCCCTTTATTTAGACTAAAAACCTTTCTCATTCATTTGGTGAGAAACATTGCGTTTTGAGCAGCATTTACACACCCTGTCATGCTGTTGGCTATAGGCTATATTGCAGTATTAAGGCTAACGATTAATCGATTAATTAATCGTTAATTTAAACGACAGTTGAGCATGGGAATTTGTGTAAATTGACATCCCTACTCTAAAGTGTATTCCCTTTCATATTTATGTTTTTTTAGCACACTAAGCACACGTGACTAGGAGCATGAAATTGTCCAGCCATGACTTCCTGTTCCACAGGAGAATAAATAAGAGGAAACGCAAAGGCCAAATTCCCTTAATCTTTTTGTGTTTTCGTCAAAATTAAAAAAAAAAAAAAATGCTGTTGTTACTTTATCTTCATTTGTTGTTTACAAAATCAGAAACATTTGTCAAGAAATACTTGTCTGTTATTTTGTCAAAATGCTAAGTATCCATGGTTGATCTTGCAGATCAAGTTGAAAAACATTTCATAGCTTAAAGACAACATGAAATGGCATTCACAGCTCGGAACGAGGATTTTCAGAGGAAAATAGTGTTAGAACAGGACTTTTGATTGGATCAATATGGATATGCGGATACATGTATGGAATAATGCACGCTGTCTGGGTTTATTTTGTGTTTTAATTATTTTCTGTCTGTACATTTTTACTGCTTATTACATGACTACAAAAATAGATTAGCAAATCGACCTGAGATTGATTTGTTAAAATGTATTTGTTACGTGAGAAGAAAGAATGTGAAGATGGATGAGACGAGAATGACACTAGCACAGCTATACAGCAAATGAGTTGTCTGAGACAATGGATTGAAGCAGTCATTATACAAAATATTTGATTGTAGTGACACGATTGACCAAGCAGATTCACATATTCGAAGGGAGAAGAATAGAAATAATGGTTAATAACATTTTCCCCACGTGGGCCCTGATGAATTTTGTAGAGTAAGGGACAGTATGAAAGTGTTGTCTTGGAATGTCATAATGTCTGTAATCATGATTAATGAATGTAATGATGCCTGTTATCTCAGTAATGTTCATAAACAAGTTCCTAGCCTTACTGACAGCAAGCTGTCATCACAAGTCTCTTTCTCTTTGTGCAGACAACAACACACTGGCTTCCTGTTGTTTTCTCTCTCTCAGCTTTTCCTTAAACTTTCACCTCTCTCACATCCCTCTGTAATCTCACGTCTCTGCAGTCTGAGAACTGGGCTTGAGCCAAGCAAGCGCAGACCAGTTGCATTTTCACTTTCAGTTCAGAGCAAGAACAGGCTTGTCTTCAGCAAGTTTTTGGGAACACATATAATTTCAGTTGGAAAAGGGAAAGGGAAAAAAAAGGTCTCAAGCAAAAGCAATCAGCATTGACATCACTTGCCGAAAGCCATCAGTGAAAACTGATCTCACACATCATTTGAGCGTGCAACACCAAAAATTCCCAGATGCAGTTTATTTACTTTTCTTTTTTCTACTTCTGTCCTTTTTCTTCTCTCTGTCAGTGAGACAGTGAGTAATATAGGCCAGGCCACAGCACAGTGTGTCTACTGCTGCACCGCTGCTCAGACTTCTCTCACTACCAGTCTTCACTTCACTGTGTCGTGGTGCTATTAATATCCCCCTGGTGCCACCCTGTATTCTGCATATTATGGAGAATAAAAGACTTAGGAGTCAGTACCACAAAGCATTGTGGGATCTACTATACTCGTGGTGTCTACTATCGGTATAAAATATGATTAATGACGGTGGTTAAGCCTTTTATTCAGGTTTATTATCAGGTAATGTGCAGAACGTACAGAAGCAGCAGCTGAAGTGCTGACAAATTGATAATTAAATCTAGCTGTGTAAATGTAGTCTTGATGTCGAAATAATGTGGGTTTTGTTTTGATTTTTGTGGGAACCTCGGCACTCCCTTGCATAACTATGGCAAAACTGTAGCCAGATAGCTTGATTGTTGAATGTTTTGCCACACTACTATTATAAAGCACAGAGCTGGCACCGTGAGTGCTGTCCACAACGTTCATAACAGTTCAGAGACAGAGGGATCATAATTGGACATGTTTCTATACACCTTTTGATATGTTTACTTTTTTTTTTTTTTTTTTTTTTTCTTCTGTGTCAAAGAAGTGTGTGACTTTCTTATTGTGCACTGGTAAAGGCAGGCCTACTCATTTGGTGCAAATTCAGCTCCTGTCAATATTTTAAACTTGTCAGCTTGGCAACTGGCAAACATAAATGAGATTTTATCAAAATTAAGAATGACTTTCGATAGTCTTAGTAGTGTCAGTGAGAGTGGATTCAGATTTAAAAATATTTTTATATTATTAAATTGTTTTATATAATATTAACTGTATAATTTATATCTTAAACATTAAAAAAAAAAAGTATATTTTTATAATGAATACTTTCAAGTTGTTTTAAAATGCATATTAAAGGGGTCATGAACTGGTCATGAACTGGCTTTTTTATTATTTTATACTATTGTCTGAGGTCAACTTATGACGTTCACGTGGTTTTTACATTCAAAAACATCATAATGATTAAGTAATAGGCTATTTTCTACCCTGGTTTTGAGCCTAGCTCCTGGAATGCTCTGTTTTTATGGGTGTGGCGCACTGAAGACTTGGAAGTAAACGTCCACTGCTATGATTGGATAACAGTTTTGCATATTATAATGAGCTTCGGCTCCCCCGTCAGTACATGTGGGGAATTGTTTTAAAAACGTTTGGAAAAACGGCAACTGGAATGATTCGCCCACAGGGCTCGCAAAATCTTTTTAAACAAACACAATAATTTATCTCACATCTACTCGCAATTGGAATGTTATTTTTTTATTACTTGGCCCGCCCGATCGGTGGATATAACCACGAACCGTGCATCACTAACACACCCACAAATCAGTATGTTCAAAACTTCCGCGATTGTATTCTTAATGAAAAACACAACAACAAAACAGTACAATGACAAACTCACTTAAATAGGCGCTTTCACATTTCGCTTTGAAACCAAATCTTCCGCGATCATCATATCATCAGCTCCTCGCTCTTGTGATGAATGAAATCTGACTCCTGCTACTGGTCTGTGCTGTGACTCTCGTTCGGCGCACACTGTATTAAGCAGACACATTCCGTTTTTAATTGTAGTGTCTGTTCTCTAACTGAACTAAATGATTTTAAAAAAATCTAAACGATGGTGGGGGCAGTGCCGCGGTGGGCAAATGATGTAACCAGTGTTGCCGACTATCGCAGCAAGCCACACCAATGTGACCGTGTGAAATTTTAACTCCCATTATCAAAAAATTATCGCATTTGCGGTCGCAGTCTAGAGCCCTGCCTAGGACGTCGGGCTTAGCGAGCCCTGGCCCATACATGTTCGAGTCTGATCCTGAATCGCAGGACAATGAACCAACAACACCTCAAGTACAAAGGATACTCCAGCCTGTGACAGCATGGTAAGTTATCGTTAATTATGTTCAGTTAGACACGTACACATAATCAGTAGATATCAAACGATCTGTAACAATGCAATACTGTCACATATAAAAAAAAAACATTTTTTTTCTCACATAAGTGTGTTGCATCATTCCTGTTGGATCATGGCACCCATGATAAACACACACAGTTGAAGGCACAGCATCGTTTTTTTAATCTCATTCTGTCTGCAAATCCAGTCTCTTGTTTACAAAGAATCCGCTGTGAAAGGAAGCGAACAAACGCGCAATGTCTTACCGACGTGAGCTGGATCTTCATTAAAAATAAAGTTCAACCTCATTCCTAATATTGGAACAGAAGGAAGCTTATGCAGCGACTGTGTTCTTCCACAAACAGGCACTACACACTATTTTGTAATCTTCAGTGGCATGTTTATTGCTTGGAAGTTCGATCTGGTTTAGCTCCACGTAGGCCTATGTTATTTATCTATTACATGTCATGCGTGAATCGATGGGCGGTGCTACAGAATTAGGCGGTCGTCGTCTTCGGTTGAGGCAGCGTTTCACTGCTCCCTGACGCCACAGGGAAGCAAGTTCGCAGATTGATCGTTTGCTGAGCCAGCTGTCAATAAAAGCTTTTCTTTGACTAGCAAGGAAGTTTTCAGCTCTGAAACTTTCAGGATATACTTATATTACCATGACCTTTTATATATCAAAAGCTCAAGGGAAAGTTGATTTCTCAATTCATGACCCCTTTAAATGAAATTATAGATTTAAAATGGCACAATTTTTTGTAAATCTGCTTTGAAACGATGTATTATAAAGAGCGCTATACATTTGAAATTGGAATTGTGAAGCCGGTATTGAGCCTTATGAATGATTTTGTTGATTTTAGGAGTTGATAAACTCAGATGTGCCCGAACCATGTTTGGGTCTCTAAAAATATTCCCTTTTGGACTTGCTCAACTTCGCCCTGCTGTTAGCATCAGGTTATGAGCTGAGAGCAGTGAGTGGGTGTTGTATGGTTTAATACAGCCTGTATAAAGCCCCTTACACTTTACTCCAAGTCTCTAAATCCGAGCAGTTATTTTAAGCACTCAATCCTTTTCTTTTTTCCCCAATCAGTGCTCTTAATTACTAGGTCCTTTTTCTGTGTTGCAACAGTCTTGTTCCTCTGGCAACCTCCCTCTGTCAATGTTCGGCTGCTCAGACGAAGCATCCTTGCATGTTCGAGTTTGCAAATTAATATGCAAAGTCAGTGGTAGACCATTTGTTTTGCCATTTGTTTGTGGTTGTAACTACAGAACTGGGCCGGTCACATGCAGTGTCTCATCAGCGCTGAGCCACGAGATCTCCGACATCCACTTTCAGTAGTATTTAGAAGCCCATTGTTCACTCAGTCATTCACACGCGACTTCAGCCTGTTCGTCTGCTCTCAGTCTGTCACTGTCACTTTGATGCCCTGTCTCCTTGCCCTATTTTCTTACTATAGATTGCCTGCTGCTCTGAATGTCAGTGGTGCAGTTTCACTGTGGATATAAACTACTTTATTTGTCACCGTTTTCATCTGCTTGTCTTGTGTTGTTGTGTAATGCAGTGAATCTGGTTCATATAGGTTTCCGGAAGGGTGAAGAGCCTGAGCATTGATGGACGATCAAGGGCTGTGCATTTCTACATAGCTGCTGAGCCCATTTAAAATGCAAAACATGCATTCACTCAAGAATAAGAATGAGGAAGTGCATTGTATGGAAATCCCCTTTTAGGTGAACCAAATTGCCTTGTCACCATCTGTAGGACACACAATTAGACACCTTTTTTTATTGTTTACACTGCCTACAAAAAGTATTCACAAGCCCTTCAGGGCCTTCTGCTGAGAAGCCTTAAAGGGATAGTTCACCCTGAAATGAAAATAAAGTCATGTTTTACTCACCCTGCTTTTGTTCCAATGCCATATGTCCTTTCATCTTTTTCGGACCTCAAAACGAGAATTTTTTAAAAACGTCCTGCACGCGCTCCCCCATATAATGCCAATGAATGGAGACCAGGCCAAAAAGGATACAAAAGTATCACATAATGATACAATGAGATGCGCGCCATATATGGAAAGTGTTCAGGAGGCACACTATAAGGTTTTGCTTGTTCCTGGGAGTGCGTGTGAGCCGTCAGCAGCCACTCATACTTACTATAACTCGCACTGTTGTCATGGCACCCATGATAAGCACACACACACACACACACACACACACACACACACACACACACACACACACACACACCCCATTTTGAGAAATCAGGCTCAATAGAAACAAACGTGACTCTATTGAGGCTACTCTTCTATAAGGTAAATAATTAGAAATAATACAATAATACTAATAATAAGGTAAACCTCCTGAAGTGAATGTTGTGTACCGATTGTCATGAAAAAATTGCGAGTAAGCGTGAGCAGCTGCTGATGGCTCACACACACTCCCGGGAACGCGCAAAACCTTATAGTGTGCCTCCTGGACACTTTCCATATATGGCGCGTCTCATTGTATCATTACGTGATACTTTTGTATCCTTTTTTGTAAAGTTTTAGCCTGGTCTCCATTCACTGCCATTATATGGAGGAGCGCATCTCCGTTTGAGGTCTGACAAAAATAGAAGGACATAGGGCATTGGAACAACAGCAGGGTGAGTAAAAGATGACTTCATATTCATTTTAGGGTGAACTATCCCTTTAAGGGAGGGATGTTATGTGTTATGATGATGCATTTGACACCAAAAAGTGCAGTGTTTATCCAAAATGCTCAACTGTGGTCTCATCAGACCGTAGACCAGGGGTGTCCGAACTTGATCTTGGAGGGCCACTGTCCTGCAGAGTTTAGCTCCAACTTGCTTCATCACCCCTGCCTGAAAGTTTCTAGTATACTTGGTAAGAGCTTGATTGGCTGGTTCAGGTATGTTTAATTGGGGTTGGAGCTAAACTCAGGACATTGGCCCTCCAGGAGCAGGATTGGACACCCCTGCCGTAGACACTTCTTCCATCTGGTTTCAGGTGTCCCACGTGCCTTCTGGCACACTGTAAGTGAGATGTAATATGACATGTGATGTGACTGGTGAAGCAGTTTTCTCTCCAATGTGAAACTTGTAACTCGTTGGTTTCTTGCACTATCACTTTTCAAGGACTGCCTGCTCTCTGTAGATTTACAGCTGTGCTGTACTCTTTCCATTACTTAATTATTCATTTAACTCAGAGGGTGTCCAAACTGCGGCTCGCCTCCTGTTCTGATGCGGCCTGGGGGATGTTTTAAAAATAGAACAGAATTTGGCCTATTATTGTGAAATTATATGAAATTCTGAGCTAGGGATGTCACGATACCAAAATTCCAGTAGTCGGTACCAATACCATAAAAATTTTACGGTTCTTGGTACCAATTTCGGTACCACAGCAAACATTTTTTTTTATTTTTTTATTTTACTATTTAAAAAAAAAAAAATTCAATTAAATTTAATGAGTTTATTATTTATGATGATAATCATTATAAGTAAATAATACATATAAACATTTAAAAGGCGACATGCAGTTTTAAAGTAAACATTGTTTATAAAAAAGATCGTGGAAAAATAAGCAACCCTCTATGCACACCTAATAATAATTATTAGCAGTAGTATTATTAGTATTATTATTACATTGAGACATAGCTAAATCTACTGTACAACAGTAGTAACTTTTATTTTGACGGGTTGCCGTGAAGACCTTTGAGTGTCTGTGTTCATGATATGACAGTTTTCTCAAGTGAAACGGTAAATGCTAATGAAGTGACTCTCAGAGCGGAGTTTATGAAGTTTATGCGTTCATGTCCTCATATAGTGACACAGCAGAGGCTAAAAAGACAACGAATGTCACGCGTGCGTGCGCGAGCCGCAAATGAAACCGTGCGTCTGCGCCATTAATTCACACAGAGACTCAGACCATGGAGGATTAATATTTAAATAGTATTTTGCAGTTTAATATTCACAGACACTAGTATATATTCGGCTACAGTCTAGAGCCCTGCACTTAGATAAACACGGAAGCTACTGAAAGCAGCTGCCTATTAGTGGGTATGGAATATACGCTGTACTACCGGTACTACAGAAATGCTGGTATCGTCACATTTTTAAAATTTCAGTACCGACATGGTACCGAAGTACCAGTACTTGTGACATCCCTATTCTGAACACTGGGTTTATCTGTCTCTTACAGTCAAATCACAACGCTTTCCTCCACTAGTACTTTCTCTTTGCAGGTGCCATCGGGTTCATCCACTGGTTGCTTTCTGAGCCCACTGTGTTTCTGTTCTGTGTATGCGAATGTGTATTATTAAAAGCACTATAGAAATTGATTTTTAGTGTTATGCAATTGAACCTGGAAATGTGAACCTGTTATTGATCCTTGTGATTGATATTGTTGGTTTTAGACAAACTGAGATGTGCGAGTCTCTTAAAAACATGCCCTTTTAGACTTCAGCAACTTCACCCTGTTGTTCCTGAAAACATGTCAAAGGTGATGAATATTTTATATACAGTGTGCACTGTAATGATTGAAAACAGTTTTAGGCTGCTTTCAGACTAGCACTTCTTTTGCGCACCTGGGATCCTTTGACGTCAGAGTTCGGTTTGTTTGGATGATTTGAACGCTGTTTTCCAAACTCGTGTGCACACCAGCGAACCGGGTACGGTTCTTGTGAACCCCGGTATGGTTTGCTGCTGATATGAAGGCAGACATACTAAATCGCAGAAGTGAACCGCTACTGGTGACATACGTGTTTGATAAAACTGTGTGTGTTCTCACTCACTTTCCTGACAAGCGTAACGGACACGCACTGCAAACGGAGAGAATGTATATCTAATTTCTGCCCGCCTTCAGCAGAAATGGACCCCTGCGTTCTTTAGAACATTTGCAGTACATTTGTGGCAGATAGATGCAAGTGGTGTTATATGCTGACGCTTGGGAAAACAAAACCAAAGGTTCAAAATCCAAAATATAAAAAAAAAAAGTGAGGTGAGCAACGCACCTGCATTGTCGCAAGCAAAAGGGGTAAACTGCTGCTGCTTTGATGATGCAAACGCACCGAGGTTCGGACCAAAATAATATAATGTGAACACAATTCATCGGGGTAGCAATCGAACTGAATGTGAAAAGCACCCTTACTTGTGCTAAAGTTTGGGTTCAGTAAGATTTTTAGAATGTTTTGCTCAAGTTATGCTCACCAAGGCTGCATTTATTAAATCAGAAATACAGTAAACGTTCAATAATATATTGATTCACAATATTGGGAAATATTATTACAATTTTAAATAACTGTTTCTATTTATTCCTGTGATGGCATTCATAGCTGAATTTTTAGCAGCCATTACTTCAGTCTTCAGTGTCACATGATCCTTCAGAAATCTGATGCTCAAGAAACATTTCCTAATATTTTTGTGGGAAAACATATTTCTTTTCAGAATTCTCTGATGAATAGGAAGTTAAAGAGCATTTATTTGAAAAAAAATCTTTTGTAACATTATAACTGTCTGTACTGTTACTTTACAGTTCTTCAACTGTAAAGTTGAACTGTACAGTTCACCAATTTATTGCGCCCTTGCTAAATAAGTTTTAATTTCTTTCCAAAAATAAATATTACTGACTCAAAACTTCTGAACAGTAGTGTATATTACAGAGAGATATAACGTTGGTGTTTCTGTATGTCTACTTGCTCAAATACAAAGGATACAAAACTGCACTTGAGTGTTGCTTGCCTATACAGAAGTCCCAGTCACAATGATGTGGTGTATTGGGTGGTTGCTAAGGTCTTCTGAGTGGCTATTAGCATGTTGCTATGCATTTCCAGTGATGTTCTGGATGGTCTGGTAGAGCCTACCTCCTTACTCCTTCTGTTTAAATATGTGGAATTTTTATTTTATTTTTTAATTCGCCAGGCAAAAATCATAAATCCAGTCACTTGGAAAAGTAATAGAACAGCCATACAGTCTGAGGTATCATTTATGTCTCTATTATTTGCTGGAGTTTAATACTTAGGAGTTAAAATCCTGAAGTATTAGCAGTCGTAATAGTGATGCTTGCCTTAGCAAGCGCTGCTAATTATAAATGTAACATGCCTTCCTGCCAAACACACAGAGAAATTATATGATTTACAGCAATCAATTGTTAATTCAGCTGTTATTGCATGCACAGCAGTGTGGTGGATAGAGGTCATGCTATCACTTTCATCTTTCAATCCACTCTTTATTTACTGCTGAGAAACACTGAACGTGAGGTGCAACAGCTTAGGGTACAGGATGTGTATTTATAAGTGATATATCATAGACCATTTCCCATCCCATTGCTCAACAGCGATGCAATCAATCATTTACTGAGAGAGTTACTCCATCAGAAGCTGACTCTGTGTTTTTATGCAACTTTAAAACGTTTCATCAGAATATTCATTACAGTTCCAGGTGCCTGGGCGGCAGGAGCAGCTCAGCTTGGCAACTTTGTCAGGAAGCCTCATTTATTTTACCTGGAAATAAAATATAAAGCCTTAAAAGCAAAAATAGGCATGGGAATCATGAGCCATGACTGTGCAATCTGTGGTTTGTCCATTTATCAAAGGTAGCTATTTAAAAAAAAAAAAAAAAAAAAAAAAAAAAACAAGCACAGGATGTTGTTAAATTTTACTGTGACAAAGTGGTCAAATGTGGGCATATCAGACAAATCTTTTAACACATTCTCATGCGTTAAACTTTTCCCAGTAAGTTAGCTTTTAAATGTTAAAAATTGTTTACTTAAACACTTTTTTTTTTGTTGTTTAACACCTGAATGGTCTTGCCTCCTTTGATTAAAAAGGAAAGTCATCATTAGTGTCATTATTTATTTACTCATGTCGTTCCAAAACCAATTTATTGTATTTTTTTTCTTTGTTGAACACATCAAATTATTAAAAAAAAAATAAAAATTCTTGATGTCTTAGAATGCGGGTGCCCAGTCCTGTTCCTGGAGATCTACTTCCTGTGGATTTCAGCTGCAACCCTGCTCTGAATTTATCAAGTGTTTCTGAAGATCTTAAAGGGTTAGTTCACCCAAAAATGAAAATTCTGTCATTAATTACTCACCCTCATGTTGTTCCAAACCCGTAAGACCTTTGTTCATCTTCGTAACACAAATGAAGATATTTTTGATGAAATCGGAGAGCTCTCTGACCCCTCCATAGACAGCTGTTTAATTACCATTTTCATGGTCCAGAAAGGTAGAAAAGACATCATTAAAATAGTCCATGTGACTCCAGTGGTTCAACCTTAATTTTATGAAGCGACGAGAATACTTTACTTTTTTTTTGTGCAAAAAACAAACAAAAATAATGATTTTATTCAACAATCGTCGTGGTGCTCACGTGAACAGTATCGGCCAATGGTAAGACTGCGTTTTGACGTAGCGATTCGAAAGCACTGCACTGTATTTACTATGTCAACAGACTGGCACAGACGAGAAGAGATTGTTGAATAAAGTCGTTATTTTGGGGATTTTTTGCACACAAAAAGTATTCTCGTCTTTTCGTAAAATTAAGGTTGAACCACTGGAGTCACATGGACTATTTTAACAATGTCTTTACTACCTTTCTGGGCCTTGAAAGTGGTAATTAAATAGCTGTCTATGGAGGGGTCAGAAAGCTCTCGGATTTCATCAAAAATATCTTAATTTGTGTTCCGAAGATGAACGAAGGTCTTACGGGTTTGGAACGACATGAGGGTGAGTAATTAATGACAGAAATTTCATTTTTGGGTGAACTAACCCTTTAATAAGCTGCTTCAGGTGTGTTTTTATCAGAGTTGAGCTTTGCAGGAAGGTAGATCTCCAGAAACGATTGGGCACCCCTAAAACATATGGACCACTTTTTTTCAGTGCTTAATTTTTCCTTTTTGGAGCTTGACATCCCGTGGTCACTATAAACAGCGTTTAAATGTTAAAATAATAAAAAACGCTTCTTTAAAAGTTAAGTTTTGTATGTTCAAAGGAGAATTAACAATAAATGAGTTTGACTTATTTTTTTTTTGAGGAACTTATCTAAGGTGGACTAAGCATTTGCCCGCAGTGATGGCACACTTCTGCTTTCTTCTGATTTGAGTGTCGGTGTCAAACACGTAGTGAGCTGTCTGCATCTGAGTAAGTGGTCGGCAGCTGTAACGCTGGCACAGACTGAATGCTGCTTTATGTTTCCATTGAATCACAGCACTCTAAAGCCTGGGACAACTGCTGTGCTTGTGCGTTTATTTGAAACCGTGTAAACAATGTCTTTTAAGTCTAATTTGATATAGTAATGATACGGTTTACTCAATTCCCCAACGTCATGTTTATTCAATGGCAGCTGTGTTGGGTCTCAATTGAGCAAACAGTGTTTATGTTATTGATCCTGCATTCCTTCAGACAGTAGGGGAGAGTGGGGTAAGCTGTGCCACATTTTATTGATTTGACCTCTAGTCAAGGAGAAAAGAGTGCCTCAGATTCTCTAATGAAAATTGTTGTTGATGAGACCAATGTAAATATATATTTTCTGCATTTAGATGCAAAGCTCACTGTTAACTGAGCCACTGGCACACTTTACCCCACAGCTACCATTTTGGAACTAAATGTTTAATTTATTAAAATTAAAGGGGGGGTCTAATACTATTTCATGCATTCTGACTTATTTACACTGTTAAAGAGTTGGATTCTCATGCTAAACATGGCCAAAATTTCAAAAAACGAGTTGGATGTATGACAGAGTATTTCTGTGCCAAATACAGTCCTTCCGGATTCGAATACATTTCGGAAAGTTTTTTTCGAGTATGGCCCTTTATGAAGTCATAAAGGGTGGAATTCCTTGTATGTGCACTTCTCCCGGTTATGCACGTGTGTACATCAACCAGAGTGAGAGCAAGAGTTTACTAAACTTATGCGCTCAAACTATGCATTTGTTTATTTTGCTCAGCAATTGTAGTGGCTCTTTGAGGTCCGCCCGAGGTCACACTGCACACCCCGTGATAAAGATAGTTAGGGGCCAAGCACCGAAGGTGCAGAGGCACCTATTGAAATTGTTAGATTTCTTATTATTATTCCGCCATTGGAGTCTATGGCAGCCCATAGAACCGCTTGCGGGAAAGTTATGAAATTTGGCACACTGATAGAGGACAGTCCACACATTCACCATAGCGAATCTGGAGTGTGTAACTCAATCCCTCTAGCGCCACCACCTGTCCAAAGTTGCACTCATGTTTATGCTAATAACTTTTGAACCCTAAGGGCTAGAAACAAAATTCTTTTTTCCTCTGATTCCTTCGATTGCACCCTATGACGTCATTTTCCGCCATTTTGAATTTGAATTAACTTTTTCATACTCCTCCTAGGCCATTGCTTTGATTTTCACGAAAATTGAACCAGATCATCTACCATGCTGACAAAAAGTTATGGAATTCAAGTCGATTTCTCAAACCGTTTTCGAAAAACGCACAAATAAATTTTACGTAGCGCTTGCAAAAATAGACATAAGGCTGTAGACCAAACTTGGTACATGTCATCACAACCATGATCTGTGGCAGCCTGCAGCGTTTCGGCGCAGCGCCACCTACTGGTCCGGAGTTACGAAAAATGGCTATTTTTGCTTATAACTTCTGAACCGTTTGCCCAAAAATCATAAAAAGTGGTCGTGTTAGATTCGGGACGTCATGCCGAGTCGACTGATATCCAATTTTGGCTGTCGGCCATTTTGAATTATGTGCTAAAATGCTGTATTTTATGAACACATAAATGGATTGTTACGAAACTTTGTATGAGTCATCAGCACAATGCCCTGAAGGAGCACTGATAGGAAGTGGCAAAAAAAAAAAAAAAAAAAAAAAAAAAAAGTCGTCCATGGGTCATTTTTTATGTTGTTACTTATATAAATGTCTATAACTCCGAAATAAAATTAGATAGTCACCAAAATCGACACACATATGTATGGGCTCACTCTGAGGACACATAAAAAAAATGGTGGAATTGTGCCTCTTGGTGTCTCTATAATAGAAAAAAACATGAAATTACCATTGACTTCAATACAGTATTATGATAAAAAAATACTAGGCCTTTGTTTTAAGGCTTTGGCGTATCATTACAAAACTCGGTATGTTTCTTCAGCACCATGCCCTTATGGTACTCAAAAAGATTTGAGGCAGCGCCAGGTACATTCCTTGGGTCATGCAGAGAACATAGATACCAATTTTGCCATATTTGCCCAAACTTCTTGTCCGCCATCTTGTTTTTTGTTAAAATCCTACTTTTTTCAAGCTCGCCCTAGGCCGTTTGTCCGATTTTCACCAAAATCGAATCGTATCATCTTCAGACTGTTCCGACAAATTATGGATTTCGTGTCGATAGACAAAACCGTTTTCGTATGGCGCAGTTACGAAGTTGAGGCATGATGCCAAAATGACTCTTGAGGCTGTATCTCTGCAATGCTTTGACATAGACACCAAACTTTGCATGTTTCATTGTTTCCTTACTCTGACCACACCACATCAATTTCGTAACTGTGCCACCTATTGGTCAAAAGTGATAAACCATTAAATCATTATTATTGACTGTATTTATAATTTTACAGCTATTTTACCTAAAATGATCTTAATAGGTCTTTAATGGCTAATTGTTGCAGTTAGTCTGACACTCTCAGCCATGATGTCATCTCTTATTGTCTTTTTTGCGCTTGGCCCCGGTAATGGCTGCTTGCAGCTATATTTCTATCATTTCTCGCTTTCCTTACTTTAGCGCCTACATTGTTTGGCCTTGAGTGCGCAGTTGTGAAAGGAGTGTCGCCAGAGCGTAGCATTTCGAAAATGAAACGGGGCCCTATATTCTAAACCTCATTATGTCTAACACTGAACTCCCTTCAAAATCAATGCCAGTTCAATGGCACTGTTCTTATCTCTCCTGTCCCGTGGCTTTTTTCCTTCTTAAGCCCTATTCGGACGGTAATTGTTTCTCACGTGGAAGTCTGTAAAAATAAATGTGCATGCCACCTCAGTGATAAAACTCATCCATTCGAATGGAGATTTATTCACGGTGGAGGAGCGAGTTTTGTGATCCTGCACACCTGGGAACGCGCTGCACACGTGGTCAATAACATGATTGTATGCTGTAAATAAAATGTCATATGCTTGGTATAATAAGAATAAATGCATATTTAATTTAATAATAGGAAAATAATATCCTAATTATTATTTAACTATTTAAATCTGTTTAAAAATAGGAAGATATATAGACAGACGCACATTATAGTTAAAATGGTTTTCTGTCTTGTATTTTATCTCAAAATAAAGGATGTCATTTTATTCCACATGGAAATGAGCGGAAATAAGTTAATACGGCCTCTTATTTACATGAGGTAAACATAATGCTGCTTGGTTATTTTAACATATATAATTGCTGCCGTAATAACGGCCCATTTCAAATGTTTACATGCTTTTCTTCTTTTTATTTTTTGACCGGTGATGAAATATATTGCTCTTGTAAATACTTGCCAGCATTTCAGTAATAAAAGTCTAGATCTTTAAAATGCATCCAAATTACAGCGAAGCACAACCGTACGGTGCTCTGCAGTGGTCAAAAAGGATATAAACAGTGAATTTTGAAGTGATATATTCTTAAACTCAGAGATGTGGATTCGGACGGCAATTCAATTACCACACGACCTTGGTGTTTGTCAAAAAAGAGTAGGTAATTCGGCCAGGGATTTTTACGTGGGTGGTGGGAGAAAAACACTGACATTCTGGGCTGGACGGCAATAAAATCACTGACTAGCCCCTGTCAATGATGAAAATACCTTATGACCCCACGAGAAACAATTACCGTCCGAATAGGGCTTTATACTGTATTTCTGTGTGCACTGTTCTGTTTCTTTTTGCCTGCCTGTCATTTGTATTCTCTTAACTATCTATGTCTGTTTTGACAATGTTCCAGAATGATATTGCTCTAGCGTTCTGTCTGTTGTTGAGTAACTAAGAATTATACTAAGGCCTGTTAGTGTTTGCTGAACGGATAACCTTGAGACAGTGCAGTAACGTTGATCTTGTGGTTAATGACTCCCAATGAGAGAGACAAGCGAGAAGATGAGCAAGATTGGTTTAAAACACAGGTTCGCTGACCTGCACTCTTAACCCCGCACAGAAATCGATCACTGTTAGAACTGAACTTTTACACTTTTTCCTCAGTATTCAGTTTCCTGAAAACAGTTTTCAGAAAAACTAGTTATTTCTTTAGTGTTGTGATAGGTTTGAGATTAATTTTATGTTGGTTTCACGAGAACTAGTGTGGGAATAATTAACTAATGCCAAATTTACACTGTAAAGACACTAGAACTACCAAGGCGGTCATTTTGACCGTTTTTAAATTTTGCAATGTAATAACTTTGTTGAAATTAAACCCATATACACTCTTAACCCGAATTAGTTGACTTTACTAGAAATTTGCATGGAAACCCGTTGCACTAAACCATTTTATTTTTTTTTTATTTTAGTTGTATCAACAAAGAATCTTAAGTGTGTGCAATAGACAAATCAAGTTTACATTAGTAGTCTTTACTGAAAATCATTAGTTCACATTATTAATGTTTTTTGAGTATACGTTTTATCTAATTTTATACTATTAAGTTAAACACACACAAAAAAAAAAAATTACCAAATGATTTAAGTAGTGATAAATGTTATATTTATGTAAAGTCTTATAATTAAAAAAAAATCATGCTATTGAGATTTTTTTTGTATTAATTTGAAGAAATTAAACAACAACATTTCAATGTTTTGTTTTTTTATGGTAGACAAAAAACAGGTAACACTTCAATGTCACTTCATATGCAAACCTTTTTGCTTGGTAACAATTGTAAATTGTTTAGAGGAACATGAACACAAATTCAACAATATGCTATATCCTTGTGAATGAGTAGACACACATTAAAACTGGAGAAGCCATGGCTTCTGATGGTAGTTTCTCACAATTCCTTTGTGAAAATCAAATTGTAAGTTGAATTTTTTTTTTTTTTTTTTTTTTTTTTTTTTTTTTTTTTAAATGTTCGTAAACTGGGTTTAAGTTCACTGTGGCCCAACGTGAGAAGTACTTGTTGGATGAGTTGGAACGTGCTCTTCATTGATTCGGGGTAGTTGAGATGCAGTGCATATGAAAGTCCAAAGAGAATGCACAGATTTAAGCAAGTCTTTAATACCTTCCATCACAACTTCAGTGAAGGGAAGATGGGAGCACAGCACCTTCATGCTCTTGTTGAGGATTCCAAAGTCAAGGTGGCGGAATGAGTAATCATCAGAGTCCTAAAAACAGAGCACATTCATATTTCTCATTAAATAACTATCAATAATGTTAAACAATATAGTCTTGAAATGAGAGACACATAGAGGGAATGTGTGAATTGGTTATGACTGCTGGAGTACATTTAAAGGGTTAGCTCACCCAAAAATTAACATTTTGTCATTTACATATTTACCCTCATGTCATTCCAAACCCATAAGACTTATGTTCTTCTTCAAAACAGAGATAAAGATTTATATATATATATATATATATATATATATATATATATATATATATACATATATATATATACACTCACCTAAAGGATTATTAGGAACACCATACTAATACTGTGTTTGACCCCCTTTCGCCTTCAGAACTGCCTTAATTCTACGTGGCATTGATTCAACAAGGTGCTGAAAGCATTCTTTAGAAATGTTGGCCCATATTGATAGGATAGCATCTTGCAGTTGATGGAGATTTGTGGGATGCACATCCAGGGCACGAAGCTCCCGTTCCACCACATCCCAAAAATGCTCTATTGGGTTGAGATCTGGTGACTGTGGGGGCCATTTTAGTACAGTGAACTCATTGTCATGTTCAAGAAACCAATTTGAAATGATTCGAGCTTTGTGACATGGTGCATTATCCTGCTGGAAGTAGCCATCAGAGGATGGGTACATGGTGGTCATAAAGGGATGGACATGGTCAGAAACAATGCTCAGGTAGGCCGTGGCATTTAAACGATGCCCAATTGGCACTAAGGGGCCTAAAGTGTGCCAAGAAAACATCCCCCACACCATTACACCACCACCACCAGCCTGCACAGTGGTAACAAGGCATGATGGATCCATGTTCTCATTCTGTTTACGCCAAATTCTGACTCTACCATCTGAATGTCTCAACAGAAATCGAGACTCATCAGACCAGGCAACATTTTTCCAGTCTTCAACTGTCCAATTTTGGTGAGCTCGTGCAAACTGTAGCCTCTTTTTCCTATTTGTAGTGGAGATGAGTGGTACCCGGTGGGGTCTTCTGCTGTTGTAGCCCATCCGCCTCAAGGTTGTGCGTGTTGTGGCTTCACAAATGCTTTGCTGCATACCTCGGTTGTAACGAGTGGTTATTTCAGTCAAAGTTGCTCTTCTATCAGCTTGAATCAGTCGGCCCATTCTCCTCTGACCTCTAGCATCAACAAGGCATTTTCGCCCACAGGACTGCCGCATACTGGATGTTTTTCCCTTTTCACACCATTCTTTGTAAACTCTAGAAATGGTTGTGCGTGAAAATCCCAGTAACTGAGCAGATTGTGAAATACTCAGACCGGCCCGTCTGGCACCAACAACCATGCCACGCTCAAAATTGCTTAAATCACCTTTCTTTCCCATTCTGACATTCAGTTTGGAGTTCAGGAGATTGTCTTGACCAGGACCACACCCCTAAATGCATTGAAGCAACTGCCATGTGATTGGTTGATTAGATAATTGCATTAATGAGAAATTGAACAGGTGTTCCTAATAATCCTTTAGGTGAGTGTATATAAAAAATAAAAAAAACCTGAGGTTTCTGTCCCTCCATTCAAAGTCACATAAAGCCATCTTATCTCTTTAAAAGACTTGTATAAAACCGCTTGATTCATATGGATTTATTTTATGTTGCCTTTATGACCTTTTTAAACCTTTAAGTTTTAATGGAGCTTAAAAAAGAAATGTCTCATGTTTTATTAAAAATACCTTAAATGTTATCTGAAAATGAACAAAAGTCTTATAGGTTTGGAATGACATGAGGGTGAGTAAACGATGACAATGTTAGAAAGACCTTTTGCTACTAAGTTTCAATGGTTTAAACTCTTTACACACAGGTTATCATAAGGACTATCAATTAATAAAATAATTATGTGGTCATTGTCCTTTGAGAAAATAAGTTACTTACAAAGCATGCTTTGAAGTCTGTGGGGTTGTCACAAAGGACAATCGGGAGCCCTCTGAGCACCAGTGAGCTAATATCAGTTTGCTCTTGAGTCTGTTGGGTAGTAAAATAAAAAATGAAGTTACATAGCTAGAATAACAAGAAATGATCTACAAGAAAGCAGAAACAACAAAGCACAATTTTGATTGTATTGGAAAACCAATATAGTTTTAATAGTAATGTAGTTGTATGACATGTTTTTATTACTTAAACTGTAATAAAAAATAAAATAAAAACAATGCAACAAGTGTATAATAGATATGGACCAACCATGGTTTGTTGTGAAAGCGGTCAACAGCTGTCCAACATTCCCTCTCCTAGATCGTTGAACTTCATGTACACCTGTAAAATAGAAAAAAATACAAAGCATTAAATTTCAAAACTAAATTATAGTGACAAAAGATTAAAGGGATACTTCACTCAAACATGAGAATTTGCTCATCGTTTACACACCCTTATGCTGTTCCATATTTATATGAATTTCTTTTCTTTGGATGAACACAAAGATGTTCGCTTTGTGTGGTTTTTAAAGCGTCAACTTTGGGGGTCCTGTATACCAGCATTATATGGACTCAGAGATTAAATATTTTATAAAAAATGTAATAGATAGAAAGTCATATTCATCTGGGAGAGCATGAGGGGTTGTAAATGACATTGAACAATGGCATCAAATAATAATAGAAAGAAAGATAAGTAATAACACTCTTGAACATACCTGATCTTATGTAAAAAGAGCAGGCCAGCGTTCCACCATCTTAGAAGCAAATTTCTGAACTGTTACCTTACTACACCAGAGAGACATACGCTAGCGTTAGCCACAAGCACATATACATACATACATACATACATACACACGTGCTGATATAAACAGACAGAAATAACTCATGCCAACGTTGTAGCTAAACTGTGAACATACAGAAACACACTGGCTAACGTTATAAACTGTAAGCTGACAGAAACGGCACATTTACATGTTAACGTTAGCTAAACTGAACCGACAGAAGAAAAAAAAAACTACCGTCGAACGGCACATAAACACTACGTTAACTTCTCAGCGTTCAACTAACATCGGCCCAGTTTTTGGGTAATCACTTTTGTCATAAAGATAAGATTTATACACTCACCGTTTCACGTTGCTTTCAAAACTCCCCGTTTATCGTGCAGCATCAGCCAGGACGAGCAGACTCTTCAAACAGCGCGCTCTCTGCTCACTGTCACGTGTTTCAGTAGGCTCCTCCCCTCCCTTACAAAAGTGTAACATACTGAGTTATCTGAAAAAAGTTAATATTTCGTCTGATTAGTGCAAACAACTAATTTGATTTAGTAATGACAACGTTTTTTAAAAAACAACAAAGAATAAGTAATAACCACTTAAAATGTTTCATTAACACAAAATCCGGGTTTAGAGTGTAGCTATAGTACCCTGACTTTTCCTAAATGTGTGTATATTTTGTTCTAATATTGTTATTTTATGAAAATTACAAAAGACAAAAGAGTTCTGAGTATTTCTACCTAGAATGGCCAGAACGGTCAAATTGACCGTACGCGTTACAGACTGCATATACGTTGCGTATTATTTCAGTGTTTGCTAGTTTTCCCCGCCAGTGAAGATGCACATCACTGATGCCTAGCAACTTTCTAGTTGTTTTTATATGCTATTGCTAAGCTAAAAACATAGCTTTACCTTTGAAATGTCTGCAAGAAAGAGACTGTCTGGCGCAGAGGTTTTAGTCTTGCTTCAGAGCCTTGATGATGCTGGTGGCTACATAGGATTGCTTCTGATTCGTGTGATCCAAACATTTCCAATAAATCCAGAGCATTGTAAAGTCCAAAAGTCAAAATGTATTGAAAAAAGGTAGAGCTAATTTCCATAATTCACAACATGTTTTTATCTAACGAAATATTCTTCTTCAATCCATATTTGTTGGCATTTAGACTTTCAAAAACAACATTTTCACTGCGGTGAAAAAACTTTGCTCTCCCGCTTGCCACACACAAAGCGAGGTACGCACCTTTGGGCGCGATCTAGTAGCTCTCACACAATTATAATATTATAAAAAAGATCGTAATATGTAGACCAATCTGCGTCCGTTTGGCTCTCGGTGCTCCATTTAATCCATGTTGTTCAATTTTATTCAAATTGAGGATTTTGACACTTTTTACGGTGATGCCGTCATAAAATATGATGATAGACATATAAAGCTTAATTCTAAAACCTCAATAGAATCTTTGAATGTAAATATGACATGACAAAAATGACATTTGGTGCAGTCTAGTATGAACGGTCAGAATGACCGCTATGGCCATTCTAGTAGTTATAGAATTCCGGTAGTTCTAGTGTTAAACTGGCTCAAAAGTGGCATAAATGCTTTTACACAGCAATTTTAATAGTATACGTTTATACTAGGGGCTAAGGTGGGTCAGAGCAGGCATAATTTTATGCAGCATTACATCTTTACGTGGAATTTTGAGCAGACACAAAGCAGCCTTAAATCAGCTGTGTAAAGATGCCTTAAAAGGCCTTGTTACTTTTTTGTCAGTGGTAGAGACTCTGTGGAGCCAGTTCACTCAACAGTTGTCTTTGTCTTATTCACATACCGTATGTGCTGGTAAAGTGCTACACCATGAATTTTTAAAAAGTTATTGTCATTCTTTGCATGCATTTGTCACTGTTTGCTTGGGTAAAATGAATGGATTTCATGAAGTTTCTTTCATTGAATGTTATTAGAGAGGATGATGTAAAATACAAAAAAAAAAAAAAAATCGAATCATGAATATATAGAATGTAGAAGTGCAGATTTGTGTCAGCGTTTGTCCCCATTTGCTTGGATAAAGGCAGATATATTTGCTGAATGTGCATGAGAGACAATGACTTGAAATAAGAATAAAAAAGATATATTGTGTCGTCTTCCCATTAGCCAGACCATTCTTTTTAGTGAACTGATTCTTTTTAGTGTTTTATGTTCATGAGTCATGAAAGCGAGGCTGAGAGTGGGATGTTCCACCCCCCCCACCCCACCCCCCCAAAAAAAACAAAAAAACAAAATGAAAACTTTAATTGAATCATGTAGGAAGTGGAATCATTATATAGAAACAGTATCTGAACCAGATTAGATCATTTCTATTAAATGGAAGGCTTATTGAAAAAGGATGTTTGTGTACATTTTCTAGTGATCATGCCTAGTTGTAGCTAGGAAAACATTTTTCTCAGTCTTTCCACATGTTGTCTTGTCTGGCCATGTTTTTATGTCATTTTAAAGTGCCTCACTGAATCATTCACTTTTACGTAGCATTTTGACCTTTCTGTGAAACGCTAAAACGGCAGCCCTCACGCACAAGCATCGTCACAGCTCTGATAACCTTATAATTCCGTTTAGATGTTACACAGGTCCGCGTCCATTTGCTTTCTTTTCCGAGGCCCTGGGCTGTGTTCCTTTACACCGGGTGGCATTTGGAGGTGGATTCAATCCCCTGAGCTCTGGAACCTGTGCCATTTCCTCTCTCCTCACACCTGCCCCTCCCCTCTCTGTTTAGACCAGCCTGCTTCATCCGGGACCGGTAACGCACCGCATGCCACGCTGATGTGTGAAGAGCAGTCACGCTTCACAAACTTACGTAATCCCAGGCTCTTCCTGACCGGAGAGCCAGAATACACACATTGCTCCGCCACGTACGTTTTCAGAAGGAGCTGAATCGAGGGCAGATCCAGTGGGAGACAAGAAGATGATGCAGATGAAAGGAGAAACAGTCGTTGACTGTTTTAAATAACTGTCTGCTCTGACTCAGAGCACGGATGTGGATGAGAGCGACTTGTATGCTGAAGATTTGCATCTAGTTTGCAGTAGAGACGCACAAGCCTCTTGTTCCTCGAGGCCCTGAGTGAGGGACGTGAGTTATCGCTCACCACTGACGCATACTGATGCACTGTGTTTGAGTTCTCAGGTGATGAATACACTGATGTGAGCGATTCAGGCAGATATGCTAGAGCACAAGATCAGCGTGTTATCTGATACATGCCATAAGTCCTGTCGCCGAGTAGCTGAACATGTCTGCACAGGTTGTGACAGCACTTAGCCTGTGGCTTGATGCCTACCATCCCTCTACCTGACGGGGCAGAGGTGTGGGACAGATGACCTCCACGATGGAGGGGAGCTCCACACACGCACATATTCTCAGCCTGTGGCTTGCATTAAACACTCACGTTCTTTCACTCAATGCGTTCTGAATTATTCACACCAACAGTTATAGTGCTGCTGCTCGCACTGTCCCAGGGAACACTGGGAGGGGAGGGTGAGAAAGAGTGGGCGGTGGGTGGGGTTGAAGTGTGATGCTGAAAGCCTGCTGAGATGTGATGACAGTATGTGTTGTCTTCATCAAAACCCTTAGAGACAGAGAAATGGCAGCGTTGGGGTGTGACTAACTAAATGTTTTTAAATAGCAGCGTCTCTCTAACATATAGGCCTGGATGTCCTGATTCAATCTGTCTGATTCATTTTTGTTAATCGGTTCATGCTTGTTGCACTGAAACGTCCAGATTCATTCTAGTGAATAATTTTTCCCTAAACTGTACTCTTTCATGTTTAGCACTGGAAATTCCAGATTCATTCTAGTAAATTGTTTGGTGAAACTGACCTCTCTCATTTGTTAAATTGCAACGTCTAGATTCATTCTAGTGAATCGATTTGTCCTAAACTGTTCTCTCTCATGTATAGCACTGGTTTATTCTAGTGAATCATTTTGTCATCTTTATATGTAGAACTGGAAAGTCTTGATTCATTTTGATTCATTGCAGTGAATTGAGTTCTAAATGGTTTCTCTTTCTATGTAGCTTTGGAAAGTCCAATTCAAGTGAATCTGTTTTTTTGATGGTAAATAAAATCTGTGAATTTAGTCAAAAAAACATTTTCCACTCAGTTATATAAATTAGGGCATATTCTAATTCTATATCTGCATCTTATGTTAATAATGTCAAATTATGAGTAATTTAATTGAATGTCACCCTTATTGAGATTGTCTTTTTTCCCCTTTGTTCATTCAAAAAACCCTCATTGTTTTTGTGCCAGAAAGATTAGCCTCTTTAAATTAAATAACATCATCTGATGGGTTATATATATTTAAAAAGATATTTTCATTTAAGTACCTTAAATGCAGTTAGCTACTTTTTTCAGTAGCTTAGGAGTGTAGAGTTTGAGTAGCGTCCTCAGCTCTGGTGGGGAGTAATCGCAACTGCCACTGTTTTATCTCTTGCTCTTGAGGGAGACGTGAAATGCATGCACGCAGCAACCCCCGCTCCTGTGACAAACCATAATCAAGCCAATGTTGACTTGTAGGCCACAAAAGAAAAAGCTAGCAGAGACCTGGTTTCCTGGCTGTCCATCACAGTGCGTGCTTTGTGCCAACGTTTCCTCCGGCAATCCAATGCTTACACAGCTCCAAGTCAACTTGTTGCCCTTTTCATGCTAAAAGAATGTCCTGGGTCACGAACCACAGGGGAAACACACAGACCTGTTTCCTAGGGAATTTTTCAGTGGGAGGGCCCAAACCGAAAACCCTCTTCCACACACAACACAATTGGTCCTAAGTACTTAGTAAACAAAACATGCTATATCAGTGGTTCTTATCAGGCCCCACAACTATTCCAACATTGCATTATTCAACATTATATAGTAGTTTAATGTAGTAATGTCACTGCTTTCAATGCAGGCATTCTTTGGATCTCTTACACAGACAAGCCGCACGTGCACTCTCAGTGCTCGCTATGTCCCGCCTCTCCCACTATGAATGCACTATACATATAAGAATAAACCATCTAAAATGCTTTGAATAATCATACTACTAAAACTAAATGTGATATGATTTAAATGATGTTTGTGGTTTCACTTTGAGGAGTGCCGTTCCAGCGCATATGTGCTTCGGAGTATCAATGCAATCAATCACAGTTCTAATCGCAAGAAGGCATGTGAAAATGACTATTTCCAAACTGTAAATGGTTAGTTCATCCAAAAATTTTAATTAATTTACTCACTCTCATGTTGTTTTAGCGTGTCACCCAAGCATTTGAATGTCTGTGTTTACTACAGTATGCACGTAGTTTTTTTTGCCAATTTTTGGGTGAATTATACCTTATAAATACAGTAAGCTGAGTCTTTTGATAAAACAAACTATATTGCGAATCATATCGTTTACATCAACGATACATAACGTCACATTTTTATATCTCGTTATAACGATGCGTCGTTACACCCCTAGTGTTGGGCGCACGGGTTCAGAGCGTTCTTCTTCAGACCGTTGACTTCTCCATCTGAACAAGCCCAACATAGAATTTGCTCACCATAGAAAGCACCTCTTCAGTGGACGGAATCACAAGCTGCTATTGTGAACGTGCCGCTCCGCTGCTTTTAAGTGTTCCGTTGAGAAGATGAGCAGATTTTTTTTTAAAGGTTTAAAGGGGGGCGTGACCAAAAAAGTTTGAGAGCGTGCGATGTTGTATAACACATTTTGATGTTTCGTTTTGAATAGTTTTGTTGAAATAAATGGGATATTACATAAAACAATAAATATGTATCTTTAACCGTGTTCTCTCATGCAGACTTCCTGCCAGTAAGTGATTCAAATGATGATTTAGTTTGATTGTTTGTTTCAGATTGTTTCTGATAACTAATTAGTTTTGTGAGTCTTGTTAGTTTTGTTTATTAAAAGAAACGTATACGTTTGTTCGTGCCCTGTTCGTTTTTTTTCTTTTTCTTTTTTTCAGGGCAATGCAAAAGAAATACATGCTGTCTGTTTATTATCGTTATATTATTTTGTGGTTCCCACTCTTTTTGAATCATTACATTCAGCTCAGACTTCAAACTCCCAGCTCAGGTAAAAAATATGATTTCTTTTGCTGTGATGCTGTAGATTCAGCATCTTCGAATTGTCTCTGCTGAATAGCAGTGCAGGAAAAACTGTGTTCTGTTCATTAACTGAATACTCACCCCAGCTACTTCCTTTCTGTTTTTCACACAACAATACCCAAACACTCCCAGTGCTGTGTGAGAATGACCACACATCCTCTGACCCTCATGTTGCTCTGTAGTAAAAAAAAAAAACTCAACTATAAATCATGTGATTGCTTTCATCTCTAAAAGTGAGATCTTACAACTGTCATATAACAAACTTTTCCAGACTCAGGAGCTTTATCACACTTCAGCTTGTGGGATTGACTCACCAGACCTTTGTTATACTAGGCTGTGTCTCTCTGTAAACATCTCAGACCTTTTGTTTGCTGTTTGATTGTAGTTAGGGGTTGTTTTTACTTTTTCCTCAATTTTTTTATCTCAATATTTTTGCTAGTTTTATAATTGGCCCTGCCACAAAAACATATTTTTGCATCAGAAAAATATTATACATTAAAAAAATTTTGTACTAAATAAACAGTTATTTAGAACTAATAATTTAAATGGTAACATAAATAATGAAAGCTATTAATTCATGCAAACACTTTTTTGGACGACTGTGGCATCCGGTGCATGCAGTATAACCACTACAGAATATTACCTTGGTGACATTTTAAATTGGAAGGTTTTACGGAAGGCTGAATAGCACAAATTACTGTTTTCAAACATGTTACCCTGAATGCGCTTCCTGTTTGACATTGCTCTTCAGCTGATGTTGCTGTGTCAGACTTGCCACTTTTAACTGTTCATGTAAATGACCCCTCTCTCTTTCTTCCTGTTTCCCCACATGTCTCTGTAGTGTGGAGGAGATGAGAAGCGAGTGGACAGCAGGACAATCTATGTAGGACATCGGCCATGTCCGGACACAGAGGCCTTCATCCCCTCCAAATTCTGTGACAACAGGATTGTGTCCTCCAAGGTAACTTCTGGTATTTGTTATACTACACCTTGTCACGTATCTGAACGCATGAACTGGGCTGTACTTAAGCTCGCCGCAGTGTAATCAGATTTTACAGGATAACAGCATTAGGGGTTTAGCTCCCTACAAGAGCCTGTTTGTAATTTTCTTTAGCTTGTAATTAGCAAGTGTTGTTTAATGCCATGGCAACTGCAGCGTTAACGCATAAAAGATGTGTGTTAGCAGCAGCATGTGGAGAGTATGTCTGCAGCATGCTTCTCTCAAGCCCTGGTGTTCAGCCACCTGTTCCTCCAGGTGTGAAGAGACTGTTAGGACCCCCTATTGCGTCTGGGTCCAGAAAAAAATATTTTTTCCCCCTCTATTCTTTCATCATTTGCTATTCGCAAACTGGAGTAAATCTTACCATCCACTTCCACCCAACGAAACACCCTAATTTGCCTGTCAGAGCAGTGCTTGAGATCCGGCTGATAAATACATAGTTGCAATTAACGTTCAAGTGTTGGTTGACTCTGCCCCCCTTAATCTTGTGGGACTTCCTGAATCTCCTCATTCAGTCGATAGATGAGGAGTGTTTTAAGATACGAAAGGAAGAATCGAGGGAGTAAGAAGTAATAGATTTATCAGACCTGTGGCCATGCTGTGGTGTACGGTGATCAATTTTTCTCTGGCATGAGACTCTAAACACACTTTAATTACCTGCCCTGCAATGTTTACATTTCTCTATGCATCTGCTTTGCACATCTGCTTTGCATCTTCCCACTCAAACTCGCTGTAACCTTTTCTCCATAGTATCCCTTGGATCCAGTTTTTCCTCTAAAAGAGAACCAGACTTGCCACATCTTCTCAAGTTTACCTCGGTATAACATCTGCTCTGTTATAAATGATGATGTATTCCCTTTTATCTTATTGCAGGTGTCTCAATCTGCCCTCCCTCACTTTCCTCACCCTTGGTGATCCATTATTTAGCAGTGATGGTTATATTAGGTGGAAATAGCTGTCCACATTCCAGTTATTTTTCTGTCTCTCTCTTTCTCTCTCTGTCTCCCCTTCCACATGATCTAGTCAGTATTTGCATTTATTCTCGGTTGTATTGCCAAGTATTTGGCTTATTGGGTAGTTGAAATTCAAGCAGTGATATTCTGCATCCCTAAAAAAGTATTTTTTAAAATTTAGTAAAAATGTAGTATAGCTATCATTTTGTAACAGTTCTCGGTAAAAAATCTAACCGTACAGTTCTCCATCCACGGTCCATGCATGCACTTTCACCGCGGTTCATCTCAAATCTGACGAATCTGACGCATACGCATCTATAATATGGTTTGTTGAAAAGAAATAATACAGGCAGACAGAGTTGTATGTTTCTGTCGATGGATCTGCATTCTGGCTTCCCCTAAACTTTGTTCATGACCAGTCATTTACGCTGTCATCACCTGGGTGTTGATGGCGCACAAGCGCAGGTGAGACCTGAACAGCACACGTTGCTATCTGTGTTTAAACTCATTTAAGCCCTGCCAATTTAAACATTCGAGTGCAAGATACGAAAGGGATTTGTGCGCACACATCCAAAGCGCGCACACGGAAAGCCACGTGTCAGACAGCGCACAAATATGAAGTTCTCTTGCGCTTGATCGGACAAATTCACACAAAAATTATGTCAGCCTAGCAAACATAATAGGTTAAATTTTAAGTCATTGTAAACAGTCGAAAAAGACAACGCATGTGTACAGTGTCAGTATATTGGATCCATGCATTGTCTTAAAGTGACAGCAGCCTAAAATTCCTGCTATTTTTAATGTTAATCAAACAAAAGACAAGGAAATCAATCACTGCTCTTGACTGAGTAGCTTTTGTAACTTTAATAATGATTAATCTATATTTAAGTTATACAGTAAAGATTATATGTAATGTTGTTTTACATTTGATTACTTTATTCAATTTCTGTACCTGAAAACTACTGTTAGATAACTAAATAACGTGAAAAGCACTGTTTATTTTATTTGTATCTTTGCTCTATTGTATTTGTTTATGCTGTTTGTTCTTTATTTTCTTTATTTTTATTTGACTGTAGTCCTTTTTTCCCCTGAACATAGCACATACCGAAACCGTGACCGTAAAACTGTGATGATAAACCACATTTTTCTGAATCCAAATTTTTGATATATTTTTTTATATTGAAATAATTTCACATTGAATCTCCAAATGAATGTAGAAACAACATAAAGACTCTCTATGAAATTGATTTTTTTCCCCCTCAATTTTAGCCATTAATTATAGACATTCAACACTACAGTGAGATATATCGACTTTTAATTTAAGTGAACTTCAGTATATCAGGGATCATTTTTTTTTTCTCTATTGGCCCAGTAAGACCGGTTCAGATTTTTACTTGCCCTGTCAAAATGCACAAAAAGTTATTGCTTTCGTTGTTTTAGACCCATGTAACCTTGTAAACAGTGCTTTAAGATTATCAGGCAGGTCTGACATGTAGGATATATACAGAAATTAAATAAAGTTATCAAACACTTCACAGTCTTCACTTCATAAATTATAAATGAAACATAGATTAATCCTTATTAAAGCTACAAAAGTTATTCAGTCAAGAGCAATGAGTGATTTTTCTCTTTTTCTTTTGTTCTTTGATTAACATTAATGATTGACATCACAGCAGCAGGTTTATTAGGCTGCTGTCACTTTAACACCTGCCGCACATGATGCGTAAATGGCCGCATCCCATTTTCAAAAAACTCTTTACATTAATTTAATGTAATTTAAATGTAATTTACTTCATTTAACTAATTCTGGCCAAATGTTTTGTGTTTTTGTCCGTGCAAGCACTGTCTAAAGTGACTTTCTGTGTGTCACACAGACAGGAGATTCACAGACGTGTGCCAATACTGCACTGCGTTCTCTTTTGTGTCTTTTTTATATACATATAAAAAAGACACAATATTTAGACACATATTTAGACACAAAGACACAAAGACAATATTTAGACACAAAGACACATATTTTTTATATATATATATATATATATATATATATATATATATATATATATATATATATACACACAGTGGGGAGAACAAGTATTTGATACACTGCCGATTTTGCAGGTTTGCCCATTTACAAAGCATGTAGAAGTCTGTAATTTTTATCATAGATACTCTTCAACTGTGAGAGACTAATCTAAAACAAAAATCCAGAAAATCACATTGTATGATTTTTAAATAATTAATTTGCATTTTATTGCATGACATAAGTATTTGATCACCTACCAACCAGTAAGAATTATGGCTCTCTACAGACTTGTTCGTTTTTCTTTAAGAAGCCCTCCTGTTCTCCACTTATTACCTGTATTAACTGCACCTGTTTGAACTCGTTACCTGTATAAAAGACACCTGTCCACACACTCAATCAAACAGACTCCAACCTCTCCACAATAGCCAAGACCAGAGAGCTGTGTAAGGACATCAGGGATAAAATTGTAGACCTGCACAAGGCTGGGATGGGCTACAGGACAATAGGCAAGCAGCTTGGTGAGAAGGAAACAACTGTTGGCGCAATTATTAGAAAATGGAAGAAGTTCAAGATGACGGTCAATCTCCCTCGGTCTGGGGCATTATGCAAGATCTCACCTCGTGGGGCATCAATGATCATGAGGAAGGTGAGGGATCAGCCCAGAACTACACGGCAGGACCTGGTCAATGACCTGAAGAGAGCTGGGACCACAGTCTCAAAGAAAACCATTAGTAACACACTACGCCGTCATGGATTAAAATCCCGCAGCACACGCAAGGTCCCCCTGCTCAAGCCAGCGCATGTCCAGGCCCATCTGAAGTTTGCCAATGGCCATCTGGATGATCCAGAGGAGGAATGGGAGAAGGTCATGTGGTCTGATGAGACAAAAATAGAGCTTTTTGGTCTAAACTCCACTCGCCGTGTTTGGAGGAAGAAGGATGAGTACAACCCCAAGAACACCATCCCAACCGTGAAGCATGGAGGTGGAAACATCATTCTTTGGGGATGCTTTTCTGCAAAGGGGACAGGACGACTGCACCATATTGAGGGGAGGATGGATGGGGCCATGTATCGCAAGATTTTGCCCAACAACCTCCTTCCCTCTGTAAGAGCATTGAAGATGGGTCGTGGATGGGTCTTCCAGCATGACAACGACCCGAAACACACAGCCAGGGCAACTAACCAACTAGCATCTCAAGGTCCTGGAGTGGCCTAGCCAGTCTCCAGACCTGAACCCAATAGAAAATCTTTGGAGGGAGCTGAAAGTCCGTATTGCCCAGCGACAGCCCCGAAACCTGAAGGATCTGGAGAAGGTCTGTATGGAGGAGTGGGCCAAAATCCCTGCTGCAGTGTGTGCAAACCTGGTCAAGAACTACAGGAAACGTATGATCTCTGTAATTGCAAACAAAGGTTTCTGTACCAAATATTAAGTTCTGCGTTTCTGATGTATCAAATACTTATGTCATGCAATAAAATGCAAATTAATTACTTAAAAATCATACAATGTGATTTTCTGGATTTTTGTTTTAGATTCCGTCACTCACAGTTGAAGAGTATCTATGATAAAAATTACAGACTTCTACATGCTTTGTAAGTGGGCAAACCTGCAAAATCGGCAGTGTATCAAATACTTGTTCTCCCCACTGTGTGTGTGTGTGTGTGTGTGTGTGTGTGTGTGTATATATATATATATATATATATACAAAAATCCAGAAAATCACATTGTATGATTTTTAAGTAATTAATTTGAATTTTATTGCATGACATAAGTATTTGATACATCAGAAACGCAGAACTTAATATTTGGTACAGAAACCTTTGTTTGCAATTACAGAGATCATACGTTTCCTGTAGTTCTTGACCAGGTTTGCACACACTGCAGCAGGGATTTTGGCCCACTCCTCCATACAGACCTTCTCCAGATCCTTCAGGTTTCGGGGCTGTCACTGGGCAATATGGACTTTCAGCTCCCTCCAAAGATTTTCTATTGGGTTCAGGTCTGGAGGCTGGCTAGGCCACTCCAGGACCTTGAGATGCTTCTTACGGAGCCACTCCTTAGTTGCCCTGGCTGTGTGTTTCAGGTCGTTGTCATGCTGGAAGACCCAGCCACGACCCATCTTCAATGCTCTTACTGAGGGAAGGAGGTTGTTGGCCAAGATCTCGCGATACATGGCCTCATCCATCCTCCCCTCAATACGGCGCAGTCGTCCTGTCCCCTTTGCAGAAAAGCATCCCCAAAGAATGATGTTTCCACCTCCATGCTTCACGTTTGGGATGGTGTTCTTGGGGTTGTACTCATCCTTCTTCCTCCAAACACGGCGAGTGGAGTTTAGACCAAAAAGCTCTATTTTTGTCTCATCAGACCACATGACCTTCTCCCATTCCTCCTCTGGATCATCCAGATGGTCATTGGCAAACTTCAGACGGGCCTGGACATGCGCTGGCTTGAGCAGGGGGACCTTGCGTGCGCTGCAGGATTTTAATCCATGACGGCGTAGTGTGTTACTAATGGTTTTCTTTGAGACTGTGGTCCCAGCTCTCTTCAGGTCATTGACCAGGTCCTGCCGTGTAGTTCTGGGCTGATCCCTCACCTTCCTCATGATCATTGATGCCCCACGAGGTGAGATCTTGCATGGTGCCCCAGACCGAGGGAGATTGACCGTCATCTTGAACTTCTTCCATTTTCTAATAATTGCACCAACAGTTGTTGCCTTCTCACCAAGCTGCTTGCCTATTGTCCTGTAGCCCATCCCAGCCTTGTGCAGGTCTACAATTTTATCCCTGATGTCCTTACACAGCTCTCTGGTCTTGGCCATTGTGGAGAGGTTGGAGTCTGTTTGATTGAGTGTGTGGACAGGTGTCTTTTATACAGGTAACGAGTTCAAACAGGTGCAGTTAATACAGGTAATGAGTGGAGAACAGGAGGGCTTCTTAAAGAAAAACGAACAGGTCTGTGAGAGCCGGAATTCTTACTGGTTGGTAGGTGATCAAATACTTATGTCATGCAATAAAATGCAAATTAATTATTTAAAAATCATACAATGTGATTTTCTGGATTTTTGTTTTAGATTCCGTCTCTCACAGTTGAAGTGTACCTATGATAAAAAATTACAGACCTCTACATGCTTTGTAAGTAGGAAAACCTGCAAAATCGGCAGTGTATCAAATACTTGTTCTCCCCACTGTATGTGTGTGTGTGTATGTGTATGTGTATGTGTGTATATATATATATATATATATATATATATATATATATATATATATAAATAATATATAATATATGAATAAGATTCATATATATTATTCTTTTTTTTTTGTGCACATTTTCTTGCAAAAAAAGTTAATTTTTACGATAGAAAGTTTTATTTGAAACAAACAGTCACAGAATCAAAATATAAAACACTTTCCTTTATATGTTCGTATTAGATTCAGCCTTAAATTTTAATGTTAACTATTAATGAGATAGAGCATTTATGCTGTTGTATCTATTTCCAAAATGAGAAATGGAGAAATTGCCATCAATGGATCAGGTGGCAGGTTCCCCTTTCCAGGGTTTGCCAAAAGAAGGTGATGAGTCGCTAATCCAAATCAATGTAATACCTGCTGGCCCAGAGAGCTGCTGCCCGGTCACACACATCAGAGAGCTTTGGAGCTATTGAAGTCGTCTTAGCTCCCTCTCCCAGAAAAGCACAAACACAGGAGCTGATGAATATTGAATGCATTTAATCCTTTCTCCAGGTTTTCATCAGGATGTAGGTTTACAATCACGTTGCTGTAAAGGAATAATTCACCTAAAAAAATAAATAAAAAAAAAATCTGTATTATTTGCAGTCTATGCTGCATTTCCATATAATGAAAGCGAATGGGTACTGAGACTGATAAGCTCAAAAAAAAAAGAAAAAGACAAAAAAATACCATATAAGTAGTTTATATACCTTGTGCACTATATTAAAAGTCTTCTGAAGCCATACAATAGCTTTGTGTGAAGATGATTAAATGATGGCACAATTTGGGGAAAATAACCCTTTAAAACATTTTTTACAACTTTAAATTATGTTTTTAACTTGTTACTGTTTAATTTTTTTTCTTTTGTTTTCTTACTTCCTCAGTACACAGTGTGGAACTTCCTGCCAAAGAACCTATTCGAGCAGTTTAGAAGAATTGCAAATTTTTACTTCCTCATCATATTCTTGGTGCAGGTAAGTGATTGCATTTGATCAGTCATAAGCATTTGCCATCCCTAGAGAAACAAACTGTGTGTGTGTGTGTGTGTGTGTGTGTGTGTGTGTGTGTGTGTGTGTGTGTGTGTGTGTGTGTGTGTGTGTGAGTGTGAGAGAGAGAGAGAGAGGATACGAGTGTGTTTATGTGTGACTCATAGCCTGGTTGGTTCTGCTCCGTGCTGATCTGATGTCACTGGACCTGCGATAATGGCAGAGAGGGAGAGACAGAGAGACGGGGAAGCCTCTGCTACACTCCATAAAAGCACATGAAGATGACCTTAGTTAAACCAGAGAGTGGAACCGTGTAAACAGCTGATGCCGTTTAGTGAAGTGTGTGTATTTAATAAAGGGTAATGGTGGATTGATGAAGAGCATATGGTCTTGTTGCTGTCAGGTGCATAAGGAGTGAGAAATGAAACTCACGATTTGACACCTGATTTGGCAGTTGATTTTGTGTGAGATTGAGGCTAATGATGATAATAATAATAATAATAATAATAATAATATCTGGTAATGAATGTATCCAAAACCTGCAAATGCTTCATTCTCAGGCAGTATATGGAGGTAAGGTGGCATCAAGACGTATACACATTACTGTTCAATGGTTTGGGCTCAGTAAGATTTTTTTTTAATGCTTTTTGAAAGAAGCCTCTATTTGGTCAAAAATACAGTAAAAATTGTAATATTGTGAAATATTATTTAAATTTAAAATAACTGTTTTCTATTTGAATATATTTTGAGATGTCATTTATTCCTGTGATGGCAAAGCTGAATTTTCTGCATCATTACTCCAGTCTTCAGTGTCACATGATCCTTCAGAAATCATTCTAACATGCTGATTTTCTGCTAAAGAAACATTTATTATTATCAATATCGAAACAGTTGTGAAGTGTAATATTTTTGTGGATACCGTGATACTTTTTTTCAGGATTCTTTGATGAATATAAAGTTAAAAATAACAGCATTTATTTCAAATAGAACATTAACGTTAAAAATGTTCTTTACTGTCACTTTTGACTAATTTAATGCATCCTTTCTGAAATAGTATTATTAATTTTTAATCTTAATGAGCCCAAATGTTTGAACGGTAGTGAAAAAATACTACAGAAAACATATATTACCTGAGTTAAAGGTGCAGTGTGTAATATTTGAGGATCTATTGACAGAAATGCAATATAATATACATACTATGTACTGCAAAATGGAAAAGGACATGATTTTGTAAAAAAAAAAACATACTTCTTGACCATTCTTGTCTTTCTCGCGAATGTATTAAGCTTATAAGCCAATTATTTTAATGAATCAAAATCAGTGTCATTAATTAGCAGTTCTTTGAAAAGTCATAAATAAATATTTGGGCTGCCAAAATTAACGTGTTACCACATGCGATTTAATTTGTTCAGTTTAACCAATAAAAATATTTAACGCAATTAACTCAACATCCGTTTTTTTTTCTGTCATCCTTTAGCTAGCTTTACATTATATGATCACGCTATCATTCATTCAAGTGCTATTAAACCAATTCAATTTTGTGTATATTTCCTACCTGTTAGATCAAATATTTAAAATATACTGTCTTTATGATGTTTCATTTGGAGATTAAATGTGAAATTATTGCAATATAAAAAATATATTAAAAACTTTATTGTTAGGTGCGATTTATTGCGATTTAATTACAGAATTTTTTTTAATCTATTGACAGCACTAATAAATATATAAATACTTTAACTATAAAACTTTTTGATCCAATGTTATGGACTAATTTCTCCCTTAAAGTAAGCATTGTGTATCACATGAATTAAATGTTTTATATCATCAGATTATGGTGCTTAATGTGACATCATGGTTTATAAAAGTTGCCTTCTTACTAAAAGATTGACGATCTAAACAAAGGGAGTTTCATTTGGTTTCAGACACAGCCTATAATAAATGTGCATGCCTCAGTATGTCTTATGTACATCCATGTTGTGATGTGATCTGTGTGTGTGTGTGTGTGTGTGTGTGTGTGAGAGAGAGATCCCCAGGTGTTTGCCTGCTTCTGGCATGTGTCTGGTATGCCTCTACTAATCCCGCTTTTCTCTTGAGGGGCTCCTTATCCTCTCTGACTAGCTCTCCCCATGCAGCCCACTATTATAACAGCACGAGGGAGACACACGCGTGCCTGTCACACAAGACCTGCTCTTAAATCACCAGTCTCCAAAATAGAACCGCTCAATTCTCCTGAGGCACATAAACGCACCATTGCAATCTCACCGTTTTATGCTCATTTCTATCTCCCCATTCTTTCATGTCTCTTCATCCTGCCATTTTTCTATTCCACACCCCTTCTCTTTTCCTCATTTCTTTGTTCTCCCCCCTTCTCTCTCTCTCCCTCTCTCTCTCCCGCTCCCGTACGCCTCTGCAGCACAGCACTGCTGACGTCAGCAGCTAGGAAGCCCTCTGTAGTTCTTTTGAGCCACAAATAGACACTGACTGATAAAAAAGCACCAGTATGCTAAAAATAGCACTGCGTGCCTTCGCCGGGGTCCTGATGGGAAAAGAGAGATGGGAGGAGGGAGGAGAGGAGAGGAGAACAGAAGGAGGGGAGTCGTCGGGGGGGATCTGTCTTTCACACTCACATTTTGACACACATTCTGCTGGAATGTTCTAAATACCTGTGTGTGTGTGTGTGTGTGTGTGTGTGTGTGTGTGTGTGTGTGTGTGTGTGTGTGTGTGTGTGTGTGTGTGTGTGTGTGTGTGTGTGTGTGTGTGTGTAGATGAGGGATTGCGCTAACAAGCAGTCAGTGTTCAGCCGAGTGGAAGTGTGCATAACCGTAAAGAGGAAATTAGCACATAATCTTGAGTAAACGTTATAGAGAGAGAGAGAGTGAAATGAGATGGGTTTTTTTTGTGTATATATCTTAGTCATAGTAGATTGATGTGAGGGTAGAAGTATGGTGTGTACAGTATGATTCACAGATTCTTTATCAAACTATTCTGGGTTGATCCACAAAAATTCTGAATTTTAATTTTAAATAGCCCTAAGTTATTAATACTTATTTAAAAGCATACTGTATGCAACGGAAAACATGATGCACATAAATGCCATGCCAGGCTGCAATGCTTCAAAAATGGAACAGGGGCGCATCTGCAGTGACATCTATACCACAAAACTGATTAAACATTCGACGTACAGAGGCAAGCAGGCACGATTTTAAAACCTTTTACCATACGAGAGTAAACAAAAATGTCCTTAAAGCAACATTTGACTTTTATTATTAAATAATACCCTCGTTAAATTTTATGTTTTTTTGCATTTAGCATGTTTTTCCATGCTGTCTGAGACCAGAACAGATCTGTGACCCACCCGTTGAGAAACATTGGTTTACACCTGTTCAGACGCACACAGGTGGGAGCATGCAGATACATTTTAAGGCCAAGGACAAAAAGCCTGAATAAACATTATTTTACATCTTAAATGTAAAATATATATTTTAAGACGTATATTTTACGTCTTAAAAAAAGCCACCATCAACATTATAAATTCCATGAGCTTTATATTTTTGGGGAATCATTAAACAGGAGTCACAATCATGGTACACAGTGTATCAAGCTTGAAAGTCATTCACTTTTATGCACAGGCTCAGAAAACAAGTGCCACACCGATTTACAACAGCAGAGTTTAATTTTGCTCTGATGCAGCATTTCATTGACGTAGAATTACGTATTTTAGTACAGCTTTTATCCAGACTATTTACACATAATATGGCAACAGGCCACTTTAACTTGTGAAAAATGCTGTTAAAAATTAAGATGCCTCAAGAATCATTTTTTGAAATCAAATTCAAATAATTTTCTCTGGCATTTCAGCTGTAATTATGACAATGCGGCTAATTTTCACTGGTAGTGAAACTGGTAGTGCTGATTACATTTAAATTATTATGTTTTTAATATATAGTTTATGTAATTTAATTAATATATCATTTAATATATTCAAATAAATTAACCACAATTAATTTTGTGATTTGAGAATATTCTGTAAGTTTTTCAGTAAAAACAATAATTATTGAGGGAAACCAATTCTTAGTTTACATCTCAATTATTATTATTTATTTTTTTTATTAGCATTTTAATTAAGTTAATTAATTAAGTCATTCTGTGGCCCCTTTGGAAGTTTTCTGAGGCCCCCCAATGAGGCCCTGACCCCCTCATTGAGAACTACTAGAGTAGAGAGGTACCTAAAGATTTTTTCCTTTATATCGGCACCTGAGTGTCAAGTCTTTAATTTTACGTGTCTTTCCTTGAATTTCCCCAGAGCATATGCTGGGAAAATTATCATTAATTTTAGGGATATTTGTCACATGTTAGGGATATTTCGTGTGCGGTATGCAAATACTTCCTCTTTAAGACAGTAGGACATATTGAACAGATTGTATTGTGGTTTCTCACAGCCTCATTTTAATTTGCAACCAATTAAGTTGTGGCGTCTACTCTCACTAAGGTCTGTGTTGGTATTTAGTAACTCACGTGTGTGTGTGTCTGCCTCTGTAAGGTGTTTCAGTGGTAACTGATGTCTTCAGCATTAGCTTTGGGAATTGGCTCCCTCGAGGCGGCGGTTAAATGAATGGTATTTGCGTCTACGCGGTGGAGCTAGCGAGGTGGTTCTGGCAGTGATGGGTGGGGGTGTTTTGTGTGAGCGTATAAACGACGAAGGGGCAGCACTTCATCAGAGAAGTGACTGTATTTCATTACAGTCGCTGATGAACTGTATCAGTGGCGCTGTCTGTTACTGAGCGATCCAGGGGAATAAACTCCCACTACGCATGTATTTGTGTGTGTGTGTGTATTAAAAACAGAAACCAAATGATAGCACAAGACAGACTGTCCTCAGCAAATTGTGCCGCATCTCTCTTAATATTTTTAATCGAGTGGGAAGCTGCAGTGGGCTCCATCCAAATGGGCCTTTATCAATTTATTAAAAAAAAATAAAAACGATGTGCGGGACCGCTGGCCCTCACAACATCCATCACTTGTAGGAACCACAAGCGCATTAGAGTGCTTTCTGCTGACTGATTCCCAGACTCAGCCCTCGAAAGGTTAGTCTCAGAGAGAAATAAGAAAGAGAGGAGAAACACATGTGCCACAAGGGAAACCAGGGGTGGTATTCACAGGGGTCAAGTGCTTCCTTTGGTGTTTTTCGTGCTTTTGTTTCAAAAGTACCTTCCTGAACTGCTGAGTTTAAAGGGATAGTTCGCCTCAAAATGTAAATGCTGTCATCATTTACTATATATATATATATATATATATATATATATATATATAAAATTAATGACTATATACGATGGAAAACTATTATAGATCAAATGTGACATATAATGTAATTTTACAGTAAAATACACTTTAAATTAGCAGTTTTTGAAAGTGAAAAGGAAATTTTTTTTTTTTTTTACAGTGAAGATTTGACATTACCAGAATTTCCTGTGACACTTGATATTTGATGGTTCTACATTTTTTTTTTTTTTTTTTTTAAGTTATGTATATTAGGGTTTTTGCATTATTTTAGTGTTGTGTGTTGCCATAATAGTGTTTTGTATTTGTGTGTACCTTCTACGTCATGAACCTTCTATTAGTATTTACCTCAGCTTGTGGGAAAGCTACTTATGATGAACTTTGATTCATCATGTGACTTTCTCTTCACCACTTGTGTTTTTTATGGTTGTCAGTACATTATATAGTTACAAAAACATTTTAGTACTTTTTTATATTAACATCAGTTAATGAAATTTTTTTTTTTACTCTAAATTTCAAGTTCAATCTGTAAAATTTTTAATGTTTCTTCCATATTGTTTTGTGTTCTGTATTAGAAAGTCATAAATGTTTTTGAATGATACAAGAGTGAGTAAATGATGGCTGAATTTACATTTTTGATTGAACTATCCCTTTAATGTTGCTTTCTCCTGCAGGTGTGGTGGGTTAGCAGGAAAAGCCCCCTTTCTCTTCCTCTTCTTTCTGTCCTGATGGCGGTGCCACTAAACAGCTGTCAGCAGACACCTGGCAACTGAGAGATTTTTAACACTTAATAGGGCACTGGTGAAAGACCTGTGCTCTTATGAACATGCGTGCGCACACATGGCGCTCGTTTCTCACGGTGTTGCGTGATATTTTAGCATAAGCCGCAGGGCAGGATTTAAAGATGCCTGAGTGTATTTGGGTTAGTCTGCGAGCTCTAACTTGTGGCTATTAGGCAACGGCTTGCGTGTGGGATGAGGAGGGGGATGTTACATGATTGGCTGAATCGCAAAGCAGTTTAGATGATGTTTAATGGCCAAGTCCAAAAGTAAAGTGTGTGTGTGTGGATGTTTCAGATGGGTTGTTTGGGATTATTTGGTCTTAGACTGGGTAATAGCTGGAAGTACTTTGTGGTGTTAGTGTGTTGAGAGTGTGTGATCAGGATGATGGGGATTATTAGCTCTGAGCTGGAGTGCTGCTGGTCTGAGATGGGCTTTCACCTTCTGAAGTCCTGCCGGCTTTACACTCTCTCCCTACAGGAATTTTGGCACAGATATGACACACACGGCATCTTTGTGTTTGAGCTGTTTTCTGCAGTAAAAAATGCCGTTCCTCACTGTGGCATGTGGTTTTTTCACTGGCCCCTTTCAGCCAGGCCCTGCAGGGTTCCTGTGTGTGTGTGAGAGGGAGACGCAGTGTGTTTGACTGTAGCTCATTGGATGAACAAAATGTTCACACCTCTGTGAGTTTGACTTTATAACCTACCCTTTTTTTCTCTTCCATATATGCACAAACATAGAGCAAGTAGAAATACACCAAGTGGTTGTAACCTCATGTTTTTTTTCCTGCAAGAGTGATGTTTGTACTTCCTACTGCGTGACAAAACTGCTCATGTTAAAGATAGACTGGTGTTTACTGTTTTCAGGAACTGGATCTTAGATGTTCAAACTCGCACTATCATGGTTATGATGTGACGCATGCTTTTCCTGTCCAGCTGCATTTTTATACAAATACAAACGTTAACGCAACATCTAGCCACTCTGTCACATCTCTACCTGCCTTTTCAAAACACTAGGCCTTTAATTTTGGAATTTATTAACACTGTTTCGAAAATGTTTACATTTCTCTAAATCTGTTCTGAGTTCAATACAAGTCAAGTACAATGCTCACAAGAAAGAGACATGATGCAACTATCCACAAAATATTGTTGATCTAGAGACAAATACACCCACAGGAATAGTAGGTAACCAAAAACTAAACATTCATCCACCTTGAATGGTAGCCCTACTGCTGAGTGGATGTTTAAATCTTAAATAATAAGCATTCTGAACAGGAGAATTGAAATAAGCAGC